>CAWUFW010006263.1:0-600000 GCA_963921515.1 Calotriton arnoldi | reverse complement strand
TCCGATGTTATGTAGGCATTGGCTGAGGAAAGAGTGGGAGACTGTGTCAAATGCTGCAGGAGAATGAGGGCCACTGTGCCTCCAAAGTTATGAGGATGTCATCTTTGGAGGCGATGTGGGCAGTTTCATGCTGTGGTTGGGTATGAAACCAGACTGAGTGGTGTTGAGGACTTGGTGGTCATTGAGATATTCAATGAGAAGTCTGTTGCTGATTTTTATTTAGTTTGTGTTCATATGAGTGTATTTTTTTCATGTTACAGACATCCTTTTGATCTGGGCATTCACGTTGTTCATTCAGGTATCATTTGTTTACACCAAGAGGAGCTGGGTGTCTTAGTTGCATTCATGTTCTTTGGATGTATGTCTGCTTATGGGGAATAGCACATTGTTTTAAAGTGAGCACCTTTTCAATTTCTGCATGACACACTTCACGGTCACTAATGACAATGGTTTAGCTTTTAAGATTATCATGAATGATCCACATTTAAAGGGCAACATTTAAGCTTACGCTGCATAGGACGCGTAACTACTGCATGTTTTGCAGTTAACCTCACTATGGTTACATTCTGGTTCGATTGAACCACTCTGACATAGTAGTCCAAAGCTGTATTATCATGACCTTTTTCATTGTTTTATTTTAGATATTCCCCTGAAGAAGGAACTTATGTCCAGAAATAAATTGGGCGCAATGATTACAATCTGATATGAAGATTCATGGAACACCATAACTTGGATTGCTATGAAGAATGATTGAATATGTTTTTTGTGTTGTAATTACCAGTTCTTGATTATATGTTTTTGATGATTATATTCTATGAACAATTCATTTTTGCAAAAAGATAAATGATTGTGCAATATTAATGGTTGTCAGTTGATCAATCTATTGTATATACACTGATATCATGTGTATATAATCTTAACAGTTGTGCATGCCTTGTCCCAGCTATACTCATTAGCTAGGCCTCTAGTTTAAAATAAACTTTTTGCCATGACAAAACCTTCCTTTTTTGTACATACAAGTCACCTCCAAGGTAGGCCCTAAATAGCCTACAGGGCAGGGTGAAATGTATTTAAAATGTCGGACATGCAATTTTAAGCTTTACATGTCCTGATAGTGAAAAAGGCATACCATTGGGATACCTTATTACATTTAATGAGCTATTATTTACAAATGGGAACAGGTGCCCAGTTCATGTTTGGTGTCTTTGGAATTGTAATGAAAAAGACTTTCTTATGGTAAAGTCGGATTTTAAATTCCAATTTTTGAAAATTACACTTATAGAAGAGTGTCATTTTCCTGCCTCAGCCATTTAGTGCCTATAGCCTGCCTTTGGATCACATGACTGGGTGTTGCTGACAGTTGGGCTTTGTGTATTCCTCCAAGACAGCAATAGGGAGCTTAGATGTGTCTGGATGGGCCATCACTGAAAGGATGGGAGACGGAGCTGAGCACAGCCCTACTCGCGCTTCAATAGCCTGTCTACTGCCTCTACACAAAGGGTTGCCTGCAGATCACCTGATTTATTTTTTATTTTTGGGAGTTTTATATAGCGCAAACTTGACCCGAAAGTATTGGAGCACTTTACATGAGCACCAGTTGCGTTACAGATGGACACATTTATTTTTGTTAGGTGCAGGGAGATTAAGAGATTTTCCCAGAATCACAGGATGTTGAGCATCCGTGCCGAGACTCTAACCCAGTTCCCCAACTTCAAGGTCAACCGCTCTAACCATAGGCCACATCCTCTAGTCTAGAGCCAGGACAGGGAAGGTAAGATGCCTAGGGACTTTAAAGGGAATTTCTAGAAGTTTCTCCCACCTTCCAGAGGAAAGGCACCAGGTATAAAAGAAGGACTTCAGATACCACCTTTTCAGTACATTGGACCTGTCGATACTCCACCAGGAAGAAGACTGCCACTCTGCTGGACTGCTGCTCTGAAGGACTGCTTCCCTGCCGTGCTGACCAACTGCCTGCCACCTTCCTGCCTGGGTGAGAAGGACTGGACCTGCATCTGTTGAACCCCGGACTTCAAAGTGACTCCAAGGGCTAGTTGGCTGGCCTCCTTACTTGAGCCTCAGGGACAGAAGGCTCCAGCAGCCTTGAACCTAGCAACTGACATCCGTGAGTTTACCCTGCCAACTGGTGCCACCCCAATTTAGGACCGTTGGAAGTGGGCCTGCGATGCTTTGCTAGCCTCTGTGGATCCAGCGGAACTGACACATCTCCTCTGATGTGCAGCGCAACCTCGAGCAGAACCGACACATCGCCACTGCTGCGCAGATCAGAACCATTTGCAAAGG
The DNA here is from genome assembly GCA_963921515.1 of Calotriton arnoldi. Classification (NCBI taxonomy): domain Eukaryota; kingdom Metazoa; phylum Chordata; class Amphibia; order Caudata; family Salamandridae; genus Calotriton; species Calotriton arnoldi. The sequence continues at coordinate 597,699 of CAWUFW010006263.1, read as the reverse complement.
CCCACATCGCATCGCAGTCCATCACCTCCTCAGAACCACCCACTGCATGACACATCATTAGCGCAGACCATGGAATTCATCGTCGATGGCAGCCTTGACATCGACACCACACTCCACTTCGCAGCTTCGCAGCTCCTCAGAACTGACACATTGGCCAACTGCATGACACATCCACAACGCTGGACTTTGCATAGCAAGCCCTCAACGAGGACGATGCAGGGCCTTGCACCGAAGCCCCGCTGCATCTCAAAACCAACACTTCGCTTTGGCTATGCAAAGACAACATGGATCCTCTCAACATTGCGCAAACCAGGATTTAAGGTACTTTGTTTAGCAGGCCTAACTGAGTTCCTGTAGCCGGCCCACGATCCAACACTGTCGACCTGAACTGGTGATTTTGTCCTTGTCCCGCACAACCAGATATCCACTGTTGGCGCTTTGTGCCTTTTGGTGCTATTTTCACTAAAATCTTTAAACGTGCTTATCTCAGGGACTACAGATTGGATTTTTGTTATTTTTGTTAAACCTGGGCGAAGTTTGCGGAGTTTCACTATGCGTAAATCCGCGAAGTGACAAAAAACTCTGCCAAGCTACACGGAGGTCCGCAAGCAGTGGAGTGGGTCACCTTGCACCGTTCGCACTGATTTTTAGTGCCGGGTGTTTGTTCCGCTCTGTAAAATCAGCGCGAATGGCATCTCGCACACTGGAAGAGGGTGCTGCTTCTTTCTGCCGCTCGAGTAGAAGTTCTACTTGAGCGGCAGCTTTCTCAACGCAAACGGAAGGTTTCTCAAGGCGAGGGGTTTCGGCTACCTCCTACGTTGAGAAATCTCGCTGGGACGTGATCTAGCATTGGATTTTTCTCGCTCGCACACGCCAACTTACCGTTGGCGAGCACAAGTGAGGAAAAAATCTCCTTTTTCAGAACTCTGCGAGCTCCACAGAGTGAGGAGTGCAAAAAACTCCGCAAATTCTGGGAACGGAGTGGAGTTCACCGCCCAGGCTTAATTTTTGTCTTGTTTTATTTATTAAAAATTACTCTATTTTTCTAAATCTATTGTGGGATCCCTGTGTGGTGTGTTTTCATTGCGTTACTGTTTGAAGTGTTGCACAAATACTTTACACATTGCCTTTGAATGAAGCCTGAGTGCTCTGTGCCAATCCACCTGGGGATTGAGCAGAGGTTTTTTTAGGATTTGCTTGTGACTGCACCCTGAGGAGAATTGTGGTTGCTGCTCAAGAAGTTTCCCTTCCCTCAACCAGTAACCCGATTTCTTCAAGCAGTAATTTTGTTGCTGAAGAATTGTGAGAGTTTTTTTTTAGAGGTCCATCAGGGTGGAGTTCAAGCTGAAGGCAACAGTTTTTGCAACACACATAGCAATCAAATGCCAGCTTTATCATGGACTACCAATGATATCAAAAACTGTTAGTATTTTAGTTATTTTTTATTACAACATTTTATTTTATCTTGTGTATCTGTCCTTTTATTTGCTATGTTTACTAAAGGTCCTATATCAAGTGAAAACATCATTGAACATCAGCAAATATTTAAAAACAGTGACTGCATGATGTGAGTGGTTGCATGAAGAGTGTCCATAATAAGTAAGTGATTCTGTTTCTGATGAATGCCGCGGACCCTGTTCTAAGGCCACTTGGCAGAACATGTTGGCACACCACGCCATAGGTAATCTGTGTAAACCGCCCTTTGACATATGTGGGACTACAAGGGAGTCTCCTGGCGTCTCCTCCATGGGGTACTACTGTACCTAAAATAGGTCCTCTTTCAAGTTGAAACATTATCAATGATCATCAGCAGGTATTTAAAAACATTGACTGTATGATGTATGTGTAGTTGCATAGAGGGTAACAATAATAAGTAAGGGATCCTTTTCCTGATGAATGCTGCAGAGCCTGTTATAGGGCCATGTGGCAGAAACATATTTACCACTGTGGTGCGAGTACTAGTTCTCTTTAGGCAATACACACTTGTTTTTAACCCTCTGCCTGATACTCAATGAATAATAATTTGTTTTTGAAATATCTGGGAGATTTTTAGTCACATCTTGGGGATCCCTCTATCTCCATCTACTTATTGAAGATTCTGTAAAGTGCTTTTCTAGTTCAAGGAAGCCCGCTTACCATTAGAACGATTTTCGTGAGTGTTGGAAATGGCCCTTTTTGCAGGGTTTTCCCCAAACGTTTTGCTTCTTCCTCCTATTTTTTCCTGACCTGCTGTTGTTGGCTATGGGACTCTGGGCACTTTACCACTGCTGATCAGTGCAAAGTGCATATGCTCTCTGTGTAAATTGGTATTGTGATTGGTTCTCCCTGATTGGCATATTTGTTTTACCAGTAGGTCCCTAGTAAAGTGCACTGAGTGTGCCAGAGTTGGTAAATCAAATGCTGCTAGTGGGCCTGCAGCACTGATTGTGCCACTCACATGAGGAGTCCTGAAAAGATGTCTCAGGCCTGCCACTGCGGTGCCTGCGCACAGTTTGTTAACTGCCATGTCGACTTGGCAAGTGCACCCACTTGCCAGGACCTAACCTTCCCTTTTCTTACATATAGGGCACCCCTATTGTAGGCCCATGCTACCCCCCTGGGCAGGGTGCAGTGTATGTGAAAGGTAGGACATGTACTGGTGTGTGTAACATGTCCTGATAGTGAAAAACTGCCAATTTCGTTTTTCACTATTGAAAGGCTATCTTGCCCCATAGAACAGAATGGGGAATGCTTTGTAACATTTTACAAGCATGTCTTCCCATAGCGATAAGATAGAAAAATGGAGTTTGGTATCCCTGAACTCAGGATTCAATAACACATCTTTTAGTAAAGATGGTTTTTTTAAATGTGTGTTTGAAAATACCACTTTTAGAAAGTGGCTATTTTCTTGTTCAACCATCCTGTGTTCCTCTGCCTGTTTGTGGATTAACTGTGTGGCTTTGGAGAGACAGGGGCTGGGGAGGTGCAGTGGCTCCAGGAGTCTGGATGAGTCAGCACTAGGCTGAATAGGCCTGATCTGCATTTAGAGTGGTGGGAGGAGTAGGACCTGTACCTGAATACGGCTGTGCCTGCCTTCCACAATGCTGGCTCCACCCCCCAGTGGTGTGTCTGGGGCCAAGGCTCACACTGACAATGGATGTTGTTGTGCACTTGAAGAGTGCCCCCCAGAACTAGTTTGAACTGGGCTCAGAGCCCCTTGCACAAAGAGAACAAAGACATTTTGGGGTATAAGTATTAGACCTAAAACCCCTGAACTTTAGATCATTCCTGGAATTCAAGAGGAACCTTTGCCACGGAGAAGAGGTGGAGATACTGAGGAGAAGTACTGCGCTTGCTGTGTGTCTGGGGTTAGCCTGCAGTTGCTGTTTCTGCCAAGGAAAGGAGAAGGACTTTTCTGTGTGCTGATTCCCCTGCTTGAAGGAGATCTCCAAGGGCCTGAAGTGAGCTGGCCTCCTGTTCTGAAGTCTCAGGGACACAAAGACTTCACCCCCAGCTCCCCTGAACTCTGCTGCTGTGAGTTCTAGCCTGCCAAGAGGTGCCTGTGCCAGTTTTCGGCCTCTGGAGGTTGTTGCTGCTGTTTGGGAGCTGGAAGCAAGAAGAAACTCATAGAACTACAGAAATCAAACGCATCGCTCTTCTGCGGCTGTTTTCCCGACGCATCTCCACGGCGCGAGAAGAATTTACACGCATTGCCACGCCGCTGCAGAAACCGCCATCGACGCATCGAGAGATCGCGGATGAAGAGGACCGACGCAGCGCCGCTCGATTTTGCCGCATCGATCGCGGACGCATTCCCGATTCCCACGCATCGTACCTGTGCGGCAAGTTCTTCCGACGCATCACCCGCGGACCGGAACTGTCACCAAGAATCGACGCATCACTCCCCGTACAGACTGGATTCGACGCAACCCTTCCTCTGCGTGCAGCGGGACTGTCGCATTGCCTCCCCAAGGTTTCAGGAGTGGCGCATCTCTTTGTTTTCCGACGCTGCAGCTGTTTGGTTTGTGAACTTTGACGCATCTACAGGTACTTTGGTGAAAAGTCACGCATCCATAGTTTTCTATGGTACAAGTTCTTGAAACCTTTTGAAAGTCATATATTTAACTGTACATGTTGGATTTTTGTCGGTTTGGTCTTGTTTAGTTTAGATAGAGATATTTTATTATTTCTAAACTGGTGTGGTGTCCATTTGTGGTGTTTTCACTGTGTTACTGTGATTGTTGGTATTTATTTTATTTATTGAGTTTTATATAGCGCTGGCTAGACCCAGAGGTATCAGAGCACTTTACATGAGGATTAAACAATGTTACAGCATTAAATGAGTTACAGTTACATTCGTTACTAGTGCATTCATGACATAGAAAAATTAAAACTGATGGAGTAAGGAGGGAAAAAGGGGAAACAGTAGAGGGTATTGGGAGAATATCAGGAGGCAGAAGAAAGGGCATGGGGTGAAGAACAGTAGGGGACAGTAGACGTTTCTCCAATGTAACCTAAGTTGCAGGGACACATAATTAAGTAAATGAGATTTTTAGTACGACAATTGGCCATCTTTTTAAAATTGTGAGTTACATCATTATTAATAATCTTTGGTCCTTTGATAATATTTGTGCAGTTGTTACAAGAGCTACATGGAAAGGTACCAGTGGGTAGGGGAGTGTTCATGATGCTCAATTGTTTGTTCTGGGTATCACTCCTATGGGTATGGACAAGGCAATTTCTAATTGTCCTATTACGCCGAAAAGAGAACATAGGTTTCTCCAATTTAGATTTTCCTTGGGAATCAATGAGATGCCAGTTTCTATTAATAATGTTTTTAACTTTGTTGCTAATGTTACTGTAATTGGTGACAAAGATTAATGGTAAACTCTGTGCCTCTTTGTTACCTTGTTTGATCTCAAAAAATGCATCCCTGTTGTAATATTTAGCACGCTTGTATGCGCGTTTAATCAATTTCCTTGGATAGCCCCTATCTAAGAGTTTCTGCGTTAATATGTCAGCATGTGTATTGTAATCATTGATATTACTACAATTTCGTCTAATTCTTAGAAATTGGCTAAAGGGGATACTATCCTTTTGACTTGTGGGGTGGTTACTATCGTAATGAAGAATAGTATTTCTGTCAGTGGGTTTTGTGAAAAGTTCCACTTGGAGTTGGCCGTTGACGTCTTTGATCTTAATTAGGGCTCCCGGTTTTCCGTTTAAATGGATTTTTACATATAAATACAGACGGAAAACAATTTTTCCTTTGTCTGTATTTATATGTAAAAACGGCAAAATACTAGAACATTTTGCCACGCTGCCGTGCTCGAATACAGAGTTATCTCGCCACGCCCCCTTCCTGCTGCAAATTCCTTCCCGGGCACACACACAGCCGCACCCGAGTACTTCACAGGTCTTTTGAAAGACCATTTACTTGTTAAAGAGGCTTTATTGTTCTTTCACCCCATGCCGTAGCCTCCCCCAACGCCCCTGACTCCTCCTGTCCCAGGCCCCATACAGTTGCCCAGCTCTGCCCTCTGATGCCTTTAGGGGTATTTATATGTCAGATAGCGTTTTGTTTCCATTCAGAATATGTAGTCTGTATAGAAAAATAGAAACGGTGACATTGGATTTCTACTGAGCAAAGAGGGTAATGATAGGTTATTTCCAGTAGGACTTTCATGACATGCCAATTTTCACATGGAAATTAACAAGAAGACAGCTGCGCGAGGCACACACAAAGCTCTGCCCACGAAAGCCACTCGAGAGCATAAAAATCCCTTTGCAGGGGTGTGACGGAGCGGTGACGCAGTCCGAGAGATCCCTGCTGGAGCAAGGAAGGCAGAAGGGTCGTTTTCAAACACGGAGCAATAAGTCACAGGTTCATGCTGCACGCGGGTCATCAATGGCGTGTGTAGGGCTGCCACGGGGTCTTTTCTGTAGAGCGCCCCCTCCGTTGCCAGTGGCGCATTACTTCAGACAAAATTTCAAGGTGGTTTTTATGGCTTTTGCCTAGGTGAGCATTTGTACACTTAACAGACTGTAAAAGAGTTATGAGGTGGTAAAACCGGGAAGCAGAATTGAGGTCCTGAGTTTATAGCACAGGTGTGCATATTCTGGGAGGTAGAGGCGCAGTTCAGTATTTATGGATTTGCCACCGTCTTCCTCGAGCTGTCAGTACAAATTATTAGACTCCTATCCGCGCCATATTATAAAACGGGAATGTGACGACTCTGGCTGATTTTATTTCGAACAACTGCTGAGCCCTTCGTTTTATTGCACAGGTGCGCTATTCTGGGAGACGTGGACACTGTTCAGAATTTACGAGCCTGTCACTTTCTTTTTCGCGTTGTCTATACAAATTATTCGACTCTATCCGGCTCATATCCTAAAATGGGGATATTAAAAAAATGGATACTCTGACTGACTTTATTCTTAACAACCATCAGAGGGCCAGTCTCATCAGGTTCCTTTACGCTTTCACAGACACAGACCACCCAACTGGGTTATTTTTCCTGCAGAAGAGGCTACGGCCGCTCTCATGGTCACAGTCATCCTATCCAAGACTGACTCGATCCACTGAATATCGAGCAGTAGTTATTAGTTTACCAAAGGATGATCTTCAGGGATGGAATATTTAGAAACCACAGATCTCCTTGTTAATCCCAACCTCCCTTGCCACTTCGATGTACACACGTTGGTATCAATGTTGCTTTGTTTTCTCAACACGTCATTCTACACATATTTCGACCCATTCACTATGCTAAAGTGTTTTTATAGCAGAACTGAGAAGCACAGGTACTCTACTTTTCAAATTACTCAGTACCGGACCATTTAAAGCACTGCTAAAACCACATTAAATCGCTAGTTTAAGTGAGCGCATGTGTGCATTGTCAATTTAAATAAATGTGGAAAAATACTAGCTGTAGCGTCGTCTTTTGCTTGTGGCAAAAATAAATGTGGATAAATACAGAAAAAATGCCCAAAAAATAAATATGGATAAATACAGACGGAAATGGCAAACAAATAAATACCATAAAACCGGGAGCCCTAATCTTAATGTCTAAAAAGTCACAGCTCTGTTTGTTAATAGAAGATGTAAATCGCAGATTCAGGTCTCCTAGATTCAGCCAATCGATGAATTCCATAAGGGATTCCTTTGTTCCTTCCCAAATGAAAAAAATATCATCAATATAACGCAACCAGGCTGTTATATTTTCATAAAATGGGGCTGCTATATTAAAAATGTGCCTCTCTTCAAACCTAGCAACATACAAACATGCCAGGCTGGGAGGCAGGTCGCTCCCATGCTGGTCCCTTTAGTCTGTTTAAAGAATTCTCTGGTGAATAAAAAGATATTATTTTTGAGGATAATTTCAACACAATCGATGATAAAAGTTGCATGAGATGACAGGTCTCCTTCATTATTACTTATTAGATCTTTAACCATTTGTATCGTATCATCCTGGGGGATGTTAGAATATAAAGCTTCAATGTCCAGAGTTACCATTCATTGAGTTTGACTGTCAAATGTGAGGTTTTCAATTTTACTAATCATTGCTGTTGTGTCTTTGATATATGCTTTCTGTTGTGTCACTAATGGTTGTAAAAAAACATCAACATATTCACTCAGTGGTTCGATAAGCGAGTCTATGCTGGACACTATTGGTCTCATGGGCGGATCGTCCATGTTCTTATGGACCTTCGGTAGCCCATATAGGGCAGGAATTACAGGATGCAAGTTATTCAAAAAATTGTATTCATCTTGACAGATGATATCGTCTTCTTTAGCTAATAGTAAGAGATTCATCACCTTATGTGTTAGTGCATTCCATTCCTCTCTACTGGATTTCTGATAGTGATGTGTATTGTTAAGCAGAGACATCATTCTATTGGTATAGTCATGTGTGTGACTATCAAAACTCACTATACCTTGCATTTACATATATTTTATCCCCCCTCTTTTCAGGTCATTCCTGATTTTATTTTGACTCAGAAGAAAGTTAGTCTTCCCAATTGAATAAGGGACTAGAGACTTTTCTGTCTCCTGTATTTTAATAGGTAGGTTTACATTGCATGGATGGATCATGTGTTGTTATTTAGCCCACTGAGGGTGTTGCAGTTATAGTTTTTGGTTATAAGTAATTGTGGGTCACAATGGGTAACTAGACATTTATGTTTAAACTGGAAAAATAGGGAACGCAAATTAAATGTAACATGAAGATTGTTATCGCGTATGTATCAGCTAACATATTGCTATATTATTTAATATTGTTTTTAGAAAACTCTGTCCTGAAGAAGGTGGTTGATCCATGTCTCACCGAAACGCCGCGTCGACTACTGTGTAGTTTTCTTTGTTTTTAATTAACACTTTTGTGTCACATATCATGAAATTGTTTTTTAATTGTTTGTTGTACAAGATCCTTTGTGCTTAATTTTTAACAATTATGAATAAAAATTGAATTGTAATATGTTACATGCTGTTCTTTTGCCTTCCTGATCTAAATGTACTCATTTATTATTGTAATTCCCTCGCAACTGGTTTTTGAATAACTGTTGTATAAATATTAATGTTGTCATACTGGTACACTGCATAACACAACACATGATCCATATAAATGTTTAGGTAGGGATCTGTTCAGTTCCACTCTAATCTGCACCACTCTACAACACTGCACTCTACGAAACTCTACTGTGCATGACTGTACACCACACCACTACACTCTATGCCACTGCACTCTACGCCACTCCATGCCAATCTACGCCACTACACCAATCTACTCTATGACAATGGACTATTCACCACTTTTCTCTGCATCACTCCACTCTTATACCACTGCACTCTACCCTACACTGCTCCACTCTATGCTACTTCACTGTACGTCACTCTACTCTGCAACACTGCTCTCTCTCCACCACTGAACTCTATGCTACTCTACTCTGCATTGCTCCACTCTATTTCACTGTACTCTATGCCAATCCACTCTAAGCCACTCTAGTCTACTAAACACCACTACACTCTACAACACTCTACTTGATACAACTACACTCTACTCCACTTCACTCAACTCTGAAACAATCTACTCTACGGCACTGAAGTCTACACCACTCTATTTCACTCTGCGACAATCCACTCTATGCCACTCGAGACTACACCCCTCAATTTTTTGCACCACTGCACAGTGCCACTATACTCTACGACACAGCACTCTATGCCACTCTACACCATTGCACTCTACACATCTCAACTCTACATTACTTCACTCTACGGCACTCTACTCTTCAGCACTGTACTCTCTGCCACTGAACTCTATGCCACTCTACTCTGCACCACTTTACTCTACACTGCACCACTCTACGTCACTCTACTGCACTCTACACCAATGCACTCTATGCCACTGCACTCTACTCCACTCCAGCCTAGGTCACTCCAATCTGCACCGCTCCACACCACTCCACTCTGCAATACTGCACTCTATACCGAGGCACTCTACGTCACTACTCTGTACCACTCCCCTCTACCCTGCACCACTCCACTCTACATGGCTCACTCTGCTCTAAAACAATCTACTCTATGCCACTGCACTCTATGGCACTGTACTCTACCCCACTCTACTTCCCTCTGCGTCACTCCACTCTACCTCAATCAATGCTGTGCCACTCTACTCTATACAACAGCGCTCTATCCTGCACCACTATACTCTACCCTGCACCACTCTACTCTACTCTGAAACAATCTACTCTGTGCCACTGCACTCTATGTCACTGCACTCTACACCACTCTATGCCACTGCAGTCTATGCTAAGCCACTATACTCTAAACCACTGCTCTCTACAGTAATGCCCTCTACACCATCTTACTCAAATCCATTGCATCCTATGCCACTGCACCTACGCCAACTACTTTGCACCACTGCACCTATGCCATTATACTCTACAACATTCTCCTTTATGCCACTGCACTCTACATTACTCTATACCACTGCACTCAATGTCACTGCACTCTACTCCACTCTATTCACCTCTGCCCCCCTGTACTTTACTTCACTGCTCCCTGCACCGCTGTACTCTGCACTAATCTGCACCACTCTACTTTGCAACATTCTACGATCCTTCACTCTATGACCCTGCACTCAGACACTCTACGATGCATGACTGCACTCAATGCCACTGAACTCTACTCTGCCCCAATGAACTCTACACCACTCTACTGTACTCTACGCAATTTCACTCTACATCACTGCACTCTATGCCACTGCACTCTATGCCACTGCACTCTACCCTGCACTACTCCACTCTATGCCACTTCACTCTAAGCCACTCCACTCCATTTTGTGCCACTCTACTCCACTCTGCGCCACTCCAATCTATGCCACTGCACGGCTCTGCTCTATGTCACCTCACTCTGTGCTACTCTATGTCACTGCATTAAATGCCAATGCTCTCTACACCACTGCACTTAATGGCACTTCACTCCAGACCACTCTGATCCACTCTACTCCACTATATTCCACTCCATGATGCTCTACTCCATTAAACTCTGCTCCACTGACACTCTACTCCACTCTATGCCATTCTACGACACTACTCCTCTCTACGAATCTCTACGCAGCTTCCTCTATGCCACACCATGCCACTTTACTTTACTCTAATCTATGACACACTACTCCTCTCTACTCCACTCCACTCTACGCCATTCCACTCTATGACAAACTACTCTTCTTTATGCCACTCTCAGTAGCGGCTCCTGGAGGGAGTGCTGCGGGGCGGTGGGGCGGGGCGGGGGAGGAGCAGGGTGGGGGGTAGTAAACTACGGCATACGACCGAACGGAGGTAAGTAAACAAATAAATAAATAAAACGAATTTCATTGCGCGCGCTGCATTGCCAAATGCGATGCAGCGCACGCAACGAAATTCGTTTTATTTCCTTATTTGTTTACTTACCTCCGTTTGGCCGTATGCCATAGTTTACTACCCCCCACCCTGCTCCTACCCCACCCCGCCCCACCACCCCGCAGCACTCCCTCCAGGAGCCGCTACTGGCCACTCTACTCTACAACACTCTACTCCACTCTACGCAACACCCTCTACGTCACTCCACTCTGCTCTACTCCACTCTATGACACTCCATGCCACTTCACTCTACGATACTCTACTCAACTCTGACATTGTGCTCCACGCTACGACACTCAACTCTACACCCTTCCACTCTACGACACTCTCCTCCCTCCAGGGCACTCCCTAACACTGTATGCTACTCCATGACACTCCACTTCACTCCTCTCCACGTCACTCAGCTCTACTGTACGCCACTCCATAACCCTCCACTCTACTGCAATTTACAACACTCCATGCCACTCTCCTTTACACTACTAACTTTTAGCCATGCTGAACAGCAGCCACTCTAGTTGTACAACATTGCTAAAACATATTGGCAAAGCCAATAGCTCTTGCCTAGGCAAGACCTATTGGCTTTGCCAATGCTTCTTCCCCATATGGCCTCTTGCTTTCTTTCTCTGTTTCATAGTTAGCATGAAGTAGTCCCAACTGCACTTTACAATGTTTAGAGGAAAGAAGGATCGCAATGAATGAAACTGGGTGAAAATAGTCAATTTTCTGTGATTTCACAGTAGTTGTACACTACTGTTAGCTAATGTTTCCTGAAGGAAAATGGGGTAGTTGTCACTATGGGCCATATGTATGACCGTCAGGTTTTGCTACTCGCAAATTGCGATTTTTAGCTACTCGCGATTTGCAAGTCGCAAAACCTGATGTACAACAGTGTCTCAGACATTGCGACTCCCAAATGGGTCGCAAGGGACCTGCCTCATTAATATTCATGAGGCAGGTCGCAATTTTTGACCCATTGTGAATGGCTGGCACTCACAGGGATGGTGGCCTGCTGGGGTCAGCAGACCACCGTGTCTGTGACTGCTTTTTAAATGAAGCAGTTCTTTTTATTTAATGGAGCCCGTTTTCCTTTAAGGAAAATGTGATGCATTTCAAAAAAAAAAAATGAAAAGTATTCTTTTCATTTTTACAGTGGGCAGTTGTCCATTGGACCACTGCCTGCTCTGAAAAAAGTTGGAGCCCCCATTCACAAAGAGGAAGGGGTCCCAAAATTCCCATTTACGAATGGCTTACCACCAATTTTAAATTGGTGGTAATCTACGAATGTTTTGCGACCGCATTCCACATCGCAAAATATTCATACATACCAGTGCGGCTCGCTATTAGGAAGGGATGCCCTTTACATGCCCCTTCCTAATAGCGACTCGCAAACCCTATTTTGCGAGTCGGCAATAGGTTACTGACTTGCAAAATAAGGTTGGTACATAGGAAAATGCATTTTACCAGTCGCAAAAGGCCTGATGGGCCACTTGCGACCAGTAAAATGCATTGTACATCTGGCCCAAAATCTCAGTCTAAATATTGACCTACAAAAATATTGCTTCCACTGGATCGATTACCCCTAAATCATCAAGGTAAGTAGATGTGGCGTTAAGAAAGGTAAACTCATATTTCCCTATATACTTACTTTGATGATATTGTGATAACCAATATGGTGGAAGTATCATTTTTGGAGGTCGATATTTGGACCCCAGCAAATTAAAATACACCTAAAATAGTGGTGATAGTATTTAGGAGCAGGGTGAAGGGGTGATTGATCATTTTAGAACTGGCAATGCATGGCCCATTGATTACTGACTTCCCCTTCGAGCAGAACAGCAAATTACCATTGACATTAATGAAATACTTCAATTTTTTCAATGTCACAGAACGCATGTGCTTGCATTATTTATTTTGCAGTTTTATTCAATGTAGGCAAGAACCAATGGGTGACTGAGCTCTTAACATAAAATTAGGTTATAGCAAAGGAGCATCATAAACATTGAAATTGTGGATGCATAGAGATATAGGAGGCAAAAAATATCTGCAGAATATAGAAGGGGATTATGAAAACAACAAAACGTATACACAATACACCAGGAATGTATAATGATTCAAAGTGTAGGAAGACCAGTATGGTTATAGAGACCAATAGCAAGAATTTACATAACAGTGTAGAATACAATACTATACAAGTGTAGAAAGGTAGAGTCAAGGGGAAAACCACCCAATAAAGAATGTTTTGGTCAAACTAACTGCGACAACGCAATGCTCTTTTTCGGAGATCGAGTGGCAGACAATCTCACAACTTGGCAATAAAGCCTTAAGGGCTGCTAATTTTAAGTGTGTCTTTTTTGTCACGATGAATGGCATATTACGCTCCTAAAGCCCTCCATAGGATCTACCCAGAATTGGAAGATAGATGTTTTCGATACCAGCAATTAGGTGGCGGAGATTGGCTCCATACTTTCTTCACCTGTCCATTACTGGCGCAATTTTGGGAAAACATATATTTGGCGCTCTTAGTAAGGGCTTACAGTGCCAAGTCGACCCGGAGGCTGCACTGGCACTTTTTGGACTGTCAAAACAGAGGCAAATCTTTCCAAATATAAAAGGCAAGCAAGCTTTTATTTCAATTACCTCTATAGTGGCACGATCCTTGATTCTGAAGAATTGGAGGACAAGACGAGTTCCCACATATTTAGAATGGCATAGGAAAATGATTCGTACAAGGAGATTTGAAGAGGCCTTTGCAAACAGGGTAGGCGCAATTAAAATATTTGAGAGGGTTTGGAGATTTATGGAACAACTCAAGAATGATTTAAGTGGCAATTAGAGCTACTATAATAGAGTTTCTGTTTGAGTGTTGGAAAAAAATTGTTGATCATGGATGATTCAGGTAATAAAGAGAATCACTTTATTGATCTCGGCTGTATCTATAAAAGAAATGAAATTTGCACTTTTTAACAATTTCCCTATACTGTACTATTATCAAGGGTAGGGAGGGATACAGCTGTTCAATGTCATCTTGCTTTTCTGTAATGTTTTAAAATGCCACCTAAATGTACTGTAGCCACATTGCCCTTTATTCTTGTTTTTAAAGGAAGACCGGAGATAGCTCTATTTTTGTCATAACTGATCCCTGATGGCTATGGAATTCTTTCATCATTTTGTTGTGAAGCCTATTTTTGTAGTATGAGAATAATATTAATATTCGATTTTTATTGCTTAAGATATAATGAATTAATTTACTGTTTCTGCTCGATAAAAAAAAGTGTAGAATGTAAGAAAGTCCTGATATTTTAGAAACGCCTAAAAAAACTTGCAGGGCAAAATCACATCTGAAGTGGAACTGAAATTATCGATTTTCAGCTCACTTTTGAAGAGTTTCAAAGAGCGGATAGTCCTGATCGATAGTGAAATGGACTTTCACAGTTTAGGTGTGCATTCACTTAAGGATTGCTCTAGGAATTGTTTCCTGAGGAAAAGATTTTTGGGTAAAATGGACTCTGTGCTTGTAAGGTGCTGATGGCTGCGAGATGACAGGTTTTTTTGCTAGATGGTTAAATGTTCTAGAGTAAAGACTTTTCTGGACAAGTCAGTTAAGTTTGAACAAGCTTCCGGGTTCAGTGAGCAGCCATTTTAGAGTTCTTAGAACAGCTGTAATGTGGTCGTACATTTTACATCTGGAAGCCAACCTAGCTGTGACATCCATTATTGTGGTCAAGTGAATCTATGAAACATACACTAGCAGTGAGTTGCCAAAGACCGGTTATGACTGCATTAGAAATCGAACCACTGCTTTAATGTCATCAACAAGGATAGATGGTTTTATTCCTTTCAGCAATCCGACTCGGGACTATACTCCCTTTTTGCTAGGTAGGGTTTGTTGTGGGTTTAAAGGGTAAGGGTATTTTTGTCCATAAAATGCATTGTCTATGCATGGACAATGCATTTTCTATTTAATATAATTAAATTTAATTTAATCATTCACTCGGACTTATCTCTGACTGTTTCCCTTACCTCGTAGATGTGCCCAAAGGATTTTCTCTGCAAACGTTGTGCTCCAAACGTTTTAAGCTTTGCAAAATTTGCAAAGGTGAACTTGTGAGAAAAAAACATCTGCAAAAATAGGTTTACTAAAGACTCTCAGACACAACTCTATTTTAGTGGCAACATTCTCCTACAAATTATTTTTTGAGTAAACTCTTCTGCAACCAAAGTTTACAGAACGATGCAATTTTTGCGTGATATTTAAAAAATTTGCAGGTGAAATGTAAATTTTGCCCACCTAATCATTTTCACATCAGGTTATGCATCATAACATAGATATCACCATGGTCATTCTCCTGAGCAGTGGTAAGGGGTTTATTGCGCTTCCTTTGCCTGGATTAATGTACACACAATAAAATAAAGAGCCCTGCCATGACATTGCTAGTAATCAAACTAATTAAATTCTAATATGTGTTATAACTTAGGTTGCCCTATTTTTATTCTGCCAAATTAGGTCTCATTCACAATTGATTCACTTTGCGAAGTTAAAAAGTAACCACACCCTTATATTATTGAGGCTCTAGCAAACTTTTCCTGCAAAAAAATAAAACTTTTAGCCACTAAGTGACACTCAAATGTCGATTTACGAGTACTTTATCTGAAAAATAAACGGAAAAAAATAAATGTAGTTATTTCATTTGTTTTAGTGAAAAAAATGAAACAAATTTGACTATGCTTGTTGCAACTTTTTATCTTCTATAGTGTTCTGCTGAAAAATGTTAACGGGTGCACAAAGATTTTCCTACAACTTCATGAGGTGTGCGGAAGCAGTCTTGCAACAATGAGCAGCATAATAATTACTATATAATTCTATAATTTTATAGTTTTATCTGTAACCAAAATAGTTCACGTAGGCTAGGGAGTGCTATTATCCACAGGTGATAAGGCAATAGTTTTTTCGTGCTGTGACCTGAAGCCAGGGCCGGACTGAGAACCGAAACCGGCCCTGGCAAACTGCTCGGCCGGCCCCTCCTTGGGTGAGGGGGGGTGCAGCCGAGCAGTTTGCGAGGGCCGGTTTCGGGCGATTTTGTTACAGAGGGCCGATAATGCCGACTCCCGGTAAAAAAAACGGCCCCCAGGGGCCCAAAACTGGCCCCCACCCTAGCGGCCCACCGGGGAAACGCCCGGTGCCCGCTACGGCCAGTCCGGCCCTGCCTGAAGCCTAAGGTTCCACAAATCACACCCATGTTGCATGTCGCAGTTGGATCTCAGTCAAATAAAGGCTCAATTACATGGCTTATCCCAGTTTTCTTTTACCCGCCAGAGCAGGCATGACGCTGACAGTGTTTAAATGGGTAGGAACTCACAGGTACTGATGCGCCGATGGAACGTTACTTTTTGGGGCGTTCCGTGGCGCAGGAGCCTGCTCCATAGTTACGAGGCAGCACTAAGCCACTTTTTTGGCGTAATGCTGCCTCATAAATGTTGTCCCCTTTAACGCAGTTTTCTGTGTTAAAGGGGCGTGCAATGGGTGTTGCTGGGGGCGTTCCCAGCAACATCCATGGCATTTTCACACTGCCCCAGATTTACAAAAAAATTGTAAATCTGAGGCAGTGCCAAAAACTTACGCCTCCCCAGGGGAGGCGTAAGGGAGGCACAACGAGGAGAAGTATCTTTATTTCTCCTAATTTTTCCTTCTTCTATGTGTGCTGCATTCTGCAGCACACAAAGAAAAAGGAAAAAACCTCTTGTGATTGTTTTTGTGCAGGAAGATTTCCCTTCCTACACAAAAATAATCATCTCGGCAACGCAGGCACCCTTGCACCATGGTGCAAAGGTGCCTGCCTTGGCGCACGGCAGCCCATTGTGCCCCGGCGCGGGGAAAAGGACATGAATGCGCCGTATCTCATAGATACGGCACTTTCCTGCCCTTTTCTTTTACCGTAGGGCAGCGCTGCAGGGAGGCCTGCGGCACTGCCCTATGGTAAAACCTCATAAAGGAGGCCCGAGTACCTGCATTTCTGTAATTTAATAGTGTAGCCTGCATGTGCATCTGGAACGTTTCTAAACAAGAGAATTGGGATACAGCCTTCGCCCCAAACATGAGCAAAATCAGAACACTCCTCCACTCCACTTTGAGGGACTGAAACACACCGATTATGGGGTAGTATTTTTTTCAAGTCACTTTCCAGCCTGCTGATTGTCTGCCAGGAAGCCTAGTGAATACTATTGACCACACAGGGACAACGCACTATAAAACAACAAAAAGAAATGAGTGAACATAACTCTCATAAAGCCAGTATTTTGCACCAATTCTATGGCGTGTCTAACTTCTTTTCTGGAATTATTTGAAATGTGTATGTATAAACGCACATATATGTAGATGCTTACTTTACATGCATTAACAGTTCATACATTTGCACAGTTTTCTCAGGGAGGCGGATGAATCTGCAGTGTTATTATAGAGGACATTCTGTCTTGTTCTACAGGAAAGGTAGTTGTATAATTGCAATAAAAGTCTGCCAGCCTTGGCCTTCCTCCAGCCTAGCAGCTGGGCCTCATGTATTATTTCAAAGACAGATGTACTATAGACATCATCCCCTAATTGAAAAAGGTACTGAATGTGAGAGAAACCCATCACAGAAAATGATCTTAAATTCCCCAAGTGTCCAGGAGAGTGGCAATTACTATAACACTAAACAAGGCAGAGAGTTAGGAGTTCAAGAACCAATATCCACTGAATAAGAGCAGTCCTTTATCATAAAATACCAGAATAGTCTATATATTCAGGTTTTTCACTTTGCCTTTAACTGTGCTTGTTTTATAAATACTTGTGTTGCTTCTAAGAAGATTTATTATCTTCCATTTTTTAGTTTGTAGTTTGAAATTCCTTCATCTCATGCCACATATGTTACATTCTTAATTTATATGGTATGGAAGACTGAACCTATCCATCAGAATAGTCCAAGCCCTCCCCTACCAGTAAAATGCAAAGTTTCAGTCTGACTTTTGCTTTCTTCTTTTTTTAAAGACTACAGTCTCTCGAAACACTTATTTCTTCCTGTTTGTGGCAGAGAACTCTCCGGTTGCCCAGGTCAAGTGTTTGTAGTTGCTGATACTTGGTTTCTTGCAAAAACAATAAGGAACATAGGACCACAAGCCCCAGAATGCAAAGTGGTGTGAGCTAAATTGACATGACTGGCTTAACAACTCACATGTAAAGTGTGACAACTTCAGAGTTGTGTGTGAGGACACTGTTCAGTGTGTCTTCAATTCTCAATCCTTTGAAACTCACTTCTAGAGAAAAAGCATCTACAGCATTTTAAATATCATGTTAAAATGCTCTACGCACCTGTTGCTACTTGCAACCCCTGTTGACTGCTTTGCAGTTGCGGCTCCTGGAGGGAGTGCTGCGGGGCAGCGGGGCGGGGGAGGGGTAGGGTGGGGGGTAGTAAACTCCGGCATATGGCCGAACTGAGTTAAGTACAGAAATAAATAAAGGAAACGAATTACATTGCGCGCTCCGCATCGCCAAAACTTCCAGTTTTCAGCAAGTTTCATATGATGAACAGTTGACACGTGTTTCAGCTGAATCAGACTTTTTCAAGGCTGTAATAAGTATAAAAAAACATGATGTAAATTAACCTAGAAGTTGTATATATTTCAATGCACTAAACCTGACAACAGTGCTAATCAAGTCCAGCAAGTGAACGCAAGGAAATAAACATCACAGATTGTTGTTCTTTTATGAAGACGAAAGAGGAGTGTGAGTGTACACCTCAGTTTACTCAATGAAACCTAAATAGTACAGATAAATAGAAAACACCACACCCATGTAAACCACCTTTATATGTTTGTTAACTGTGCATAATGGTACCAGAAGTGCTGGTAGTCACCTAAGCTTAGAATGTGCAATAATGAATACTGCTAATGAAGAGAAATAGATGTTAATGATAATGATTTGCGTTATGAGAAGAATATTCTAAATGTGCCTTGGAATCTTGGGTGATGCATTACCCTATAACGTGAATTAGAAAACTGCTGAATACAATGTGAAATGAAAATGTAGTGTTAAACATTTTTTTAGTGGTACTTTATACTTACATGATGTAAATGCGAATCATTAATTTGCTTAAATTAAAGAACTAATGCATGATTTCTAATAACTCGAAAATCATATTTTAACATAAAGTCATCATGCACAAGCTGTTTTCATGAAGGCTCAAAACTTGCTTTCCTTTCCAAGTATGAACTTATGAGCTGAATAGTCTGAAGCCTAAGGGAACCTCTCATAAAGTTTCTACTTGTGCTCTAACAATCAATGATTCCTTTAACGCTTGTAGCTCACTCCATTAGTCTTGCAACAAAAGTGTTACTTCCTAGAGCACATGCTTGGGAAAGAACTGACAAAGGATGAGAGCATGGACTCGTCTATTTCCTAGATGACATAACCAATCATATGACTAAGGACAGTGGTCTTAAGGAAATACAAAGTAATGGATTACTTAATTCTTCCAGATTTGTATACTTTTTGCTCACTACGTCATCGCATTCTACTGAAACTGGCCAATGGGACAGAGTAGTCCGATCAAATTGGTGATGTCAAGGGGTGTAAACCAGAAATCGATGGAGTATAATTGCCTAAAGTGCGGAGAGGGGCGGTTCCTATCTTGTCCACTTTCTCAACTAATCTTGCGGTACAGAAACTGATGATTTGGACTTCCAGAAACGAATGCGAAACTGAGACGAATTACTGTGTTGCTGCCGGCTGGAATGCTTGCGTAGTGGAATCTTTCCAGCTGGAAGGTTTCTGACAACAACTGTGGCATTTACGCTGCAGTGCTTTCAGGGGTAGACAAACCTGTCCATGAACTGGAACTGGTCATTTGGCGATTACTGAACTTTCATCTATAGGGTTTGTATGAGGGTTATTTGTTTAAAGGACTCATTTCCCATGATACAATCTCGCTCGGCTGAGGAAGATAATTCCCTTCAAACTTTGATTCTCACAGCTTTATTAATGATTAAGAAATCCTTGTAAGTCGTAAATTAATTTGGCATGAAATTTTCTTCAAATACAATAAAGATACCAACTGTGATAACTATTCTGCTGATTCTGCTTCATTCATTTGTTGCGGTCAATTTATCTGTTTTCCAAATTCACTGACCGAAATATAGATTTTGCCTAAGCAAAACCATTTGGTAGTGAATAAATGCCAACTATTATCTTATTCCAGGTCCTCATATGATAACAGTAAATCCTCATAAATATTCTAGTCCCTTTCAGCACAGAACAAAATCCATCGGAGGACCTAATGAGATCAATGTGGTAGCTGAGGTTATTCTGGGGGAAATTATTTTGAAGTAGAGATTTATTGAGGCCCAACACGTTTGCGCTATAACAGAAGCATGATCACAGTGATTTGATAAATAACAATTGAAATAATGCATGCATTAACAAAAGTCATAAGTCAGCCTTTTTAATCAAAGGTGTTTTTCATTTTTTGCTGAGTTTGTGCATGCTAGTGTCTTTGGGGGGTACGTGTGAATGGTTGTGAGAATCTATTAAATGGTGTGCATAGATGGGTATATGAGCACATTCATTGATGGTTGAATGGATAGTTCAGTGTTTGCAAGAGTAGATGAGGTGAGTGTGTCTGTGAGTACATGGATGGATGAAAGGGTGACTGTGTTCATGAATGAGTGAATGAATATGAATAAGTGCTACATAGATTGATTTGTGGATGAGTAGAAGAATGTATGAACCAAGGAATGAGTAGTAAGTGTTTGCAGTGATTGCTAAGTGCATGAACAGACCAATGGATGAAAAAGATAAGAAGAGTGCATGAATGAACAAATAAGTGAGCAAGTTGATGAGAGAATGGATGCTTATATATGAGTTAGTTAGTGTATTAAGAGAAAGATGCATGGATGAATGAGTGGGTGGGTGGGTAAATGAATAGATGGATGACTAGGTGTATAATGTTGCCCTGAGTTGTTACAGTTTGTGGCAGAGGAAGTTGAAAGGTTGGTAGGATATGTAAGAGGAGGCAAACCAGACCAAAAAGACCCATATGTAAAAGAACAGAGCAGACTATTCAGAAACAGTAGATCTGACCCCCAACTCACTTTGGACCCACCTTCATCCCTCTGCCACTGGAACTATTGCCCACTCACCACTCATCAGGGGTTAGACTAATGCATTTTAGTGCTGCTGACCAGACAACAGCACTAAAATGCTTATGACACACAAAATGATTGCTCTACTATTGTCAGAATTGAAGCTTTCAATTCTGTTTATTCACAACAAAATCGTTGTTTTTACTCATGGATCTGATACTACTTACAAGCATTGGCAATGCCAATAGTTCTGGCTTGTGCTAATCGTATGTTTGTTGTGTGAACTTGCTGGACACAGTAATGGATAATTCACCGAGAGGCATTCAAATACCCAGCATTGTTTTCATTTATTCATGATAAATCGTCATTCGAAGTGTCACACATTTGACATTGGAGTGTCACTCGAACGCCAGCTGAAACCATAGAAATGTCACACATAAGCAGTCTGAAAACTTTGCAGCTATGAGTTTTAAGATCTTCTTAGAGTTTTGGTTGCTAAAATGGGTGTAATTTCTGATATTTATATGTTTAGCTCGTCTTCGTTGCTTGATTTTGCTCACAAGAAAGTGTCACTCACAGTCATTGAAATGCCACTCATAATTACACTGAAAATATGGAAATGTCACACATAAGCAATCTGAAATCTTGGCAGCTATGGTCCATTAGTTGTCTCACAGGAGTATAAGTCTATTGTCATGATATATAAAATGTAATCAATGCCTTTTTGGGTAAGTTTCACAAGCATGATAAGCCAAAAATATAAGAAGGAAAGGAGTGCTAAATTATGCAAACTCTCAATACTGTAAAAGCATAACAAATTCGTTCTACCCAAAACCAACCAACCAAAGTGTAATGCGGTCCATGAGTGGTACAGTTGTGATGTACAGGTGGGGAGAGGACGCTGAGGTAGTGTGTTCCTCAAAAAAAAAAAAAAAAGGACTACCGCATCTTGTTAGACACGTCAGTAAAAAGTACTGCCATATTGGCCTTATGTCAGAAATAACAGTGTTAATTAAAAATCAACAATCACCAGTGTAACAAGTCTATTACAAAGGCCAAGCCGCTATAATATTTGAAAATGAAAGGCAAACAAAGGAAAGAAGACGCCGTAATTAAAAGAATACTCTTTCGATTATTATGAAATGATCCAGAAAATATATATGAGTCATAAATGAAGCAAGGCACTTGGGCGTAATGTTAGTATCAAGGGGCTGAGAGTGTTCAAGTGTTATCATATAGTTTAAATCCGCACATTCCTTACATCTGCTTTCCTCCAAACTTATATCACTACATTACCTAATTCATTCTGTACCTCATCTCAGTTTAGATCTTTCAAAATAATTTTGGTCTTCGCCACTGGAACTCAATCATAAAAGAACTTCGAACATCTCTCTGTCCCATCCTCTGAAAGCCTGTTTGCTCCATACTTAGGAAAAACTCACCTTGCCTATCCCATTTCCCCCTCTTGTAAATATTTATTAAATATGGTATGTCATGCAAGTAATGTTGGTCTCTTTATCACAGCGTCTGTCTGCAGACTGCTGCAGCAATCAGCTAGCATCACTAGTGAGTCATTATCTGTCATCTGCACAAAATTAATTGACATGTTGGTATTTATATGAGTCAAGTGTAATTATGTTTTAAATATTATTCATATATGTATTATGTGTTTTGTAATTTTCCTGGTGCTTTTATGGTCTATATTGACTGAATAAAGAAATACTGACTGACTGAGTCCCCTACTAATACAACCACAGCATATCACGGATGTTTGTGTTGTGCTTTGGAAAACATAATTCCACAGGAGAAGCAGCTATTGTCTGTCTGCCTCGTAACTTCAAATTGTCAAGTTTACACTAATCTCGAAATTCAGATCCAGCTGAAGCAATGTTAATATTTACACTTCTCTGAAACCACTGCCAGCCATAGAAATGTTACTAAACTAGGCAACAGTGGTCTCTGGGAAAGTGGAATGGGACACAAGAGAGGAACAAAGACCTTGGATATCTTCATTCTGCCTTTCTTACTGTAGGGCTCATTGTGTACTTCAGAAGTGTTAATGTCTAAAACAAGAAATAACTATTTTAGTATTTCATCATTATGATTCTAGTTCCTATTCCGACTATGATATAAATATACCTTGTGACTGTACTTCTGACTCTCTCTACAGTTGATAGACATGCAGGGCCAGATGTACGACCTTTACATTTTGCGACTCGCAAAATGCAATGTACAACAGTGTCACAGACACTGTTAGGGATTCCCAATGCCTCATCAATATTCATGAGGGAAGCGCAATTTGCGACCCCATTGGGAATGGCTGGCACTCCCAGGGATGGTGGCCTGCTGGGGTCAGCAGACCACCATGTCTGGGACTGCTTTTTAAATAAAGCAGTTTTATTTTTTTCAATGCAGCCCATTTTCCCTAAAGGAAAACGGGATGCATTTAAAAAAGAAAAATGAAACTTTTCTGTTTCATTTTTTAAGGGCAGGCAGTGGTCCCTCGGACCACTGCCTGCACTTAAAAAATATTTTCTCACACACTCACAAAGGGGAAGGGGTCCCCTGGGGACCCCTTTCTATTTGCGAGTGGTTTACCACCTACTTGAAGTAGCTGGTAAACTGCGAGTGTTTTGCGGCCGCAAATGCGGTCGCAAAACAATAGTACATGGCAGTGAGTCTCGCTATTAGGAAGGGATGTCCCTTCCTAATAGCGAGAGTCGCTAACGCTATTTTGCGATTCAGTGACTCGCAAAATAGCGTTTGTACATGCCATTACCCATTTTTGCAGTCACAAACGGGCCGATCTCCCGTTTGCGAGTGCAAAAAAGGGTCGTACATCTGGCCCTCTGACTTCCAAGAGCTGAAATATAAATGAAACCAAAGAAACCACACTACTATGCAAACAACTAAATTCAGTGTTTTGTAAGCAAAGTCTGTGGTCTGAATGATTTTCAACACAAGTTCCTCAAATTTTACATAATTACTACACATCAGCTTTGTACTTTTCCTCCTGACAATAAGCAATTACTTACCTGCCACTCTTTATATCTGAATAACATACAGGAGTTAAACAAAATATGAACAAAGTCTGTGCAAGATGAGGGTTCCTTTTGCTTCTCTTGTCGAAGAATAAGTGTAACCAGAGTTGATCATCTTTGGGATTCTTTCCAATAATAGTGCGCAACTAACAAGTCTAAATATTTGATCATAAGTATGTCGAATAATATGTGTAGGAAGGTGGAATCTGACTGCATGGTTGCCCCCACTTTTTTCTGGTGTTTTGCTGGTTTTCGACTTAGTTGGACTGGGACCCTGCTATTCAGGGCCCCAGTTTATCTGCTTTCTCTTTAAAATGGATTCCCTGTACCTTAGGTACACCACAGATTGGATTCTGGGGTGCCCTTATAAGTCCCTAGTATATGGTATACTATGTACCCAGGGCATAGGTACCCCAGAGGCCTACCAGGGGCTGAAGCATGTATTATGCCACCCCTGGGCAGCCTTCCAAAATGACACCACAGGACTGCTACAGCAGCCTGAGTAAGGTGGTGCATGCACCCCTTACTGAGATATAGGTTCACTATATCTCACCCTATCACTGCATATATAAACCTATCAGTCACCCCTATGGCAGGCCTTATCAATCCTGAAGGCAGGGTGCTTGGTTTTGTGTGAGAGGGTGCCCATGCATGATCCGAGCCCTTCTGCAGCCTTTGGAATCTCTCCTCCGGGGTTGTCTGTGAAGCAGCCTGACCATATACTCTTAAGTGCATTATAACCAAACGGTAAATGCTAACTTTGGGATGGCTGCACGGAAACATGTCGTGTTTGGTGTCAAACACCTTGGAATCATACCCCCACACCAGTAACTGGTGTGGGAGTATGATCCCACCCTTCTAGAGGGAGAGACATGACAGCACCGGTATACCCGGTACCAGCTAACAGGGCCCTGGCATCACAAAATGGATGCTGCAGCCACAGACACGAGTCTGGCCTCCTGCTGCCGACCGAAACTCCAGCAGGGGAGGCCTGGACAATAGGTTTCCTGTCACAGGGAGGTGTTACCACCTCTCAGACAGGCCTTAGTGTATTGGGGCTGGGTGGGTGCACTCTCAGAGTGCTTTGAAGTCCTGCACTGGGGGCACATTTGGTGTCCCTGTGCATAGCCCAGTTCAAACCGGCTGCAGGGGCTACCAGCCCCTGCTCTGGTGTGAAACTGGACAAAGGAAATGGGTGTAGCCACCCCTCTTTCCTGACCCTCCCATAGGTGGGGCCCCAGAGTATATCCAACCCCTTCCTTGGGTATAAGATAGGAACCCCTGGCAACAGGACTTTAGATATCCCTGGACGAAACTCTGAAACTGAATCCTGGACCTTCGACAATCTGTTAAACGCCAGATGACTGAAGAATCTCCCTTGGAGTAAAGGAGTTACTCCCCTGCTTGGTAGGCACCAAAGACGCATCTGTCCGGTCTGCATCTCCGAAGCTCCCGCCGGACGCCCACAACTTTGCAACCCAGGAGGTGGGTTTCCAGACTTCCCAGAGGCTGACCCAAGTCCCCAGCAAAGCTGAGACCCGTAGCCCTCATGGGTACCATGGAACCGGAACCCCTGGACACTGTGCACATTTGCAAGTGCATAAGCTTCTGGTCAATCCTAGAGGCTGTGCTTTGGGTTACTTGTAGCCCCGACCCTGAGCAGTAAATCCACTGAAGATTGCTGGCCTGGCCACTCCCAGTGACCCGTGGGCTGCCATTTTGTGATTCTGCTCGAGGTCTCTTCGTGATCCCTTGTCCATCGACTTGTGGGTCCCTCAGAAGGACAACTCTAATTTCAGCTGGCCCCCCTGGTTGCTCCAGGCCTGCCCTGACTCTCCCTTGCTTGAGGAGTCCCTCGGACCTCGCTGGTCCGCACCGAAGCCTTTGTTCTCTTCCTGCGTGGGTTGCTGTTGCCAAGGCTTGTTCGGTCCAATCCAGGCACCAACACTGCAGCAAGCTACTACCTTTGTGGGAGAGCTCGAATCCAGCTCCTGGTTGTCGTCAACGCCTCCTGGTCCTCATGGCTGCAGAGACAATCTTCACCTCTTCGAACTTGAAGCACCCGACATTGGTGGGCATTCGACTAT
The DNA here is from genome assembly GCA_963921515.1 of Calotriton arnoldi. Lineage (NCBI taxonomy): Eukaryota > Metazoa > Chordata > Amphibia > Caudata > Salamandridae > Calotriton > Calotriton arnoldi. The sequence goes on along the minus strand of CAWUFW010006263.1, from coordinate 571,586 downwards.
CGTGCCCCTGGTCACTGCCTAGTGACCCAGACTCTGTCCCCTCTGCTTTCAGGTTCTTCACATCCTCGATCCACGCTTGGATCTCTTCGGACACTTCGCATCTTCCCGGCAGCAGCACTTTCCAGCAAGCGTCCATTGAAAACGACGGCGCGGACCGACACCATTTGACACCTATGCACCCGGCTTCCCTGGGTGAGGTAACACGAGTACTCCGGTGCTCCCGTGGGTGTTGGCCATAGAACCCTCTAAGTCCAAAAGGGTTTGTTCCTAGTCCACTCCGAAGTGTCCCTAAACTTTAAAACTCTAACCGCAACTTTCCCCATAGACGCTAACGGAGCTCGCGGCTGTGTTCACACACTGCAAACGTCCCCCGTGGGTCCCCTGTGTCACTACCTTGGGTGGTTCCTTGGGGTCCCAGCGATTCTACAGGCTCTAGGCCTTGTGTCTAGTCAAGTCGGGGTTCTTATACCACTTTCTTAATATATGGTTTGGGACGCCCCTAGGGCTAATCGTATATTGTGCTAATTTACTGTGATATTTGAAGTGTAACATATGTGCTTTGACCTCTAGCCTCATAAAGAGACTAGTAGGGTGTGTTTAGAAATAAATACCTATATTTTATATATATACCTGGTGTTGTCTCCTTTCATTTAGCCATTCAAGAGATTATCGACTGGTAAAACAAACAGCTTTACACTCCTTCAAGACTTAGCCTGAAGGCTGCTCTCCATAGCTACCACTAGGATAGCTTTCAATAAAGGTTGTCTTTAAACCTATCATCAATAAAGGTCGTTTGGACTGGTGCAAGGTGCCCACTATAACTAGTGGACAGCATATACCAGGCCAACTTCTCACATTGGTGTGCAGCGGTTGGATTCAAGCTTGCCTTTGTTTTACCAGATAATCTCAAGTGAGTGACTAACTGAAAACCACTAAAAGGTACCTGAGGTACATATAATTCAAGCTTAAAATTACAGTAAGTTCTACTGAACTTGGGGGCATATTATCAACGGCCAGCGATAATTATCGCTGGCCGTGCTTAGCGATAGATTGCTTATCGCTGGCTATCTCTGGAAATTATCGCCCTGGTAGCGCGTTATTAACAACACGCTTCGCCAGGGCGATAAAAATTCCGGAGATAGCGAGGTTATCGCCGTTTTGCAGGGAACATCGCTGGTTTTCCAGCGATGTTCCCTGCAAAGCGGCGATACCTCTGCTGATACGACCCTGTGGTCGTATCAGCACAAGCCACCCCTATGTTAGGGATGGCTAAATCGGGATTATAGCAGACGTTAGATTTTGGCGAAAACGGCTGTTTTCGCCAAAATCTAACGTCTGCTATAATCCTGTGGGCTGCCTTGTAAATATCGCGATGTGCACATCGGCGATATTTACAACGTAGCCCATCTGGGGTACGCTAGTAACGCCCACTTTGCATCTCATTAGAGATGCAAAGATGGGCGTTGGGAGAAAGAGGCGATAATGCAAGGATTCACGCGATAGCATGACCTTGCTGATTAGGCGATAGAATTATCGCCGCTTTCCGTCCGAAAACGGACGCTAAAGCGGCGATAATTGACTATCGCCTGGTTGTTAATATGCCCCTTAGAGTTGTGTGTCAAGGGCTTAGCACACCCTTTCTACAACTCAAGAGAGTTTAGTAGGCCACACTAGAGTAGGTAGTGCATACACCACACCTCACTAGTGATGTCTTCAAGGCCAGGAACCAGTGGGTCCCTGGCAGAAGCCAATGGGCTTCCACCATCCAAGTATGACAACCTCCAATTCTTGGAATTGAGAGCATTGTGTAGTACTAGGAAATTGAAGACAGGAAAAACTGCAAACACCCAACGCCTCATAGAGGTACTGCTGTTGGATGATCTCAAAAAGACCTCAGGGTCTGATGGAGTAGGCAGAGAGGGTGGGGCAGTAGATGAGGAAAGGCCAAAGGGTGAAGATACCCATGACCTGACCTCTGAAGCTGGCCAGGAAGATGACAATGATCTTATCCTGGAAAATCCAGCTCCCCCTGCAGATGAGGAGGAGGGCCACAATGGCCCCCTCTTTATCCCACCAGGGAGAGTTGAGAGTGTGCCTAGAAGGTCAAGATCTCCTTCTCAGGAGTCTAACCATTCTGACACCTCAATAGGGACCTCTGTTTCCTCTCATGGGAGGGAATCCTCTCATGAAAGGAAAGAGAGACTGCTCAAGTATGAAGAAGCTCAGCTTAGAATCAGAAGAGAGCAGTTGGCTTTAGATAGGGAGTACCTAGAGCTTCAGAAAACAAGAAGAAAGTTGGGACTAGAGTCCCATGGTGGCAGGAACTTCCCTAGTGGTAGGGAAAGGTCTCATGACCATAGAAACCTAAGCAAGATTGTCCCTCCCTACCAGAGTGGGGATGACATCCACAAATGGATTACTGCACTGGAAAGGGCCTGTAAAGTTCAGAGGGTCCCCCAGGAGCAGTGGGCAGCAATCTTGTGGCTCTCCTTTGCAGACAAAGGTAGAGACAAGCTCCTCACTGTTAGAGAAGAGTATGCTGACAATTACAAAGCCTTGAAGAGTGCTCTGATTGATGGGTTTGGCCTAACCACTGAACAGTACAGGTTGAAGTTCAGAGACACCCAAAAGACTCAGACTCAAGACTGGGTTGACTTTGTAGATTGTGCTACTAAGGCTCTGGAAGGTTGGATAAATGGCAGCAAGGTGCATGACTTTATAGGATTGTACAATTTGATTATGAGGGAGCAGATCCTTAATAATTGTCAAAACCAGCTTTTACACCAGTACCTGGTGGACTCTGATCTGACCTCTCCCCAAGAATTGGGAAAGAAGGCAGACAAATGGGTCAGAACCAGGGTAAGGCCTAAGAATCAGGGTGGTGACCAGAAGAAAGATTCTACCAAGTCCCAAGAGAAAGGTGGGGATAAATCTAAGGATAAGTCCACTACAGGGCCCCAAAAGTCCTCTTCTGGGGGTGGGTCCCAAACTCCTTCCTCTCCTGAAAAGAAACCATATTGCCATGTTTGTAAAAAGCCTGGCCACTGGAAAACTGATCCCAGTTGCCCCAGGATTGGCAATAAAGAAAATGTTACTCCTACCAATACTACCACTACTCCTGGTACTACCAGTAGTAATCCCCCAGGTGGTGGTAGTGCACCCAAAAAGTTAGGTGCATTCTCATGGGGAACAGAGGTGGGCCCTAATTTAGAGAGGTCCCCCTCACAGGCATCCTCAGTCTGTGATGGTGGCATGGGATTTGCCACTTTTACCATGGGTCCCAATGCATTGGACAGGTACAGACTGGAGCTACTGATTAATGGTCAGAAAGCTGTGGCATTCAGGGACACAGGGGCTAGTGTCACCATGGTGACAGGGAAACTAGTTCCCCCTCTGCAGCTTTTACCTGAGTTTAAATACCAGGTGACCAACATAGATGGTGTCAGAACAGATCACCCCATGGCCATAGTCAATCTCAGCTGGGGAGGGGTCACAGGCCCAAAAAGGGTGGCAGTGTCCCCAAACTTGCCAGTAGATTGCCTGATGGGCAATGATCTAGAAATTTCAGCCTGGGCTGAAGTTGAACACCAAGCCCATCTGAAAATGCTGGGCATCCCTGAAAGAGTTAGTGGGGCTGTGATGGCCACAGCCCAACCCCAGGGAAACTTTGGAGTGATGGAGCCTGAAAAAATGGCCCACTCTCCTCCACAAGAGAGCAAAAGGGATGAAGAAAAGTCTTCTTCCCCCCAGACTTTAGGTTAGGGTCAGCCTCCTCAGGGAACTGACCATACCCCTAGTGAAGGAACTGCCCCAGAGGTAGTCAGGCCTGGCCTGGCAACACCCCTGATGGCAGAGGACCCTTCCAAGGTGGTACCCAGTCTGGAGCAGGTAACCTGCCCCTCTCTACCCTGCCTCAGTCAGCCCAGGGCTGCAGAGGTCAGGGAGGTCAGTGGACCCCAAAGGGCCCCCTGTCCAGAGGAACCCCCCCATCAGCAGATTAGGGGCACCCAGTCTAGTAGCCCTAGCCAGGTGAAAATTCCACAACCCACTGAGGGATCCCCCTTACCATTGTGTAGGGACCTCCCCCAGATGGACTCTGCTGGGCAAAGGCAAACCTGGGACCAAAAGGTTCCAAACCTGCCATGTCCCTCCAGTGTTCCAACCAAAGGGACCCAACCCCCAGCTGTAGGCAGCCAAAGGTTGACCCTTAGAGCTAGACCCAACTTAGTCATGGAAAGTAAAGCCCCCATGGTGGCTAGTGATCTGAGGAAGCTGAGGCCAACTTTATTAGGGCCTCCCTTCTCTACTCAGACACCCCACCAGCCTTTTACTATGCCAAAACACACCACAGGTAGTGACTCCAAATGGTGAAGATCAGCCCATCCCCTTGGGGTTAGGGATTGCTTTGTGGACCATAAGACCGGGGGTAACCATGCTAGTGCAGGTACTTCCTTATATGGCCACTTAGTAAATAAAGGCTCAACTGGGCAAGGTTAGCCTTATCTCCTTTCGTTTCGGGGGGGTTATGTAGGAAGGTGGAATCTGACTGCATGGTTGCCCCCACTTTTTTCCTGGTGTTTTGCTGGTTTTCGACTTAGTTGGACTGGGACCCTGCTATTCAGGGCCCCAGTTTATCTGCTTTCTCTTTAAAATGGATTCCCTGTACCTTAGGTACACCACAGATTGGATTCTGGGGTGCCCTTATAAGTCCCTAGTATATGGTATACTATGAACCCAGGGCATAGGTACCCCAGAGGCCTACCAGGGGCTGAAGCATGTATTATGCCACCCCTGGGCAGCCTTCCAAAATGACACCACAGGACTGCTACAGCAGCCTGAGTAAGGTGGTGCATGCACCCCTTACTGAGATATAGGTTCACTATATCTCACCCTATCACTGCACATATAAACCTATCAGTCACCTCTATGGCAGACCTTATCAATCCTGAAGGCAGGGTGCTTGGTTTTGTGTGAGAGGGTGCCCATGCATGAGCAGAGCCACTCTGCAGCCTTCGGAATCTCTCCTCCGGGGTTGTCTGTGAAGCAGCCTGACCATATACTCTTAAGTGCATTATAACCAAACGGTAAATGCTAACTTTGGGATGGCTGCACAGAAACATGTCGTGTTTGGTGTCAAACACCTTGGAATCATACCCCCACACCACTAACTGGTGTGGGAGTATGATCCCACCCTTCTAGAGGGAGAGACATGACAGCACCGGTATACCCGGTACCAGCTAACAGGGCCCTGGCATCACAAAATGGATGCTGCAGCCACAGACACGAGTCTGGCCTCCTGCTGCCGACCGAAACTCCGGCAGGAGAGGCCTGGACAATAGGTTTCCTGTCACAGGGAGGTGTTACCGCCTCCCAGACAGGCCTTAGTGTATTGGGGCTGGGTGGGTGCACTCTCAGAGTGCTTTGAAGTCCTGCACTGGGGGCACATTTGGTGTCCCTGTGCATAGCCCAGTTCAAACCGGCTGCACAAACTGGACAAAGGAAATGGGTGTAGCCACCCCTCTTTCCTGACCCTCCCATAGGTGGGTCCCCAGAGTATGTCCAACCCCTTCCTTGGGTATAAGATAGGAACCCCTGGCAACAGGACTTTAGATATCCCTGGATGAAACTCTGAAACTGAATCCTGGACCTTCGACGATCTGTTAAAGGCCAGATGACTGAAGAATCTCCCTTGGAGTAAAGGAGTTACTCCCCTGCTTGGCAGGCACCAAAGACGCATCTGTCCGGTCTGCATCTCTGAAGCTCCCGCCGGATGCCGATGACTTTGCAACCCAGGAGGTGGGTTTCCAGACTTCCCAGAGGCTGACCCGAGTCCCCAGCAAAGCTGAGACCCGTAGCCCTCGTGGGTACCGTAGAACTGGAACCCCTGGACACCATGCACATTTGCAAGTGCATAAGCTTCTGGTCTATTGTAGAGGCTGTGCTTTAGGTTACTTGTAGCCCCGACCCCGAGCAGTGAATCCACTGAAGATTGCTGGCCTGGCCACTCCCAGTGACCCGTGGGCTGCCATTTTGTGATTCTGCTTGAGGTCCCTTTGTGATCCCTTGTCCGTCAACTTGTGGGTCCCTCAGAAGGACAACTCAAATTTCAATGGGCCCCCCTGGTTGCTCCAGGCCTGCCCTGACTCTCCCTCGCTTGGGAAGTCCCTCGGACCTCGCTGGTCCGCACCGAAGCCTTTGTTCTCTTCCTGCGTGGGTTGCTGTTGCCAAGGCTTGTTGGGTCCAATCTGGGCACCGACACCGCAGCAAGCTACTACCTTTGTGGGTCAGCTCGAATCCAGCTCCTGGTCATCGTCGACGCCTCCTGGTCCTCGTGGCTGCAGAGACAATCTTCACCTCTTCGAACTTGAAGCACCCAACATTGGTGGGCATTCGACTATCGTGCCCCTGGTCACTGGCTAGTGACCCAGACTCTGTTCCCTCTGCTTTCAGGTTCTTCACATCCTCGATCCAGGCTTGGATCTCTTCGGACACTTCGCATCTTCCCGGCAGCAGCACTTTCCAGCAAGCGGCTATTGAAAACGACGGCGCGGCCCGACACCGTTTGACACCTATGCACCCGGCTTCCCTGGGTGAGGTAACACGAATACTCCGGTGCTCCCATGGGTGTTGGCCCTAGAACCCTCTAAGTCCAAAAGGGTTTGTTTCTAGTCCACTCCGAAGTGTCCCTAAACTTTAAAACTCTAACCACGACTTTCCCCATAGACGCTAACGGAGCTCGCGGCTGTGTTCACACACTGCACACGTCCCCCGTGGGTCCCCTGTGTCACTACCTTGGGTGGTTCCTTGGGGTCCCAGCGATTCTACAGGCTCTAGGCCTTGTGTCTAGTCAAGTCATGGTTCTTATACCACTTTCTTAATATATGGTTTGGTACGCCCCTATGGCTAATCGTATATTGTGCTAATTTACTGTGATATTTGAAGTGTAACATATGTGCTTTGACCTCTAGCCTCATAAAGAGACTAGTAGGGTGTGTTTAGAAATAAATACCTATATTTTATATATATACCTGGTGTGGTCTCCTTTCATTTAGCCATTCAAGAGATTATCGACTGGTAAAACAAACAGCTTTACACTCCTTCAAGACTTAGCCTGAAGGCTGCTCTCCATAGCTACCACTAGGATAGCTTTCAATAAAGGTTGTCTTTAAACCTATCATCAATAAAGGTCGTTTGGACTGGTGCAAGGTGCCCACTATAACTAGTGGACAGCATATACCAGGCCAACTTCTCACAATATGTCTCTGTACCTCTGCATGTATACTTTTGATAACTTTGGGTGAAAGCTTTTGAGTTCTGATTTCTGGCAACAAAAGTCTGGCTGTAGCAGCTACTCTCTTTTGAGTCCACTTGTGCATTTTGTGTGGTGCATGCATCACAGACGTTGACCCTTCACACCAAGCAGCTCCCACAGTCTGTGGGCACTGCTGGGCTCATCTGTTATTGAAGACTCGAGCACCTCAGAAGTTTGGAGGAAGGCATCTCCATGTCTTTACCATTCAAACATTAGAGCATGGGCCCTGGATCCTGCTTAGGGCTCCCAGTTTTATGGTATTTATTATTTTAATATTTCCATTTGTAATTATCCATATTTATTTTTCGGCCATCTTATTGGTATTCATCCATATTTATTTTGTCTTTTGAGAATAAATGGAGACATAAACTGGTATATTTGCACATTTATTTAACTGATAAACATGCACTTAAACGTTGATGTCACGTTTTAGAAAATTAAGCAGCAAAATATAAAAAAACACTACCCCTAAAGGCAAATATTAGCATGATACAAAAATATATGTTAACATATACCAGTATTTAAGGACATCTCATCCTGTTTTTTAACACCCCATGCTGTCTATCTGCTTAGCCGTTGGCCTGGAATGCATGAAGGACTGCATGGAAAGTCACTCACAAGCAGCACAATTTTCTGCATTTTTCCACTTTAAAAAATAAATACAGCAAGGAAACACGTTATTTTATGTCTGTATTTATCTGTAAAAATTGAAAACTGGGAGCCTTAATCGTGATACAAATTCATGCCATAATAGTGATACCCTATGCCTATTTTCAGTGTTACAGGCAAGCGAGATGCATTGGATTTGCTAAAAACCTGAACTGTGAGTATTGCTGAATACCTAATGACCACTTCAACTACTGCAATGTAGAAAGGGGCAGATTTACAAGCCCCTTACGCTGCCAGTACGTCACTTTTTGTGACGCACTGGCAGCGCATTTCTCTGCCCCATATTTACAAGGACAGGAAAAGCCACCCTGCGTGGCTTTTCCTGTCCTTGTAAATACGGCCCCTTTACACGCAGTACTTTGCGTGAAAGGGGCCTTCCATGGGTGTTGCTGTGGGTGTTCCCACGAAACACCCATGGAACCAGACACATCTCCAGATTTATGAGGAATCGTAAACCTGGAAATGCGTTAGAATGCTAGGGGTGGCGTAGGGAGGAGCAACGAGGAGAAATGTTTTCATTTCTCCTCGTTTTTTCCTCTTTCAATGCCTGCTGCATTTTACAGCATGCATTGAAAGAGGAAAATGCATGTAATTATTATTTTTGTGCAGGAAGGTGCCCCTTCCTGCACAAAAACAATCTCCCCATGACGCAGGCATCCTTGCACCATGGTGCAAGGGTGCCTGCGCTGGCACATGGCAGCTGTTTGTGCGCCAGCGCAGGGGAGAGCACAGGAATGCGACATATCATTGTAAATATGTCGCATCCCTGTGCTTTGAAAGTGCCGCAACGTGGCGCAGCCAAAGGGCTTGAGGTGCCGTGCTGCGGCACTTTCTTGTAAATCTACCCCAAAGAATTTAAAGACTCAAGCGTTCAAAGAGCACTACCTTTCAGCACAATAGGATCCCACATTTAACCTATCTCTTTGTAAACACTCAAGAGACTTGTCAAGACATTCTTGTGTGCTGCTCTACAGCTGGAGTTGTACAATACAAGTACCATTGCATACACACATACATTCTTAATTCTGCAGTGATATCCACTGTAATATGGTGTCAAGGAACGATGCCATTTTTTTCATAGTGCTGAATTCACTGTAGAGCCCTGGCTACAGTCTAAGCGTTAGAATACATTTTACATGATGCAATTTATGACCAAATGCTCTGTACGCCGCTGGTGAGCAGGGAAACATAAAAATGAATATTTTTTTCTCTTTACAACTGCTGGACCATGCAGCCCTTCACATTCTACTCTAAGGGAGCAATCGAATAGCTATGTGAGGCACTGGGTACAGAATATTCTGTCATGCCCAATATACGGTCTGGATGCAACAATGGAATCAGTGCCTGGGTTTCCACAAATTAAGGTAAAAATATCTTGTGCCCAAAAATTGATCATGGAAGATTCAAATTTATTGCCGGCAAAGCACTTAGGAATTACCTATAGAATCTGTAGTAAATGTAAGAAGCCAGAGGTAATAAGGATTTGCTGGTGTGTAATTATTACAACTTTTGGGACTTTTTCACAAAAGTGCCTTGGTATGTTTATCGATGATTTTACATGTTTCTTGATATCTTCATTTTCTGGGGACTCTTCATGGGCTATTCATTGAGGGGCAGATGTACAAGCCCCTTGCGACACTTTTGTGCCGCCATTGCGTCACTGTTTGTGATGCAGCAGCGGCATAAACAATGCGCCACGTTGCAGCCCATTTAAAACGTGACACATCTAGGGAGATGCGTCACCTTGTAAAGCCCTGTGACATTATACCTGCAACAGGTATAATGTATGCAGGGTGGGCATTCCCACGCACACAAGCCTTATAGAATAAATCACAAGATTTCACTGCGCCACAACTAGGATGCCACTGCATCAAAACCCTATGCCTGCTTGGAATAGGCATAAGGAGTGACGCCGTGTATTAGGAATAGGCCTCCCCATGCATTGCTGGAGTTGCATCGTGCTTGTGACATGACTCCAGCAATGCGTGACTTTTGCGCCGACAGATGCGTCAAACTTTCTGATGCATCTGTCAATTCTTGCGCCATGGTGCGCCATATTGTAAATATGGCGCATCCATGGTGGCGCAAGGGTTTCGCAGGCGCAGGGAAACTGACGCATCTATGCAGATGCGTCAGTTTCTTGTAAATAAGCCCAAAGAATTTAGGGGCATATCAGCAAGGGACGGCGATAATTATCGCAAAGCGCGCTTAGCGCTAGGATAATTATCGCCGTCTATCTCTGGAATTTATCGCCCTGGTAGCGCGTTATTAACAACGCGTTACTCCAGGGCGATAAGAATTCCAGCGATAGCGGGAAATCGCCGTTTTGCAGGGAACATCGCTGGTTTTCCAGCGATGTTCCTGCAAAACGGCGATGACCTTGCTGATACGACCCTGTGGTCGTATCAGCAGAATCCATCTCCCATGAAAAGTATGCTTAAGTCAGGAATTTAACAGACGTTAAATTCCTGAGTTAAAGCTGAGGTAGCGCGATTTTTTTATCGCTGCATTCCCTTGTTAATATCGCGGCTGCCTTCGCGATATTAACATGTGTTGTTTTCACAGCCACGCCTTCTTTGCATCTCATTAGCGATGCAAGGCGAGGCTGTGAAAAACGGGCTCTACATCAAGGAAACACGCGCTAGCGTGTCCTTGATGATATTGCGATATAATTATCGCCGCTTTTCGCCCAAAAACGGACGCTAAAGCGGCGATAATTATATCGCCAGCCCTTGATAATATGCCCCTAATATGGGCTTTCATGTCACACAAAGTGAAGCAAAGTGACACAAAGCATTGCATCAGTTTAGTTATCATTATAAAAGTCTGCAGATGCAGTGCCAAATTGTGCAGTGCCACGAGAGCACTCCACACTCCTTAATAAACAGCTCCCTTGATGTTAATTTATGATGCAAATTATTACCCTTAAATTTTCAAAATCAGTTGAAAATAATCTAAAGACTTTTGCACTTTATTATGTAGGTCTTTATCTGGCAGAGTTTGTCCAGGTATTTTGAGAACTTTCTCTAAAGGAAATTTCACAAGTAACTTCTCTCATTTGAAAAGGAGTGTAAGGATTACAATCTGCGGCAGAATTTCCAGTACCTGTGGGACAACTAGCTTCTGTCATATGTTCATAATAGAACAATATAAAATTCGAAATAAATGTGAGAAAGCATTATTACTAATCCGATCATAGAATTAAGTGCAGGTCAATGTTATTTGATCCACAAAGAGTGAGGTACCAGACTATCATTGTCAGAAATTCATCTTAGACAAATAACAGGGCACCAGGTTAATCGAGTGCTTTTAAAATTTGAAATCTATCAATCTAAATCATTAAATATAATTTAGAAAAATATTACTCTGTTGGAGATAATAATACACTAATTGGGGTGCTGTTTTTGAAAACAATATTTAGGGCACAATATTCATGTCATGGAATAATCCTGTATACCGTAATCAGACATATAAACCCAGAAAGATTATAGGGCACAGTGGAAGGCTTTCTAAACAAATCAGAGAATTTTTAAGTTAAACCCCCTCCTCACCCCCCTCCTACTTAATGACCACCCTCTTGAGAAACATCAATTCAGGTGAAAAATGTGCATACTTGCTCAGCCCAGTTATGAGCTGCGATACAAATTTTTGCTCGTTTTGGAGATTCCTTTATATATTGGCAGGGAGGCAAGCATATTCACCATTAGAGCAGTCAGTGGAAGAGAGGGCCACAGCAGTCAAAAGAGACATTCAATGACGAGTCTGCAAAAGATGATCATTGTATTGGTTACTTGGTTCATTAGAAGCAGGAAGGACAAATCTGAGTTGAAACTAACTCCTAGATTTCTCACCACAGACAGTCAAACAGAAGCACTAAGGTAGTTGTGATTTCTATTATTGATCTGCTGAGGAAAATCAAACTGTGGCTCATTTCGGATCGCACACGGAAATAAGACGCGGGCACCAGCTGGGGTCAAGCACGTCTTTATTCAATCATAGCTGATCCCTATCTGGCGCAACTCTCCCCTGCTCCTCCCCTTCCGCCTCTGGCCATGCCTGACCCTGATGTTACAGGCAGGTCAGGCACGGCGATACGACATCTCCCCCTTTTTTTATTTTAAATGTCCCTGGTTTACTTTCTTAGAGTTCTTTGATGAGCCGGGTGGGTCTCCGGATAGTTCTCTGTGGTTGGCGAGAGAGGCGCCCCTCTCTCATCTCATTTGTATCCACCACACGTCGAGGTTCTTCTTGATCGTCCACCTCTTGGCTTGATATGTCCGTGTCCCAATCAGGTTCTTCTGCTCGAGTGTACACTGCTGGATTGCATTTCTTGAAGTGTGACACGTTTCTTGTTGTCCTCTTAGTTCCAGAGGCAGCTGTGATCATAGTTCCTTTCCTCCTCGTTACTTGTAACGGGTGAGCATAGTATCGACTGTCGGCCTTGGTTTTCCGCTCCTGCCTTACCAGCACCCAGTCTCCTTCTCGGATGTCAGATGTCTTGGCATGTCGACGGTTGTCAGCATACTCTTTCATCTTTGCTTTCTTGGTCCTGTCCAGATTCACTAGGGTCTCATGGTCCGAGGTCGGGGATCTGGACTGTATTGCAGCGTCTGCAGTCGGTATCCTGGTGTGTGGGGTTCTTCCGAGCATCAGAGTGGCGGCACATCTATTGGTGGTGCTATGTGGCGTGGTCCTGTACGCTCGTAGTACTTCATTGAGTGCTGGTTGGATGTTGCGTTGAGTCAGTTCAGCTTGTTGTATCGTTTTCTTTACGGTGGCCATGAATCGTTCGACCATCCCGTTGGCCTGGGGCCACAGGGGAGTGATCTTTCTGTGTTTGAAGTTCAGGTGACTCGCAAACTCAGCAAACTCATGCCCGTTGAACGGTGGCCCGTTGTCTGTCTTCACTACCGTGGGGATTCCCCATACTGCAAACGCTTCGTCGATGATGGGTATGACGGCGGTTGCCCTTGTGGATGAGATTTGGTGCGCAATGGGGAATCGGGAGTATTCATCCATGATGAAGATGATGTATTTCCCAGACTTCAGCGGACCGAAGAAGTCAACAGCTACTTGCTGCCACACGCTGTCTGGGAGATCAGACATTTGCAGCGGGGCGTGTGGTTCGTCTCGCCCTACTAGTTGACATTGCGGGCAGTCTTGGAGTGTGGCTTCTACCATCTGGTCGAGGGACGGGAACCAGACTCGCTCTCGCAATGCTTTCTTCATGGCCACTACACATCTGTGACCTTCGTGTGCTAGGTTGACAGTTCCTTGTCTCAATTGGTGAGGAATGACAATTCTCCTGTTTCTCAGTAGTAATCCATTGGCGCTGATCGTGAGATCATCCTTGACGTGTCTAAATGATATGAGTTCTTGCGTGTTGATGGCGTCGTTGGTCTGCGGGTCCTCCAGATGTCTCCAAGAGTCTGTGCGGATTCGCTGCATGATGTTTTGGAGCGTGGCGTCTTTGGCAGTGGCTTCTATAATGGTGTCCAGTGGGACGGCAGGTGGGCGTGCCTGATTGATAACAAAGTGGAGATATTCTTCGGCTAACGAGCCGTGCATCCGCGTCAAGGCTTGGGGATGTCGCGATATATAATCCGCCGGGTTTTCCACCTTCCCCGGTTTGTGAATGATGGTGTATGTGTAGTTTTGCAGGCGGATCCCCCACCGTTCAATCCGTGGAGGCATCTTCGAACGGGGGTTGCCGAATATAGTTATTAGAGCCTGGTGATCAGTGATGAGTGTGAAGTGCTTCCCATAGACGAACAGATGGAAATGCTCGCACGCCCACACGACCGCCAAGCTTTCTTTTTCAGGCTGTGAGTAAGCTTTCTCCTTGTCAGTGAGGCTGCGACTGGCATATGCCACGATGTGGCGTTGTTCTCCTTCATCATCATACTGAGCTAGAATGGCACCAAGTCCGACAGGGCTAGCGTCCACTGTAATCTCTGTCTTTCTTCGAGGGTTGAAGTACGCTAGGTTGATGGCAGAGCTCATGGCTGTTTTGATTTCATTGAAGGCGTGCTTGCATTTGGCTGACCAGTGGAAGCTTTGGCCTTGTCTTGTGAGTTCTCGCAGCGGATAGCTGATGGTCGCATAGTCTTTGATGTAACGGGCGCAGTAGCTGGCCATGCCTAGGAAAGATCGAATGTCACTAACATCGTGGGGTTGTGGCGTATCAGAAAGCGCCAAGGCTTTTTCAGGATCGGGTCCCATGCCGTCTTTGGAGAAGATGTGACCATAGAATTTGAGAGTTGACTTGTGGAACTCACATTTGTCTCGGTTGAGCGTGAGATTGGCATTAAGAAGGGCATGACACACGCGATCAAGTGCTTTGTCATGATCCTTGCGGGTTTCACCGAACACTAGGATGTCGTCGCGGTAATTAAATGAGTTTGGGATGTGCTGGATTACTCGCCAGACTGCCTCTTGAAAGATCTCTGCTGCTCAAGAGATTCCAAAATTGAGGCGCTTGTATCTGAAGAGTCCTTGGTGTGTGGTGAACGTGGTGATGTACCTAGACTTCTCGTGAAGTTCGAGCTGGTGGTACCCCTTGTTGAGGTCCAGTTTCGAGAAGACTGTTGCTCCATGAAGGCGAGTGATCATGTTGCTGATATGGGGTCCTGGATGCCACTCCCGTTCGATGGCTGTGTTCGGGGCTCGCATGTCCACACACAAGCGTACTTTGTTTTCTTGTCCTCGTTTGGGCACAACTACTACTGGCGACACCCACGGAGTAGGCCCTGTTGACCTTTCTATGATGTCCACTCTCAGCAGGTCTTGGAGTTCGTCATCCACTGCTTGTTGGAGATGGAATGGTACTTTCCTATGGTGCTGAGCCACAGGCGCCACTTGTTCATTAATGTGCGATCTGACTTTGAAGTGAGCCAGTTTTCCTAGACCAGAATATAGCTTTGGGAACTTGCTGATTATATCAGGCGAATCGTCAACTCTATATAGAATCTCTACTAGTTTCAGACATTCTGCCGTTGGTAGGCTGAGAAGGCAGTCAGGTGCTTCAGGGCCTTCTATCACATGAATTTGTGCATGAACCGTCCTGTCTTTGTAGGTCAAAGATGTACGAAATTGTCCTAAGCACGGCAGCGGTTCTTTGGACATCCACGTGTAGACACGCACTGCGGCTGGTTCTAACTTAGGCTTTGGGTTCATTTTCTTGTACTCAGTTGCGCAGATATAGTTGAGTGACGCTCCGGTGTCTAAGACGAACTTGGCAGAGTGGTTTCCCATTTGAATGTGTAACCGGGGGTACTTCTTTAGTCGGTCGGGTCCGCTACCATGCACACATACTCATCACTGTCTTGTGATATGGGAGTGAGGGCGGACGATTCTCTTGAGGTTGATCGTCGGGATCGATATGAACCTTGCGACTGGGTGCTGGATCTCGACAAGCTCGTTGAGCGGTCTCTTCTCCCTTGCACTGCCATCACGTGGTGACGTGATCCTGTGCTTCGCTTGGTCGGCCCAGCTTCCTTGCGACGGGTTTGGCAAGCTGCTTCAAAGTGATTGTCCTTCCCGCATCGGTGGCACTGTTGTCCGATGGCTGGGCAGGGGCCCGTGTGAGGGTAGTCCTGGCCGCAGCGATAGCACTGCGGCGGTTATTTCCGGGTGTTACTGCTCTTGTTTCCACTGCGGGCGAACTTGTGAACTTTTCAGGTTTCCGATGATCCGGTCGACGTCTTGAGTCTGTTTGAGAATGTATTCGGAAGGCTTGTTCCTGTTTCTCTGTCTTACTAGCTTCCATCTTTTTCTTGGTCGTTTATTCGTGTGAGCTTCTCAATGTCGTCGAGCGAGTAGCGCTTCTTCAGCAGACGACGGTGTAGTGACTCTGATTGGCACCCCTCAATGATTCGTAAACGAAGCGCATCTTCAGTGTTAAAATTGGCAAATTCACAGTAGCGGGCTAAACACTTGAGGCAAGAAATGAAGTCGCCCATGGACTCATCTCGTTCTTGAGACGCGAGGTTGAAGGTGTAGCGTTCGCAGTCCAGGTTTCGCTTGTGGAGAAACTTCTTGTTTAAGGCTTCCCTCACGTCTGTGTATGACGCAGCGTTGGCCGGGGGTAGTTCTTTGATGATTTGTCCGATGTCCTTGCCCACCAAATTTCGTAAAGCTATGAGTTGTTGGTCGGGGTCGCTGACTTGTGAACCCTTTATAAAGTCTTCAAAATCTTCTATCCAGCTATTCCACTTAGGACCCATGCTGTTTCCGGAGGTCAGCATCAGGGGTTCGGGAGGGCGCAGGAATGATACCCCCATTAGTATTGATCCGGGCGGCGCAATTCGCGCTGGGCCAGGTGGTGCATTTTGCGAGGAGTCGGGTTGTGTAGTCATGATGAGGCACAGCTGACTTAACTCCCCACTCCAGCAGTCTGCGGCAGCGTCTATAGGGGGTTTCAAATTGTATTTTGGCGGGCACAGGAATGCTTTCTTCTTTTTGCCTGACTTTAAGATGGCCGCCGGACTGGTGACCAGGCTTTCTAATATGGTGTGCCTGACTTCAAAATGGCCGCCAAATGCGACCTCTGCATACCAGCCTCAGTAATGAGATTAATGGGCTTACCCCAGCTCGACGCTACGTTTGTTTCTTCTGAGCTCCAGGGGGGGGGGGTTCCGATTGCAGGCTGCTGGCGGCCTTGGCGGTGAATTCTCAGTTGCAGACAGGAATACAGACAGGAACCGCCGCACGCGCTCACAGCGATGGTGAAGGCGCTCTGCTCACCGTTGACACTGCAGCGCTCTGTCGGCGTATTCTGAGTGGGCCGATCAGAGGGGGGTGTCTCCGCATCCCACCCTCGTCGCCAGGTTTCGGATCGCTCACGGAAATAAGACGCGGGCACCAGCTGGGGTCAAGCACTTCTTTATTCAATCATAGCTGATCCCTATCTGGCGCTACTCTCCCCTGCTCCTCCCCTTCCGCCTCCGGCCATGCCTGACCCTGACGTTACAGGCAGGTCAGGCACGGCGATACGACAGCTCACACACGTGTTCATCTGGTGAGGAGAAGTTGACAACACTGCAGTTGCAAATAGCTTTTTATTTTTAATGTAAATCTGGGTGCCACATGCGCAAACGAAATTCTAATGGTGCCTGTCATTTTTAACTAAGAGGACCATATCCTACAACCAGGGCTAGATGCAACTTGTCTCATGCTGCTTCGGTGATTTTTAAAAATGATAGCTAATATTGACCCGTTGCATGACCTAAATGGCTGCAGATTCCCCCCACCTCAATTTCACAGGTGACCATGGTATTCAGTTGCCATTATGCAACGTTTCACATGCTACAGCTAGGTCGAAGAGAATCAAAGAGCAGCCTTGGCATAGATGTCAACTGGAAAGCAGTTTGTTCCCAATGTTCATTAGTGTGGATTTGGTTCTTCTGCATGACCTGAATCTAGAATGGACGTTGCTAAGAAGCTGATTAGTTTCATGGTGGGCCAAGATATGTGCGGTGGCTACAATTTCAAGATGCACAGCAATAGCTGTTAGTCTAAAGAATGGTCTCTAATTTGACTGCAGTTCTGGAATACCTTTAGACTTTTTTAGCAGAGGGGTTAGGAAGTCTCGCTTTTGCTTTTAGAAGGCATTGATACATTTTCTGATAATGGTAGTGATGGTGGGGGCGGAGCTAGCCGCCATGCTGTAAGGAGCGAACTGCCGGAACTCCTCACCTGGCCTGGGGACTTCTGCTGCACGCTGGAGTCTAGACTCAGCTTTAACGTACTGTGGGGGCTGCGATCAGTGAGGGGGGCAACGGACTGTCCACCAGTGCCTGGTGACCCCCACACACTGCTTTCCTGGACCAGAGAGTAACGTGCGTGTGAGAGACAAGATGACAGCTGAGATAGACACCGCTCTCTCTTTCAGCTGGAGGGCCACCTGATCACCAGCATGTGGTCTCGCCACTTCCAGGGACCCCTCAAAGGGATGATGACAGCAGCAATTTTATAGTGCACACGGCTACTCCAAGGAGTGTCTGAGCGCGGGAAGCGGAGGTTGGAAATGAACAGCCGAGTTAGCCCTGCACAAAAAACACCCTTCTTCTCTCCCTCCAGACCAAGGCCAGAATGCCCGTACAAGGCATCAGGTGTTTCCCCAAGAGGGTGGGAGGCCAGTTTTGTTCCTGGGTGTCATTTCTGTTGTGCAGGAGTTTTGAAAGCACAATCTGCAGAGTTCCTTGTATATCCAGTAGTTTTCAGGCAACAATAAATGTGTCAAGATAACTCTGGTGATTAATCTACCTGCTGGATAGAGATCGAGTTTTGTCTAGTATCGGTTTTGACTCATCTAAGGTAGCACAGAGGGTGAATATGCCTGCTGTAAACGTGTACCATGCAGATCTCAGAACAGTATTTTATGTGCATAGCTTAGCGGGTTACTGCTTTTGTCACAGAGAGACTGTTACTGTGCAGTTCATAAATTACAATCTTAATCTAGCAGAGTGAGCTATGAAGTGTCATCAAAGAGCTACATTCTAACTACATGGTTCAGGTTACACAGATTATTGTTTTGAGCCTTTCGTTTTCCAAATGTTGCTAAAAAGGGTTTGTTTGGGTAGAAATAAATTCTTATTAGTAAAGCCAACCCTAACCACTGTGTTACGTTCTGAATCCTGGGTTTTGCTTCTCCACACCAAGTGAATCCTACACCTTGTATTTCCCTTTGTCTTTGTAACATTTTCTATACACTGATTTACACACATATTATTCATTGTCTCTGTATTTGTGTGTGATGTACAGTGCTCAGACACCCTACACTGGTATGAGAGGAGCTATAAAACAAATGATATACATGTAAGAAAGGGGCTATGAATATAGAAGAGAGGCACACTTGGAGGCTGATAGTGCAGGAATCATTGAAGAGATCCAGCAAAGATTGTTTTATCCTAGTGCACTGTAAGGTCATAATTTACTGTGCTTTAAAAGCTAATACAATTGCATATATAATGAAAAATGTGTTATAGAATGCACCATTTTGGCCCAAATTCTTTTGGGGCTACAACCCTACAAAACCTCCTTGTAGTGGTCAGGCTCACTCGCTGACTCACTATGCACCATACGGGGGCTGGTCTGGCAAAATTTGCCAGAGCTGCTTTTGGTTCCCAGTCAGGCCCTGCTCCTGATGCATTGAGTGGCCCCCGGCTGGTGGTTCCAACCCTCCTTTAAGCCTGACTGGTGGTACGGTGGCTCGCTGACAGCGGAGACCTTCCACAAAGTGGCTTGCCACACTTCTTCTTGTGGCACTGGATGTTCCCGGTCTGCGGCGCTCTTCAGTGGAGGGACAAGGACCTGTAGTGGGCCACAGCTGGATGACTCACACAATTCCCCCGGTGTCGTCGGGTGCCTCCGGTCGCACCGCAACATGGCTGGGGATGGTGGCCTGTGGCACAGGGATCTACCCCAGATATTTCTCACTTGAGCACCTGCTCCCTGACTTCAGCTCTTCATCCAGCCAAGTGTGATTTGCCACTGGGGCAGCTGGCCCCACCTGTGACCTCAAAGCCTCCTGTGCTACTGCTTGGTGGACTCGTAAAGAGGGGATCCTCCTTGGCAGGTCGGTTGGTGGAAAGGACTCCTCTTTCTACTTTGCCTGGAGGAATGCATTCATTACCCTCTCTGCTGCCTGATACCCCTGACGGCTGCTGACTGGGAGCCTCACGAGGGAGGAGGCAGTGGTGGTCACCAACAGGACATCCCCCTTCATCTCCTTCAATTCCTGATCCATTTGTTGCTGTGGCGCCAAGAGCATCTATCTTCGCTAACATACTGGTGAGATGCTTAAATCGCAAACCCTTCTGCCCCACCTCGGATGTACGATCTGTTATGCTAAATTGACCACACGGAGCCTCTGGGAAGGGTCACACTGGGGCCACACCTCTGCTGGCCTAGGCCACCACCACTGTCAGACTAACTCATCTTTCGCACCACAATGGGATGCCCACATTGAGGGAAAGAGGTTTCCCCACCCCCGACCAAGAACAAACTATAGCCTCTAGAAACAGGGTGCATAAACATGACAAGACAGGGAAACTGCTAAATTGGTTAGCAGCCCAGACTGACCTGCTTCACAAATCCTTCAATTGTGCACCTCCAATGATGGAGTAGTGTATAGTCTGAAATTAATGAGACCTTTGCAGGATATTACGCACAGCTATATGCTCGGCAGGAGGAGACCCACCCTCAGCGTATGCATGACTATATCCTGGTGGCAGAGGCGCACAGACTCCCTGCAACCGACGTGGCCTTGCTTAGAGGGGAGATTGCGGTACAAGAGGTAAGAGGGGCTATTAAAGCTCCGGGCATGGATGAACTGTGAATAGAATTCTATGCAATGTACATTGATACCCTTGCTTCTGTGCTAACCAAGTTGTTTAATGCACTTAAGCGAAGGACACTGGCTCTCTCCCACTGATGCTTCACGAGGCCCTGCTGGTTCCCATGCTCAAACAGGACAAGCCTGGGATTTAGTTACTTCCTACAGGCCCCTCTCCATCCTCAATGTTGATTATAAGAAACTGAGTAAAATTTTGGTCATGGTCAGTTGACTGATCTCCCATGTCCAAGGCCTCATTCACGAAGACCAATCGAGGGTTATCCCCACCTGGAGCACTGCAAATAATGTCCGGCAACTAGTACAGGTTATGCACTCGGCTCTGAGTGAATATCCAATAGCCCTTGTCATAGCTGTTGCAATCGAAAAGGCCTTTGATTCCCTGAGTTGGGATTACCTATATGCCTCAATGGCGTGTACGGGCCTGAGCAGTGGTGGATGTGTCTTTTGTACCCAGTGGCCCAGGTGAACACTGGCATCCTTATCTCACCATCACACCCAGATGAGAGGGGCACTCACCAAGGCTGTCCCCTCTCACCCTTGCTCTTTGCCTTGGCAATGGAGCCACTTGCCCTTACGGTCCACAGTGGCCACTGCTAGCAAGACTTGTGGTTAAGAGACTCACCCTTATATGTCTTACTATATGCAGATGATCTCCTCATTTATAATCGGGGCAAGCATATTGATGTAGAGGGAGCCAGTACCGCACTAGCGGAGTCTGGGCGCCATTTGGGCCTGAGAGTCAATTGGGGCTGTGAGAGGCTGGCTTGGTGTATGATGCACACTTATGTAAGTGGGCACCCTGCACCAATCCGGACAACCCTTAGGGTGATTTTAGTGGTCTTAGACAACCTTAGAAACCTCTCTAAGTGGTAGCTGTGGAGAGCAGCCATTATGCTTAGTCCAGAAGGAGTGTAAAGCAGCTAGTTTTACCAGAACATAATCTTATAGCTATAGGTTAAGTGAAAAAGAACCACACAGTGTATTTATAAAAATATGTATTTATTATAAGACACTCACTAACACATACAGATATCTCCTAGCCAGAGATATCCACAATTCACATAATAATTTTCAATAGAAACAGGTGAGTAGCACGAAATACACAGTGGTCACCAGAGGGAGACAAACCCATTTACTAAAATAGTGGTAGGCAAACCACAACTCGAGTCAAGACTATACCCAGAAGACGTAGAAGTGCCGGGGACACAAGGAACCACCGAGGTAAGTAACCAGGAGCCCGACGGAGGCCGTGTGTTGAGTGGGAACACGACCACGGGTTTAATATGTCAATGGGTACGTCGCGGTTGCAATTTTAAAGAATAAGGAACCGTCCCCGTGGACCCTGAAGAAACCCTGTGAAAGACAGAAGGTTAGAGAGCCACCACACCTGTGGATACCTTAGGAACCAGGTTACCTATCCTAGGGAAGCCAGGTGCATAGGTGTGAAGTGATGTCAGAAACTGCAGTAAAACTCAATAGAGGACTTCAGGAAGATTCCACTGCTGTGGAAGGTGAAAGTGTCCGGTGGAACCCAAAGGTGGATTCAAGCTGAGAAGTACCTGCAAGCAGAGGGGACAGAGTCTATGCCACTCAGGAGTGACCAGGAGGCACGGAAGACGAATGCCCACCGATGTCGGGTGTTGCAGGATAGATGATGGTGACCTTGGAGCTGCAGCTGTGAGGACCAGGCGATGCTGTCGAAGACTAGGAGCCATTCACAAGCTGTCCCACATCGGATGTCGAGAGTTGAGGGGTCGGTGTTCGTCGAGAGCACCAACAAACCTTGGCAACTGCAAACAACGAGGAAAGCAAAGAAGGTGTAATGTCGGGACTAGCAAGATCCAGGTGACTCACCACAAGCAGGAGAGTCAGGGCCAGCCCAAAACAATCAGGGGAGCACACAGAATTCAAAGGTGACCCTCAAAAGGACCCACAGGCCGGAGGCACTGGAGTCGCAAGAGAACCTCGAGCAGCCCACCAAAGTAGCAAGCCCACGGTGCAAGTGTTGTGGTGAGGACAAAAATCTTGGTCACTGGAGGTGCTTGAGGTGAGGGCTACTGAGAGCCCAAAGATCTTGATGGCAGGAATCCAACAAGCCTTGGCAACGGCAAGTCACCGTGGTGCACAGGGGTTTGGTTCCTGTGGCATCGACGAGGGATACTGGACTCAAACTTGGTGAGAGGACAGGGCAGGCCTCGAGGGATGTGAAGAACCACTACCTGTGTTGCTGAGCCTTTCAGAGTCCGTGGGAGTCCAGGATCAGCAGACTAGTAAGCTTAGTTGCTGTGCCTGCAGATGCAGGGAAGTGACTCCTTCACTTCAAGGGAGATTCCTTCAGGTGTCTTGGATGCCCACAGGCATTGGAAGGTTCCTGTATGGAGCACAGGCATGGACGTTGCAGCAGACGAGCAGGGCGACGAGATCAGGAGCAGCCAGAGTCTTCCCAGTTGCAGTCTTGATGCCCAGAACGAAGTCCAGCGAAGTCCAAAGTGCCCAGACAGTTGAAGAAGTGGTATCTCGAAATGAATCGTGTCCCACGATGAATCTAGGGACCCACCCTCAGGTAAGCCCTTAAGTACCCTAAGGAAAGGGTTGGGATGATTCAGGGTTCCCTCCCAGGGGAGGGGTCGGACAGTGGGTAGGATACTCCCATGTCTTTGTCCAGTTTCACACCAGAGTCAACGGCTCCCTGAGCTGGTTTGAACTGGACTATGCAAGGAGGGCACCAAATGTGCCCTACAAGCAGACTGAGTGGCGCTGGCAAGCGCTCCCACCCAGCCCCAATACATTAAACCCTGTCTGGGAGGTGGTCACACCTCCCTGTGACAGGATACCTATTGTTCTGCCTTCCCCTGCTCGAGCCTGGCTCAGCAGCAGGAGGGCAGAATCGTGTCTCTGGTTGGCAGCAGCCATGTTGTGCTGTCCGGGTGTAGAAGGCTGGTACCGGGAGCACTGAGGGCCTCCCGGAGGAGCTTTACAGTGCATGGAATCATACCTCCAACACTGTTTACGGTGTCGGTGTGGGCGTATGATTCCAACATGTTCGATACCAAACGTGATAGGGTTCGTTCCGGCCAGTTTCAAGATGGTCATCGCATAATGACGCAATGCTCCTCTATATGTTATATGGCTGTTGCACTTACAACCTGGGAGAATGGACTCCGTAGGCTGTAGGGGTGTCCTGCTCATTCAGGGGCACCCTCACACTTAGAACCAAGCACCCTGCCTTCAGGATTGAAAGGCCTACTGTAGGGGTGACTTATAGGTTTTAAGTGCAGTGACCTTAGATATAAGGAACCTATATCTTTCGTAAGTGGTGCTAGCACCAGCTTACACAGGCTGCAATGGCAGGCCTGTAGTTACAGTTTGAGTGGTCTCCCATGGGTGGCATAATACATGCTTCAGCCCATGGGGTGCCCCTGGTGTACCTATGCCCTGTGTACCTTAGTACCATATACTAGCGACTTAGAAGGTCACACCAGACTGGGGTCCTGATTAGCAGAATCCCAGTCAGACTAGTCAGAAACAGCATAGCACCAGGCAAAAATTGGGGGGTAACCATAAAAGCAGATCCTACTTTCCTACAGGGACAAATTGAATTCTTTTCTATTGTATATCCCACTCCCTGAAATCAGAACAACTCTCCGATGGGAACCAATTATGTTACGCCATCTCGATGTAAAGGTATATTATACTGAAGCAGAACTGATTGAGGGCAATATTAGAGCGGCACTTGCCTCTATGTCGGTCCATGCAATTCTGGCTGACCCCCCCTCCCATCTGTGATGGGAAGAAAATGATTTTTCCCTGGGTCCTTTACTATTTCGTGACTATGCCAGTCCGCTCTCCCAGATCTCTTGCCAAAGAAATAGATGACTGCTCACCTGGCGCATCTGGGACGCAGACCGCCACCTAATAGCATTGAGTAAACTACCCCTCCCAGCATATGAGGGAGGCCTTGCTATACCAGAGAAGGAGCTATATTACTTTGCTGCATGACTGAAATGGGCAGAAATCAGGCAAAATACGCGAAGGGGCGGCTGTGGCTGGGAGCTAAGGTTTGTTCCCATGCAGCCCTGCCTGACGTCAATGCTCCTCACTCCGTGACCACTTCCTTAGTAGATGCGGAAGGCCCTGTGCTGTCCACACTCCAGTTTGCACAGACCTGACCATTGCAGTGCACCAAGACAAAGCCTCCCTATGCCAGGGACCTCCCCTTCTTGATGTTGCTTCATCTCCCACTGCAGGGGACTGGACTGGACAATGGGAGTGGGAACAAAGGGGCATGACGACTGTTGGAGACTGGTTTCTGGATGGCCAACTGCGTGATTTTCGGATTTAATGGCTGGGTTTGATATCCCTCTCATCAGTTCCTTTTGTACGGCACAATGGCAGTGGCTCTAAAACAGGCGTGGGATGTGGAGGGACTAGAAACCTCTGAACACAATTGCCTAAAGACTTTCTGCACCACTGCACCACCCAACCAGGCAGTCATTCTCCTCTATCGTTCCTTGCTCTGCCAAACCAAGCATGATCTTTCCCTGTTGAGGACTTGCTGGGCCGAGGACTTGGGCCGAGAATTGTCGAAAAGGGACAATGCCAATGTTCTCTGCTAAACTCCTTGTAACTCTTGCAACACATGCTTCAAATGAATCTAGTATTACTACGTACACAGCATATACCTGACACCCAAATGACTAAATTGCATATTCCCATGGACCCAGGCAGCCTGCCACAGGTATCAGCTGGATGGTGCAGGCTTCTACCGTATGGTGTGAGAATGCCTGGTCCATACCCCATACTGGGAGTCTGTGACAACTTTGACTAATGCAGCTACAGGCCGCGCACTCTATAGGTCGCTGGCTGTTTGTCTATTAGGGCTCTTTCCCAAACCCCACACTAGAACTATTGCCTCCAGGTTTGCAGACTTATCTTTTGTCTTGGTGCATCAGCACATCATTATGTTTTGGAGATCCCTTGGGAGCCCCTCCCTGCTGGGATGGAGATCGAAACTAAGCAAGTGGGCGGAGTGCGAGAGCGCCATTATAACCCTTAAAGTGCTAAGGAGGCAGAGTAATCCTGATCATGCCCCAGCATGGGACCAGATACTACGAGGCGTCCCACAAATAGACTGAGAAGGTCACCTAATACCCACTCCAGATGGGAGTTTGGCAGGCGACGACTGAGGTATTACCACTCGTATATGGAACCCCTAGACATACCTTGGCCACACCTCACCTTACTGTGCATGAGAGGAGACCCCTGTTGCCTTCCCCCCACCACCCTCCCTGCTCACCACACTAACCTCACCTCAGCTTCACTATCCCGCTTTTGACACTAACACACACACCCCGGTGACCAAGCTCCCTTCGGTTCAACAAGCCGAGTTTGCAAGTTATTTTTTTGTTAGTCCCCCCCTTTCCTACGGCTACTTACCCCTGACCCTGTGGGACTCACACGCACCATTTATTAGAGCATAAAGAGCGGGTGATATAACCTGTTCATAAATGTGTGTCACCTCTGATCGCAGTTGTACTTGATTTCTGTGTTATTATGCTGAATGGTTATCAACCAACTGTGCAAATGCTTGAATCGACACCATGGATCACTGTTCCTCAAAAATGTCTGTATCGTATATATGACAAATGTCAATAAAATGAGGGGCATATGTACAAGGAAGTGGCGGAGTGAGGTGTTAGCCGTCATGGCTTAAAGCCTCACTCCGCCACTTCAGAAACGCAAGGCTGCACCATATTTACAACAATATGGTGCAGCCTTGAGTTTCCTCCTGCGCTGGCGCTACACTTAGCAGTGTAGCCCCAATGCAGGCACTGTGTCTGCGTGCAGGGGAAGATTGTTTATGTGCAGGAAGGTCCCCCTTCCTGCACATAAACAATCTTTAAATGGCATTTTGTCACTTCTATGTGTGCCGCTTAATGCAGCACACATGGAAGTCACAAAATGTCATTTTGTTTAAAGATTGTTTAGGTGCAGGAAGGGGGACCTTCCTGTACATAAACAATCCAAGGCCTTTTGTTTTTTCCATGTGTGCTGCACAAGGCAGCACACATGGAAAAAGCCAAAACGAGGAGAAACAAAGCATTTCTCCTCGTTTCGCCAACTTAAGACCAGGTTTTCCCTGGTCTTAATTTTGGCGCTGCCTCCTATTTACGTTGCCCTTGTAAATAGGGGGCAGCGTCAAAATCAATGGGTATTGCGGTGGAACGCCCACCGCAACACCCACTGCCTATCCCTTTCACGCTAAGCATTGCGTGAAAGGGGGCCTTATTTACAAAGCAGCGTTAAGCCTTGTTAAGTGGCTTAATGCTGCCTTGTAAATAAGGCAAAGCCCCTATCGCCATGGAAACGTCACAAAAAGTGATGTTCCCGTGGCGATAGGGGCTTGTACATATGCCCCTGAGTTTTAAAAAAATGACGGTAGTAACGGCTGAGTGAAAGAGTTCAATGTTTTTTTTCTCGTATTGCAGTTAATTCACTAAGACGAAAAGGGTTGAAGATTTTAGATGATTTTATTACGGTATCTTCCAAAAGATACGAAGCTGGTGGTGCATGTACCCGCTTTTGAATATTTTTGCAATATTAAAACAAAAGTTTCAGGGGCATATTCACAAGGAGCTATCGCCGAATTAACGGCACTTTATCTCAGCCAAAGTCGAGATAAATTTACCCCCCATTCACAAGCCGGTGTTAACAGCCCACAGCACCAGTTTACCCGCGATAGCAGCCGCAAAAACATCGCCACAGAGGACCCTCGCAAATATCGCTAATGAGATGCAGAGTAGGCGTTCCCGTGACAAAAGCCGAGACAACAGCACACCTCAACATTCACAACGACCAGCCACATCCGCGATAAAAACACAAAACATGCGATAAGGCACGTTAGCACCAGGAAATCTACACCTGCTCTGACCTGGTGTAAAGTCGGACGGCAGCCAGCACCACAAAAGGGAGCACAGCCCAGGGCCACATCCCAAGGGCAACAGATGCCATGGAGCAACTCATCATGCGGCCCGGACACCCAAGAGGGCCACAACACCCACCGCCACCACCCCAGGACCCCATCCCACACCCGGAACACCCCCCCCCCCCCCGGGACCACCCCCAACCCCGGACTAAGAAATTTCACACCAACACCACGAATCCCAAAACAAAAATCTTGTCTGATGTCGCACAAGCAGGAAAATAAAAATACATGCGTGGCCAGAAAATGGAGAATCAGTCATACAGCAATGCAACCACCAACACAAAACACCAGACAAACAAAAGCAAAAACAACCCCTAGGATGAGTCCTAGCTGCTCCCACTGGACAATCCGTAGCACACAGCCCGGTAGACCAAATCCAAGAGAAGAAGGTGTGCCATGCGCGCAACAAAGGAAAGAGAGGGAGAGAGCTAGGGAGAGAGATGGAGTGAGATAGCACAAGCAGCGCAAGGCCGCACGGGCACCTGGCCCCACATGCCAACATGTGTGTGTGCATCGCCATCCGTACACCATGAGCCCAAGGCCGTGTCCCAATCTCAGCGCCAAAGCCACATCACATTCCAAAAACGAAAGTAGTAGTCAGACAAACATCAGGGATGAAAGCACCATTGTCCCAATGCAGAAGGCGGGAGGACACCTGCACCTCTGACCTTGGTCCCGAACGCGCCTGGAACACCCTGAAAGAGATGCAATGGCAGATGGGGACGACTCCCATACCACGTATTCCGCAAATGAACCATCCGACTCATCCATAGCCCACACATAGAAGCCCCTGCCTGTGGTACCCCCGCATGGGATGCCCTTGACACCCACGGAAACAGCAACCCATGCCCCACAACGTTGCACACACATTCGAATCATTGCTCAGAGCTGTGGCATATCCTCCACACAACAGCCGCAGTCCAGAAGAGTGCCTGTTCACGAGACGCACCAACGCAATGGCAGGCCATACCGGGCACATGCACAACCCCGTCACGTGGAACAGTACCGTGCACGTATGCTGCATTTACTGGGCGCACTGCCACTGGCAGTGCTGCGGATCAGTTACAGGCTCAGCTTCCGCATTGCCCACGTCACCTGCGTCCAGCCCTGGTTCCACTGCCGAACATGCACATTCGAGTGTCCCGTGGATGTCTGCCTATCCAACACAACTGTTGATGAATTGGACTTTGACTTGTGTCTGCGCCCCCTGTTGGATCACGAACAGGAGTGTAACCGAGACAGCCGTGCATGGGATGCCTTGACATACTGCGTATGTATTGGTAGTTGTGCATGGGAGATTGCACAATTTCTCGTGTGCAGTGACCACATCGAGGCGCTCCCCTATTGGGCTGTGTTGCGGATCGGTGAGACAGCGTGGGCTGAGCACACCTGCCCGGACCACCTAATGGATTGGCTCACCCTGGTGTTCCTTGAACACGACAACGACGTACTATTGGAACACATTGCACATGAAGCTGCACGGGCATTCATGGACGAGTAACTACTTTCCTGCAGCCACATCCTATTGCCACCCACAGCACATGGCCCAACAACTCGTTGCACAGTGGGGATTGCTCACATATACCACCAAAACAGAGGACACGTCTGCCTTCGGTCGGGCTCTGGATGCATGTGCGTGGAATAACGCGTGTGCACACACACCTGTGCAAGGCGACGCAGGTCCATGGTCCGAGCAACACAGCGTCGTCTGGCAACGTTGCCAATTCGGACACACTGCTGGGTGAGAGCACACACATGGCAATGTAGCACGACATGTGAACCTGTCGGACCCTCACACCTGATCACTGTCGGCAGAGCAGACAATCGGTGCAGCCCGGAGGCAGAGCACCATGCAGACCCCACGTGCAGTGAGTCGTGCCCCCTCACACGGGGCACTGTGCAGACGCCAAACAACACATGACTCGTCCAGCAAGGCAAGGTGGGCTGTGAGCGTTGCCATCCATGATGATTCTTGTCCATTGCATCCCCAACATTATCTGCCCCTCGACATGTACCCATGCTGCGTGTAAGTGTCTTAAGCATGTCCCTGCCTGTTGTGGCCGTTGCCTCGTCCGTACTGACACGCACATGCCAATAAAGCCTATGCCACTCCACTGGTGTCTAACTGTGAGGTGTGTTGTTAAGATTGTCCACTCGTGTGCCACAATGAGCCTCGTCCCAACACAGGGAGGAACTGACTTTCGCATGTGCAATGGGGGTGTCCCTTTGGCAAGCTCCGCCTCTGTGAGCCAGACATTGTTTTGGGATAGGTGCTGGACGACATGTGCACTTACATGACTCCAGCCATGTGTGTATGGTGTCCAATCTCTGCCCATGTGGAGCAATGTCATACATCACAACAGAATGTGTCCACACAGATGTGTGTAAGTCGGTATGCGACGTGAAGTTCTGCTGTCACACGTGGCGTGGGATACCACTCCTGGCCTGCCACCGTTTTGGTCACTCCTACACACAGCCCTATTCAACACATGGACGTGTGCCTAAGTTGGGGTGTTGTGACATTGCTGTTGATGTGCAATGGGGTCACAGCTAGTACTCACCTTCACAGTCATCCAATTGGCCATGTGTCTCAGGGATAGACATGCGCATAGATGTCAGTTAGCAGGGTGTACCTTCATGTGCAATCATCGTCCCCACATCCAGCCATACTTCCATACGTGAGTGAACATAGTGATGACACATCTGTGTGATTCAGAATGTTTTATTCACATTCAGGTGATTGACGGAGCTGGAGCTGTAGCTGCCCATCCAAGCCCACAACACATGGAGGCCCAGTGGTGGCCCAACCTGAGTCCTTTGGGGAATGCACAGTGATTGGGAAGAGTGAGAGTGCAGTCCGCAGCAGGATTGCTGTGTGATTGTCCAGCGATGAAGCAATGGCAGTCCGTGTCGGGGTCTGGGTGAATGTCGCAGGGTGTTCCGGAGGTCAGTAGGAGGTATTTCCCAGGGCATGATGCATAGGTCATGACCAGGCAGGGACAGGCCATATGGCGGTGATGGATGCTACTGCCTCCTTCCTCACACAGTAGTTCCCATCCCCTTCTCACTCCCCTGATACGGGTTCTGTGTCCAGTGTGTCCGGTGTGTGTGGCGGGGTGATGGCTGCATGGCTGTGTGCCCCTGACACATCAGACTGCGTAGGTGATGGGGCAGCATCACGGTGTGCCAGGGGCACATCAGGGTTCGGAGCTGTGTGTGTCGATGTTCCCGCTGCAGTCATCTGGGAAGGGCTCAGTGGCAGCAATGGCAAGTTGGAGTACTGCAGGGCGTTGCTGTTCCCAGACACTACTCGCTGGTGTCCAGCAGTGGGAGACATACTTCCAGCCTGCATCTGCTCCATGGTGTCCATTGCCCTCCGCATCCGTGCCAACTCTGTGCTGTCATGGCTGGTGCCTGTCTGACCAGACAGTGCTTGTATTAGACTCATGGCACCAGCGAGGTTAGCCAAGGTCTGTGGCGGAGCATGGTGCATACAGGGGGTGTCCGATAGGGACTGTACGTGGTCCCTAATGGGACTCAGACACCCACGTATGGCATCGAGTTTGGCTGCCACGAGCTCGAAACCCACCCACAGCTGATGAGCCAACTCCACCTGGCAACCCAACACACGACGTTGGAATTCCATGTATTGGTCGGGGGGTCCTGGGAGACAGCTGTGGTGGTGTGTGTTTCCTGCGGTGTGGTCTGTGCAGGTGGTGGGGTCACCTCGAGGCAGCTGGCCTGGCCTGCTCCTGGGGGTGGGGTGCAGAGGCTGTCCAGCATCCGTTGGAGGGTGTCTTGATATGTGTGCAGGTTATCCTTTTCATCATCAATGGTGGGATGTGTGGTGTGCTCTGCAGGGGGTGTTGTTTGTCCCTCTGCAATGTAAAGGGGAGATGCAGGTTAACAGAGTTTCACATGTATGGTGATGATTTGCAGATGTTCACATTCAGACTGCATGCCAATGTACATTGTGACTGTTTTGGGGGAGCTGGCTATTTGATGGCAGTCAGTGTGTTTTTCGACTACATGACGGATGTGTGGTAGTACCCGTACATTATCATCACACAGTGTCAGGCAATGACAGATGTGGGTGGACAGTTACTACACACGAGAGGAACCTGTTGTGGGCTCTGTCCTGTGGTGCTGGTGTTGCACTTTGTACCACATTGCCTTCATTGCGGATGTCCTGTGATTGCTATGTGTGTGTGCTGCATTGTGGGGGAGTTGCCCCTGCAGCTCTGATTTCGTGTAGCCTTCTCCCTTTGAGGCAGGGTGCCTTTGGATTGTGTGCTTTTCGGGGCCTGATTTGCTTTAGACTTGGGTCATGTGTGCTCGCGGACTGTTTTTGTGGCCTGGTGCATTGTTCGTCTGCTGCGTGTATTGTAAGGCATGGGTTGTGGGTGCACGTGGACACCTCGGAGTGTGACCTGCTCCTTTACGGATGTGATCCGCACTTGGCTACCTCCATGTCGCTTCGTGGGCCATGTCATTTTTTTGGGCCAGCTGCCATGCTATCGGACATGCAGTGTTACTTGCATAGTCAGTGTGGGTCACGGAGCCGCTGCTTTGCTGGACTCAGCACATGTGCACGGGTGGGTTGTGATATTGGTGATAGGGGGGGGGCCCTCTGTGCACATTGTGGATGGGGGCCTACTTGGCGTTTCTATGTGTGCTGCAGTGTGCCAAGGCATTCAGGGACATGTTCCACGGTCATTGAGGGTGTGCTGTGTGCTGCGCGTAATTGTGCATGTGTGCCATTGTGCCCATCTACCCCGTCCCCCCATCCCTAGTGGTTACTCACCCTGTTGCTGTTGGGTCAGGTCGTATCGTGCTGTGTCCAGGCCCCCCAATCCTGCCACCGTCTCCTCACTGCTGACTGTGGCCAGCATTTGCTCCAGCTCATCCAGCTCCTCCTGTGTCGCAGGACTCCCACCTCCAGTCGCTGTTGCTGCCTCCCTGTTGGCGGCGAGCTTATGTTTGGTCTGCCTTTTCAGATCATGCCAGCGCCTCTTGACCTCCTCCAGTGACCTCCTGGACACTCCGACTGCATTGACGTTGGTGACGATGCCTGCCATATTTCGGTTTGGGTTGCCAATGCCGCAGTGGAGGTGCCGAACAGTTGTTGATGGTGTTCGGTCACCCCCGTGAAGATGATCTGGTCTTCCTGCGGACTGTACCCGGTCTTCCTCTTCCTCTTGTCCTTGCCCTTCCCCGACAGCGGGGTTCCTGGATGGTCCTCCGTAGGGCTAGTGGTGTTCGGCTTGTCCTCTGCACTTGTTCCGGGTGCATCCATGTTGCTACGCAGTTTGAATTGTTTTTGGGCTTTTTTTTCCCGTTCTTTTATGGTGCTTTTTCCCGCCTGACACGTGGGATTTACAGGCCTGTGGCTGGTGTTCGCTGATTTCTGTACCGCGATTGGCCTCATCGCATGATTTCTCGCGTTCGCGTTTCGCATTTTTTCGGCGTGGTGTTGATTTTTACGCTGGCATTTGACGCGTTATCTGGTGACTATCGCATGGTACCGCCTTGTTGTGAATTCCACGTTGACACGGGGTTATTTTCCCGTGATAGGCTGCGTTATTGAAAGTTGCGTTACGATACTCTTGCGGTAGTTATCACACGTTCTTGTGAATATACCCCTCAATCTTGGTGAGTAAACTAACTGAGAATTCCAGAAAAAAATGAAATTGTTTTGGAAAATGAGAACATATCACATTACTGGCAAAAGATACTTTATCTTATATTGCACAGTATTCTGTCACGGCGTTAATGTTATTAATATTATAAGAATTATTGTTATCAATGTGATCATTATTTGTATTGCATTTCATGGTTTTATATTATTACTAATGATTTTTAGAATTATATTTGGTTGATTACCTTTATCATTAGCAGTATCACCTTCAATATTATTGTCTGTAATATTTTAATTTATAGTTGTATTTATCATTTATAATATATTTTTTCTTACAGTCTATTATTATTATTATTGTTGATTTTGTTGTTATTATTATTATCTGCCTTCTTTAGATAAACATTTATACCCATATATATTGTATCTTTTGTCTGATTTATCTTTCATTGCTGTATTTTTTTCATGCTCCTTTCATCACATCTCTTGCTTTTCCCGCTCATTTCCAATCCTCCCGGTGTCGATTTCTTACCTTTTTTCCTGAGAGCCGAGGTGGCTGTATATCATTGGCGACCCCTCGAGCAGTAGACACTGCTTTGCACATCCAGGAGCCAGTTTCAAGCCTGAAGGCAACTGCATCCTAATTCACCTGGGATGCACAGATAAGTGTACGGGGAGCAATTTGGGTTGAGATATGCCGGGGACCTGTTAGACAGAAGGGGAGTGACAGCAACAAAACAGAAATGGGACACGCTTTGAAAGGATTAGTAGGCAGCAGGCGAGGCATCAGCGGTTCTTTCGTATAATGTGGAATAATAAATGTCTGTTTGCGAGCAGCTACCTGGCTTATCTGGAGAAGACGGGGACGGAGATGGGGCTTTCAAAGGGTTATAGGGAATTATAAAGGCTGAACTAAAACGGATGGGTATATACAAACATATTTGTAGGCTGCATGTTATCATTTTCTGGAAGACGGAAGTATTTTGGGACGAAAGGTATTTGCAAATTGCTGTTGGATGTTAGCTTGGAAATATTTGGATGTTGGGTGGTCTTTTTTTTTTTTCCGTTATCTGTGTTTGTTTTCTCACTCAAGTTTCAATTATGTTAATTAATCATTAAGCCAAGATATTGCCTTTGTTCATAGGGATGGGGACCATTAGATAGTCACTGTCGTGCTTTTTTCCACAACACCCCTTAAGCCACCAACTACGCTCCTGCACTGCATAACTCTCAGGAGCTGATTTCTAGACCCCGGGTGAAATTTAAATTATGCTGGCGTAGTTGTGTAAGTTCGGGAATTTCGCAATACACTTGTTACATGAACTTCACAAAATTATGCTCTTGCACGGCATTGGGTAAGTATGCCACCATTTGCCTAATGTAGGAGTAGGGGAACAAAGCGAACAACCACAATGTGAGTGGTGTTGAAGGCATCCATTGTGTATTTCGCACCATTATTTTAGTGCAAAAGTGCCCTCGCGTCGAAAATTAATGCAAGGACGAATGTCATACTACAATATGGAGCCAAATGACCGATTTGTATTTTGCATAAATACACATAATTTTGGGTAGTTTTTCCAAAATGTCACACAATTAAAAGAAATGAAATGCATCCTTTGTGTATTTCATACTATTGATTTTGTGCCAAAGTGTCCTTGCTTCAAAAATTAATGCAAGGACAAATGTCATGCTAAAATATACAGCAAAATGACAGAATTGTTTTTTGCATACTTACACATAATAGGTAATTTTTCTAAAATGTCACACAATTACAAGAAATGAAGGGGCCTATTAGCAATAACCGGCGATAATTATCGCTAAGCGCACTTAGCGCTAGGATAATTATCGCCGGCTATCGCCGGTTTCTATCGCGGAGATAGCGTGCTATCAGCAACGCTTATCTCCAATGCGATAGAAACCCCTACTGTCGCTGGAAAACAGTGCGATTATCGCTGGAAATCCAGCGATAATCGCACTGTGACCGGCGATAGCTTGCTGATTGGGCAGGGGATTTAGCCATGTAATCCACCTCCCATTGGATTACATGGCTAAGTCAGGTTTGGACCAGGTGTAAAAAACAAGCGCTAATCGTGTTTAGCACTGGTTTCTTTATCGCCTCGCTGGCCTCCCTAATAGGCGATAGCGATGTTAGCGACTGCTTCCAGTCGCTGCCAGGTTGGGAACGCCTACTTTGCATGTCATTAGCGATAAATATCGCTGACATGCAAAGTGGCACCCAACACGCTCGCTCATGGGAAAGCTGTCGCTAACAACTGTTAGCGACAGCTTGCTGATAGGGCGATAATAATTTCGCCGCTTTAGCGGCAAAAGTGCCGCTAAAGCGGCGATATTACCCTTGCTAATATATGCCACCTGATTATACAAATTTTGCACTCCCCTAAAGACTCATTCACTTGTGCACTCTGGGTGCATTCTGCATACTTCTTTCTCCAGAGGTATACAAATGCAATCCAGGAATAAAGACAAGGCATGGCAGCGTCGTGAAGATGATTCTTGGGCGAAACGTTTAAAGAATGAGGTGCTGAATACACGTTGATCAGACTGGTATCCAGGGGAGGGAAGTATAATGTGTTGTAGATATGAACAGTGGAACCCTGCTGGTCCCTGATAAACTCCATAGGAGAATGCCGCAATTGTTTGGGTGTAGTTAATAAAGTTAATGACGCAGTGTGTACAGTTAACGGTTGCACTCTGAAGAATAAAGACGTGCGCTACAGAGCTCCATGTGTGGCGGGGTCACTTGCTTGCTACCGGGTTGGGGAGTATGCCTCAACTATCGACGAATTAGGGGATCTGTAATCCAAAGTAATAACAGTGCTATCCCTGACAGTTTGCCGAGGTCCAGCAGACTGCTCATGCATGCCACGTGCGCCTGAGTCAAAGTGAAGCAGCGGGCGGTTGACGTATGTGGAATCAAAGACCCACTCCATCCAGTACAAGGAATTAGAAGAAGGTGAAGGCCTTACAGAAAGTTCAGGCAGAGTCGACCCGGAACCTGCTGGTAATGCCCAAAGAAGAGGCACTGCTCTGCAACATAACACAGAGCCAGCAGACAAACTGTGCGATAGCACTAAAGGCAGCGGCAACCAGGTACAGAGTAGCTCAGAAGGCTGCGATAGGGAAGTGTAACAGCGTGCCAAAAGCAGAAGTATCCAGGTGCCAAGATACCCTAAAGGCAGTTAAAACCAGGTACGATGCAGAAGGTTGAAAATAGTGATGAGCATGCACATGGTACAAACCAATTACTCACTGCCAAAGATGAAAAAGAGGCCATACGACATCAGATTGGCCACAACGACACTGATGCAAACACACAGCTGGGGCTTAGAGAATGTATGAATGGAGCAGGTTCAAGTGGACAGCAGAGAGTGCCAGAGCGAGCCCGGCTCTCGACAGCAGGAAGGTCCACAGGTGGTTATGATGCCGCCTTGTTTTTGAAACCACCGCTTCCGTTCAACACCGCCACAAAACAGAATATCAGCACCAGATGGACTGCCTGGATTGAAACATTAGATGATTTCATTGACTCGCTAGAAGAAACAAGTGAAATATAGATCATCAAAAACCTAAAGAACCTTGTAGGTGACGGAGTGAAGGAAGCGATAAAGAAAATACCCCAAGCTGATTAAATATCTTACAATCAGATTAAGGCAGCATTAGGAATCAAGTTCAATCCAATGACGAACATCGATTATCCAAGGTACATCTTTAACCAAGACAGACAGCAAGCTGGAGAAACGATGGATGTGTTTTCTGAAAGACTAGAGGCCCTCATCAAGCACTGCAAGTTCAACGAATTCAGTGATGAAGAAGCCACCCATCTCAGAGTCATCGATGGTTGCCTTTCCAACTCGTTCAGAAACTGTATGCTGCACGAGACACTCAGTCTGGAGAGAGTGATCATGGCTGCATCATCAGAAGAACATCTAGATCAACAAGCTGCTGATATGGAAGCTGGAGTAAACCAGAGTGAATCAGCATTGAACATGAAAAGTAAACAGAGACACAAGGTCGAGGGTTATAAAATCATGTCTCAGAGGAAAAAAATAGTGCTTCCGATGTGGATTCTCCTTTCTGCATGAAGGTAAATGTCCCATTATTGGACAAACATGCAAAGGTTGCGGGAAAGAAAAACATTATGTAACGGTTTGCAAAGCAAAAGAGAAACTGACTGTGTCACGTCGAGAAGAGAAAATGGATGACAGAAAGTTCCAGAAACACTCTAGCCATGCCCATAAGACCAAGCTGCGACACCAATTGGAGCAAGTGGAAACTAAGCAAGGTTGATCATCATCAAATTCATCTCCAAAGGTTTCTCCACGTCATTGTTGAGCGACAGTGAAGACGATGGTTGTGCAATGATGATGTCAACTGGTGAATGACGTGAGCTCGTGGGTTTGGCTTCATGCAGAGAAGAGTCCATATCCAAGCGAGATCACCACAGGAAACAACCACGTTCTTTTGGACGTTGCCCCACAATCACACCAAAGTGAATGGTTAATTTATACCATTTATCAACGACAGTGGTGCATCAATAAACATCATGCCAGCAGAAAAGTACAATAAAATGTCGCCGATACCCCATCACACTCCTTCGAAGACAGAGGTATACACGTGGGCTGCCTCCAAGCCATTGCAAAGTCAAGGATCATTTGTAGAAACCATGCGACACAACAAGACGAAAGTACAAGCACTGATACATGTTCTTCAAGGTACTTTTGTCAAGTGCATGTTTACTCAGTTTCAGTACTGCTACTGACATATGTCTGATTTCCATCAACCATAACACAAATGCACATGCTGACATAGTAAATCAGTTCCCGTCATTGTTTCGTGGAGTAGGAAAGCTTAAGACCATGAAAGTGCAACTTCGTATCAATGAGGACATTTGCCCTGTCAACAACATCATCGAATTGCTCTTCACTTGCAGGAAGCTGTTGAGAAACAACTGGAAATGCTGTTAAAGCATGACTTAATTGAACGCTCTGCTGGTCCGACACCATGGGTTTGACCCATAGTGGTAGTGCCCAAAAAGGACAGTGGAGGTGCTGTGTGCATCTGTGGCAACATGCACCAAGCTAACAAGGCAATTGAGAGAGAACGACATCCAGGTCCGCACATTGCAGACATGATTACATAGCTGAATGGTGCCAAAGCCTTTTCTCTTCCTGATCTGAACAAGGGGTACCATCAACTCAAACTAGAGGAAAACTGCAGGTACATTGCTACCTTTTCGACCCTTATTGGGTTGTTCAGATATAAAATACTACGTTTTTGGGTGTCGTCAGCTGCAGAACTTTTTCAGGATGTCATTCACCACACAGTACAGCCTGTCACACATGTTTTTAATTATAGTGTTGATTTGCTGGTATTTGGGGGCCACTCAAAAGGAACATCACAAAGGCCTTACACAAGTATCCCACTTGCTGGCTGATGCTGGTCTCACTATGAATGCAGAAAAGTGTGAGTTTTGCAAAACAAAACTCAAATTCTTTGGGCATGTTTTCTTTGAAAAGGGGATGACACCAGATCTGGCTAAGTACAAGCCTTATTGTCCTCTACTCCACCACAAGATGTGACCATGCCTCGATCCTTTCTTGGCATGGCCAGTTACTCTTCTAGATACATTTGTGATGTTCCCGCAGTCAGTGCCCCTTTGAGAAAATGACAAAAAAGAACGCTGTGTTCAAGTGGTCACCTGAATATGATAGAAACTTTAAGAAAATCAAACATGCAATTGCGAATGCTACTGAAATGGCCTATTTTTATCCAAAACTTCATACTGAGATTGTAATAAACGCCAGCCCCGTGGGGTTGGGTGCGATCCTTGCCCAGAACAGTGGACACGACAACATTCAAAGATGCATTGTCGCTTATGCGAGCAGGAGCCTATAGTAGGCTGAAAGTGCTTATTCACAACCTGAGTAAGAAAGTCTGGCTGTAGTGTGGGCTGTGAACACTTTCATGTGTTTCTACATGGAAAGCACTTCACCCTTGCACTGACCACCAGGCGTGCTCGCCGTTTTTTGGTAATCCAAAGGCAGAGATGACCACTCACATGGAGAGGTGGGGTTTGCAATTGCAAGAGTATGATTACACTACTGTGCATAGGCCAGGGAATGATCAAAATCCCACTGACTACTTTTCACGAGTGCAGTGCAGTGTCACAATACTAAGTCTAAAGCAGCTGAGGACTATGCTAACTTTATAGTCAAGTCAAGCATACCTGCAGCTCTTTTGGTGGAACAAATTCTTGCTGATACAAATACAGATCGAGATCTGTGTGTTCTCAAAGACATTATTGCCCAACAGTCCTGGAAGAAACACACTCGATCTCTTACAAATTACTTTGAGTACCAAAAGTTCCAAAAAGTGAGAGAAGAACTCCCTGTCACTCATGAAGGCATTATATTAAGAGGTTCTAGAATTGTCATTCCAGAGAGTGACAAGTCATTGAACTAGCCCATGAGGGTCATCGAGACATTGTTGCCACCAAGTGAGCTCTTTGAGACCGAGTGTGGTTTTCTTGCCGTGATGAAAGAGTTGAAAGTGAATTAAAGGCATATCATTTGTGCAACTGCTTGTTTCCCAAAACAGCGCAACATTCATTAATTATGTTTGACCTCCCGAAGCAGGTGTAGGAGAGGATTGCAGTTGATTTCTTTGGACTCCCTAAACAATGGACACTATCTAATGGCAATTGTTGATGAGTACTCACAATTTACCTTTGTTGAAAGACCTGTTGTCAACCACACATGACAAAGTCATTAGGGCATTAAATGACATTTTTGCAACATGAGGTGTCCCATCCATTCTCAAGTCTGATAATGGCCCACCGTTTAAAAGCTGAGAGTTTAAAGATTTTCTCATTAACATGAATGTTAAACATTAGACAAGTACCCCTCTCTGGCCACAGGCCAATGGAGTTGTTGAATGCTTCATGGGCACCCTAAAGAGAGTAGTTCAGCTTACTGCACTAGAAGGAAGTGATCTTCAATAGGCTTTATGTTCAGCCCTTCGTGCTTACAGATCAATTCCCTATTCCACTACACATAAAAGCCCTGCCACCTTGATGCTTGGGAGAGCCATGGGAACCAAATTGCCGCAACGGACCACTCCTAGGTCAATGGATGTGGACAAGATTCATGCGATGAATTCCTTGCACTAGTCCAGAATGAAGATCTATGCTGATAAACGCTGGCACGGTTTTCAAGGAAGGAGACCGGGTCCTGATCAAACAAAAATAGAAACACAAGTCTTATGCTCCATTAAATGCTGAACCCCTGAGGGTTGTGACGAGCAAAGGACATATGGTAACCGTTCAATGTCTTGGAAACCATCATAAGAGATTCATCACACTTCAAGAACCTACCTTGATGCTTGTTGGCTCCAGACGTCAGAAGTGATATCTGCCCACCTGAAAGTCTGGAGAGCCCACCTCTTATGCTTAGCTCTGCATCCCCAGTGCCTGAGGCAGGCTCCACCCTTCCGCTTCATCAACCTAACAAGACTAGGCCTGAAAGACTGGTTCAAGCACCTTGATGATTCATTGAGGAACTATGATGTATATATTCAATATTTGTACTTTTCATTTAACAGAGGGGGAGATGTAATATCTTGTAGATTCTGGTCCCTGATGGACTCCGTAGTAGAATAACGTAATCATTTGGGTGTGTCTGGGCGTGGTTAGTAAAGTTCAAGACGCAGTGTGTACAGTTAACAGTTGCACTCTGAAGAATAAAGACATGTACTACATAGCTCCGTGGTTTTTGTGGTCATTTGCATTCTAAAGGGCTGGGGAGAATGCTACAAGTGGCTGTTGCGCTCAATAACGGTCATATATTCTTGAAGCCAGAATTACCTGGAATTAGAGAGTGTGAGAGTGCCAGGCATGGTTTATCAGTTGCGGAAACTACAGAGCAGAGCTAAAAATCAGATACTCTGCCTGGACCACTCCCCGTCAAAACGTGTGTGGCTGGTTACTGAAGTGTAAATGATATTCAGAATCA
Organism: Calotriton arnoldi; assembly: GCA_963921515.1. NCBI lineage: Eukaryota > Metazoa > Chordata > Amphibia > Caudata > Salamandridae > Calotriton > Calotriton arnoldi. The sequence continues at coordinate 530,597 of CAWUFW010006263.1, read as the reverse complement.
GTAACAGTGGGCCAATATTACCAACATGAGTTACTGGCCATCTCGTAATGGTGGCCAGGGACTGTACCAGTGTTGGCTGTTATTCTACAGCCCAAAGCAGCTTAGAATCTTGCAACTGGTGTGAAGGGATGGATTTAAGCGTGCACAGTCTCTTTTCTGGACTGCTACTAATTGTAGAAGTTTGAGAAGGCCAAAAACCTTTCTATATTGTGTTTTAGGTAAGCCATACACATTAAAATATATTCTGCCAGCAACTTTTGTCTTAAAACCTTGGAATCGGTGGTGTCTTCATTTTATTGTAATATTGTGCATTGCATTCGTCCGTTGTTTACATATTGCGTATATTGAACACTTTTTGGGCCAATTACATAAAGGGTAATTTACTGCTATCAAATTTAGCTAACATTGAATATAGAAAGGTATAAAGAGAAACATGTCCTTATAAACAACAAACATATTAGAAGAAAAAATAATTACTGTGGATTCTCCTACATATTACTTCCATCTGCCGGTTAGTTTGAGCAGCAAACTGTATGGTATGAACAATCCTCTCAAAAGTGTGCCTGTGTGTACTACAACAAATGCACAATTTTTTCTCAAATTGTGCCTATTTGAGGGGAAAAGACTGTATTTCGAATACCTCGATTACAACTAATATTTAAGTGCTAATTAGTGGGCTTTTATTGCTCATACTTTTTTCCATTGTTTTTCAACATTGTCACTCCTACTTTCCCAGGCCTGAACCAGTACGGTCTATGGAACTTAATTGATATTTCTGCTGTCTGAACCTCCATACTGAGGGTGTCCTAAGGGATTCACTGCCATCTAGGGCAAAGGATTCTGAGATGGGCACCCATTAAATTCCCCACACTGGCCATTCCAGGTATATTTTCAGAGATGTTACAGAACTGAGTGGCTCCTAGGATAGGAAAGGAAAATGAAAAGATATGGAAGGTAGACCTAAAGAAATATACACATTTTGTAAAAAGGAGAATGCTGATTCATTGTAAACCCAGATTATTTAAACTCCCCGTAAATCATAAGTCAGGGAAGGGTTAGCCCATTTTGTAAGATGATTGACATGAACACTTTGCTCTGTGCTGTTCTGGTGTGAGCACTCAAATGCCCCTGGGGAAAGTATATGAAAATGTATTTCCTGGGTGTGCCTTCATAGCAGCCCATTTGATTTTGCCAAGTTATATTTCTGAATATAGCTAACAAATGTATCTTCACTCAACTATGGCCTGATCTAGGAGACTCGTAATACAGAACATTCCACCATACAGAAATAAAGACAAACTTTCAGAGTCAATTGATTAAACATAGATCTCAATGTGCATGTACAGCACAGGCGACGATCACCAAAACATGGCAAAGTTTAACTAACATCCGTACAATGAGGCACCCACGATAACACCTATCAGAATACACACTTCTCACTATATAGGTGCACAGAAGCATACCCAACGTAAGCATTAATCAAAATACCAGTGATAATGAACTACAGCTGCGCATATTCAGAGCACTCACACAAACACAGGAGCACAGCTCCAACCAAATGCTATTTTGAAAATTAGGTCCCTCTAACAACCACACAAAGTCCTTGTGAAATAGAAACATACAGAGAATTCACACAAACCCATACAACCAGCCGTGGCCCGTGCAGGTAAGAGCGGTGGGGCAGTGGGGCCGGGTTGGGGGGGATTCGACAGACAACCACGGGGTAAAATTAAATACATCTCTTTTTTTTTTAACTCTTTTATTTAAAGGTTGCGCCATACTTTTAGTACGGAACATGTATTTATCTTTAGGTTTCAGTTGCAAATTGGAGCATAAAAACAAAAGAGAACACGTGGTAAGCAGCAATCATTTTACGTGTTTAACATTTCTTAACATATTTTGGTTCAGCATTGCTCAGAGTCAAGACCACAGGGCTGTCTACTTTCCTCCCTGGCCCCAGTAGATATCCATTCATTTTGGCTGGTGCCTCCAGTACATCTGTAGTTTCTCCACAGTCCCCACACTTTTTTCCACTTTTTTGGACATCCTCGTCCTTTGTATATTACTTGTTCTGCGATTTGGCACCAATCTAGGTCTGACATCCATTGTTGTATCATTGGAGGATCTATCTTACCACTTGCTCTAGCTATATTCCTCTTCGCTACTCCTAGGGCTAGGGAGACCCATATTTGGCAATACCTTGGTCGAGGTTCTTCGCCGGAGATATTCAGTAGTATTTCTTTTGGATCCATTTGGATGGTTTGGATATGACTTGGGTTATTATTTCCACGACTTGTTCCCAGAAGGTCTGAATGAGTGGACAGTCCCATAGTATATGAAAAAAGTTGGCCTCCTGGCCACATCTTTGCAAGCATAGTGGTGACGGCACTTTTCCTATTTTAGAAAAGGAGGGTCAGGGAGTAATAGGGTCAATGGAAGATCTATATTTGGATCAGCCGGAACCTAGTCCTAATGGCTATCTCTCTCAGTCCCTGCAGTGCCTTATTCCTTTCCTCATCATCAATGTCCCCCACATTTACTGCCCGATTTCTGACGTAGGGATGTCAGTACTTCAGGGGAGTAATGTAGTAGCTTTTTGTAGGTCATGGATATGCCCATTTTGGGCATAGGATTGCTATGAGTCTATCTTCCAAGGGGGAGAGATCTGGCAGTGTGTCTCCTTCTCTTACAAAATGCTTCAGTGCGTGACCCAACTGTATATACCTATATCTTTCCTTTTCCGACAGTTCGTATTCTCGTTTGAGATCTGCAAATGATATTATAGCCAGTCCCCTCCAAACGTCTTCTAGATGCTCTATCCCACGTGTCTCCCAGTGCTGAAAGCCCCTAAGTCCTCTCACTTCTCTTAGTATGTCACCGCACCACAGGGGGATCTTTCCTGTTAGCCTATTGCGCCAACCCAGGTAGCAAGTTGCCTCCTGACAGACCCTGATTACTGAGCGAGTGTGCTCGGGGACAGTGTTTTCTTGTTTACTTTGGTATTAAACCGTTTTGTAATTTCCATTGCCCATCACGTACCTATCTACTCTATATGTGGGCTCCTGCTTGTCTGAGAAGACCCAATCATTAATTACTATTAGCTGCGTTGCCAAATAGTAGAGTCAGGGGTCGGGAATCCCCAAGCCCCCATAATACACTCCCCTCTGTAATTTGCGCAAAGCTATTTGGAGGGCCACTCCCTGCCATAGCAGCGTTCAAACCTCCTGTTCTATCTTACGAAATAGTTCCGAGGGTATACAGAAAGGTGTGTTTTGCCACACATATAGAAGACGCATGAGGGTCAACATTTTATATTGCGCAGCTCTTCCCGATTGGTTAAGTGGCAGCGTACGACAGTGAGTCACATCTTCATGCAGTCCTTCTAACTGGGGATGTACGTTTAATCGAAGAAATGTTTGTGGGTCCCTGGTAATGGGGATATCCAGATATCGAAACCCATCTTCTACGATCGAAGCTCCGCAGTCTGCTGGGAGTCAGAGAATCCCCCCAAGAGTGGGAAGATCAGTGATTTTGACCAGTTAATCTGATACCCTGAGTGATAGCCGAACTCCGTGAATATCTGAAGCAGTCTCCTACAGATCGATATAGATGTGTAACATATAGTAGGATATCGTTCGCATATAGTGATATTTGTTCCTCCGGGCATCGGTATCCCCCTAATTAGTTGGTCTCCATGAATCCACACCGCAAGCGGTTTCAGTGCCAGTGCGAATAATGTTGGCAATAAGGGGCAGCCTTGACGCGTTCCCTTGCCCAGAGGGAACACCCGAGAGGTTGTGCCATTCACCCGTACTTGGTCCAGGGGTTCCTGGTATAATACTTGGACCCACTTACAACAGTTCAATCCAAAGCCCATCTTTGGCAGTACAGCAAATATATACTTCCATAATATACTGTTGAATGCCATCGTTGCATCTAGCGCCATCACCACTGCTTGATTTAGGAAAGGCAGCGCGGTTTAGCTCATGACCCCATATAGATGTCGGAGATTTAATCGGATGCTACGATGGGGCATGAAACCCGACTGATCTGGATGGAATATTTTCATAATAATCCCTCTCAGTCTTGTTGCTAAGACTTTGGCAAGCACTTTGACCTCCACATTTAGGAGGGAAATCGGGTGGGATGAGCTGCATTGGGAGGGAGGGCTTACCTGTCTTATGAATGGTAACTATCGTGGTGATTCTCTGATCCCTCTGCAGCCCACCCTCCTCTTGAGCTTTTTGAAACATGGCCAGCATTGGTTTGGCCACTCCATCTGCGCATATCTTGAATAGTTCAAGAGGGAGGCCGTTAGGTCCTGTCGCTTTCCCTGATTGCAGTCCTCATATCGCCCCAACCACCTCTTCTTCCATCAAATCCAATTCTAAGCCTTCTCTGTCCTCTTGTGTCAGTGTCTGTAGGTCGACGAACTGTAATAGTTCTGTGCTATATAATGCTGTTTCCGACCGTGTCATAGGGGGGGGCATATAGGGTCTCGTAATAAGAAGCAAATGCTTCCGCTAGTTCAATATTCATTTTACAAGTTACTCTATTAGTGTCCCTAATTTCCAATACCCATGTTTTTTCTCTGTCTCGGTGCTCTAGCCAGGCCAGGAGTTTACTGGCTTTGTCCCCAACGTCGTACTGGTGACGCTGGGTTGCCAGGGCATATGCTCTTGCTCTGTTCTCTGCAAGGGCGCGTAAATTGTCCTGCTTCAGGTGCAGCCGGTGTGACAATGTCTCAGATCTATTCTCTAGAGTTAGGACCTCCCTTTCCAGGTCCTCAATTTCCTGCCGTTCCTCCTTCCGTTTCCCACCAATAAGAGCAAGGACCTGGCCCGTAGTACCATTTCATATGCTTCCCAAAGTATGCATCTAGAGATGACTGTTCCCTGGTTCTCTTCGAAGTATTGAATGGTACTCTTCCTAATTTTATCTTTCATTTCCCTCTCCTGGAGATACCATACATCGATTCTGGAAATCAAATGTCTGTTTGTTGGGGGTCCTTTTAGATGCACTCCACTGGTGAGTGGTCCGAGATGCCTCTCGCATGGATTGTTGCACCTCGGAACCGACTGGCTGATGTCGTGTGTGTCAGTAGGTAATCAAATCGGGTGTACCAGTTATGTGCTGGGGAGAAGTGTGTGAATTGTCTGACTACGGGATTATGTGGCCTCCACATGTCGCCCAATCCCATGGCCTCTGCAAAGGATGAAAAAGCTCCTCTTTTACCCATTGGGCTCACCCCACTCAATTTATCCAGTGATGCATTCATTACATCCTTAATGTCCCCCCCCAGCACCAATGTGCCACCTGGTAGGGCCAAGAGGGTGGAGCCCACGTCTGGTAGAGTTCCTGTGTGTAGTCGAGGCGAGCTGTACAGGGAGCACAGGTTCAGAGTCACACCCTCCCAGGTGTCTGTCACCTCTACAGGTCTCCCCTGTGGGTCATTCCAGGTATGTTGTCCTTTGTAGGGGATTGACTTGAGCAATATTCCTACCCTCGTGAGTCCGTCGTATACCCCGAGTGAGCAATCAGTGTGTACCCAAACCAATCAAGGGTCTTATAGCTTGTGCCTTTGAGATGTGTCTCTTGAAGTAATATACCGCCAGGGGCTTCTCTTCGTATATATTGAAGGACCAAGGTGCATTTGATCTTATGGCCCAATCCATTGGCATTCCATGACCAAACGTGTAGATTCCTATTCTGTGTTCGACTCATTGTATTATGTGGAGTGTTTGTAGAGGACCCTTACTCATTTGGGACGTCTCTGTCCTGTATCCGGCAATCCATGTCTTTGAATCACTCTGAAAAGTGTTCCCAAATTAATCATGTAGTTCCTTAATGATGCATTAATAAACAGAACATAAATACTTTCTCATAGAACAACACCTGAAACTTCACCCACCAACCCCCTCCTTGGTACCCTGCCTAGCGAGCTAAAACGTGCCCATCCCCCCAACTTGCAGAGTGCCTGTCGCCCAATATAAACCATAATAATCTAAGTGCAGGGACAGGCAACACATGCCAGTCCAAGATTGAGTTTCCTAAGTTAACAAGCATCAACATCTCCTTCCACCTGAATCTTAATGCAGTGACTTCCAGTCTATCCCGTACCCCAGGAAATTACACCCCGACCCAGCTCCCTCCCTCTCAAAGACCTGGAGTCTTCTGGGCTCTATGCTTTTAGAGACAGACATATAAGATACATTGGTGGGTGAATTACTGAATTACAGCTTAGTTAGTACTTTTATACATGAATTCCTCACGATTCTGGTCCTTCAACCAGGGGTAGGCCGTTGTCGAGCTGCTCTTCATCTCTGCAGATGTTACCCCCCTCAGGCCTTTGGACCGCTTTGTTCTGTGATCCTTTCCGATGCGCTGGCCTCTGTCCCTCCACCCACTCCAGGACGCCCCTGCTAATAATCTTTAATCTGGCTGGATAGACCATCATGTACTTTGTGTCTTTTTCCCGGAGGGCTTTTTTTCAGTTTCAAAGCTTCTTCTTTGCTTTTGCACTTGTAGGGTGAATTCTGGAAAAAATCATATAGTTTCGTTATCCATGTTTAGGACTCCATGAGTGTGTCTGATCCAGCGCTAACAATAAAAATGATTCTCCTATATGCTTCGGTCATCCAGGTACAACTATTCCTCCAACACACAAACTATATCCATATGACGGTGGGGCCCATAACACTGCATATATATTCACTTACTCATTTATTCCCTGGATTTCCTCCGTCCTTAACCTAGGAGAAAACGATTCGCTGGAAGGAGACGGGATACCTCTTTTAACATGACATAATGTTTATCATTTGCTTTAAGGTATTCCGCTCATTGGTCGATGGACCAACTAGTAGGAATCAGTTGATGGTGAGTAAGACCAGCTCAATCACAATGAACTCTTTAACAATTTACCTTAATCATTGAGCTAAAGAATCACTGAGTCATTTGTTTAAAGAATAATAAAGTTTATATAAAGTTTCGAAGCAAGAAATAAGTTTTAAGCTTATTATTCAGATCATTACATTTATCATCATTATAAGAATAAATTGAAATTGCAATGCATATCTATTAGACGGAAAAATAAAGTTATCATAGCAAGAACTCTTAAAGATCAATCTATCTGTCTTGAAAAATCTAATAGTTCTAACTGAAAAATCTATCAGGAATAAAAAGGTTCTCCAAAAGCAGCATCTTATACTCAACTGGAAATAAAAAATAGCAGCAGCAGCATCAGCTCGTCAGCATCAGCAACCGCAACTTCACCCATCTACAGCATCTAACTCTCCAGCATCTAACTCTCCAGCATCTAACTCTCCAGCATCTCACTCTCCAGCATCTCACCCTCCAGCATCTATGTTCAATCATTTTTATTAACGGAATAAGCAAGCGATGAACACAGCTTACTGCCTACAACTCAAAGCCGGCAGAGCGAAGCCCAATATACATTTCAATTCTTAACTTCACAACCCGGAGGCCGGGCATGACTATGTGCCGTGCGAAGGCAGTACTATAATTCCATTTTCAAAATGTTACTAAAAACCATCTATTTAACTAAACAAAAACCAAATAAAATACAAAACCAAAACAACAACCCCCTCCCTCCTCCCTGTTCCTCCACCCACCCACCCTCCTCCGCATCAGCTTCTGCTATGCAACACATATTAAGGCCTGAGAACCCTCATTCCTTTGTTGAGCCCAGTTACTGTATTCACGATGAGGTAGAGCCCGGGGGCTCCAGGGGGATCAATCGCAGGATCTGCAGGTATTTTGGACACGTCACTTCTCTGAGATCTTTGGTAAGTAAGCCTAGGAAGGGCCTCCACACTGTTGGGAACTCCCGCCCCGTCCCCTCCACTGTCATGGACATTCGTTCCATAGCTAGCAACTGCCAAAGTCTGTATACCCAAGCTCCCACCTCCGGCTGCTTAGTCGTGCCCCACGAAGCCAAGAGAACTTGTCTAGCTGCCAGAAGCGCCAGCGCTATCTGCCTGCCCTGCATAGTGCGCAGCGGGAAACTTTTCGCATGCGGGAGACCCAAAAGCGTATACTCTGGTGAGCGGGGTAGCGCAATCTGGAAAACTGCATCTATATCATTTAGGACTGCCGTCCAATATCGATGTAGTTTCGGGCAGTGCCATAAGAGGTGTGCTAGCGTCCCTGTCATTCCGCAGCCTCTCCAACACTGGTCTGTTTTGTTTTTGTTCCAGGCATGCACCCGAGCTGGAGTATAATACCAGTAGGAGGTCACCTTGAATGCTGCCTCCGTGCCCGTCGTGCTGCGAGCAGTGTGGTGCGCCCTATAGAGAATGTACTCCCACTCTTTGAAGGTTAGGGGCTTACCCAGTTCTGTCTCCCATCGCACCTGAGCTTTCGTTCTGTGCTCCCCAGGACGCTCCTGTAGCAGCGCATATAGCTCCGAGATCAGCCGCCGGTCGTCCGTCTTACCCACCACCCATCGCTCAAACGCCGAAAGGGGCCTTGACATGTGTGTACAGTTAGCAGGCTTAGTGACCCAGTGACAAACCTGCGCGTAAGCAAAGGCATCCTTCGCCGGGAGGTCATAATCTTCTCGCAGCTGTTTAAAGGGAATTACCCCTTCTAAGTCGAATAGAAACCCTACCCTTTTACATCCTGCTTCCCGCCATCTGTGGAACACCGTTGAGGCTTTTCCTGGGACAAAGTCCGGGTTATCTACAATGGGGGTCATAGGCGAGGGGAAGGTCGTCCAGCCCTTTGCCACCGCCACTCTGTCCCAAACCCTGAGGGTAGGTGAGGTCACCGGAGAAGAATACAATCCCCATGCCCTGTGTTTCCGAGGCAGCCATAGCTCTCTCCAAATATTGATACCTGCCACTGTTTGATCCATAAAGTTCCAGTGCTTACTGGACTCCGGCCTGTTCCATTCAATGAGATACCGGAGACAGGACGCTTGATAGTAGCCTTCTATTAGTGGTAGTCCCAGGCCCCCTTTCGATTTCGGGCTAACCATCTGCTTCAGGGAGAGCCGGGGTTTCCGTCCCTCCCAGACGAACTTAGTAATGAGGGATTGTAATTTCTTAAGCGCCCCTTGTGGTGGTGTTAGCGGGAGCATTTGAAATAAGTACAGGATACGTGGCAGGATCGTCATCTTCACCGCCGCTATCCTCCCGAACCATGCCAGCCGCAGCCGTGACCAGGCGTCCAGCGCCTTGGCCGTGTGTTCTAGCAGCAGGGCATAGTTCAGCGCCACCGTCCGTGCGATGGTCGGGGCAAGCCGAAATCCCAAATAAGTGATGTCGGTCTGCGTCCATTGGAAGGGGAAGTCCCTCTGCAGGGTGTCCACGTCAGCCTCAGGGAGCGACAGATTGAGAATCATCGATTTGCTCAGATTTACTTTGAATCCGGAGGTTGCCCCAAAGGACGCAAGTTCTGTCATCAGAGCAGGGAACGACAGCCGGGCCCGTGTCAACGAGAGAATGACATCATCGGCATATAGACTGATCTTATGCTCGTCAGCTCCAAATTTTAGGCCCACTATGTGTTGATTAGCGCGAATGCGTTGCGCGAAGGGCTCCATATAGAGCGCAAATAACAGAGGGGACAGAGGGCATCCCTGCCGTGTCCCCCGTGCTATGGGAAAGAATGTCGACCTATCTCCGTTAACTCGCACAAATGCCTTCGGGGCTTGGTAGATGCACCCGATCCACTTCAGAAAGTTGTCCCCGAACCCAAATCTGCGTAATACTCCGAACAGGTAGCCCCACCCCACGCGGTCAAAGGCCTTCTCCGCGTCGATTGACAGCAGGCAGGCCGGTTTCCCGGAGCGCTGTATACTGTCAATGAGGTGTAGTAATCGCTTTGCATTATCCCCTCCTTGCCGTGTGGGGATGAACCCGGACTGGTCTGGGTCAATAATATCAGTCATAAGGGGGTTCAGGCGGGCTGCTAAAATTCCAGCAAAAAGTTTCGCATCAATGTTGAGGAGCGAAATCGGTCGGTACGAACCGCATTCCTTCGGTTCTTTTCCGGGTTTCAAAATCACCGAAATCGCTGCCTCCGCCATTGTCGGTGTCACCGCACCGGACTCGAGAAAAGAGTTAAACTCCCCCCTCCAGCATCTAACCCCTCCCACCAAGAGTAGGTCTTCTTATACCCTAATTCTAGCTTACTGAATAAAAATGTTGCATCTTCATGGCGTGATTCTCTCTCATTGGTTCACTCAGGCCCATATACATTTTAATCAAACTTCTTTGTCTTAACCAGTTCCTTGTGGAATGTCCATGCTTGCATCGTTTCCCACAGTTCATGACATTGCTCATCCGTTTCGATCAGTCCAATTTGTATCTTTTTCTGCTACTTTTTAGATTCAACAGTTCCGTCCATTTATTCAGTTTGACTTCTCACGCTTCTTGCTGATCATCTTGGCACACATCTGCTCAGAAAGGTCACAATAGCCTTGACCATACTTCCGTCTTATGCTCTCAGCACGAACACGTGGTCATCCTTTTCTACAGCCTCTCTCCTCTACCACACGGCTTCTTGGACATGCGTACTCTAGCTTATGGCGGCCATTTTATATCGCCGCTCAACAGGCCTAAGCGCACTATTTTCAAAGATAAACAAAATATTGTTAAAATAAAGAATATAAACCCTTTCGTTTCCCTCCCGTCTTTCTACGTACCCCAATTAGGTATTACCTAGCAAAAAGCAACATATAAAGCCGTCCCTTACTTACCATCGCTTTATTTTGCAACCACACGTTTTATTTAAAAGCACAAATCATGCGTTTATTATTTTATTAGTACGCAAATATTATGTTATGTTAGACACGTAAACAATTATAAGTTGATTAATTTGCACACAAAATAGCGTGTTACCTTTAACCCTTTACATGTAACATACATTGTTGGTTATTTACTTAAACGAACATGTTTATTAATTATTTTACTGAAAATTATTAGGAGGTTAAAAATTTTCATTTACCCTGCTCCATCAACTCCCCCTTTTGGTGATTTTTAATATCACCACAAAACCCAAGTTATACAATTTTCTCAGACAGCATATATCTTTTATCCGTTTGCTTTTGTTAGTTTACACAACTGTATCCCTTTCAACTTGTCTCTTCGTTTTCTTGTACATGTTCTCTTTTATTTCTTCTAACTCTATTTCACCCATTTCTCTCTCTCTCTCCTTGTTTATCATGTTTTCTTTTTCTATTTTATTCTGTCTTCTTCTTCTCTTTATACATGTAATTACAAGTTTCAGCACTAAAATTATTATTATTATCATGGTTGCTATTATTATAACTTTCCCTATTATTAATCCACTCATTCTTGTTAACCAATTTATTACTGAAGAAAACCCTTTACCAAGTTTTCCCAATGCACTTTCAACCTCCAGTGGAACAAGTTCTTTGTGCAAACTTGTAATATTTGTTATATACTTTTGTATATTTTCACTTTTATCTGGAATGTAAGTGCAACAATGTTGGACTTTCAGCATTCCACAGACTCCACCCTCTTTTGCCAAAAGAATGTCAAGGGCAAGTCGATTTTGCATCACCATAGCTCTCATGGCAACCATCTCGGTATTTACCAACAAGAACCCTCCAGCAGTATCTGTAGATAAACGATCTACCACTGTGGATAATTTCCGAATTCTAAATGCATTCAAAGATATTCCCACTGCTGGTATCAATGCTCCAAAAATATCACCTACTATTTCTGAAAAACTTTCCCTTTTTCTACGTGTAAAGGTATTTATCATTCTGTGTGTTCCTTTTTCTTTTCTGTCCATATGAAAAATCTTTGGAAAGACCAGGCCTAAATAACATGAGCCATACCAATGGTCCGGTAACCTGTAATAAGCCCTATTACCGCAAACATAATAGATCCCTGGAAATATTGGATCTTTTCCCCCTTTGAATCCCCATCCACCTAAAATTTTATAATTGTCATGGCAAATACTGGAACCCACAAAATAATTGTCATATCTTGTTTTATTTCTTCTAATGCACAACCTTCCCTGTTGGGGCCAATCCAGAGTCATAGCTGCATTTGTCTTTTTCTTGTCATGATTGTCTTCCTCAAACGCCCAAAGAGGTGTTTTTGTCTCTTCTATCACTTTTCTTTGAAATTTCACTCTTCTCTCTTCAACCATCTCTAAAAATACTTTTTCTTCCTTCTTTAACTCACAGGTAAGGTTGTATTTAATTATATTATCTAATGTTAAAATCTTATCTTCTAAAAAATATTCACCAAACGTTTTTCCCTCTTTTATTTTGTTTAGCTCGGGAACTACAGAAACTTTCGCAAAAATCTTATCTATGTCAGTGTAATAATATTCTAATCTAGCTGTTTTATAAAATAAACTTGCTAAAACACTACATGTTATTCCATACGTCAAAGGAAGGTGATGATAAGTCACACCCTCTGCTACAGACGCAGGCAATTGCATACAAACATAACAATCTCTTACATCCATTGTTTCTACATACTCATATAATAATTTAGTAAAAACATTTTTAGAAAAATCTGTTATTGATTTGTCCTTGTGTAATTCTGCACTACTTTTTAATATAACTGGTTCTTGAGTGTTAGCTCCTTTTTCTTTCTCGGTGTTATTAGAAGTTTCCACTACAGCTAAACTAATTGGAATAGTGATTGCTAAAACCACCCATACTGTCATTAATAATCCTGTACAAAAGCAGCACATCTTACACCATCTACTTAAAAACTCACATCTACATTTTCTATCTCTAGTATTCTCCATTTTGTTTTATAACCTTATTTATTTATTTTCCAGAAAACTGTGTCACTACACCTCAGAAATGACTTATTTGCCACTCTGCACTCCAATGTTTTTGTTTTTGCTTGGTACTTCCTTTTAATTCTTTTCAGAATTCTTTCTTTGTCAAATCCAGTATTTTGTCAAATCCGGTAGAAATTCGTCAGATCCAGTGTTTTGTCAAGTCCGGCAGAAATTTGTTTAAATTTCTTCAAGTTTGATGCACCTCACCTTCACCCATTAGGTTTCTGTGTTCTGGGTTCTCGTGAGTGTTCTTTTCTTCTTTGATATCAGTCAAAGCAAGATACAACCATTCAGGCGATCTATACTTCGGATTTACCTTCTTTACTCTTTTCGTTTTCTGCAAGTGTTTTCCACCTTGTTTTTCTTGCTCTTTCTGACTTGTTATTTCATTCACTTGTTCTGTACTTTTTCCATCTAACCTTATGATTCTGTATCTTAATTTTCTTACTTCGTTGGGCCAATTGTCTCCTTTTCTTGGCCTTTTTGCCTCACTTCCTTTTTCCTCTCTTTCTGTTTTCCAATTCCTTTTTCTTGACTCTAGTTTTTGGTTTCTTTCTTCTCCACTTTCTTCAGACTCTGTTTCAGTTCTTTTGTTATTGCCTCTTATTTTGAAACTTATAATTTCATTTTCTTCCTCTATTTGTGGTTCTTTTCTTATCTTCCTTCGTTCACCTATTTCTGTCCCTCCTCGAGGTTCTTCCGAATTTGTGTCAGTCTCTCTATCTGCTTCTAAATTTCCCTGTTCTTGTGTTTGACTATCTGTCCCTATTGCTCCTCCGGGATCTTCCGATTTTTCTAACTTTCTGTTTGAAACTCTCCCTTCTTCATCTATTAATATTATCTCCGAAGGATTTTTACCACAACTTGTACTTGGTTGCTCACTGTTACTATCTTCTGGCTCAGTTTCTTCTCTTATGCTTTCAAATTTCCAATTTCTTTTCAGAATTTCTTCACAATCCGAATGATCTGTATCAGATTCTGAACTGGTATCTGATATTTCCAGATGTCGACTTACAGGTCGATCTTCAAGTTCTGGAACTTCAGCTATTTCCTCTACTTCTTCTGTCGTTGCACTTGTAGTTGGGTCTTCCAGATGTCGACTTACAGGTCGATCTTCAGGTTCTGGCACCCTGTTTGTTTCTTCTTCTGCTTCTGATGCTGAACTGTTATCCAATATTTCCAGATGTCGACTCACATGTCGATCTTCAGGTTCTGGAACTCTGATGGTGTGACTGGCATGCACCCAGTGTTTCACTCCTGCACACTTGACTGCAGTGGTTGTCACCAGGATCACTTGTCGTGGTTCGTCCCAGCGAGGAACCAAACAGTTTCTTCTCCTGTGGACTTTTATGCGGACCCAATCTCCTGGATTCAAGTCGTGAGCTGGTTTTCTTTCAAGAGTGGTCGCATCCGGTCCAACCTGATGAAACACAGAACGCACCACATCAGCCAATCCTTTGCAATAATCCAGCACTAGATCATCAGTTATAGTCAGTAGTTTGTTGACAGGTACTTGTGCTTGTCTCATTGCTCGTCCCATAATTATCTCATGGGGACTTAGTCCAGTTTTCCTTTCCGGAATACTTCTGATTGTCATTAAAACTAATGGCAAGGCATCTGGCCATTTGAGTCCTGTAGCTTGACACATTTTTCCTAACCTGTTTTTAATTGTTCCATTCACTTGCTCTACTATTCCAGAAGCCTCTGGTCTGTATGCACAATGCAGTTTCTGTTTAATACTAAGTGCTTCACAAATCAGTTTAACTAATTCATTTTGGAAATGTGATCCTCTATCTGTTTCAATCGTGACTGGAAAACCATACCTCGGAATGAATTCTCGCAGCATAAGTTTTGCTACCGTTATTCCATCATTCCTTCTGGTTGGGTATGCTTCCACCCAACGGGAAAACAAACAGACGACCACTAGGACATACCTTAGTCTGCTGCAAGGGGGCATTTCAATAAAATCCATTTGCATTCTAGTGAACGGACCTCCTTCTCGTCCTATTGTTCCTAGACTCACTACTGTCTTCCTTCCTGGATTTAACTGTTGACAAATAAGACATCTCTGACAAAGACTCTCAGCTATGGCTCTGAATTTTGGATTATACCATGTTTGTCTAAAAAGTCTGATCATTGAATCTCTCCCAATATGGGCTTGTCCATGGTACATCCGTGCCATGTCAGAAATCATGCTATCAGGCATAACTGGTCTTTCATCTCTGTAAACCCAAACATCATTTTCTTCATGTTTTCTACATCCTGCTTTTATCCATGTATCTTTTTCCTCATCATCTGCGGCTTCCTGTAACTGTCTCACCTCATCCCATGTCTCAACAGGGTTAGTAAAAAGCAAAGGACAAGAAATATGCTCTCTTTCTCGACTTTTGTTCAAAGAAACCACATTCTTTGCACAGTACTGTGCAATCTCGTCAGCATATTTATTACCGACAGTTATGTAGTCTTCCCCATTTTTATGTGCATTGCATTTCACAACAGCAATCTGTTTAGGCAGCTGTATCGCCTCAAGCAACTTTTTCACAAAATCTCCATTTCTAATTGGCGTTCCTGCAGACGTCAAGAAACCTCTTTGTGACCAAATCTGACCGAAATCATGCACCACCCCAAAGCCGTACTGGCTATCTGTCACAATCGTAACCCGTACATTTCTTCCCAACTTGCATGCTTGAATCAGAGCTACTAGTTCTGCGACTTGGGCAGACCGTATCCCTTTCAGACAAGATGCTTCCATTACAGTTGCTACTGTGCAAACCGCATATGCTGCACTTAGAACTCCATCATTCGTTCTCAAACATGAGCCATCCACAAACAGAATATAATCTGATTCCTTTAAAGGCTCATCTCGTATATCTGATCTTGGTTTTGTACAATATTCAAGCACATTCAGACAATCGTGATCTACTTCATCCATTTCAATCACACTTTCTTCATCTGGCAATGATGTTGAAGGATTCACATTCATACATCTGTCAATGGTCACATTATCTGCACTCAAAATTACTTTTTCATACCTAGTCAGCCGACTATGTGTCATGTATTGGGTTTTCGTTCTTGTCAAGAGAATTTCCACAGAATGGGGAACATATACTCTCAGTGGATATCCCATCACTATGCCTTCACTCTGTTCCAGACTCACACAAGTAGCAGCAACTGCTTTCAAACATCCAGGCAACGCTTTCGCTACAGGGTCTAAAACAGCTGAAAAATATGCAATGGGTCTTTTCATAGTTCCATGTCTCTGTACCAAGACTGAAAATGCACATCCATCTCTTTCACTGCAATACAACTCAAAATCTTTCTCATAGTCAGGCATTCCCAATGCTGGAGCTTCACACAATTTCTTTTTCAGCTCTCTGAATGCTTTCATTTCCTCATCATTCATTTCAAAAGGATCTTTAACATCCTTCTTTGTCAGTTTTTGCAACGGTTTAGCAATCAGCGAAAAACCGCTTATCCATTGTCGACAATATCCAACCATTCCCAGAAACATTCTTACCTCTCTTTGCGTCATTGGAGCTCTCATTCCTTGAATCATTTTTATTCTTTCAGTCGTTACCTTTCGCACTCCTTTCTCAATTTTATGCCCTAAATACTGGACTTCTTGTTGACAAAACTGCAATTTTGATGGGGACACTTTATGTCCTCTTTTTGCCAAATGATTCAGCAAAGCAATTGTATCATTGACACATGCTTCCTTCGTTTTTGATGCCACCAGTAGGTCATCAATATACTGAACCATCACTGATTTTTCTGGCATTTTTAAATCTTCCAAGGATTTCTTTAGAATCTGATTAAAGATTGAGGGGCTTTCTGTGTACCCTTGAGGAATTCGGCACCATGCCAAAATACGCTCTCCAAACCTAAACGCAAATAATGGCTGGCTATCTGGATGCAATGGAATAGAGAAAAATGCATGACATAAATCAATTACTGTGTACCATTCTGCTTCACGTGGAATCTGGTATAGAATCACAGCAGGGTTCGGTACTATTGGGCAACAAGGCACTACAATGTTGTTTACCTTCCTCAAATCCTGTACAATTCTATATGTTCCGTTTGGCTTTTTCAGTCCCATTATTGGCGAATTACATGGACTGCTCATGATTTCTTTTAGAATCCCTTGTTCAACCATTTTGTTTATTACTGGCGTTATTCCTTCAATTATTTCTGGTGTCAATTTATACTGGGGCGTATTTGGGTAACTCGTTCCCTCTTTTACTGTTATTTTAACGGGATCTACTTCTTTCATTAATCCTACATCTTCTCCTGTAAAGTCCCACACTTCTTCTTTCACTGTCTTTTTCAATTCAATTGGGATTTTCTCTGCATCAAATACAGGAAACAAATCATTTACTTCTGGTTCTAAATTCACCATTGTCATTTTATACAGCACATCTTCATCTGGGGTCTGAAATGCAATTCCATCTGGAGTACAATAGATAGTGCAATTCATCTTGCACAATAAATCGCGTCCTAATAGGTTCACGGGACTACAATCGCATACCACAAATCGGTGCATTTCACTAAATGGACCAATTCTTACCTCCACTAATTTAGTAAGAGGCGTCTTAATTTGCTGATTTGAAACTCCAACTACTTGGATATGTTCACCTGAGAGAGGAAGGTTTGGAATTTCCACTGACCTAACAGTAGAACGGGTAGCTCCAGTGTCCACAAGGAATGTTACATTTGCACCATTCACTTCTCCATCCACAAATGGACCAGACTGATCTACCTCTAGAGTTGCGCCAAGCACGCACTCTTCCCCCTCTCCTAGGCACCGTCAGAAACTTTCATCCCTTTCATCCTCATCCTGTCGTAACCAATATTGAGAAATTGCAGCTGCACGCGGCAACTGTGTTACCTGTTCTCCTCCGTAGAATCCTGTTTCTGCACTGTATTTCTGTTGGTTAACACTCTTGGGAAGTGGTGGTTGTGGCACCTGACTTTGTTGAGTAACTACCTCACTCTGCACCTGTGAATTTAATGATTGATTTTCCACATTAAGTTTTGGAGGAAATTTACACTTGTTTCTCCAATGCCCTAGCTTTCCGCAGTTGTGGCATGGCCACTTTTTCTTTGCCTCATCTATGCTCATTTGTACTTTTCCTTTACCTATATTAGGTCGGGATCTAACCTGTCCTGTTTCATTACCGGTATTACTCAATTGAGCTTCTTGCTTCTCTGCAACTTTCACCTGTGCCCACATGGCTTTTTCTTTCAATTTACGCTGTCTACTCTCAATATCATCACTGCAATACTTAGCATATCTCAAAACTTCGTCAACTGTGCTATTCTGCCAGCAAATCATATGCTGCTTAATCATTTCACTTATCTCCGGTTTCAACCCATATACAAATCTATATACAAAATGACTCATATCCTTCTCATTTAGTGTCTCATAACCACTATACTGTTTGAAAACCAACAACAGCCTTTCGTAATAAGCATGCACTGATTCTTTACTTTCCTGCGTTGTTCTGTCTATTTTTACCCAATCTGTTTCTTTAGGTGGAATCTTATTCTTCAAAAAGGTAATTACTTGGTCATACTTCCTCATCACTTCTGGTCCTGGCGCTCCTGTTTTAGCATCCCTTGGATATTCTACAGTTGGCCAATCAATAGTAATCTTACATTCTGTCCACAAATCAGCTGGCACTACTATATCAAACAATCCATCTAAGTCTATCCACAACACTTTTGAAACCTTAACAAATCTCTCCACTTGTCTGTACCATTCTACTGGCTTTTCTCTCAACTTTGGGAAGTCATTTGTAAATGACAGTATATCCTGTCTAGTCCATGGAACATGCACATAACTACCACCTGGAGTTTCTCTCATCGGGTACTCCCTTACCACTGGTTCCTTATCTGTCACTGCAAAAGCCAAAGATGCTTTATCTGTTGTTTTCTCGTTCTTTTTTGTCCATCTATTTCTCCATCTATCCACATCACCCCATTTTCTCAGTAAAACAATTAACTCTTTTATTTGGGTCAGTCTTCCTGATGTGTTCAAATTCTCTATATCTTTCTCACAAAAATCTACTCTGTATGGTTTCTGCAACGTTCTCACTTTTACAAACTCTACTCCTAGTTCACTTGCTGTTTCTTCCAATTTGTCATGTAAATTTCTAGCTCTCCATGTAAGACTTTTGCACAAAAACATAATCTCATCATCCTGATAATTTTTTAATTTTTCTGTACCAATCGTTCCTAAAATCAATTCTTCCATGTCTATTTTTAACCTAATTACATCTAATGGTTTTACTTCTGTTTCTTTTGTTTTTAGCGCTTTCATCCATTCATTTAACTCATCTGGAGTCGGACCTACAGGCGTACTATTTAATTCTATCCAATTGTTACTTCCTTCTGGTGTCCCTGATGCAGACTCCGTTACCATAGGTATTCTCCTAATCTCATTCTCGTTTATCGTCAAATTAGTAGGTGGGCTTGGTCTATAGGTACTAACCAAATGGTGTGCACCTTCATTGTTCAGTTCCATCCCTTCTCTTTTTCTTTGCAAATGTGAATTCATGGGAATCACTAAAGAACGTTCATCAATTTTCTGATTCTCAAAAATTGGCATTACTGGACCTATCGTTACTGGTACAGTTACAGCTTCCATATTCTTTGTCAATGCTCTTATTTTCTCAGTCAATTCTCTTGTGGTTTTTGCTAATTCAGTTGCATTGTCACTTTCTATCTCTTCATTTTGTGAAGTTTTTAATTGATCTTGTGACCTATTTATCTCATCTCTTCGTTCGGGATTTTTATTCCTCCCAGTTTCCATTGGCGGTGCATTAGGTGTCACCACCGCAGAAGTCTGTTGGTATGGAGGTGGGTTTCTGTTTAAAATATCTTCCAGCAATTCGTCATCCGTTTCACTACCACCATACACATACTTTTCTATAACTACATGTTTCTTTTTCTCTGTACACTTTCTCTTTGCTTCTTCCTCAACTGTAAAAGCTGGAAACAAACCTCCTGTCATATTAGCACATCTCCAACGCTTTATTCTGTCCTCATGATTTACTCCCCATAACCTTCCAGGCACAAACTCATGATTCTTTAATCCTCTGAATCTCTCTCGTTCATACATCTCATCTTCCCATTCAGTTAAAGCTTCAAACTGTGTCGGTCTAGGTCTAGGTTCTAACATTGCCATCTTTTCTCTCAAGTTCCGTAGTACAGCTACATTAAATGAACCATTCTCAGGGAAAGCCAATGCTCCATCATTCTTGGTATATTTTGTCCAATTTTCTAACCATATGCATGTATGATATCCATATTTCAGCATCATATGCGAAGCTGGTGATTTCGGCGGAGGAATTATCTGTCCCTCTCTAGTCACTACCTTTTTGTCTTTCTTAAAGAAATTCTTAACTTTCGACATCCATGACGTTTTCTCTCTACCATACTCATAATACGACATGATTCACAATCGCTTTTCTCCTCAAACGATCCGCAATTCAACACTGTTCTCTATGCGTTATTCCAACCAATACTAGCGCGACTCACACCAACACTCCAATCACAAACTTCCACGTCACTAGGCTATTCGACCAATCCTAGCGCGACTCACACCAACACTCCAATCAGAGCGGATTCTGTCTACAGCGCACTGTCCAATCCCAGCGCGGCTTTTGTCTACGTCAGTTCTGCTCCTGTTTCCGTATGACTAACGCACTGTCCAATCCCAGCGCGGCTTTTGTCTACGTCACTTCTGCTCTTGACCCCTCCTTTACAAAATTTATCGGCAATTTCTTTTTCAACAATTCTTCGTTAGTTACAACATTTAAAACACATTTCCATTGTCTGATTCGCTAAACCAAAGAGATAGCTTTGTCCATTTACACAAGAATTCTGTATTTTCCAGTAGGCAGCGCTTACCTCTACCCTACCACAGAATTTTCAGTTTCGCCGATAAAGTAGCACTTCCCTCTACCTTACCCTTCTTTCAAGCAAGCAATAAACCCGTTTCTCTGGGGATAAAACACATGTGGAGACTATACTGCTCCTGAGAATTAAGGCCAGAGTTTCACAAGAAAACCGATCACTATTTCACTTACACACCTTTTATACGGAAAATGTCCCTATCATAACACAACCTGTGTTATCACCAATATGAACTCAGACAATGCACCATTCCATGTGACTTCTCTTGCCACACGTGTTCCACTTCCTACTTCCCGGAAGCGTGAAAACTTACATATAACATAACTCGACTCAACATAAAGTGTTAGACATGAATTTATCAATAATCAATAATCACTAATCAATAATCAATAATCACCAAACTAATCTATAGTAACCATAACTCTGCTACCAAGAAATCTGATCCAGTGCTAACAATAAAAATTATTCTCCTATATGCTTCGGTCATCCAGGTACAACTATTCCTCCAACACACAAACTATATCCATATGACGGTGGGGCCCATAACACCGCATATATATTCACTTACTCATTTATTCCCTGGATTTCCTCCGTCCTTAACCTAGGAGAAAACGATTCACTGGAAGGAGACGGGATACCTCTTTTAACATGACATAATGTTTCTCATTTGCTTTAAGGTATTCCGCTCATTGGTCGATGGACCAACTAGTAGGAATCAGTTGATGGTGATTAAGACTAGCTCAATCACAATGAACTCTTTAACAATTTACCTTAATCATTGAGCTAAAGAATCACTGAGTCATTTGTTTAAAGAATAATAAAGTTTATATAAAGTTTCGAAGCAAGAAATAAGTTTTAAGCTTATTATTCAGATCATTACATTTATCATCATTATAAGAATAAATTGAAATTGCAATGCATATCTATTAGACGGAAAAATAAGGTTATCATAGCAAGAACTCTTAAAGATCAATCTATCTGTCTTGGAAAAATCTAATAGTTCTAACTGAAAAATCTATCAGGAATAAAAAGGTTCTCCAAAAGCAGCATCTTATACTCAACTGGAAATAAAAAATAGCAGCAGCAGCATCAGCTCGTCAGCATCAGCAACCGCAACTTCACCCATCTACAGCATCTAACTCTCCAGCATCTAACTCTCCAGCATCTCACTCTCCAGCATCTCACCCTCCAGCATCTAACCCCTCCCACCAAGAGTAGGTCTTCTTATACCCTAATTCTAGCTTACTGAATAAAAATGTTGCATCTTCATGGCGTGATTCTCTCTCATTGGTTCACTCAGGCCCATATACATTTTAATCAAACTTCTTTGTCTTAACCAGTTCCTTGTGGAATGTCCATGCTTGCATCGTTTCCCACAGTTCATGACATTGCTCATCCGTTTCGATCAGTCCAATTTGTATCTTTTTCTGCTACTTTTTAGATTCAACAGTTCCGTCCATTTATTCAGTTTGACTTCTCACGCTTCTTGCTGATCATCTTGGCACACATCTGCTCAGAAAGGTCACAATAGCCTTGACCATACTTCCGTCTTATGCTCTCAGCACGAACACGTGGTCATCCTTTTCCACAGCCTCTCTCCTCTACCACACGGCTTCTTGGACATGCGTACTCTAGCTTATGGCGGCCATTTTATATCGCTGCTCAACAGGCCTAAGCGCACTATTTTCAAAGATAAACAAAATATTGTTAAAATAAAGAATATAAACCCTTTCGTTTCCCTCCCGTCTTTCTACGTACCCCAATTAGGTATTACCTAGCAAAAAGCAACATATAAAGCCGTCCCTTACTTACCATCGCTTTATTTTGCAACCACACGTTTTATTTAAAAAGCACAAATCATGCGTTTATTATTTTATTAGTACGCAAATATTATGTTATGTTAGACACGTAAACAATTATAAGTTGATTAATTTGCACACAAAATAGCGTGTTACCTTTAACCCTTTACATGTAACATACATTGTTGGTTATTTACTTAAACGAACATGTTTATTAATTATTTTACGAAAATTATTAGGAGGTTAAAAAATTTTCATTTACCCTGCTCCATCACGCCGCTTGAAGGATCGCATCCCGGTCTCTATAATTAAATATTCTTGTTATGATTGTGCGTGGCGGGGCACCCGATTTGGGTTGAGGGCCCAGAGCTCTGTGCAAGCGCTCCATGGTAATGAATTTAGAGAGTCTCTTGGGGCGCAGGGTGTTGAGGATTAAGTCTTCCATGAACAGGTTGATACTAGGTCCCTCCGTTCCCTCCAGGACCCCCACCACCCTGATGTTATTAGGTCTAGATCTGCCTTCCTGATCGGCCACTTTTGCTGTGAGGATTGTGTTGTCCTTTGTGAGGGTCTGTACTTGTTCCTCTAGACGTTTAGTCTTTGATTGGAGGCCATTTATCTGGGATTCCGCCGTCTTCACTTTGTCTGCTATGTTCCTGAAATCTGCCCTAAGGATGTACACATCCGTTGTCACTGTGTCTAATTTGGGTTTGAATGTGCCTCGTAAGTCTCGTATTGCTGCCATTATCTCTCTCAGGGTGGGTTCCCCTGCCTGTTGCGTGGAGGGCCCTGCATCAGATCCCACAAGGGGGCAAGTGTCTCCCTGCGCCACCATTGGCACTGTATATTTGTCTAACTTATTTGATTGCAGCGGCTTCGTCCCACGGTTTCTGACCATTGCCCCTGGTTTCTTACTCCCAGCTGGTTCCTCCCTTGCCGTCATCGTGCGACATTCGCTAGTGTTGTTCTTTCTCTGGGAGGATACCGGCCTGGCGCTTAGTTCAGCTCCCTGCTCAGGGACTCAGTCTTTTCCCGCAGCGCAGCCATCCTGGGAGGGTCGATCGGCACAATACTGTCCTGTAGGGGAGGGCCCCCGGAGATGTGCATGGCCCCCACCCCTTCCATCTCGAATCCTCGCTACTGGGGGCCAGGGCCTACTCCCGTTGGCCATCTCCAGGGCACCAAGGCAAGCACCTGTCCCCAAGCCACCTCTAAGCCCACGGGGCAAAGCTTCACTCCTGGGGATGGCGCACCTCCAAGGAGCCAAGATCCAATTCTTCAAGGCCGATGCTTAGGGGAGGAGGAGGGGGGCACCCTCAAGATTGGATATCTTCTTTGCGGGGGAGGGTGGAGAGAGTGTGGCTGGATTTTTTAAGCTCTGCCCCTGGGACCCAGGCCCCATCAACTCCTCGCACCGCCCCGGCCCCTTCTCAATTTTAGCACTTATGGCACCTCGCACATTCGCTCCCGCCTCACAGCAGGCAGCCTCCTCATCCCCGGCTATCGCCCTACGCACTCGCTCACCAGGGCAGTACGGGCTTCTCCCATGGGCCTCTTTGCCCTCAGGTGGTTTCCGGCCATCGCAGCCGCAGGCAGGCAATGTCATTTTGGCACCGCCCAAGCCACAGGGCCGCAGGACCGGCTA
Source organism: Calotriton arnoldi (assembly GCA_963921515.1). Classification (NCBI taxonomy): domain Eukaryota; kingdom Metazoa; phylum Chordata; class Amphibia; order Caudata; family Salamandridae; genus Calotriton; species Calotriton arnoldi. The sequence continues at coordinate 506,438 of CAWUFW010006263.1, read as the reverse complement.
CCAGCGATGGGGCAGCTGAGGTATCCTTCACTGGAACAGCTGCGGTGAGGGAGGAGGGAGCAGGAAGGGACCGCATGTGCATCTCCCTTGCACAATTAAGTTTGGTTTCACGACTGGGGCTCAGTAGGCCTTCCAGGCCCAGTCGCCCCTCACCTTGTGTCACTCGGCAGGCTTCTCCTCCGCCCCAGTCGATGATCGGCGATGGCCCACCGTGGCTGGCTCCACGACCCCCGGCTCCGCTGCAGGGCAAGCTCGGTCCTGGAACTCGTCTCCCATCCTGAGTCACCCGGGTCTCTCTCCTGGTGCGTGGTCCACAGGGGCTCCGGCCACACCGCCCTCGCGGTAGCCTAATCCACTGTCGGTAAGACATCAATTGGATTCCGTTTGTCTCCGCTATCGCCTTGGGGTCATGCTCCAATTTTTCTTGATCGGATAGTAATGGATTTTTGGAGATTGTCTTTCAGGCTGCTGTGGAGCTCCTCTAGTGTGCGGCCATCTTGTCCGGCGGTTGGTCACGCCCCCGAAAATAAAATAAATCATAAATTTTCCTTTGTCGTCGTCTGTCAAAATACGTCCCCACCCAGCCCCACCGCTCTTACCTGCACGGGCCGCAGCTGCATACAACAATGAAGCATGACAGAAATTGACAGACAGGACTAGCAAGATCCAGGCTTCACCAAGAAAGAAACTGTAATCCCTGATGTTAGACCTGGCATCCTTGGCGTGGTTTCCCCTGACTTTTTGCCTCTACCTCCTGTATTTTTGACACTGTGCTGGAATTCGTTTTTGCTGGTTTAGATGCTTTGGGCACTTTGCCACTGCTGATCAGTGCCAAAGTGCAAGTGCTCCCTGGTTAAATTGTTATTGTGATTGGCTATCCATGATTGGTATATTTGCTTTACCAGTAAGTCCCTAGTAAAGTGCACTGAGTGTGCCAGGGCTGGTGATTCAAATGCTACTAGTGGGCCTGCAGCACTGATTGTGCCACCCACAGGAGTAGCCCTAAGATGGTGTCTCAGGCCTGCCACTGCAGTGCCTGTGCGCAGTTTGTGAACTGCCATGTTGTCCTGGCCAGTGTACACACGTGCCAGGCCTAACCCTTCCCTTTTCTTACACATTGGACACCCCTATGGTAGGCCCAAGGTACCCCCCTGGGCAGGGTGCAGTGTATGTGAAAGGTAGGACATGTACTAGTGTGGGTGACATGTCCTGATAGTGAAATACTGCCAATTTCGTTTTTCACTATTGAAAGGCTATCTTGCCCATAGGATAACATGGGGAATGCTGTGTAACATGTTTACCTGCATATCTTCCCATAGCAGCAAGATAGAAAGTTGGAATCTGGTACCCCTGAACTCAGAATTTAATAACATCTTTTAGTGAAGATGGTTTTTAAATTCTAAGTTTGGAAATAGTACTTTTAGAAAGTGGCTATTTTCTTGTTCAACCTTTCTGTGTGCCTCTGCTTGTTTATGAATTGACTGTCTGGTTTGTGAGTGACAGGGGCTGGGGGTGGCTGCAGGAGGCTGGGTGAGTCAGCACTAGGCTGAATAGACCTATCTGCATGTAGAGTGGTGGGAGGAGTAGCACCTGGGTCTGAATAGGGCTGTGCCTGCCTTCCACAATGCTGGCTCCACCTCCTGCGGTGTGTCTGATGACCCTGGCCCACACTCACAAAGGAAGGAGAGGTGCCCTGGCAGAATGCACCCTGAACTGGTTTGGACTGGGTCCAGGACCCCTCACACATGGAGAAAAAAGACTTTTGGGGTATAAATACTAGAGCTGAAACCCCTGAACCTTAGACTACTTCCGGAATCAAGAGGAATCCCTGCCAAAGAAGATCAGCTGAAGAGACTGAGAAGAAGTACTGCCCTTGCTGTGTGTCTGGGATTGGCCTGCAGTTTGCTGTTTCTACTGAGGAGAGATCTAAAGGACTTTGCTGTGTGCTGTGTCCCCTGCTTGAAGAAGGACTTTGCTGTGTGCTGTGTCCATCTGAAGAAAAAGTCTCCAAGGGCCTGAGAAGAGCTGGCCTCCTGTTTCTGAAGTCCCAGGCACAAAAGGACTTCACCCCCAGCTACCCTGAACTTCCTTGCTGGGAGTTCCAGTCTGCCAGGAGGGCCTGTAACTGTGTGTGAGGCCTCTCTTGCTGTTGGGAGCTGGAAGCGCGACGCAACGAGAGAAGCGTGACGCCGCCGCAGCAGCCGCTGTTGCATCATCGAGAAGTGTGTCGCCGCTGCCACTGTTCGCCGTCGCAACACCGGAGAAGCGTGTCGCCGTCACAGAGGGTGTCGTGGCATCACCGGAGAAGCGTGTCGCAGGGCCGTCGCATCACTGAGGAAGCGCACCGCCGCTGACCGCCGCTGCATCACCGGAGAAGCGTGTCGCCGTCACCGAGGGTGTCGTCGCATCGCCGGAGAAGCGTGTCGCAGGGCCTGTCGCGGCTCAGAAGTTCGCCGCACGGCCGTCGGGCGTGCACGCATCGCATCTACAGTGTCGCATCGCAACAAAGACACCATTTCATCGCATCGCACCGGATCAGCGCAACGCATCAAGGCGCCATTTTGTCGCACTGGAACCGGAGCGCAGGAAGAACCAACGCATCACCTTCACTGCGCCCCTTTTGCTTGTTTTGCGTTACGCATCCCAGGTACTTTGAGACTGAAAGTGTCGCATTTGAGATCTACAAGTTTATTTTTGCAACAACCCTTTTTAACCCCTTCGCTGCTAGGCCTTTTCCCCTCCTGTGCTAAGCCTTTTTTTGGCTATTTGGGGTAGTGCGCGCTTAGGCCCCTGTAACTTTTTGACCACATAAGGTATCCATGCCAAATTTGCGTCCTTTTTTTCTAACATCATGGGGATTGTAAAGGTACCCAGGGTTTGTGGATTCCCCTGGAGGGGACCCAGAAATTAGTCAAAATACAGCTAAATTTTGTTTTTTTGGTGAAAAATGCGAAAAAGGGCTACAGATGAAAGCGTCTTGATTTTTCCCTGCAAATGGCATCAAAAAGGGGTTGTGGGGATGAAATCACCATTTTCCCAGCTTTCAGGGACAAGCAGACTTTTGTCAGAAAACCAACTTTTTTACACAGTTTTGGCATTTTTCTGGGACATAGCCTATTTTTGCTATTTTTTGTGCTTTCAACCTCCTTCCAGTTAATGGTAGAAATGGGTATGAAACCAATAATGGATCCTGGAAAGCCATACATTTCTGAAAAGTAGACAAAATTCTGAATTCAGCAAGGGGTCATTTGTGTAGATCCTTAAAGTTTTCCTTATAGAAACTAACAGTTAAATAAAGGAAAAATTGAAAATTAGTTGAAAAAAACAGCCATTTGTGTCAACGTTTTCACCTGTAACTTCTTCTAATTATGACAGCTATTTGAAGGCAATATACCGTTATATCCGCTGGACCTTTCTGGTTGTGGGGATATATAGGACTTGTAGGTTCACCAAGAACCCGACGAACCCAGAGCCAATAATTGAGCAGCATCTTGCAATGGTTTTTTATTATGTACCGGGTATATAGCAATTATTTTGGGAAAATGTATACATGGAAAAATTGTTATGAAAGACACCTATGTATTTCTGAAATGGGAACAAAATGTAGATTTTAGAAACAGTAGATATTTGCACATTTCCGAAATTGGGAGTACCCATACTAGCATGAGAATTATAGGTCATTTTTCAAAATGACTTATTTTTACACATTGTCTTTCATTTGGAAGGCAGAAATGCATCGAAAGTCAATAGGTAATAACAGTTGCTCTACAATTCTGTGTTACCCTAAGTCTCCCGATAAAAATGGTACCTCACTTGTGTGGGTAGCCCTTGTGCCCACAACAGGAAATGGCTCAAAATGCAACGTGGACGTACCACATTTTCACAATGAAAAATTACCCTTTTTTTGCAAAGTGCCTAGGTGTAGTTTTTGAACCCTAGCTCTTCCGGCACCTAGGGAAACCTAGCAAACCTATACATTTTTGAAAACTAGACACCCAGGGGAATCCAGGATGGGGTGACTTGACTGCCTCCCACCAGGTTCTGTTACCCAGAATCCCTTGCAAACATAAAAAATTGTCAAAAAAAACACATTTTCCCCACATTTCTGTGGTGGAAAGTTCTGGAATCTGCATGGATCCACAAATTTCCACCCACCCCGCGTTCCCCAAAGTCTTACGAGAAAAATGGTACCTCACTTGTGTGGGTCGTCCTAGTGCCTGCGACAGGAAACTGTGCAAAACGCAACGTGGTCACACCTCAATTTCGCAGTGAAAAATGACCCTTTTTTGGCAAAGTGCCTAGCTGTAGTTTTTGAACCCTAGCTCTGCCGGCACCTAGGGAAACCTAGCAAACCTATACATTTTTGAAAACTAGACACCCAGGGGAATCCAGGATGGGGTGACTGGACTGCCTCCCACCAGGTTCTGTTACCCAGAATCCCTTGCAAACCTAAAAAATTATCAAAAAAACCACATTTTCCCCACATTTCTGTGGTGGAAAGTTCTGGAATCTGCGTGGATCCACAAATTTCCACCCACCCCGCGTTCCCCAAAGTCTTCCGAGAAAAATGGTACCTCACTTGTGTGGGTCGGCCTAGTGCCTGCGACAGGAAACGGCGCAAAACGCAACGTGGTCACACCTCAATTTCGCAGTGAAAAATGACCCTTTTTTGGCAAAGTGCCTAGCTGTAGTTTTTGAACCCTAGCTCTGCCGGCACCTAGGGAAACCTAGCAAACCTATACATTTTTGAAAACTAGACACCCAGGGAATCCAGGATGGGGTGACTTGACTTCCTCCCACCAGGTTCTGTTACCCAGAATCCCTTGCAAACCTAAAGAATTGTCAAAAAACCACATTTTCCCCACATTTCTGTGGTGGAAAGTTTTGGAATCTGCGTGGATCCACAAATTTCCACCCACCCGCGTTCCCCAAAGTCTTACGAGAAAAATGGTACCTCACTTGTGTGGGTCGGCCTAGTGCCTGCGACAGGAAACGGCGCAAAACGCAACGTGGTCACACCTCAATTTCGCAGTGAAAAATGACCCTTTTTGGCAAAGTGCCTAGCTGTAGTTTTTGAACCCTAGCTGTGCCGGCACCTAGGGAAATCTAGCAAACCTATACATTTTTGAAAACTAGACACCCAGGGGAATCCAGGATGGGGTGACTTGACTGCCTCCCACCAGGTTCTGTTACCCAGAATCCCTTGCAAACATAAAAAAATTGTCAAAAAAACCACATTTTCCCCACATTTCTGTGGTGGAAAGTTCTGGAATCTGCGTGGATCCACAAATTTCCACCCACCCCGCGTTCCCCAAAGTCTTCCGAGAAAAATGGTACCTCACTTGTGTGGGTCGGCCTAGTGCCTGCGACAGGAAACGGCGCAAAACGCAACGTGGTCACACCTCAATTTTGCAGTGAAAAATGACCCTTTTTGGGCAAAGTGCCTAGCTGTAGTTTTTGAACCCTAGCTCTGCCGGCACCTAGGGAAACCTAGCAAACCTATACATTTTTGAAAACTAGACACCGAGGGAATCCAGGATGGGGTGACTTGACTGCCTCCCACCAGGTTCTGTTACCCAGAATCCCTTGCAAACATAAAAAATTGTCAAAAAAACCACATTTTCCCCACATTTCTGTGGTGGAAAGTTCTGGAATCTGCGTGGGTCCACAAATTTCCACCCACCCCGCGTTCCCCAAAGTCTTACGAGAAAAATGGTACCTCACTTGTGTGGGTCGGCCTAGTGCCTGCGACAGGAAACGGCGCAAAACGCAACGTGGTCACACCTCAATTTCGCAGTGAAAAATGACCCTTTTTGGCAAAGTGCCTAGCTGTAGTTTTTGAACCCTAGCTCTGCCGGCACCTAGGGAAACCTAGCAAACCTATACATTTTTGAAAACTAGACACCCAGGGGAATCCAGGATGGGGTGACTGGACTGCCTCCCACCAGGTTCTGTTACCCAGAATCCCTTGCAAACATAAAAAATTGTCAAAAAAACCACATTTTCCCCACATTTCTGTGGTGGAAAGTTCTGGAATCTGCGTGGATCCACAAATTTCCACCCACCCCGCGTTCCCCAAAGTCTTCCGAGAAAAATGGTACCTCACTTGTGTGGGTCGGCCAAGTGCCTGCGACAGGAAACGGCGCAAAACGCAATGTGGTCACACCTCAATTTCGCAGTGAAAAATGACCCTTTTTTGGCAAAGTGCCTAGCTGTAGTTTTTGAACCCTAGCTCTGCCGGCACCTAGGGAACCCTAGCAAACCTATACATTTTTGAAAACTAGACACCCAGGGAAATCCAGGATGGGGTGACTGGACTGCCTCGCACCAGGTTCTGTTACCCAGAATCCCTTGCAAACCTAAAAATTGTCAAAAAAACCACATTTTCCCCACATTTCTGTGGTGGAAAGTTCTGGAATCTGCGTGGATTCACAAATTTCCACCCACCCCGCGTTCCCCAAAGTCTTCTGAGAAAAATGGTACCTCACTTGTGTGGGTCGGCCTAGTGCCCGCGACAGGAAACGGCGCAAAACGCAACGTGGTCTCACCTCAATTTCGCAGTGAAAAATGACCCTTTTTTGGCAAAGTGCCTAGCTGTAGTTTGTGAACCCTAGCTCTGCCGGCACCTAGGGAAATCTACCAAACACACACATTTCTGAAAAGTAGACACCCGGGGCTTCCAGGGAGGTATGGCTTGCGTGGATCCCCCAACGTTTCCTTACCCAAAATCCCCTGCAAACCTCAATTTTAGCTGAAAAAATCACTTTTTTCACACATTTGTGTGTGGGAAAGTGTGGTATCACTGGCCTCACACAAATTTCCTACCACCCAGCATTCCCCCAGGTCTCCCGATAAAAATGGTGCCTCACTCGGGTGGGAGGCCCAAGTACCCGCGACAGGCAAGGGCCCACAACGTATTGAGGCGACCTCAAAATGGCCTATCACAAAACTACCTGGTTTTGCAAGGGGGTCCCATGACGTTTTGGCCCGGGGCTCGGCGGCCACCTAGGGAAACCTACCAAACCTACACATTTCTGAAAAGTAGACACCCGGGGATTCCAGGGAGGTATGGCTTGCGTGGATCCACCAAAGTTTTCTTACCCAGAATCCCCTGCAAACCTGATATTTTGCTCAAAAAATCACTTTTTCGCACATTGTTGTGTGGTAAAGTTGTGGAATCATGGGGCTGACACAAATTTCCTACCACCCAGCGTTCCCCCAGGTCTCCCGATAAAAATGGTGCCTCACTCGTGTGGGAGGCCCAAGTACCCGCGACAGGCAAGGGCCCACAACGTAGTGAGGCGACCTCAAAATGGCCTTTCACAAAACGACCTGGTTTTGCAAGTGGGGTCACCTGGGTTTTGGCCCCGTGCTCGGTAGCCATCTAGGGAAACCTACCAAACCCACACATTTCTGAAAAGTAGACACCCGGGGGCTTCCAGGGAGGTATGGCTTGCGTGGATCCCCCAACGTTTCCTTACCCAGAATCCCCTGCAAACCTCAATTTTAGCTGAAAAAATCACTTTTTTCACACATTTTTGTGTGGGAAAGTGTGGCATCACTGGCCTCACACAAATTTCCTACCACCCAGCGTTCCCCCAGGTCTCCCGATAAAAATGGTGCCTCACTCGGGTGGGAGGCCCAAGTACCCGCGACAGGCAAGGGCCCACAACGTATTGAGGCGACCTCAAAATGGCCTATCACAAAACTACCTGGTTTTGCAAGGGGGTCCCATGACGTTTTGGCCCGGGGCTCGGCGGCCACCTAGGGAAACCTACCAAACCTACACATTTCTGAAAAGTAGACACCCGGGGATTCCAGGGAGGTATGGCTTGCGTGGATCCACCAAAGTTTTCTTACCCAGAATCCCCTGCAAACCTGATATTTTGCTCAAAAATCACTTTTTCGCACATTGTTGTGTGGTAAAGTTGTGGAATCATGGGGCTGACACAAATTTCCTACCACCCAGCGTTCCCCCAGGTCTCCCGATAAAAATGGTGCCTCACTCGTGTGGGAGGCCCAAGTACCCGCGACAGGCAAGGGCCCACAACGTAGTGAGGCGACCTCAAAATGGCCTTTCACAAAACGACCTGGTTTTGCAAGGGGGGTCACCTGGGTTTTGGCACCGTGCTCGGTAGCCATCTAGGGAAACCTACCAAACCCACACATTTCTGAAAAGTAGACACCCGGGGGCTTCCAGGGAGGTATGGCTTGCGTGGATCCCCCAACGTTTCCTTACCCAGAATCCCCTGCAAACCTCAATTTTAGCTGAAAAAATCACTTTTTTCACACATTTTTGTGTGGGAAAGTGTGGCATCACTGGCCTCACACAAATTTCCTACCACCCAGCGTTCCCCCAGGTCTCCCGATAAAAATGGTGCCTCACTCGGGTGGGAGGCCCAAGTACCCGCGACAGGCAAGGGCCCACAACGTATTGAGGCGACCTCAAAATGGCCTATCACAAAACTACCTGGTTTTGCAAGGGAGTCCCATGACGTTTTGGCCCGGGGCTCGGCGGCCACCTAGGGAAACCTACCAAACCTACACATTTCTGAAAAGTAGACACCCGGGGGATTCCAGGGAGGTATGGCTTGCGTGGATCCACCAAAGTTTTCTTACCCAGAATCCCCTGCAAACCTGATATTTTGCTCAAAAAATCACTTTTTCGCACATTGTTGTGTGGTAAAGTTGTGGAATCATGGGGCTGACACAAATTTCCTACCACCCAGCGTTCCCCAGGTCTCCCGATAAAAATGGTGCCTCACTCGTGTGGGAGGCCCAAGTACCCGCGACAGGCAAGGGCCCACAACGTAGTGAGGCGACCTCAAAATGGCCTTTCACAAAACGACCTGGTTTTGCACGGGGGTCACCTGGGTTTTGGCCCCGTGCTCGGTAGCCATCTAGGAAACCTACCAAACCCACACATTTCTGAAAAGTAGACACCCGGGGGCTTCCAGGGAGGTATGGCTTGCGTGGATCCCCCAACGTTTCCTTACCCAGAATCCCCTGCAAACCTCAATTTTAGCTGAAAAAAATCACTTTTTCACACATTTTTGTGTGGGAAAGTGTGGCATCACTGGCCTCACACAAATTTCCTACCACCCAGCGTTCCCCAGGTCTCCCGATAAAAATGGTGCCTCACTTGTGTGGGAGGCCCAAGTACACGCGACAGGCAAGGGCCCACAACGTATTGAGGCGACATCAAAATTGCCTATCACAAAATGTTTTGGGCCCTTGCCTGTCGCGGGTACTTGGGCCTCCCACCCGAGTGAGGCACCATTTTATCGGGAGACCTGGGGAACGCTGGGTGGTAGGAATTTGTGTCAGCCCCGTGATGCCACAACTTACCACACAAAATGTGTGAAAAAGTGATTTTTTCAGCCAAATTTCAGGTTTGCAGGGGATTCTGGAGAAACCGTTGGGGGATCCACGCAAGCCATACCTCCCTGAATCCCGGGTGTCTACTTTTCAGAAATGTGTAGGTTTGGTAGGTTTCCCTAGGTGGACGCCGAGCCCGGGCCAAAACGTCATGGGACCCCCTTGCAAAAACAGGTAGTTTTGTGATAGGCCATTTTGAGGTCGCCTCAATACGTTGTGGGCCCTGCCTGTCGCGGGTACTTGGGCCTCCCACCCGAGTGAGGCACCATTTTATTGGGAGACCTGGGAACGCTGGGTGGTAGGAAATTTGTGTCAATCCCATGATTCCACAACTTTACCACACAAAATGTGCGAAAAGTGATTTTTCAGCAAAATATCAGGTTTGCAGGGATTCTGGGTAAGAAACCTTGGTGGATCCACGCAAGCCATACCTCCCTGGAATCCCGGGTGTCTACTTTTCAGAAATGTGTAGGTTTGGTAGGTTTCCTAGGTGGACGCGAGCCCGGGCCAAAACGTCATGGGACCCCATTGCAAAAGCAGGTAGTTTTGTGATAGGCCATTTTGAGGTCGCCTCAATACGTTGTGAGCCCTTGCCTGTCGCGGTACTTGGGCCTCCCACCCGAGTGAGGCACCATTTTATTGGGAGACCTGGAGAACGCTGGGTGGTAGGAAATTTGTGTCAATCCCATGATTCCACAGCTTTACCACACAAAAATGTGCGAAAAAGTGATTTTTCAGCAAAATATCAGGTTTGCAGGGATTCTGGGTAAGAAAACTTTGGTGGATCCACGCAAGTCATACCTCCCTGGAATGCCCCGGGTGTCTACTTTTCAGAAATGTGTAGGTTTGGTAGGTTTCCGTAGGTGGCCGCCGAGCCCCGGGCCAAAGCGTCATGGGACCCCCTTGCAAAACCAGGTCGTTTTGTGATAGGCCATTTTGAGGTCGCCTCAATACGTTGTGGGCCCTTGCCTGTCGCGAGTACTGGGCCTCCCACCCAGTGAGGCACCATTTTATTGGGAGACCTGGGGAACGCTGGGTGGTAGGAAATTTGTGTCAATCCCATGATTCCACAACTTTACCACACAAAAATGTGCGAGAAAAGTGATTTTTCAGCAAAATATCAGGTTTGCAGGGGATTCTGGGTAGGAAAACATTGGGGGACCCACGCAAGCCATACCTCGCTGGACTCCCCAGAGTGTCTAGTTTTCAGAAATGTGTGGGTTTGGTAGGTTTCCTAAGATGGCCGCCGAGCCCAGGGCCAAAACCTCACTGGTGTGGGTGGTTCAAGTACCCGCAACAGGCAAGGGCCCAAAACGTATTGAGGAGACATCAAAATGATCTATCACAAAACAAGCTGGTTTTGCAAGGGGAGTCACCTGGGTTTTGGCCCCGGGCTCGGCGGCCATCTTGGGAAACCTACCAAACCCACACATTTCTGAAAACTAGACACCCGGGGGAGTCCAACGAGGTATGGCTTGCGTGGATCCCCCAACGTTTTCCTACCCAGAATGCCCTGCAAACCTCAAATTTAGCTGAAAAAAATCACTTTTCTCTCAAATTTCTATGTGGGAAAGTTCTGGAATCTACGTGGATCCACAAATTTCCTCCCACCCAGCGTTCCCCAGGTCTCCCGATAAAATGATACCTCACTTGCGTGGGTGGGTCAAGTACCCGCGACAGAAAAGGGCCCAAAACCTATTGAGGCGACATCAAAATTACTTATCACAAAACAACCTGGTTTTGCAAGGGGGTCCCAGGAGTTTTTGGCCCTGGGCTCGGCGGCCATCTTGGGAAACTACGAAACTCAAACATTTCTGAAAGCTAGACACCCGGGGAGTCCAGCGAGGTATGGCTTGCGTGGGTCCCACAACGTTTTCCTACCCAGAATCCCCTGCAAACCTCAAATTTAGTTGAAAAAATCACTTTTTCCATACATTTTGCGTGGGATCACCGTGCCGGCACAAATGTCCTACCACCCAGCGTTCCCCTTGTTCTCCCGAGTAAAATGATACCTCACTTGTGTGGGTGGGCCAAAGGCCTGTGACTGGGAAGAGCCCAAAACATAGGGATTTAGGGTATAGCACCGAGAATTCTAAGCGCTATATTTTTTTAAAAATACGTTTTTAGCCAGTTCTGCTTTGGACACCCACACAAGTGAGGTATCATTTTACTCGGGGAACAAGGGCAACGCTGGGTGGTAGGACATTTGTGCCAGCACGGTGATTCCACGCAAAAATATGTGGAAAATATGGTTTTTTCAGCTAAATTTGAGGGTTGCAGGGGATTCTGGGTAGGGAAACGTTGGGAGATCCACGCAAGCCATACCTCATTGGACTCCCAGGGTGTCTAGTTTTCAGAAATGTGTGGGATTGGTAGGTTTCCCTAGATGGCGGCGAGCCCGGGGCCAAAACCAGGTGCCCCCAAAACCAGGTAGTTTTGTTATAGGTAGTTTTGAAGTCTCCACAATACGATTTGGGCCATTTCCTGTTTCAGCCACTATGCCTACCCACACAAGTGAGGTACCATTTTTATTGGGAGCCCTGGGGGAACGCAGGGTGGTAGGAAATTTGTGGATCCACACAGATTCCAGAACTTTCCACCACAGAAATGTGAGGAAAATGTGTTTTTTTGGACATATTTTTAGGTTTGCAAGGGATTCTGGGTAACAGATCCTGGTGAGAGCCAGTCAAGTCACCCCATCCTGGATTCCCCTGGGTGTCTAGTTTTCAAAAATGTATAGGTTTGCTAGGTTTCCCTAGGTGCTGGCAGTGTTAGGGTTCAAAATCTACAGCTAGGCACTTTGCAAAAAAGGGTCCGTTTTCACTGTGAAAATGTGGTGTGTCCACGTTGCGTTTGGGCCGTTTCCTGTCGCGGGCACTAGGCCTACCCACACATGTGAGGTGCCATTTTCTTGGAAGACTTTGGGGAACGCGGGATGGGTGGAAATTTGTGGATCCACGCAGATTCCAGAACTTTCCACCACAGAAATGTGAGGAAAATTAGTTTTTTTACAAATGTTTCGGTTTGCAAGGGATTCTGGGTAACAGAACCTGGTGAGAGCCAGTCAAGTGACCCAATCCTGGATTCCCCTGGGTATCTAGTCTTCAAAAATGTATAGGTTTGCTAGGTTTCCCTAGGTGCCGGCAGAGTTAGGGTTCAAAATCTACAGCTAGGCACTTTGCAAAAAAGGGTCCGTTTTCACTGTGAAAATGTGGTGTGTCCATGTTGCGTTTTGGGCCGTTTCCTGTCGCGGCCACTAGTCCTACCCACACAAGTGAGGTACCATTTTTCTCGAAAGACTTTGGGGAACGCGGGGTGGGTGGAATTTTGTGGATCCACGCAGATTCCAGAACTTTCCACCACAAAAATGTGAGGAAAATGTGTTTTTTGGGACAAATTTTTAGGTTTGCAAGGGATTCTGGGTAACAGAACCTGGTGAGAGCCAGTCAAGTCAGCCCATCCTGGATTCCCCTGGGTGTCTAGTTTAAAAAATGTATAGGTTTGCTAGGTTTCCCTGGGTGCCGGCAGAGCTAGGAACCAAATTCAACAGGTAGGCACATTCCGAAAAAAGTCAGTGCCTAGTGGGCTTTCTGCCGCCCTGGGGAGGGGGAAATCAGGGGCTATTGCCCCGATATGCCCCCGAGGGGGCAGAAAGACTGTGGCTATTCTTTTGGGGGGTCGGGGGCATTGGGATGCCTATGCTGGTCAGCCCCCACCCCTCCGTATAAAAAGCCAGCATAATCGCTGGCACATAGTGGGCTTTCTGCCCCCGGGGGGCAGATCAGGGGCTACTGCCCCCATCTGCCTCCTGGGAGGGGCAGAAAGACAGTGACATCTTTTTTGGGGTGGGTGGGGGCATTGGCATGTCCATTCTTGGCAGCCCCCACCCCGAACTTTGTAAAAAAAAAATCCCTGGTGGCTAGTGGGCTTTCTGCCCCCGGGGGGCAGATAAGGTGCTATTGCCCCATTTGCCTCCCAGGGGGGCAGAAAGACTGTAGCATTTTTTTTGGGTTGGGGGCATTGACATGCCCATTCTGGGCAGCCCCACCCCTACCTATATAAAAAAAAATCCCTGGCGCTTAGTGGGCTTTCTGCCCCCTCCCCGGGGGGCAGATCAGGGGCTATTGCCCCCATCTGCCTCCTGGGGGGCAGAAAGTTTTTCTTTTTCTTTGGGGGTAGGGTGGGGGCATTTGCATGCCCATTCTGGGCAGCCCCCACCCGGGCCTATAAAAAAATAATCCCTGGCATCTAGGGTATTTCTGAACCCCGGGTGGGTGCAGATTGGTGGCCGCTGCCACCATCTTCCCCCGGGGGGCAGAAAGACTGGAATTTCGTGGGGGAGGGGTGGGGGCATTGGCATGCCCATCTTGGGCAACCCCACCCCTAAATGTATCGAGGGGAAAAAAACCTGGTGTCTAGTGGGCTTTCTGCCCCCCGGGGGGCAGATTGGGGGCTACTGCCCCCATCTGCCCCCAGGAGGGGCAGAAAGACTGTACCTGCTTGCGGCGGGGTGGGGTGGGGGCATTGGCATGCCCATATTGGGCAGCCCCACCCCAAATTATAATTTAAAACAAATCCCTGGTATCTAGTGGGCTTTCTGCCCCCCCGGGGGGGCAGATTGGGGGCTACTGCCCCATCTGCCCCCAGGGGGGCAGAAAGACTAATTTTGTGGCCGGGGGGGTGGGGGCATCGGCATGCCCGTTTTGGGCAGCCCCCACCCCTAAATATAATTTAAATAGAAATCCCTGGTGTCTAGTGGGCTTTCTACCCCCGGGGGCAGATTGGGGGCTACTGCCCCCATCTACCCCCAGGGGGGCAGAAAGACTAATTATGCCAAAAATTGTATGGGGGAGCAAAGGCCCTTGCCCAAGGGGCCGCTCCCCTCCCTGGTGCCTAGTGGGTGGATCCCTGCTTGGGGATCGCCCTCCTGGGGCGATCCGCAAGCAGGGATCCACTAGTGAGGGTACCATTGGAAAGGGAGATTCTCCCCTTTCCAACGATACCTCTCCTGAGTTTCTACGTGCTCAGGGGGCTGAGATAGCCCCCTGAGCACGTAGAAACTGAAACTGTAATGAGCCTCTTGGCTCATTTCAGTTTCAGTTTCACTGAAATGAGATCAGCGCGACGTGCGCGCCGATCGTCATTTCAGGGAAACCAGGGAGCCTCGGGAGCTGGGAAGCTCTTCCCCAGCTCCCGAGGCTTTAGAGATGAAGGGAATCCCTCTGGTGCCCGCACCAGAGGGATTTCCTTGACTGGGTTCCATGACGAGCTGGACTCGTCATGAGCACACGAGCACTGTGTGCCATGACGAGTCCAGCTCGTCATGAGCATGGAAGGGGTTAAAGACATTCTACTGAGTTTTGTATGTTGGATTTTTGTCGTTTCGGTCTTGTTTAAGTTTAGTAAAGATACTTTATTTTTCTAAACTGGTGTAGTGTCCATTTGTGGTGTTTTCACGGTGTTACTGTGAGTGTTGGTACAAATACTTTACACATTGCCTTTGGGATAAGCCTGTCTGCTCGTGCCAAGCTACCAAGGGGGTGAGCAGGGGTTATCTAAAGTGTGTATCCCCCTTACCCTGACTAGAAGCAAAGGGTCCCTATTTGGACAAAGGTACCTACCTCTGCCAACTAGAGACCCCCAGTTCTAACACCTGATTAATGTGGGGCTGCTATAATACAGTAGTAAAAAACAGAGGCGCCCACCACATGTCCACATGGACCAACATCGGCTATAGATTAAATTCTAAAGTTCAATACGCCCGTCTGGTGCACACCTAAATTCAAGTAGCCTGTGATAAAATTGTCTGTGTATAAGCATGTCTTTCAGAGAGAGACATGCAAGGCGATCACTTAACCCACCCACAGACTGCTGGCCTCATGATTGGAGAGGAATCCATTGAGTGCAGTGGTCTCACCAAGGAAGAAACTGCAGCTATTGCATAGGCAGATTCTTACTGACCAGATACATATGTGCATAGTTTCAAGCAACTCCTTATTGTTATTGAAAATTGGTGAAAAACAAAGACAAATCAAAGAGCAGGAAGAGGTGGTTGTAATGGGCTGCTTGCACTGGTAAAAGACGAAGGACCCCATTACGATGCCGTTTCGACAAGCGTCCGACAAGGAGTGGGCAGTCCCATTTCCCTAATTAGGATGCGACAGCCTTCATGGTGGTCAGAAAGTGTATCTTTCCTATAGCAGCTTATGCTGCGGGCTGCAGCACAAGCCGCAATCGGAAATATGCACTTTTTAAACACATGGTGCCTGCCACACGGTGCATGGATATTTGGGGGGGGCACCACATGTGCCCTCCAGGCCTCATAATGGAAGCCGCGGGGGGACGGGGCCCTGCTAGGGGCCCCCGAAGTCTGTTTCCTGACAGCCTTTCTATGGCGGTCGAACTGCCATAGAAAGGCTGTCGGAGACATGCATCGTAATCCCCAGGGCGGTGCCTGAGCATGCAAGGCCTCCACTCTGGTGTTTACGATCCGCCCTCTGCCCGACGGGCTCCTTGAGCCTGTCAGAGGCAGAGGGGATTTCCCCTGCAGGCATTGGTCGGCCCGCCCATATTATAATAGGGCGGTCGGACCGATGCTTTAGATGTCGGGCGGAAAACCACCGATGAGCTGTCAGATGGCCTTCCGCCCGACTTCGTAATGGGCCCCTATGACCTTAATTACGGCTGGCCCAATTAATTGCGATATGTGTGGTAACTCCTATTACTGGACCAAACATTAGGCACAGTGGAAACTTTACTCAACAACACAGAACTGGACACCATCACGCCTGTGTCATTCATTATGAGATTTGCGACCCAGGCGATGAAGGAAAACCTTTTCCAATTCGAGGAGACCCTGTTTCTACAGACATCTGGCACTTCAATGGGCAGCACATTCGCCCCCAGTTAGGCGAATCTGTACGTCCACTCTATAGAAGCTGAAACCATCCTCACCTACCACAACCCCTTTCACTCTATATTCGTCTATGGAAATGTTACACCGACAATACCCTTGTGATATGGCGAGGTACTGTTAAAGACATTAAGCTTTTCCATCAATGACTTAACTCTTGTAATGAGTTCCTGAAGTTCACATGTGAATATAGTAAAGAGAAACTTTCCTTTCTAGACCTCCTGATTTATACCACTGAGGGGACCCTCAGCACAGAACGGTATTAAAAACCTATGTCAAAAAACTCGCTCCTCTAATACTCCAGCTATCATCCCAAATCTTTACAAGAGAATTTGCCCTTTGGACAATTTTTGAGGATTCTGCGTAACTGTACTGACATAGCAAAATACAAAAGGCATGTTTCAACGCTGGCAGGACAACTTCTAGCTCGACAATATCCTCACTATCTCATTAGGAGTTCAATGAAAAGAGCAAGAAACAACCATCGCGAAGCTCTCCTTGAGACACACTCCATCAAAGAAACCACAGACAGGATGATCTGCGTCAGCACATTTAGCAGCAAGTCTAGCCTGCAACAGAAGTATGTCAACAAAAATTGGAACATCTTGAATAAAGGCATTCGCAAGTTACCGAAACCTGTGCTTGCCTTTAAACGCAGCGCCAACCTCAAGGACCAGTTGGTCCACACTAGACCACGGGGTAAACGGTTGCCCCAACAAAACATACTGTGGAATCTCCCACCAATTAAGGGGCACTTTCCATGTGGAAATTGCAGTGTCTGTGCACAAACCTCGCACACCACCACCATTGACATAGGTACGGGTCGCCCTTGGGAATTGAGACAACACACCAATTGTAACTCGGAGTGTTTAATCTATCTCATCACTTGTCCTTGTGGACTGAGGTATGTGGGAATGACCAAAAGGAAGGTAAAGATGTGTATGCTAGAACATAGGAGCACAATACGCTTCAAAAAACTGATTAAAAAAACTCACCACACACTTCCTGGAAGAAAGGCATAATGCCAATGATTTTACATGGGTTGTTTTAGATAAACCAAATATTACACAGCCCATTACCAACATGTCCCAGTTTTTATTCAGGAAAGAGCAGCGTTGGGTCTTCAGGTTGCGTACTGATACCAGGGGCTTAAATGATGACATTCCCTGGTTCAGTTTAATCTGCTCGGAATGGGCGTTGCGAGCAAATCTCCTGTTGATCCTGTGTCAACAGTTATACCTTCTCCTCGCCCATCACTATGTATTCCTGGATCGCACCTCCCTGCATTTGGGCTGTCCTCCCAATTTGGGTTCTCTCCGACAATGTCTGATCACAGATGTCTATTTGCAGTGGTCAGATGGTTTCTTTGGCAACTGCATCCGTATGTTGGTATGCACCTCACCCGGGCACAGCCTGCTCCCTCTTTAACTCCTTTAGGGAGATCTTTATGCCAGCCCGGTCCATTGAGCCTGGCTTTCTTGTTCTTGTCCTTTGCAGTTGTCATGTGACATCTCAATGAAGTTTTGAGGTTCAAATAAACCCCCCCACCTCGTCTTCCTAATACATTGAGACTTCAATGCCAGCACAGTCCACGGTGCTTGGCCATCTTGCTTCTGTTATATGAAGTTGCCGTTCACTATGCTTATAAAATTTGGAATCTCTCCTAAATTGTTTTTTCAATTAATTTTGCCATCATATGATGGTACGAAACTTGTATTTTCCCACTTTGGACTGTGTGGATGTTCTGGACTTACCCATTTACCTCTCCAAGCCTCCATCAACCTGTTCAATATTATTCACAGTAATCTCAATTAAGTTCATTGAGTTTGGCTCCCACGGACTGTGGGTCCGTAGCTCCATTCCAGTCTACATTGCCTCTTAACTTTGTTGACTCTCCCTAGACTACCCTGGAGTCCTTCATTTATTTCTAGGACCCCGGCAGAGGTTCTCCCCCTGCGCCGAGCACTTCTTCAGGTCCTTCCCCCCGGTTTGCATGGGCAGGGTCTAGGCTCAGTCATACGCCATATACCAGGCGTGCCAGGCTGAGCTCGTTTCCCCTTCCGGTTGCACGAACCGGCTATGAGGAATCCGTCTTTAAGGTAGGCACTGGCACGGGGTCTCCGTTGCGAGTAGCTTTTTTCCTCCACTTGTTCCCTCCGTGTGTTCACCTTTTGCTAGCACTGCTCGGTGGGCTCATACTCGGATCACTGACATAATATCGACAGGCACAATATCGACCTACCAAAATATCGGGACAAAAATATCAATTACACTAATATCGACATCTTATACTTATTTTAAAAAAGATACAAATATCGACTACAAAATATCGTAAAACATTTACATCGATTTCAACATTATCGAAGTCAGAAATATCGTGATAAATAATATCGAACACATTAAAAAAGCATACAAACTGACAAAAATATTGATTACAAAAATATAGACAACAAAATTATTGAAAAACAAATATATCGACATGTAAAAATAATTTATAATAACTCAAAACATACCCCCAAAAATATAAAAATAGCAATAACACACACAACATACATTATAAATCACTTAACACATATTTAAAAAAAATCAAAACAATGTCATATAAATTTATAAATACACAAATATTATTTATTACTTCAAACATTATATATAAAATAAAATATAATTATTTAACATTTAAAAGATTATAAATAACCAATAATATACTACACCACTTTAAAAAAAAAAAAGTAACTGAAATTTAATTAGCGTTTTCCATATATAGAAAACAACTACCAAATTAATTAAAACAAGGAGTAACAACCAATGAAATACACAAACAATTGAAATGACCCAATAAGATTGAAACAACAATTAATAAAACACTATGGGGCCTATCAGGATGGCGGGCGGACCTGAGTCCGCCCGCCATCCTCGCGGTGTTGGGACCGGCCGCCAGACGTGTGGCGGTCCCGCACCGCTAATTAGGATGCGACCGCCACCCTGGCGGTCGCATTCCGCATATTTGACATTGCGGCGGGTGCTGCTTACAGCAGCACCAACCGCAATGCCAAATTGCCATGTTGTGCATTTCCATGCACAACGTGGCAGGCACCGCGCGGTGCCTGCCACCTTGTGCATGGAAATGGAGGGGGGTACCATGGGTACCCCCCAAGTGCACCCCCCACCCACCCACCCCCCTGGGGGCCCGCAACGGGCCCCCAAAGCACATCCCCGCCAGCCTTTCCATGGCGGCATCGCCGCCATGGAAAGGCCTTTAAATTTAAAACCCTGCATCATAATATGGATGGCGGTGCCTGCTAGGCATCGTCACCATATTGTGCCCCAGTTCCGCCCGGCCGGCAATCGGAACGATTGCCGACCGGCGGAAAAGCAGCGGACGCACTTTGCGTCCGCCGCAATACCCCCGCCATTATAATATGGCAGGGGGTAAATCGGGTGGCTATGGCGGGCGGATCGCCACCGCCTGGCCGGCGATGGTGAGCCGCCCGCCATCCTAATCACCCCCTATATAAACACACGCAAAATCAACATTATTTTACCTTGCAACCAAAAAAGCAACAATAAGTAGAAACTCTGCCGGATTGCTGACACAACATTGAACTGCATTATAGAAAACTCTGATTACAGCTCCACAAAGTAAGTAAAATAGCATTTTAAAACTACTGCAACTAAAAATGTTCTTAAAACAATTTTGTATGAACCAAATAATTAATATGTATTTTTAAATTATATCTCCTCTACAGATAATTCTGAACAGCGTCAAAGAACTGCAGAACAGTGTGAAAAGTCAATTTGCAAATAAGGCAAGTATTACTCTCAAATTAACTAAAACAATTTTTTAAAACGCCAAACAGAAGTTCAAGCTAACCACAACTCCCCCCCTAAAAACGCAATTAAGCAAATTAATTAATGTTACTCTTTTTTTTTACAGCAATTTCTAAAGAAATACCAAAAGCAAACAGCAAAAAAAAAGCATCAGGATTGAAAAAAATCTTCAAAATTCAACTTTGTAAGTATAAAATTGACAATGTACATGTTTTAGAAAATAAAGCAGAACAGGAATACTTTTATTAATTTTTATATACATTTCTCTTAGCATTTGAAGCATCACCATGACTGAAGGGGCCCAATTTACTACTTCCCAGAAAGGCAAATTGTTATTATGTTATATGGGGTATGTGTACACCCAAGCAAAGCAAACAGGGGGCAAAGTTAACTGGAAATGTAGCAAATATTATTCTAACAAATGTTATGGAAGGGCTGCTACAAAGAAAACATCTGTATTATATGTTAGAGAGCATAACCACCCCCCTAACGTAGCTGAAATTGAAGTTAGAAATGCTTTAGAAGATATAAAAGAAATTAGCACTGCATCTCAAAAGCACACAACAGAAATACTTAAACACATGCTCACCAGAGTCCCAGAGCATGCAACTGGCCATATGCCCTCAATATCCTCACTAAAAAGAACAAAAGCTAGAACTAAAAAAGCTACTGCTACCACCACACCTACCCCAAAACGTTTGCTGAAGTAGAAATATCACCTGAACTCACAGTTACTCATACTGAAGAACAATTTCTTCTTTATGACAATAAATCAGCTGACAAAAGAATAATAATGTTTGGGACTCCGACAAATTTACTAAAATTACAAAACTGTGAAACATGGATGATGGATGGGACTTTTAAAATATGTCTCAAACCATTTTACCAGTTATATACAATACATGGACTTTATCAACATACAAACATCCCATTCATATATGCTCTATTACCAAACAAGCAAACAGCCACCTATGTTGAACTTTTAACCAAAGTAAAACAAGAAACCAATAATTACTTTCCCCAAAAAGTAATCGTTGACTTTGAACAGTCAATGATACAAGCCATACCAAAACTGTACCCTCACACAGCAATCCAAGGTTGCTATTATCACTTTAACCAATGCATTTGGAGGCACCTCCAAAAATCTACTTCAAGGGCCCGATTCCGATGTCGTTCGGAAGGCCTCTGAATCGGATTTGGCTTTACCGGATCCGATTCGTAGCCCTTGTTTACGACTGAATCATACACAAGTCCGAACGATCAAGTACGATGGGAAGATCACGTAAGTACCGACCGAATCGTTTCCGGACCCGAACCGCTCCGTATGTCTCGTTTGTAGACGAATCGTGCTGCGCAATGGAGCCGATTTCCGACCGAGCGAGTACGATGCACGATTCGGACAGCCGCTTCGCCTCGGTCTCAGCGAGATGAAACGGCTGTCGGAAGCGTACTTCAGGGGGCCGTACCAGGCCCCCCTTCACCCGGGCCCTCCGAATCTATCACGGGGGGCCCATGGGTCCCCGATCCAAGCATGCACAGTGTGGCGGGCACCCAGGGGTGCCCGCCACAGGGTGTACGCTTTTCCCCACCAACCCCTTTTCTGCTATGGGAGCATGTGTTCGCGTCTGTACACAGGCTCCCATAGAGTTCAATGGGAGACTGAGCGAACTGAGTCCATAGGCATACAGCAGCATCGTATTCGCTCGTTCGGAATCCCGGAGCACGTCTCGCTCGGAAAGCCCTCCAGATCCGAGTCGTACGGAGGGCTTTCCTAGCGAGATCGGAATCGGGCCCTAAGTGTAGAATATGCAACAAATAGCAGCTTTGCATATCAAATTAAAAAACGAATAGCACTAGCATATGCACCAATTACTGACGTAACCGAGCACTACAATTTATTAATTGAAAGTCCCTACTACCAACAAAATGAGCAAAAACTAAGTCCCCTACTTGACTACTTTGAGGATACCTGGGTAGGAAGGCTACACAGATCTGGACACAGAAGACAGCCTAAATACCACATTCCATGGTGGAATGTATATAACAGTACCCTAAACAAAGAAGCCAAAACTAATAATGCTGTGGAAGGATGGCATAACACCTTCCAAGCCACAACAGGAAGAACTACACCCACTCTACATAAACTATTACAATCTATCCAAAAAGAACAAAGGGGCCTATTACGATGGCGGTCGGATGTCCACCGCCGGGCCGGCGGTGGTGCCCGCCGGACCGGCGGTGGACATCCGCCCGCGATCGCAAGCCAGAAAACCACCGGTCAAATTAGGATGGCGGTGGTGACCGCGGCGGTGGGATATTCCGACCGCCGCTTTTCTGCTGGTTGCCATCCGCACTCCTGCCTGGCGGACGGAGCAGGACCGGGATAATGGTGGAGGTGCAGAGCAGGCTCCGCCGGCACGATTATGATGCCGGCGGTAGCCAGCCTTTCCTCAGCGGTCAGACCGCCATGGAAAGGCATGCAGAGATTGTCTTCTGGGGGCCCATTGCGGGCCCCCAATGTGTTGGGGGGGTGTGGGTGCACAGGGGGGGTACCCATGGTCCCCCCTACATTTCCCTGTACCAGGTGGCAGGCACTGTGCAGTGCCTGCCACGCAGTGCAAGGAAATGCAGGACATGCTCCTTTCGGCATTGCAGCGGTGCTGGGGGCAGCAGCAACCGCCGCAATGTTAAGGCCCACGATCGACCGCCGCGGTCGGATTTCGACCGCAAGTCATCGTAATTCGACCGACGGTGATGTCGCGGGCCATGCAGGCGGTCTTTTCTCGCTACCATGGCGGTCGGGGAGGTTTTCCGACCGCCATCGTAATAGGCCCCAAAGCTACCAACAACTAAGAATGGAACAGTCTATAACACAACTAGGCCCAAAACTAAAAAAGCAAACTAAACAAATGTTTGAGTACTTACAATACAAAGTAAGACTTTACCCAACAACTAAAGGACTAGAGTATCTTGAAACAATAGCTAAAAGCCTACTTTAAATAAATGTACCTCAAAACCCCAAAAACAAGTAATCTAAAAACAAACAGTCAAATAAATATTTTTTTAACTCCTCAAAAAATAATTATTTTGTCAAATATTTTAATTAATATTTAAAAAATAAATTGACATAATAATTATATTTTATATAACATAAATAACAATAACAATTACATTATAAACATTTCCCTCCCACTATAAATAATTTAAAATTACTTACTGTTTTCGTAGCTGAAGAACGGTAATCCAAACTGTCATAAACAAATCCACAGTTGGTTAAAATCCCAATAAGTGAAAAAATAAACCCCCAAAAAATGGAAAAATACAACTGTAGAAAAAGTAATCCATCAGCAATGGGTCCACCAACGATGAACCATAAAAATTCCGAAAAATAGATTTTAAAAAGAAACGCTCCAGGAAAACTCAAAAAATTAAGGAAGTGTAAAATAATTATTAGTTTACTAAAACTAATACACACTTCCTTAAAAAAAAACGCATTCTTCTCCCCACGATAAATTCCAATTGACAAAAACCTGTTACTGTAGATTTTTATAAAAATACCCAAAAATATTAGTAATGTATAAAAAATGTTTGGCATATTATTTCTAATGTGAAATATAATAAAAAATATTAAAAAATGAATATTTAATAATATAATTAAAAAAATATACATGTAACGTACAATTTACATTAAAAATCTGTACTAGTTTTAAGTAATGTGAAAAAATGTATTAATGTCATGAAAAATGTTTGTTTGCAAAAAGACTTATGTACTAATTAATATTATTTATATTAAAAATATAAATAATATTACCAAAATTATAACATATGTTAAAAAATAGAAATAATTATAAAAATGTTTTCTAGAAAAATTTGTTAAAACATATATTTTATTAACAATGTACACTATGGGGTCGATTCCGATTCAGGCCGGAAATCTCCCCGACCGAGCCGGACCCGGAGAGATTTCCGACCGAATCGGACCCTAGCAGTCCGACCGAACGAGTACGATGCGTTCGCATGCAATCGGACTCGTTCGGTCGGACTCCCATTGAAGTCAATGGGAGCCGGTCGTACAACGCGTACGCGGGCTCCCATTGACTCAATGGGTGCGAGGCGAACAAGGGCGCCCCTACAGCGGGTACGTGTCGGAGCGACTCGCGCCGTACATGCACAGGGATGGGGGACCCATGGGTCCCCCCTGTGTGCTACTCGCGCGGCTACGCGTACAGGGGGGTCCGACACGGACCCCCAAAGTCCGGCTCCGACTGCTCTTTGGAGCCAAACTGCGCGAGTCGGTCGGACTGCTCGAGGCGCGCATCGTACTTACCCGGCCGGGGAATGTCTCCATTGCGCGGTGCGAGTCGTGTCCGTGCGAGTCGGTCGGAGCGGTTGGGTCCCGGGAACGAGTCGGTCGGCGATTTCACGAGCGCTCGCATCGTACTCGCTCGCCCGGACGCACGTCCGAATCGGTCGGGAAAGAGGGCTCCGAATCGGATCCGGTAAAGCCGAATACGATTCGGTGCTCTACCAGCCGAGATCGGAATCGACCCCTAAATGTATTAATGTAAAAAATATGTACAATATTAAAAATTAATGTATCTACTGTTACCAAAAACATGATATGTTTTGAAAAATGTACAAAAAGGAATTTATAACTATTTCTTTGTTTTTGTAAAAATGTACAACACTATAATGTAATAGAATAAAAATGTGCAATCCTTTTTTTCAAAATATTATATATAAATGTATAAATATGTACAAAATATGTAATATTTCAAAAATGTAAAACATGTATTTTTTTCCTGAGTTGAACAATATATATTAAATATAGTTAACAAACGAAAACACTTTTTTTCATCAATCTTGCAATATAAATAAAATTATAAATATAATATAAATATGTTTCTGTATTTATTTTACCTGTTTTGAAAAATTGCATATATATTAAAATATACATATTACATCAATGTACTTTAAAAACTATTATATTTTTACAAACATTTACATCTATATCATTATACTTACACCATGGTATATTTTTATATCTTAAGTATTCCCACTATAGACTACATTAACTCACAGAAGGTGTTGAACACTAAACATATATAATTTACTATTCCCACTCCAATTTCTATTAAGTCAGGGAAGGCGCTGGACACTAACCATATATAATTTACTATTCCCACTCCAAACTACATTAAGAGGGTCATTACAATGGCGGGCGGACAAAGTCCGCCCACCACCGCAACGGAATGCGGGACCATCCGCAAGGGGTGCGGCGGTCCCGCCATGGGTATTAGGATGCCACCCCCAGGGTGGCGGTGGCATCCCGTATTGTTCGCATTGCGGTGGACGGTGCTGTCACCAGCACCCGCCGCAATGCGAAAAACGCATGTTGTGCATTTGAATGCACAACGTGACAGGCACTGCGCGGTGCCTGCCACCTTGTGCATTCAAATGTCATGTGCACCCCCCACCTCCCCCCAACTCCTGGGGGCCCGCAACGGGCCCCCAGAAGCAAAGACCACATGCCTTTCCATGGCGGAAACACCGCCATGGAAAGGCTGCTTACCGCCAACATCCTAATATGGATGGCGGTGTCTTGCAGACACCACCCCCATATCAGGGTCCTTTTCCGCCCGGTCCCCTGTGGGACCGGCGGACGGTCTTTCCGTCCGCCGGGCTCTCCACCGCCATCGTAATATGGCGGGGGGGAAATGGCATGCGGGCGGTGGGAAATGGCGGATGGATCGCCACCGCCATACGGGCGGTGGCGATCCGCCCGTCATTGTAATGGACCCCTAAGTCAGGGAAGGTGCTGGATACCAAACATATATAATTTACTATTCCCACTCCAATATATATATTAAGGGGTCGATTCCGATCTCGGCCGGTAGCGCACCTAACACCATTCGTCCGGAAAAAAACCAAGCCGAACGCTTGTTTCCCGACCGATTTGAACATGCGTTCGAACGAGCAAGTACGATGTGCATAACTGCCCAGATCCCGACCCAGCCGTACTCACCCATTCCAGCTCCTGTTCCCCGCCCGAGCCGGATCCGTAAACGCAGAATCGAGTCGCACGGAAGCAAAAATACAGCACCTTCCGGCCGGACCAGTACGATGCGCATTCCGTATGCGCCGAACCCATCGCTACGTCCGGCACATCTGAGCATCCGGGAGAGCCGCACATAAGCTCCGATTCGCGCCACAAGACGATCCACGGCTACGAGACGAACAAGCCAGCCACGAGTACGAGTCGAAGCAACGAGAAACCCGAACGAGACGAACCAACCATGAATCCCATCGCGCAGGTCCTACCAATACTCTACATCTATTACCGGAACAGGTACGGACGCGTACGGCGCAGACGGTAAGTTAAACACCCACTACACAAACAAACGACACGTACCCGACATATAACACACACACATAGGGATGCAGAAATGACTTACACCAGCAACAGCAGAACCATAGGGGCGGGATGGCTATCACCAATGCCATATACACCCATAGAGGCCTGGATGCCAACCACTAACACCACCCCTACTCAGGGGGGCTGGATGCCTGTCACTACTACCATCCCCACTCATAGGGGGATGGATGCCTACCACCAACACCACCCCTACTCATGGGGGGCTGGATGCCTACCACTACTATCATCCCCACTCATAGGGGGCTGGATGCCTACCACTACCACCACCCCACCCATGGGGGGCTGGATGCCTGTCACTACTACCATCCCCACTCATAGGGGGCTGGATGCCTACCACTACCACCACCCCTACTCATGGGGGGCTGGATGCCTACCACTACCACCACCCCACCCATGGGGGGCTGGATGCCTACCACTACCACCACCCCTACCCATGGGGGGCTGGATGCCTGTCACTACTACCATCCCCACTCATAGGGGGATGGATGCCTACCACCAACACCACCCCTACCCATGGGGGGATGGATGCCTACTACCAACATCACCCCTACTCATGGGGGGCTGGATGCCTACCACTACCACCACCCCTACCCATGGGGGGCTGGATGCCTATCACTACTACCATCCCCACTCATAGGGGGCTGGATGCCTACCACTACTACCATCCCCACTCATAGGGGGATGGATGCCTACCCCCAATACCACCCCTACTCATGGGGGGCTGGATGCCTACCACTACCACCACCCCTACCCATGGGGGGGCTGGATGCCTGTCACAACCACCATCCCCACTCACAGGGGGATGGATGCCTACCACTACCACTACCCCTACTCATGGGAGGCTGGATGCCTACCACTACCACCACCCCTACCCATGGGGGGATGGATGCCTACCACTACCACTACCCCTACTCATGGGGGCCTGGATGCCTGTCACTACTACCATCCCCACTCATAGGGGGATGGATGCCTACCCCCAACACCACCCCTACCCATGGGGGGCTGGATGCCTGTCACTACTACCATCCCCACTCATGAGGGGCTGGATGCCTACCACTACCACCACCCTACCCATGAGGGGCTGGATGCCTACCACTACCACCACCCCACCCATGGGGGGCTGGATGCCTACCACTACCACCACCCCTACCCATGGGGGGCTGGATGCCTGTCACTACTACCATCCCCACTCATAGGGGGATGGATGCCTACCACCAACACCACCCCTACCCATGGGGGGATGGATGCCTACCACCAACACCACCCCTACTCATGGGGGGCTGGATGCCTAACACTACCACCACCCAACTCATGGGGGGCTGGATGCCTACCACTACCACCACCCCTACTCATGGGGGGCTGGATGCCTACCACTACCACCACCCCTACCCATGGGGGGCTGGATGCCTGTCACTACTACCATCCCCACTCATAGGGGGCTGGATGCCTACCACTACCACCACCCCTACCCATGGGGGGATGGATGCCTACCACTACCACTACCCCTACTCATGGGGGCCTGGATGCCTGTCACTACTACCATCCCCACTCATAGGGGGATGGAGGCCTACCACCAACACCACCCCTACTCATGGGGGGCTGGATGCCTACCACTACTACCATCCCCACTCATAGGGGGCTGGATGCCTACCACTACTACCATCCCCACTCATAGGGGGATGGATGCCTACCCCCAACACCACCCCTACTCAAGGGGGGCTGGATGCCTACCACTACCACCACCCCTACTCATGGGGGGCTGGATGCCTACCACTACCACCACCCCTACCCATGGGGGGATGGATGCCTACCACTACCACCACCCCTACTCATAGGGGGATGGATGCCTACCTCCAACACCACCCCTACTCATGGGGGGCTGGATGCCTACCACTACCACCACCCTACTCATGGGGGCTGGATGCCTCACCACTACCACCACCCCTACTCATGGGGGCTGGATGCCTACCACTACCACCACCCCTACCCATGGGGGGCTGGATGCCTGTCACTACTACCATCCCCACTCATAGGGGGCTGGATGCCTACCACTACCACCACCCTACCCATGGGGGCTGGATGCCTACCACTACCACCACCCCTACCCATGGGGGGATGGATGCCTACCACCAACACCACCCCTACTCATGGGGGCTGGATGCCTACCACTACCACCACCCTACTCATGGGGGCTGGATGCCTACCACTACCACCACCCCTACTCATGGGGGCTGGATGCCTACCACTACCACCACCCCTACCCATGGGGGGCTGGATGCCTACCACTACCACCACCCTACTCATGGGGGCTGTATGCCTACCACTACCACCACCCCTACTCATGGGGGCTGGATGCCTACCACTACCACCACCCCTACCCATGGGGGCTGGATGCCTGTCACTACTACCATCCCCACTCATAGGGGGCTGGATGCCTACCACTACCACCACCCTACCCAAAGGGGGCTGTATGCCTACCACTACCACCACCCCTACCCATGGGGGGCTGGATGCCTGTCACTACTACCATCCCCACTCATAGGGGGATGGATGCCTACCACTACCACTACCCCTACTCATGGGGGGCTGGATGCCTACCACTACCACCACCCTACCCATGGGGGGCTGGATGCCTACCACTACCACCACCCCTACCCATGGGGGATGGATGCCTACCATCAACACCACCCCTACTCATGGGGGGCTGGATGCCTACCAGTACCACCACCCTACTCATGGGGGCTGGATGCCTACCACTACCACCACCCCTACTCATGGGGGCTGGATGCCTACCACCAACACCACCCCTACTCATGGGGGGCTGGATGTCTACCACTACCACCACCCCTACCCATGGGGGCTGGATGCCTACCACTACCACCACCCTACTCATGGGGGCTGGATGCCTACCACTACCACCACCCCTACTCATGGGGGGCTGGATGCCTACCACTACCACCACCCATACCCATGGGGGGCTGGATGCCTGTCACTACTACCATCCCCTCTCATAGGGGGCTGGATGCCTACCACTACCACCACCCCTACCCATGGGGGGATGGATGCCTACCACTACCACCACCCCTACCCATGGGGGGCTGGATGCCTGTCACTACTACCATCCCCACTCATAGGGGGATGGATGCCTACCACTACCACTACCCCTACTCATGGGGGCCTGGATGCCTGTCACTACTACCATCCCCACTCATAGGGGGATGGATGCCTACCACCAACACCACCCCTACTCATAGGACGGGTAATGCATGACACAACCAGCATACTCCAACATAAGGAATGTCAGAAAAACACATCCCCCCAACACCATGACAAGCGTGTCTAGACTGTGTCAAATGCCTACAACACTGAACATGACATTGAACATACAATGTGACCCCCTATCACATGTGTCACACATAAATGTGTGTGGCCTCCACAATGCAAGCAGACCATGACCACTGTGGCAATGGGGTCTAAACCCCCATCATCACAGTGACCAAAAGGTAAGTGTGGGGTCCATAGTTGAAGCACATTTTGAACATTGTGGCAATGGGGTCTAAACCCCCATCATCACAGTGACCAAAAGGTAAGTGTGGGGTCCATAGCAGAAGCACATTTTGAACAATGTGGCAATGGGGTCTAAACCCCCATCATCACAGTGACCAAAATGTAAGTGTTGTCATGGAAAAAGCTGCAAATGCCAAACAGCATGGATGATTCCTGGTCACAGAACAACAAACACATCAGTGGCAAAGTAGTGCTTGTGTCCCATAGCAACATAGATTGGGTGAGGCAAACAGTGCAGTGCAAATAAGACATACATTTGGCCATGTGCAGACAAACATCACCCATGGGGGCTGACATTGTCAACATTCATCAATTACACAATGACAGAAGTGACCATCATAATGCAGACCCACATATCTGCACCAATGGACACACAAATGTAGATATCCTGTGGAGACTGTAGATGTGAGGTGAACAAATACCATACCATGGCAGCAATGGGACATACAAACCATGATCATTGTGCTGACTGATGATCTAGGAGTCCCAGGAACAGCAGGGGAAACCCACCAAACAACATACAGCCAATGGCACACTAAAGATATGCCAATGCAGTGGTGCAGATGCACAAACACAAACAGGCAGCCTCACACTGCATATCAAACACAACAGGTGATGGGGGTGTGCCAGTGTCCCCAGGCAACCACACAACACATGAGGAGGCCTGAATCCCAATTACACAGATGTGTATACAGTGCCACACAAAAGTAACTCATGGATCTGATTCCCCTATGTGGGCAATCGGGCATTGTTAGATGAGAGGGAGCCCAAATTACACATGTCACACAAGCTTGTAGGAACAGCAACTAACACAGCAAGAGACAGACCCACCACAGCACTACCCCCAGGGACCCCACATTGTGGTGACACTGGCCTGCATGATAATCCCACTGTGATGACAAAGCTAGATGTCGTTCACACTGTAAACCACAGCCATGTGTCCTGAGCAACAAACTACCATCACACCTACACAAGCACAAATCAATCAGCACGGCCTGCCAGCCAAGGCCAAAATGGAGGTAGGGGTCTAGTCGTACAACAACTCTCATTTGCACACACTCAACACCACACACCTTGATCTCCACCAATGTGCAGCAGTGAAGCTCACATGGACTGGTGACATTGCACATGCACCCATGACAATCCCAGGGGTAGTGGTGGGAACTAAGGTACAGAAACCCATCACACATGGCCAGTCAACAAGACTCGTGAATGTCTGACACACTGCACAGTACACCATACATGGGCATGACGTCAAATCCACCCCAATCAATGGCATCCCGGCCACAGTCACACACCAATGAAGAAGCCAAGGTCACCCACAAAGAACACACATAGACAACTTCCAACATTGCAGCTCTGACCCTGAGGAGTGGCAGCAGTCACACACACACCGTGTCACATTCACTGAAAGCTACCACAAGCTGTAAATTACATGACTTGTGTAACCAACAAGTGCCAAGGGGAATCCTGACTGTGTCTCATCTGGGTTTGCCCACAAACTCAGCCCTGACAGCAAACACACCTATGGATGACACCCTGATGACCAGTAATGTGCCATGCACCCACATCCCAGAGAACCCAGGGCGAAGATTTGGGGGGAACATAGGTCAACTCAGCAAGCATCACAAACAGGAACATCACTAGGGATCCCAGCCTGTGCAGCAAAATGGAAGTGAACACACACAGACATGCTCACACAACACACACCTTGGGCTCAGGCAATGTCACGGAATTACACACTGCCATGAGGGGACTCCACTCCAGTGTAAGGAAAGCTGTGCCATACGTTGTCTCTGCAGGGCTCTATCATGTCAGCAGAACACTTGGTCACTCAGTCAACAATTAGCACAAAATGAAGGCTCCCGTCACATCAGCCTGGTCATGGGAGTGTCACCGAAATCATCTGCACAGATCCAACACACATGTATAGCAAGTTGCACTGATAACACAGATGAGTCCTTCCCCATTGATGCCCAAACTTGCATGTCCAGTGGAGATGGTCACACGGTCAGGGAAATAGACAAAGTGAACAATGGCAAGCACAACAGATGTGCAGGGGTGTAAGCCACAGATGTGATATTGCAAATAAAAGTAGGAAATCCCATTGCCAAATATTGAAAACATGACACCCTCATATTGCTGCAAAGGATGACATGGATACACACCAGGATAGGACACATTCCCCCTGGACCACATGGGGTCCTGCACAGTAACACTTCATTTTCCTGATATCAAAAATCACCATCACTGCAGCAAGGGCATGGTTAGCATCATCAACATCATGTACATCTGAAGCAAAACCACTAGAGAACAGAAAGTAGCTTTATTCAGCATATGTGGGTGTAAACCTGGAAGTCCAGAAAAAACACAAAGGCCAATGGCCAGTCCATTAACGAAGTCCGAACAGGGTGACAGTGGCAGATGTCACCCTTTGCTTGCCTGCACTGCTACGGACCAGGGACATTCCCCTCGGAGGGGCATACGGGGGGCAGGCCAGGCACCGCAGGGACAGGATCAGGGCTCACCAGAAGGAGGCAGGGAAGGGGTGGTGGGTGCTGGAGAGTCACTGACAACTGCAGTGGAGGTGTCTGACATGGTGTGTGCCGGCACAACTGGGAGGCATGAGTCAGATGGTGTGGGTGCCGGCACGACTGCAGTGGGCTGGGCAGATGGAGTGGACAGGTTCCCCACTGCAGTGCCCAAGTCAGACGGGGTGGTAGTGGACTCCACTGCAGTGCCTATCTCAAGGGGAGTAGAATGGGGTTCAGGTAAGGTGGGCAGGACAGAGGGGGAGGACACGGTCTCCACACCAGTGGCACAAACATGTGCAGCGGGGGGTGGGGCTGGAAGAGCAAGTGGCAGGGGGAGAAGGCCGGATCATTTTGGGGATGGTGTATCTGTGGGTGGGGGAACCTGGGGCAGGGTGTGGTGGGGGAACCTGTGTAGTGTGGGCCTGAGGGATGAAGGAAGGAGACTGTGTGGTTGAGCTGTAGGGCGGTGGCGGGGTCTTGCTCTTCCGGGTCCAGGGGGACTTGCGGGTGGGTGCCTCTGTTTGTCTGTGCCTGGGGGAGGGTGTCCGGGGGTGAGGGGCACTCCCCTCTGTGTGGGTGGACTTCCTCTTCCCCCTGTATGCTGGATCAGCTGTATCGGAGGGGAAGAGGCTGAGGTCACAGAGGAAGAGCTGCTTTGTAGGTGGGGTTGCAGGTGAGGCAAGGGAAGGGGCCTTGGAGGGAGAGGTATCGGAGGACTGCGGAGTGACTGTGGATGCCTGAGTGTGTGTCTGTTCCCCATCCCCTGTGGGTGTGGTATCAGTCCCCTGAGGATGCTTGCATGCACGTTTTGTCTTTGTTTTGGGTGTTCCTGTGCTGCTCGTGTCTGTGTGTTTGGGTGATTGTGCAGGTGTGCATGTGCTTGGGACAGGTAGGGTGCCAGGAAGTGTGGATGGGGCAGAGGTAGGAGGGGTGAGGGACTGTTGGAGGAGGGACACTGCTGCCATCAGGGAGGAGTCCATGGACTTATTGCTCCTCTGTAGGGCAGACATGCCCGATGAGATGCCCTCCATGAATGACACCAGCTGTGTCAACAGAGTGGTGTGTGCATGGAGGACACTCAGCATTGCTGTCTGCCCTACATGGAGCTGGCGAAGTAGGTACACAGACTCCTCACTCAGGGCAGCAGGGGACACAGGGGCAGGGGGTGCGGTGCCTGGCACGAAGGAGACACGCTCCCGAACACGGGAGCCTCCACGGACCTCTGGAATGGGAGCCGATGGGAGGGCGGTGGTGGTGGTGGTGGTGGTGGCGGGGACAGCCATACTAGCTGGGGTGTGGTGGCTGCTGACACCCGCCTCCACAAGGGAGTCATCCTCCGAGCTGCTGTGGTCCTCAGCTGAGGTGGATGGTGCTGAGGACTCCTCGGTGTGGCTCCCCTCGCCCTCCGTGCCACTGGGTCCCTCCGACCACTCATCGGCTGCTGACCCAGTCTGGTTCTGCAGCTCCTCCTGGTCCGTGGAGCTGTCCCCTCCTGTGGCCGTGGATGTATCTGCAAACAATTAGGGAAACAGACAAACATCAGTCACCTGCACTGACCGCACACACCACAGTAAGTACAGCACATTACAGAGCAAGCCCTGGCATCCTTAGTTGAACATTGCCAAAAGTGCTCAAACAGATTAGGAGAAGCCAATTGTCAGTCTGATGGTCAACCATGGCACTCACATCTCTCCTGGCCTTGCACCCATCTGTCTGGTGCCTGTCGGATGGTAATACCCCAGTGTGGACACATGCACCACCTACACAGTAGTTGGACAGTGCAGAGAACACGGTGAAGTATGTGAACATGCACACATCACATCTCTTGCCTCTGAGTCAGTATAGGTGTCCGGATAAAGGGATGGCCAGAGTCTAATTTGAAATGCATGTGATGCATACCAGCACCAGACACCATGATGCACCCATGTCCTGATAGTCAATGCCACAATGGGGTGCATGTAGCACATGTCACTCACCTGCAGGATCACTCTTAGGGAGTTTAATGCCATGGCACAGGCATGCCTGCAAAGTCATACATCACTGTCTCCAGTCACATGGGCAGGGCAGCCAGCCAACAACAGTCTGCACTGTGTCACAATCCTAGGTCATGGGGAATGCAAGTTCTGTAGCTGACAAGTGCACATGTCCATCCCCCACAAACCACATCATCTGAACTCTTATTTGTCCACGTCATACCAATTGGACATATGGTAGACATGAAACACAACCCTCTGAACCTGAGCACCTCACAGTCTGCTGTGAATGAGAAACAGCTGCCTGAACTTCACAGTCGCATACCCCAGTCTGCACAGTCAAGTGATCAAACACCTATATGTCACACAAGTATCGTCTCCTATGGTCACATCTCAGGTGGCATGCTGAGCCCTAACCGATAAACACCCCAGTAGTCCTGACAACGAAGCCACAGCACAATGACACAGAGGCAGACACCTGAGGGGACATTTCACTGAGCACAACGTGTCAGCTGATACACGGGAGTGGGAGTACAGAGTGTATTGTATGGCCTGGAGTAGGCATGACTGTCCTGCTCCACGTGAAAGAGGGATGAGCCCTGGACAGTAGGCAGGTGGCTAAGTATGTGTGACACACTTGATATACATACTCCTGAGGCCCAAACATTGTTCCCACCCGCAGCATGGGTGTGTGCCAAATACCCCAGGCACATGTGGTGAGTCAGATCAGCAATTGGACCACATATCAAAGTTACACGCAGATTACATGTCAGAACTCAGGCATTGTGTAAGCAATTGACCCACCCATGAAGCCCACCACAAAGCTACGGGAACAAATGCTGTCCCCCACCTTGAGCTAAGCAAAATGCAAGGACACAGTACCCAAGTGACACAATTTCCTGACTGTAAGGGCCACACCTGGGTATCAGATGAGGAGTGGGCATGTCACAATTGAGGGACATGGGTCCTGGACCACAAGACTGATGTACTGTGGAAGTTTAACCAGGCCAGAGGAGGGCACATAGCATGTCAGACAAAGTTCACAGTGCAGTCATGGACTCACCCCTCCTTGCTGCTGTCTGGCCTTCAGCTGCCCATCCAGGTCAGGGAAGACCACCGCCAGGATCCTGAGCATGTGGGGGGTCAGGGTCCGGTGTCCGCCCCTCCTGCGAGGAGGCGACAGCTTCAGCTGGACCCTTGCGATCCTCCGGGTCCAGCCCCGAAGGTCCTGCCACCTCTTCTGGCAGTTGCAGATCCGGCGCTTGTAGACCCCCACGGATCTTACTGCCCGGGCGATGGTCAGCCAGATGTCCTGCTTCTGGTGGGCATCAACCTGTGAGGATGACAAAGTGAAAAGGCCATTACTACACATGCAACATATCCGTGCATCACACATTTGGATATACATGTCTCAATCACAGGGGCACATGATGTACACAGGCAGTGCAACGATGGCTATGAACAGTTTGCCAGCAGTTACTACATGGTATCATTGCCTGGGAAGTAAAACCTTGTTGGAATGCACTGTTACTGCACTATACCTGTTCAGTGCATGTAACTACACACTTTGGGGGTGACAACTACTCAGTGAGCATGCTAGCCAGTGGCATGCACACTGTAAGTCTTGCTAGTCAGACAACATGCACATTTAGTAAGGCAGTGGACAGCACACTCACCTGCTCCCCTGGTTTCCCATACAGCTTGCTGTACTGTGGAAGGAGGCTGTCCAGCAGGGCCTGGTTCTCCTCATTGGTGAAGGTTGGGGCTCTCTCCACAGTACGTGCCATTGCAGTAGCCAGAGGATGCATATACAGCAGCAGTGGTGGTGGCAGATGTCGTCCTGGAGCATGTAGTGCAGGCAAGTGAGCTCTCAGGGGAACAGCCAGCATTATATGTGTGCTGCAGAGGCAGATACTGTCCCATGTGTCCAAAGTGATAGGTCCAAGTCGTTTGCATCTTCTGAATCTGGCCAATCCATGGAATTGCACCACTTATACACGCCCACAGCATCCTTCAAAAGTTCTACTTCATGACACCCATGAATTTGCAACATTGTTGTGGGTGGCCAACTGAATTCACTGCATCAGACTCGTTAAAGCTTCGAAAAAGCGTCCGTTGCCATAGCCAATGCGTGCGCACCGATCGGTCCATTGCTGTACAATGCGTACCCCTTCACATCATATTCAATGGCATATGCGTGCGCACCGATCGGTCCATTGCTGTACAACGGGTACCCGTTCACATCATATTCAATGGCCAATGCGTGCGTACCGATCGGTCCATTGCTGTACAACGCGTACCCGTTCGCATCATATGCAATGGCCAATGCGTGCGCACCGATCGGTCCATTGCTGTACAACGCGTACCCGTTCACATCATATGCAATGGCCAATGCGTGCGCACCGATCGGTCCATTGCTGTACAACGCGTATCCGTTCACATCATATTCAATGGCCAATGCGTGCGCACCGATCGGTCCATTGCTGTACGACGCGTATCTCTGTTCACATCATATGCAATGGCCAATGCGTGCGCACTGATCGGTCCATTGCTGTACGACGCTGTATCTGTTCACATCATATGCAATGGCCAATGCGTGCGCACCGATCGGTCCATTGCTGTACAACGCGTATTTCTGTCCGCATCATATGCAATGGCCAATGCGTGCGCACCGATCGGTCCATTGCTGTACAACGCGTATTTCTGTCCGCATCATATGCAATGGCCAATGCGTGCGCACCGATCGGTCCATTGCTGTACAACGCGTATTTCTGTCCGCATCATATGCAATGGCCAATGCGTGCGCACCGATCGGTCCATTGCTGTACAACGCTGTACTCGTTCACATCATATTCAATGGCCAATGCGTGCGCACCGATCGGTCCATTGCTGTACGACGCGTACCTGTTCATATCATATGCAATGGCCAATGCGTGCGCACTGATCGGTCCATTGCTGTACAACGCGTATTTCTGTCCGCATCATATGCAATGGCCAATGCGTGCGCACCGATCGGTCCATTGCTGTACAACGCGTACCCGTTCACATCATATTCAATGGCCAATGCGTGCGCACCGATCGGTCCATTGCTGTACGACGCGTATTTCTGTCCGCATCATATGCAATGGCCAATGCGTGCGCACCGATCGGTCCATTGCTGTACAACGCGTCCCTGTACAAATAACTTGCATATGTCACCATGGTTGTCACTGGGGGAACGTATGCCAGCCACAATTACTTGCCAGGGACTCAGGGGCACACCTACAACACCACAGCCTGTCCACACTGTATCCTAAGGCATGTAAGGCTGCATTACCTGTGTGTGTATGGGGGTCAACCTGTGTTTTTTTTGGTGGCACTTGGGGGCAGCCACTCCCAGGCCGTGCACGTGTTCATGGGGACAGAAACCTTTGTGTGTTGTGCACATGACCACTGTGATGTGCAACTGTTCAGTTCAGGGCATGTGGCATGGTCACATTTCCAGGTTGTGTATGTGTATGTCATATCACTTACACCCTGAGTCCCATGTGGGAAGGTATGTACGTCACAGGGTGACCCATTGCCACAATAGTGATGGCCCTCCACAGTCTGTGTGCATGTTGTGTTTCAGATGTCTCTGATTCAATGTGCACAATGGGAGACAGTCTCCACATCCACGTTGTTTGTGCATCCACTTTGATGTTGTGCGTGTGTGTGTCACAGACGTCCATGTCTGTCCTGCAGATGCAACAGGGGCCACTACCTGTGGGAGTCATGGTTGTATTGCTGACGTGTACATGATACGCCATGTCATGCCAATGTCCATGTGGCAATACAGGGTCCCTGGCAATCTACCTGTCAATGAGCTGTGATGCCTGTGGCACATCTGTCCTCACTTGTCACTGTGGTGTGTGTTTGGAACGTGACAGCAGTACATGGGTACTGTGACACAGCCTAATGATTTCCCATTGCACGACCTGGAACTTGTTGTCAACACATGTTGAACTGTGATGTTAGATGTTGGCCATGTAGGTGCCATATATGTCCATACAGAACGGCACACACATCAAGTACTTGTGTCTTGTAATGATGTATCATGTGATATTGAGTATGGTCAATGCCACATATGTGGGGTGACTGACAATCGTTCTTTGTTCACCTATGCACTGCATGGCACCAGCTGTCCATAGACCATTCCCTGACCTTGCAACCATGGTTGAACGTGACTGCATCCAACGGTACCGCTTCAACAGGCCGCTGATTGAGGAATTGACGGTGCGGTTGGCCCCACATTTGCAACCTGGCCGGACATACCCTACAGCGCTGACCCCCAAGGTGAAGGTGATGGCAGCCCTACACTTCTTTGCCACCGGTACCTTTCAACACACTGTGGCGTCTGCTGGTGGGATGTCACAGACCATGTTCAGCCGTGTGCTACGCAATGTTTTGGAGGCAATGTTGAGATACCTGAACCAGTACATCTATTTCCCTAAACGTCAACAACTCACTGACGTCAAGAGTGACTTCTATGCCCTGGGGAGGATGCCACATGTCATTGGCTCCATTGATGGGACACATGTGGCTTTGGTACCACCACAGGCACATGAGCAGGCATACAGGAACAGGAAACATTACCATTCTATCAATGCTCTGGTTGTATGTCTTGCAGATATGACCATCTCACATGTGTGTGCACGTTTCCCCGGTTCTGCACACGATGCCTACGTGATGAGGAGTAGTCGCATCCCGAGGATGATGTCACAGATGCAGAACCAGCGTGCCTGGCTTGTCGGTGTGTACTGACTTTTTACCATTGTGTGTGTTCTGCAATGTTGTATTCCACCCTCTTTACCCAACTCAGCTAATGTGCAATTGTCTGTATGTAGGTGACTCCGGATACCCCAACATGCCGTGGTTGCTGACACCCCTCAGGAACCCTGTGACACCAGCCCAGATGCGCTACAATGAGGCACATGGTCGGACCAGGAGAGTGATCGAGCGGACATTTGGTCTCCTGAAGAGCCGCTTTCGCTGCCTGGACAAGACAGGAGGGGCCCTCCCATATGCCCCAGCAAAGGTGGGCAAGATTGTCATCGTCTGCTGCATGCTACACAACCTGGCAGTGCGGAAGGAGTTGCCTCTCATCCTGGATGACGATGACCAACATCCGCCACTTGTGGAGGATCCTGGCCTGGGCCACGATGCCAGTGATGATGATGATGATGATGGTGATGTCCGCACACAGCTCATCACCAACTTCTTCAGCTGA
Organism: Calotriton arnoldi; assembly: GCA_963921515.1. Classification (NCBI taxonomy): domain Eukaryota; kingdom Metazoa; phylum Chordata; class Amphibia; order Caudata; family Salamandridae; genus Calotriton; species Calotriton arnoldi. The sequence continues at coordinate 466,561 of CAWUFW010006263.1, read as the reverse complement.
ATGTGAGTATCCAGAGTTGTCATGTCAATGATTTGAGTTTGCATGATATGTGTTGGTGGTGCTCTGTTGCTGTTTGAGTGTGGCCATGTGCTACTTGACTGTATGCGTGCAGCGATGTGTCCTTACAGGTAGTCTGTACTCCCCAACAGTGTTGACATGCTAACTTGGTTTTGTGTAGGTATCTTGTGACATGTATTGGGCATGAGTATTGCAGTTCTGTCCTGTTCTTCAGTGCTTTTGACTGTGTGTCATGTCTGTCCTTCACAGGGTGCTTTCAGAGTTGTTTGGTCCACTCGGATCCCCCGACACCATGATTCAACTTCCAGGGTGGAAGCAGTCGTTTCCCTACAGGTGATGTGCCCCACACCCCTGGAATTTATTTCTTCTACAATTGTTGACTGTGTGGCCACTGCCACGTGGGATTACCTTGCATCTGTAGTGGAAACGACATGTTGCAAATGTGTAATAAACCTGTGCTTCACTTTGGGATGTGCGTTGTCTGTGGTCACACATCTGACTGACATTAGCTTACTTCACCTGTGGGCTAGTTAACACAGAATGTGAATAGGTGTGGTGTCTGTGCATCCCACTGTATTTCCTGGCAACATCAGTGTAGGCGATGAGTCAGATGGCCCTGGTGTGTATGTGTTGTGTAGCCCTAGTGGTGTGTCTCCCTCATATGTGTCACGTCGCCATGACTCACATGACGGTGTTGAACTTGCTGTAGCAGTTAGCATGCACAGTGTCATTTAGCAGATCATCATCTCCATGACAGAAACAACGTTGGAATCACAACAGAGGCAAGTATGGTGTATTAGTGAGTTTATTTACATACATGTGTGAGGATAGTGCAGAGGATGGTGGGTGCTGTACATTGGGATTGGAATCCAAAGTTCCCAGATGAGTTGGAAGTGTTGGTAGCAGAAATGTCCTGAGTAAAGTCCACAGTCATCTGATACATTGGTCCAACTTAAACTCCCCATGTCATGTGGGAGAGTTGGGTTGCATTCGACAGGGTGAACAGTTTGCACACAAAGGTGGATTTCCAGAACAGGTGTTGGGTTCCTGGGGATGTACATGGCCATCGGCCTCTCAGTTCTCCTTCCTCGGACGACCCCTCTTCTTTGGGGGGGGGACCCTCACGTGCAGGCTGCTGCGGTGCAGAAGACTCTCCGCCAGAGTCATCCTCCCTCCCTGTGGCAGTTGCAGTTGTTGCGGCACCAGATGTTGTGGGCACACATGGAGGTGTGGCCATGTTGGTGCTAATCTGGCGGAGGCATGTCAATATGTCCCTATGCACCGCTGTCAGTTCTTGCAATGTGTCCCACTTGGACTCCATGCCAGACATGTGTGTCTCCACACGGGACATGTGTGTCTCCACACGGGACATGTGGGAGTCCAAGCGGGCATGATGGGCAGCCTGCTGCTGTTGAATGTCCTTGAGGATCCCCACTACCTGGCTGACCTCTCCAGTGCTATTCTGGTACGCATCAGCAATGCGTACCAGTTGTGGGTCATCATGCAGTCCAGACCCCTCTGCAAACAGCGACCTCTGCCTACCACCCCTCCCACCACCCCTGGCCACATGTGCGGGACCTGCAGTGGCACGCACAGGTGAGCCTAGGCCCCCTTGGGGGTTGGTACTGGGGTTGTTGTCCGTTGATTCACGGTGGGCCGGGGTCCCTGTGCTGTTGTCATTGATGGTCCTTGGTCTGTCTGTGTCGGCGGGGGTGGTCTGTGTGTTGGCAGTTGTTGGAGGAGTGGGTGCAGGGGGTGCAGATGGTGGTCCTGCTGGTGCTGCATGATGACTCACACCGGAGGGGCCAGGTATGTCTTCACCATCCGAGGAGGGCAGAGGCTGTTCCACACCAGAGAGCTCAGGGTCCCCCGGAGCCTGGGACAGGGACTCCTCATCGTCTGCTGCTGTGTCCCCATCATCACCTGTTTTTGGAAGAGACACACAATGTATGTTATGTTTCTACAGGCATCAATGGTTCAAACACCTGACAGTTGTGACTGTACCTCTGGATGCGGGCCTGTACATTGCATTGTCCTAAGTTGTCACAGTCAGAGGTTGATATTGGTGTAGCACATTGTCCTGACAACATGAAGCATTTCAATGTGAATGTTGAGGTGTGTGCATGGCCAGCATTGGTGGTATTTGGTTGACATCCGGACATCCTTCTCCCTCCAGCCCAGTTATCCCACCATGAAGCATGCCACCCTTGCAGTGGGTGCAGGTTGACTCTCAGGATGTCAGTCAGTGGTGTCCTGCTGTTGGTTGGTGCCCAGTTCCCAGCAGGGCCTTGTGCTCCCCACAACAGAGCACCAGTGTCAGACATCTTTGAAGTGGCTTTTCACTCCCTGTGAGGTGTGCATGCTTCAGTGTGAGCTTGCTGGGCCATGTGGGTGGGGGATGTTGAGCTGTGACCACCACTCCCATCTTGCTATTGCCTACACCCCCTTCCCAGCATGCCCATACTTCCTTCCTTTTGAGTGTACTTCACTGTGTGTGAGTGTGACAGCAATGGCAAGATGGCTGACAGTGGTGTCCTGTTGTTTGTTGGTGCCCAGTTCCCAGCAGGGCCTTGTGCTCCCCACAACAGAGCACCAGTGTCAGACATCTTTAAAGTGGCTTTTCACTCCCTGTGAGGTGTGCATGCTTCAGTGTGAGCTTGCTGGGCCATGTGGGTGGGGGATGTTGAGCTGTGACTACCACTCCCATCTTGCTATTGCCTACACCCCCCTTCCCAGCATGCCCATACTTCCTTCCTTTTGAGTGTACTTCACTGTGTGTGAGTGTGACAGCAATGGCAAGATGGCTGACAGTGGTGTCCTGTTGTTTGTTGGTGCCCAGTTCCCAGCAGGGCCTTGTGCTCCCCACAACAGAGCACCAGTGTCAGACATCTTTGAAGTGGCTTTTCACTCCCTGTGAGGTGTGCATGCTTCAGTGTGAGCTTGCTGGGCCATGTGGGTGGGGGATGTTGAGCTGTGACTACCACTCCCATCTTGTTATTGCCTACACCCCCTTCCCAGCATGCCCATACTTCCTTCCTTTTGAGTGTACTTCACTGTGTGTGAGTGTGACAGCAATGGCAAGATGGCTGACAGTGGTGTCCTGTTGTTTGTTGGTGCCCAGTTCCCAGCAGGGCCTTGTGCTCCCCACAACAGAGCACCAGTGTCAGACATCTTTGAAGTGGCTTTTCACTCCCTGTGAGGTGTGCATGCTTCAGTGTGAGCTTTCTGGGCCATGTGGGTGGGGGATGTTGAGCTGTGACTACCACTCCCATCTACACCCCCCTTCCCAGCATGCCCATACTTCCTTCCTTTTGAGTGTACTTCACTGTGTGTGAGTGTGACAGCAATGGTAAGATGGCTGACAGTGGTGTCCTGTTGTTTGTTGGTGCCCAGTTCCCAGCAGGGCCTTGTGCTCCCCACAACAGAGCACCAGTGTCAGACATCTTTGAAGTGGCTTTTCACTCCCTGTGAGGTGTGCATGCTTCAGTGTGAGCTTGCCGGGCCATGTGGGTGGGGGATGTTGAGCTGTGACTACCACTCCCATCATGCTATTGCCTACACCCCCCTTCCCAGCATGCCCATACTTTCTTCCTTTTGACTCTGCTTCCCTGTGGGGTAGTGTGCCTGTGCTGCCAGGATGGCTGACAGTGTTGTCCTTGCATTAGTTTGGCTACAAGTCCCAAAAGTGTCCCTGTGCTTCACACAGCATAACCCAGGGTGTTGGTTCTTTGTGGGATATTTAATTAGAGTGTGAGGCAATGCATTCTCCCAGGTGAGTTGTGTGGAGTTTGTGTTAAGGGTGTGTGTGAGAAAAGCTGCTGGTAACTATGGTCAGTGCTGTCAGTCCTCCTTCCCACCCAGCCAGATATCCCACCATGGAACGTGCTTCCATTGCAGGGAGTGCAAGTTGGCTTTCAGGATGTCAGTCAGTGGTGTCCTGCTGTTGGTTGGTGCACAGTTCCCAGCAGGGCCTTGTGCTCCCCACAGCAGTACCCAGTGTCAGCCATCTTGTCAGTTCTTTTCCACTCCCTGTGATGTGAGCATGGTTCAGAGTGGTGTTGATGGGCCAATTGTGAGGGTGACCAATATCTGTGACTACAACTCCCATCATGCTATTGGCTACACTGACTTCACCAGCATACACAGAATTCCTTCTTTTCAGTGAGCTTCCCTGTGAGGTGGTGTTCTAGTGGTGGCAAAATGTCTGACAGTGTTTGTTGGTTAGATTTGTGCCGCTGCCTTGCTCTATTTGTTGTTGGGTTTGTACATGTCATGACGCAGTTACATTTCACTATGGGATGGCAGGTATTGTGTTTGTGTAACTAACATACACATCTTGGGATGATTATGTTTTGGTTACTGTGGCTTTGCTAACGGTGCATGGTTTGACTACCCCCTTGACAGTGATGTGTGTGTATTGTCACACGATATTGGGTATATTGGTTGTGTACTCACCAGGCTCTGGGATGTTTGCTAGTCCATGTACGCTCTCTGGTGGTAGGATGGCCCGCACCTTCTCCTCCCAGGGCCTGAGGTATACTGGTTTGGCAGGAAGGCCACTGTCGGTGCGATGGCTCAAGGTGTAATCCTTCTTGAGTAGGGCCTTGACCCTCCTGCGCACATCATACCACCTGTTCTGTATGTCTTCCTTTGTGCGCAAACATGGTGATTGTGCGTTCACCCTGTCGACGATCCTCTCCCACATCTTAGTTTTCTGCGACATGGGGGTCTGTTGGACCAGTGTACCAAACAAGTGTGGCTCTACCCTGAGGATTTCATCTACCAGCACTTCCAATTCACTGTCTAGGAACTTTGGATTCTTCTTTGGGGGCATGGTGATGGGTGGTGGTGGGGATTGATGTGTGTGAGTGTGCAAGTGAGGGTAGGTGAGTGTCAGTTTTGCTGGGTGTACGTGAGGGTGCTATTAGGGAGGTGCTAATGGTGTGTGGCTTGTGTGATGGATGAGTTGTGGGTGTGTCTGTGGTTGCTGTCTGATGGTGTTCTGTGCTGGCAGGTCAGTTGAATTTGCAAAGGATCATGGTAGGGATTTGTGGCCTTTATATGGGTGGAGTTGTGGGTGTGTCTTTGTTCCATGTTTTTTCCCCCCAGTATTTATTGACTTTGTCATTGCTTGTTTGGCCCTTTTTTTTGTATTTTTTCCTTTGTAGTTTTGGGGCATGTAGGAGACGTTCTTCTGACCTAGTCGGACGCTGCAGTTGTCTCGTGCGAGCTTCTCCGAGTCTTTCAAGCTGTGTTTCTGCTGTGTTTTATGTGCGGCGTACGCGTTGGTCGCGGGGTATTGGGTTGCTTTGGCTCGGTTTTGTATGCGTGTCGGTCGTACGGCTTGAGCTCCGTGCGACTCGGTCTGGTTTTCCACGCATTGCATCGTACTGCGCGGATCGGAGTTCGCGGGTACGTTTCTGTCGGGTTCATTCCTGGTGCGTGTCGGTCGGTTCGATTCGCGTGGTTTTCCGGCCGGATAGCTGTTTTCCGTGCGGTTTGGTCGTTTGGCTTGTGTTCCGTACGAGTCGGTCGTGATTCACATGCATTGCATCGTACTAGGCGGATCGGGCAGCGCCGGTACGTGTCGGTTGGAATACGTTCCCGTACCGAGTCGGTCGGTACGTTTTCCGTCCCGAATCGGAATCGGCCCCTAAGTCAGGGAGAATGCTGGACACCAAACATATATAACTTACTATTCCCACTCCAAAGTACATTAAGTCAGAGAAGGTGCGGGACACTAAACATATATAATTTACTATTCCCACTCCAATTTATATTAAATCAGGAAAGGTGCTGGACACTAAGCATATATACCTTACTATTCCCACTCCAAACTACATTAAGTCAGGGAAGGTGCTGGACACTAAACAAATATAATTAACTATTCCCACTCTAATTTACATTAAATCAGGGAAGGCGCTAGACACTCAACATATATAATTTACTATTCCCACTACAAACTACATTAAATCAGAGAAGGTGCTGGACACTAAACAATTAAAATTAACTATTCCCACTCCAATTTATATTAAGTCAGGGAAGGCGCTGGACACTAAGCATATATAATTTACTATTCCCACTCCAATTTGTATTAAGTCAGGGAAGGCGCTAGACACTAACCATATATAATTTACTATTCCCACTCCAAACTACATTAGGTCAGGGAAGGTGCTGGATACCAAACATATATAATTTACTATTCCCACTCCAAACTACATTAAGTCAGGGAAGGTGCTGGACACCAAACATATATAACTTACTATTCCCACTCCAAAGTACATTAAGTCAGAGAAGGTGCGGGACACTAAACATATATAATTTACTATTCCCACTCCAATTTATATTAAATCAGGAAAGGTGCTGGACACTAAGCATATATACCTTACTATTCCCACTCCAAACTACATTAAGTCAGGGAAGGTGCTGGACACTAAACAAATATAATGAACTATTCCCACTCTAATTTACATTAAATCAGGGAAGGCGCTAGACACTGAACATATATAATTTACTATTCCCACTACAAACTACATTAAATCAGAGAAGGTGCTGGACACTAAACAATTAAAATTAACTATTCCCACTCCAATTTATATTAAGTCAGGGAAGGCGCTGGACACTAAGCATATATAATTTACTATTCCCACTCCAATTTGTATTAAGTCAGGGAAGGCGCTAGACACTAACCATATATAATTTACTATTCCCACTCCAAACTACATTAGGTCAGGGAAGGTGCTGGATACCAAACATATATAATTTACTATTCCTCCTCCAATAAATATTAAGTCAGGGAAAATGCTGGACACCAAACATATATAACTTACTATTACCACTCTAAAGTACATTAAGTCAGAGAAGGTGCTGGACACTAAACATATATAATTTACTATTCCCACTCCAATTTATATTAAATCAGGGAAGGTGCTGGACACTAAGCATATATAATTTACTATTCCCACTCCAAACTACATTAAGTCAGGGAAGGTGCTGGACACTAAACAAATATAATTAACTATTCCCACTCTAATTTACATTAAGTCAGGGAAGGCGCTGGACACTCAACATATATAATTTACTATTCCCACTACAAACTACATTAAATCAGAGAAGGTGCTGGACACTAAACAATTAAAATTAACTATTCCCACTCCAATTTATATTAAATCAGGGAAGGTGCTGGACACTAAGCATATATGATTTACTATTCACACTCCAGACTACATTAAGTCAGGGAAGGTGCTGGACACTAATCAAATATAATTAACTATTCCCACTCTAATTTATATTAAATCAGGGAAGGTGCTGGACACTAAACAAATATAATTAACTATTCCCACTCCAATTTATATTAAGTCAGGGAAGGTGCTGGACACAAAACATATAATTTACTATTCTCACTCCAAACTACATTCAGTCAGGGAAGGTGCTGGACACTAAACAAATATAATTAACTATTCCCACTCCAATTTATATTAAGTCAGGGAAGGTGCTGGACACTAAACATATATAATTTACTATTTCCACTCCAATTTATATTAAGTCAGGGAAGGCGCTAGACACTAAGGGGCCAATTCCGATCTCGGCCGGAAGCGCACCTAACACTATTTGTCAGGAAAAAAAACAAGCCGAACGCGTGTTTCCCGACCGATTCAAACATACGTCCAAACGAACAAGTACGATGCGCACAACAGCCCCGATCCCGACCCAGCCGTACTCACCCAATGCAGCTCCTGATCCCCGCCCGAGCCGGATCCGTAAACGCAGAATCGAGTCGCACGGAAGCCAAAATACAGCACCGTCCGGCCGGACTAGTACGATGCACCTTCCGCACGCGCCGAACCCGTGGCTACGCACGGCACGTCAGAGCATCCGGGAGAGGCGCACATAAGCTCCGATTCGCGCCACAAGACGATCCACGGCTACGAGACGAACACGCCAGCCACGAGGACGAGTCGAAGCAACGAGAAAGACGAACGAGACGAACCAACCATGAATCCCATCGTGCAGGTCCTACCAATACTCTACATCTATCACCGGAACTGGTACGGACGCGTACGGCGCAGAAGGTAAGTCAAACACCCACCACACAAACAAACGACACGTACCAGACATATAACACACACACATAGGGATGCAGAAATGACTCACACCAGCAACAGCAGAACCATAGGGGCGGGATGGCTATCACCAATGCCATATACACCCATAGGGGCCTGGATGCCTACCACTACTACCACCCCTACCCATGGTGGGATGGATGCCTATCACTACTACCATCCCCACTCATGTGGGGCTGGATACCTGTCACTACTACAACCCCTACTCATGGGGGGCTGGATGCCTACCACTACCACCTACCCCTACTCAGGGGGTGCTAGATGCCTACCACTACTACCACCCCTACCCATGGGGGGCTGGATGCCTGTCACTACTACCACCCCTACCCATGGGGGGCTGGATACCTACCACTACCACCACCCCTACCCATGGGGGGCTGGATACCTGTCACTACTACCACCCCTACTCTTGGGGGGCTGGATACCTGTCACTACTACCACCCCTACTCATGGGGGCTGGATGCCTACCACTACCACCCCTACTCATGGGGGGCTGGATACCTACCACTACTACCATCCCCACTCATGGGGGGCTGGATACCTGTCACTACTACCACCCCTACCGATGGGGGGCTGGATACCTGTCACCACTACCACCCCTACTCATGGGGGGCTGGATGCCTACCACTACCACCACCCCTACCCATGGGGGGCTGGATACCTGTCACTACTACCACCCCTACTCATGGGGGGCTGGATACCTGTCACTACTACTACCCCTACTCATGGGGGGCTGGATACCTACCACTACCACCACCCCTACCCATGGGGGGCTGGATGCCTGTCACTACTACCACCCCTACTCATGGGGGGCTGGATACCTGTCACTACTACCACCCCTACTCATGGGGGGCTGGATGCCTACCACTACCACCCCGACTCATGGGGGGCTGGATACCTACCACTACTACCATCCCCACTCATGGGGGGCTGGATACCTGTCACTACTACCACCCCTACCCATGGGGGGCTGGATACCTGTCACCACTACCACCCCTACTCATGGGGGGCTGGATGCCTACCACTACCACCACCCCTACCCATGGGGGGCTGGATACCTGTCACTACTACCACCCCTACTCATGGGGGGCTGGATACCTGTCACTACTACCACCCCTACTCATGGGGGGCTGGATGCCTACCACTACCACCACCCCTACCCATGGGGGGCTGTATGCCTGTCACTACTACCACCCCTACCCATGGGGGGCTGGATGCCTACCACTACAGCACCCCTACTCAGGGGGTGCTAGATGCCTACCACTACTACCATCCCCACTCATGGGGGGCTGGATACCTGTCACTACTACCACCCCTACCCATGGGGGGCTGGATGCCTGTCACTACTACCACCCCTACCCATGGGGGGCTGGATGCCTACCACTACCACCACCCCTACCCATGGGGGGCTGGATGCCTGTCACTACTACCACCCCTACCCATGGGGGGCTGGATGCCTACCACCCCTACTCATAGGATGGGTAATGCATGACACAACCAGCATACTCCAACATAAGGAATGTAAGAAAAAAACAGCCTCCCAACACCATGACAAGCGTGTGTAGACTGTGTCAAATGCCTACAACACTGAACATGACATTGAACATACAATGTGACCCCCTATCACATGTGTCACACATAAATGTGTGTGGCCTCCACAATGCAAGCAGACCATGACCACTGTGGCAATGGGGTCTAAGCCCCCATCATCACAGTGACCAAAAGGTAAGTGTGGGGTCCATAGCTGAAGCACATTTTGAACAGTGTGGCAATGGGGTCCAAACCCCCATCATCACAGTGACCAAAATGTAAGTGTGGGGTCCATAGCTGAAGCACATTTTGAACATTGTGGCAATGGGGTCTAAGCCCCCATCATCACAGTGACCAAAAGGTAAGTGTGGGGTCCATAGCTGAAGCACATTTTGAACATTGTGGCAATGGGGTCTAAACCCCCATCATCACAGTGACCAAAAGGTAAGTGTTGACATGGAAAAAGCTGCAACTGCCAAACAGCATGGATTATTCCTGGTCACAGAACAACAAACACATCAGTGGCTAAGTAGTGCTTGTGTCCCATAGCAACATAGATTGTGGGAGGCAAACAGTGCATTGCAAATAAGACATACCTTTGTCCATGTGCAGACAAACATCACCCATGGGGGCTGACACTGTCAACATTCATCAATGACACAATGACAGAAGTGACCATCATAATGCAGACCCACATATTTGCACCAATGGGCACACAAATGTAGATATCCTGTGGAGACTGTAGATGTGAGATGAACAAATACCATACCATGGCAGCAATGGGACACACAAACCATGATCATTGTGCTGACTGATGACCTAGGAGTCCAAGGGACAGCAGGGGAAACCCACCAAACAACATACAGCCAATGGCACACTAAAGATATGCCAATGCAGTGGTGCAGATGCACAAACACAAACAGGCAGCCCCACACTGCATATCAAACACAACAGGTGAGGGGGGGTGCCAGTATCCCCAGGCAACCACACAACACATGAGGAGGCCTGAATACCAATTACACAGATGTGCATACAGTGCCACACAAAAGAAACTCATGGGTCCGAATCCCCTCTGTGGGCAATCAGGCATTGTTAGATGAGAGGGAGCCCAAATTACACAGGTCACACAGGCTTGTAGGAACAGTAACTAACACAGCAAGACACAGACCCACCACAGCACTACCCCCAGGGTCCCCACATTGTGGTGACACTTGCCTGCATGATAATCCCACTGTGATGACAAAGCTAGATGTCGTTCACGCTGTGAACCACAGTCATGTGTCCTGAGCAACAAACTACCAGCACATCTACACAAGCACAAATCTATCAGCACGGCCTGTCAGCCAAGGCCAACATGGAGGCAGGGGTCTAGACGTGCAACAACTCTCATCTGAACACACTCAACACCACACACCATGATCTCCACCAATGTGCAGCAGTGAAGCTCACATGCACTGGTGACATTGCACATGCACCCATGACAATCCCAGGGGTGGTGGTGGCAACTAAGGTGCAGAAACCCATCACACATGGCCACTCAACAAGACTCGTGAATGTCTGACACACTGCACAGTATGCCGTACATGGACATGACGTCAATACCACACCAACCAATGGGATCCCGGCCACAGACACACACCAATGAAGAAGCCAAGGTCACCCACAAAGAAAACACATAGACAACTTCCAACATTGCAGCTCTGACCCTGAGGAGTGGCAGCAGTCACACACACAACGTGTCACAATCACTGAAAGCTAACACAAACTGGAAATTACATGACCGGTGTAACCAACAAGTGCCAAGGGGAATCCTGACTGTGTCCCATCTGCGTTTGCCCACAAACTCAGCCCTGACAGCAAACACACCTATGGGTGACACCCTGATGACCAGTAATGTGCCATGCACCCACATCACAGAGAACTCAGGGAGATGACTTGGGGGGGAACATAGGTCAACTCAGCAAGCATCACAAACAGGAACATCACTAGGAATCCCAGCCTGCCTAGCAAAATGGAAGTGAACACACACAGACATGCTCACACAACACACACCTTGTGCTCAGGCAATGTCACAGAATTACACACTGCCATGAGGGGACTCCACTCCTGTGTAAGGAAAGCTGTGCCATACGTTGTCTCAGTAGGGCTCTATCATGTCAGCAGAACACTTGGTCACACAGTCAACAATTAGCACAAAATGAAGGCTCCCGTCATATCAGCCTGGTCATGGGAGTGTCACCGAAATCATCAGCACAGATCCAACACACATGTATAGCAAGTTGCACTGATAACACAGATGATTCCTTCCCCATTGATGCCCAAACTTGCATGTCCAGTGGAGATGGTCACACGGTCAGGGAAGTAGACTAATTGAACAATGGCAAGCACAACAGATGTGCAGGGGTGTAGGCCACAGATGTGATATTGCGAATGCAAGTTGGAAATCCCATTGCCAAAATTGAAAACATGACACCCTCATATTGCTGCAAAGGATGACATGGATACACAACAGGATAGGACACATTCCCCCTGGACCACATGGGGTCCTGCACAGTAACACTTCATTTTCCTGAGATCAAAAATCACCATCACTGCAGCAAGGGCACGGTTAGCAACATCAACATCATGTACATCAGAAGCAAAACCACTAGAGAACAGAAAGTAGCTTTATTCAGCATTTGTGTGTTAACGAAGTTAAAGTCCAGAAATACAACAAAGGCAAATGGCCAGTCCATAACAAGAGTCCAAACATGGTGACAGTGCCAGATGTCACCCTTCGCATGCCTGCACTGCTACACACCAGGGACATTCCCCTCGGAGGGGCATACGGGGGGCAGGCCAGGCACCGCAGGGAGAGGATCAGGGCTCACCAGAAGGAGGCAGGGAAGGGGTGGTGGGTGCTGGAGAGTCACTGACAACTGCAGTGGAGGTGTCTGACATGGTGTGTGCCGGCACAACTGGGGGGCATGAGTCAGATGGTGTGGGTGCCGGCACGACTGCAGTGGGCCTTGCAGATGGAGTGGACAGGTTCCCCACTGCAGTGCCCAAGTCAGACGGGGTGGTAGTGGACTCCACTGCAGTGCCTATCTCCAGGGGAGTAGAATGGGGTTCAGGTAAGGGGGGCAGGACAGAGGGGGAGGACACCGTCTCCACACCAGTGGCACAGACATGTGCAGCGGGGGTGTGGTGCTGGAAGAGCAAGTGGCAGGGGGAGAAGGCCGGATCATTTTGGGGATGGTGTATCTGTGGGTGGGGGAACCTGGGGCAGGGTGTGGTGGGGGCACCTGTGGAGTGGGGGCCCGAGGGATGGAGGAAAGAGACTTGGTGGTTGAGCTGCAGTGCGGCGGCGGGGTCTTGCTCTTCCGGGTCCGGGGGGACTTGCGGAAGGGGGCGTCAGTCTGTCTGCACCTGGGGGAGGGTGTCCGGGGGTGAGGGGTACTCCCCTCTGTGTGGGTGGGCTTCCTCTTCCCCCTGTATGCTGGATCAGCTGGATTGGAGGGGAAGAGGCCGAGGTCACAGAGGAAGAGCCGCTGTGTAGGTGGGGTTGCAGGTGAGGCAAGGGAAGGGGCCTTGGAGGGAGAGGTATCGGAGGACTGCGGAGTGACTGTGGATGCCTGTGTGTGTGTCTGTCCCCCATCCCCTGTGGGTGTGGTATCAGTCCCCTGAGGATGCCTGCGTGCACGTCTTGTTTTTGGAGTGGGTGTGTCTGTGCTGTCCGTGTCTGTGTGTTTGGGTGAATGTGCAGGTGTGCATGTGCTTGGGGCAGGTAGGGTGCCAGGAAGTGTGGATGGGGCAGAGGTAGGAGGGGTGAGGGACTGTTGGAGGAGGGACACTGCTGCCGTCAGGGAGGAGTCCATGGACCTATTGCTCCTCTGTAGGGCAGACATGCCCGATGAGATGCCCTCCATGAACGACACCAGCTGAGTCAACAGAGTGGTGTGGGCATGGTGGACACTCAGCACTGCTATCTGCCCTACATGGAGTTGGCGAAGTAGGTACACAGACTCCTCACTCAGGGCAGCAGGGGACACAGGGGCAGGGGGTGTGGTGCCTGGCACGAAGGAGACATGCTCCCGAACACGGGAGCCTCCACGGACCTCTGGAATGGGAGCCGATGGGAGGGCGGTGGTGGTGGTGGTGGTGGTGGTGGCGGGGACAGCAATACTAGCTGGGGTGTGGTGGCTGCTGACACCCGCCTCCACAAGGGAGTCATCCTCTGAGCTGCTGTGGTCCTCAGCTGAGGTGGATGGTGCTGAGGACTCCTCGGTGTGGCTCCCCTCTCCCTCCGTGCCACTGGGTCCCTCCGACCACTCCTCGGCTGCTAACCCAGTCTGGCTCTGCAGCTCCTCCTGGTCCGTGGAGCTGTCCCCTCCTGTGGCCGTGGATGTATCTGCAAACAATAGGGAAACAGACAAACATCAGTCACCTGCACTGACCGCACACACCACAGTAAGTACAGCACATTACAGAGCAAGCCCTGGCATCCTTAGTTGAACATTGCCAAAAGTGCCCAAACAGAGTAGGAGAAGCCAATTGTCAGTCTGATGGTCAACCATGGCACTCACATCCCTCCTGGCCTTGCACCCATTTGTCTGGTGTCTGTCGGATGGCAATACCCCAGTGTGGACACATGCACCACCTACACAGTAGTTGGACAGTGCAGAGAACACGGTGAAGTATGTGAACATGCACACATCACAACTCTTGCCACTGAGTCAGTACAGATGTCCGGATAAAGGGATGGCCAGAGTCTATCTTGAAATGCATGTGATGCATACCAGCACCAGACACCATGATGCACCCATGTCCTGATAGTCAATGCCACAATGGGGTGCATGTAGCACATGTCATTCCCCTGCAGGATCACTCATAGGAAGTTTAATGCCATGGCACAGGCATGCCTGCAAAGTCATACATCACTGTCTCCAGTCACATGGGTAGGGCAGCCAGACAACAACAGTCTGCACTGTGTCACAATCATAGGTCATGGGGAATGCAAGTCCTGGAGCTGACAAGTGCACATGTCCATCCCCCACAAACCACATCATCTGAACTCTTATTTGTCGACGTCATACCAATTGGACATATGGGAGACCTGAAACACAACCCTCGGAACCTGAGCACCTCACAATCTGCTGTGAATGGGAAACAGCTGCCTGTACTTCACATTCGCATACCCCAGTCTGCACGGTCAAGTGATCAAACCCCTATGTGTCACACAAGTATCGTCTCCTATGGTCACATCTCCGGTGGCATGCTGAGCCCTAACCGAGAAACACCCCTGTAGTCCTGACAACGTAGCCACAGCACAATGACACAGAGGCAGACACCTGAGGGAACATTTCACTGAGCACAACGTGTCAGCTGATACACTGGAGTGGGAGTACAGAGTGTATTGTATGGCCTGGAGTAGGCATGACTGTCCTGCTCCACGTGAATGAGGGATGAGCCCTGGACAGTAGGCAGGTGGCTAAGTATGTGTGACACACTTGATATACATACTCCTGAGGCCCAAACATTGTTCCCACCCGCAGCATGAGTGTGTGCCAAATACCCCAGGCACATGTGGTGAATCAGAACAGCAATTGGACCACATATCAGAGTAACACGCAGATTACATGTGAGAACTCAGGCATTGTGTAAGCAATGGACCCACCCATGAAGCCCACCACAGAGTTACGGGAACAAATGCTGTCCCCCACCTTGAGCTAAGCAAAATGCAAGGACACAGTACCCAAGTGACACAATTTCCTGACTGTAAGGGCCACACCTGGGTTTCAGATGAGGAGTGAGCAGTGCACAATTGAGGGACATGGGTCCTGGACCACATTACTGATGTACTGATGAAGTTTAACCAGGCCAGAGGAGGGCACATAGCATGGCAGACAAAGTTCACAGTGCAGTCATGGACTCACCCCCTCCTTGCTGCTGTCTGGCCTTCAGCTGCCCATCCAGATCAGGGAAGACCACCGCCAGGATCCTGAGCTTGTGGGGGGTCAGGGTCCGGTGTCCGCCCCTCCTGCGAGGAGGCGACAGCTTCAGCTGGACCCTTGCGATCCTCCGGGTCCAGCCCCGAAGGTCCTGCCACCTCTTCTGGCAGTTGCGGATCCGGCGCTTGTAGGCCCCCACGGATCTCACTGCCCGGACGATGGTCAGCCATATCTTCTGCTTCTGGTGGGCATCAACCTGTGAGGATGACAAAGTGAAAAGCCCATTACTACACATGCAACAATTCCGTGCATCACACATTTGGATATACATGTCTCAATCACAGGGGCACATGATGTACACAGGCAGTGCAACGATGGCTATGAACAGTCTGCCAGCAGTTACTACATGGTATCATTGCCTGGGAAGTAAAACCTCGTTTAAATGCACTGTTACTGCACTATACCTGTTCAGTGCATGTAACTACACACTATGGGGGGTGACAACTACTCAGTGAGCCTGCTAGCCAGTGGCGTGCAGACTGTAAGTCCTGCTAGTCAGACAACATGCACATTTAGTAAGGCAGTGGACAGCACACTCACCTGCTCCCCTGGTTTCCCATACAGCTTGCTGTACTGTGGAAGGAGGCTGTCCAGCAGGGCCTGGTTCTCCTCAGTGCTGAAGGCTGGGGCTCTCTCCACAGTACGTGCCATTGCAGGATCCAGAGGATGCAGATACAGCAGCAGTGGTGGTGGCAGATGTCATCCTGGAGCATGTAGTGCAGGCAAGTGAGCTCTCAGGGGAACAGCCAGCATTATATGTGTGCTGCTGAGGCAGGTACTGTCCCATGTGTCCAAAGTGATAGGTCCAAGTCATTTGCATCTTCTGAATCTGGCCAATCCATGGAATTGCACCACTAACACACACCCACAGCATCCTTCAAAAGTTCAACTTCATGAGACCCATGAATTTGCAACATTGTTGTGGGTGGCCAACTGAATTCACAGCATCAGACTCGTAAAGGTTTGAAAACGCGTCCGTTGCCATGCCAGGCCATAGCCAATGCGTGCGCACCGATTGGTCCATTGCTGTACAACGCGTACATCGGATGACAACGCGTACCCGCTCACATCCTATGCAATGGCCAATGCGTGCGCACAGATCGGTCCATTGCTGTACAACGCGTACCCCTTCACATCCTATGCAATGGCCAATGCGTGCGCACCGATCGGTCCATTGCTGTATAACGCGTACCCGGTCACATCATATGCAATGGCCAATGCGTGCGCACCGATCGGTCCATTGCTGTACAACGCGTACCCGGTCACATCATATGCAATGGCCAATGCGTGCGCACAGATCGGTCCATTGCTGTACAACGCGTACCCGGTCACATCATATGCAATGGCCAATGCGTGCGCACCGATCGGTCAATTGCTGTACAATGCGTACATCCGATGACAACGCGTACCCGCTCACATCCTATGCAATGGCCAATGCGTGCGCACAGATCGGTCCATTGCTGTACAACGCGTAACCATTCACATCCTATGCAATGGCCAATGCGTGCGCACCGATCGGTCCATTGCTGTACAACGCGTACCCGGTCACATCATATGCAATGGCCAATCCGTGCGCACCGATCGGTCCATTGCTGTACAACGCGTACTCGGTCACATCATATGCAATGGCCAATGCGTGCGCACAGATCGGTCCATTGCTGTACAACGCGTATCCGGTCACATCATATGCAATGGCCAATGCGTGCGCACCGATCGGTCCATTGCTGTACAACGCGTACATCGGATGACAACGCTGCACTCGCTCACATCCTATGCAATGGCCAATGCGTGCGCACCGATCGGTCCATTGCTGTACAACGCGTATCCGGTCACATCATATGCAATGGCCAATGCGTGCGCACCGATCGGTCCATTGCTGTACAACACGTACCCGGTCACATCATATGCAATGGCCAATGCGTGCGCACAGATCGGTCCATTGCTGTACAACGCATACCCGGTCACATCATATGCAATTGCCAATTCGTGCGCACCGATTGGTCCATTGCTGTACAACGCGTCCCTGTACAAGTCACTGGCATATGTCACCATGCCTGTCACAGGTGAACGTATGCCAGCCACATTTACTTCCCAGGGAGTGAGGGGCACACCTACAACACCACAGCCTGTCCACACTGTATCCTAAGGCATGTAAGGCTGCATTACCTTTTCCGTGTATGGGGGTCAACATGTTTTTTTTTGGGTGGCACTTGGGGGCAGCCACTCCCAGGCTGTGCACGTGTTCATGGGGACAGAATCCTTGGTGTGTTGTGCACATGACCACTGTGATGTGCAACTGTTCATTTCAGAGCATGTGGCATGGTCACATTTCACGGTTGTGTATGTGTATGTCATGTCACATACCCCTGAGTCCCATGTGGGACGGTATGTACGTCACAGGGTGACCCATTGCCACAATAGTGATGGCCCTCCACAGTCTGTGTGCATGTTGTGTTTACAATGTCTCTGATTCCATGTGCACAATGGGAGACAGTCTCCATATCCACGTTGTTTGTGCATGGACTTTGATGTTGTGCGTGTGTGTGTCACAGACGTCCATGTCTGTCCTGCCGAGGCAACAGGGACCACTACCTGTGGGGGTCATGGTTGTTTTGCTGTGGTGTATTCATGATGCACCATGTCATGCCAGTGTCCATGTGGCAATACAGGCTCCAGGGGAATCTACCTGTCGATGGGCTGTGATGCCTGGGGCACATCTGTCCTCACATGTCACTGTGGTGTGTGTTTGGAACGTGACAGCAGTACATGGGTACTGTGACACAGCCTAATGATATCCCATAGCACAACCTGGGACTTGTTGAGGACACATGTTGAATTGTGATGTTAGATGTTGTCCATTTCGGTGCCATACATGTCCTTACGGAACGGCACACACATCATGTACTTGTATCTCGTAATGATGTATCATGTGATATTGAGTCTGGGCTATGCCACATATGTGTGGTGACTGACAATCTTTCTTTCTTCACCTATGCACTGCAGGGCACCAGCTGTCCATCGACCATTCCCTGACCTTGCAACCATGGTTGAACGGGACTGCATCCGACGGTACCGCTTCACCAGGCCACTGATTGAGGAATTGACGGTGCGGTTGGCCCCACATTTGCAACCTGGCCGGACATACCCTACAGCGCTGACCCCCAAGGTGAAGGTGATGGCAGCCCTACACTTCTTTGCCACCGGTACCTTTCAACACACTGTGGCGTCTGCTGGTGGGATGTCACAGACCATGTTCAGCCGTGTGCTCCGCGATGTTTTGGAGGCAATGTTGAGATACCTGAACCAGTACATCTATTTCCCTAAACGTCAACAACTCACTGACGTCAAGAGTGACTTCTATGCCCTGGGGAGGATGCCGCATGTCATTGGCTCCATTGATGGGACACATGTGGCTTTGGTACCACCACAGGCACATGAGCAGGCATACAGGAACCGCAAACATTACCATTCGGTCAATGCACTGGTGGTATGTCTTGCAGATATGAGCATCTCACACGTGTGTGCCCATTTCCCCGGTTCTGCACACGATGCCTACGTGATGAGGAGCAGTCGCATCCCGAGGATGATGTCACAGATGCGGAACCAGCGTGCCTGGCTTGTTGGTGTGTACTGACTTTGTACCATTGTGTGTGTTCTGCAATGTAGTATTCCACCCTCTTTTCCAACTCAGCTAATGTGCAATTGTCTGTATGTAGGTGACTCCGGATACCCCAACATGCCGTGGTTGCTGACGCCCTCAGGAGCCCTGTGACACCAGCCCAGATGCGCTACAATGAGGCACATGGTCGGACCAGGAGAGTGATTGAGCGGACATTTGGTCTCCTGAAGAGCCGCTTTCGCTGCCTGGACAAGACAGGAGGGGCCCTCCCATATGCCCCAGCAAAGGTGTGCAAGATTGTCATCGTCTGCTGCATGCTACACAACCTGGCAGTGCGGAAGGAGTTGCCTCTCATCCTGGATGACGATGACCAACATCCTCCACCTGTGGAGGATCCTGGCCTGGGCCACGATGCCAGTGACGGTGATGATGATGAGGGTGATGTCCGCACACAGCTCATCACCAACTTCTTCAGCTGAATGTGAGTATCCGGAGATGTCATGTCAATGATGTCAGTTTGCGTGATATGTGTTGGTGGTGCTCTGGTGCTGTTTGAGTGTGTCCATGTGCTACTTGACTGTATGCGTGCAGCGATGTGTCCTTACAGGTAGTCTGTACTCCACAACAGTGTTGACATGGTAACTTGGTTTTGTGTTGGTATCTTGTGACATGTATTGGGCATGAGTCTTGCAATTCTGTCCTGTTCTTCAGTGCTTTTGACTGTGTGTCATGTCTGTCCTTCACAGGGTACTTTCAGAGTTGTTTGGTCAACTGTGATCCCCCAACACCGTGATTCAACTTCCAGGGTGGAGGCTGTCGTTTCCCTACAGGTGATGTGCCCCACACCCCTGGACTTCCTTTCTTCTACACTTGTTGACTGTGTGGCCACTGCCACGTGGGATTACCTTGCATCTGTAGTGGAAACAACATGTTGCAAATGTGTAATAAACCTGTGCTTCACTTTGGGATGTGCGTTGTCTGTGGTCACACATCTGACTGACATTTGCTTACTGCACCAGTGGGCTAGTTGACACAGACTGTGAATAGGTGTGGTGTCTGTGCATTGCACTGTATTTCCTGGCAACATCAGTGTAGGCGATGAGTGCGATGGCCCTGGTGTGTATGTGTTGTGTAGCCCTAGTGGTGTGTCTCCCTCATATGTGTCACGTCGCCATGACTCACATGACGGTGTTGTACTTGCTGTGGCAGTTAGCATGCACAGTGTCATTTAGCAGCTCATCATCTCCATGACAGAAACCACGTTGGAATCACAACAGAGGCAAGTATGGTGTATTAGTGAGTTTATTTACATACATGTGTGAGGATAGTGCACAGGATGGTGGGTGCTGTACATTGGGATTATAATCCAAAGTTCCCAGATGAGTTGGAAGACTTGATAGCAGAAATGTCCTGAGTAAAGTCAACAGTCATCTGATACATTGGTCCAACTTAAACTCCCCATGTCATGTGAGAGAGTTGGGTTGCATGCGACAGGGTGAACAGTTTGCACACAAAGGTAGATTTCCAGAACAGGTGTTGGGTTCCTGGGGGATGTGCATGGCCATCGGCCTCTCAGTTGTCCTTCCTCGGACGACCCCTCTTCTTTGGGGGGGGACCCTCACGTGCAGGCTGCCGCGGTGCAGGGGACTCTCCGCCAGAGTCATCCTCCCTCCCTGTGGCAGTTGCAGTTGTTGCGGCACCAGATGTTGTGGGCACACAGGGAGGTGTGGCCATGTTGGTGCTAATCTGGCGGAGGCATGTCAATATGTCCCTATGCACCGCCGTCAGTTCTTGCAATGTGTCCCACTTGGACTCCATGCCAGCCATGTGTGTCTCCACACGGGACATGTGTGTCTCCATACGGGACATGTGGGAGTCCACATGTGACATGTTTGAGTCCAAGCGGGCATGATGGGCAGCCTGCTGTTGTTGAATGTCCTTGAGGATCCCCACTACCTGGCTGACCTCTCCAGTGCTATTCTGGTACGCATCAGCAATGAGTACCAGTTGTGGGTCATCATGCAGTCCAGACCCCTCTGCAAACAGCGACCTATGTCTACCACCCCTGGCGACATGTGCGGGACCTGCAGTGGCACGCACAGGTGACCCTAGGCACACTTGGGGGTTGTCACTGGTGTTGTTGTCCGTTGCTCCAGGTTGGGCCGGGGTCACTGTGCTGGTGTTATTGTTGGTCCTTGGTCTGTCCGTGTCGGCGGGGGTGGTCTGTGTGTTGGCAGTTGTTGGAGGGGTGGGTGCAGGGGGTGCAGATGGTGGTTCTGCTGGTGCTGCATGATGACTCACACCGGAGGGGCCAGGTAGGTCTTCGCCATCCGAGGAGGGCAGAGGCTGTTCCACACCAGTGAGCTCAGTGTCCCCCGGAGCCTGGGACAGGGACTCCTCATTGTCTGCTGCTGTGTCCCCATCATCACCTGTTTTGGGAGACACACACAATGTATGTTATGTTTCTACAGACATCAATGGTTCACACACCTGACAGTTGTGGCTGTACCTCTGGATGCAGGCCTGTACATTGCATTGTCCTAAGTTGTCACAGTCAGGGGTTGATATTGGTGTGGCACATTGTCCTGCAAACTTGAGCATTTCAATGTGAATGTTGAGGTGTGTACATGGACAGCATTGGTTGTATTTGGTGGACATCCGGCCCTCCTTCTCCCCCAGCCCAGTTATCCCACCATGAAGCATGCCACCCTTGCAGTGGGTTCAGGTTGACTCTCAGGATGTCAGTCAGTGGTGTCCTGCTGTTGGTTGGTGCACAGTTCCCAGCATGGCCTTGTGCTCCCCACAACAGAGCACCATTGTCATACATCTTTGAAGTGGCTTTTCACTCCCTGGTAGGTGTGCATGCTTCAGTGTGAGCTTGCTGGGCCATGTTGGGGGGATGTTGAGCTGTGACTACCACTCCCATCATGCTATTGCCTACACCCCCTTCCCAGCTTGCCCATACTTCCCTCTTTTGAGTGGACTTCACTGTGTGTGAGTGTGACAGCAATGGCAAGATGGCTGACAGTGGTGTCCTGTTGTTTGTTGGTGCCCAGTTCCCAGCAGGGCCTTGTGCTCCCCACAGCAGTAGCCAGTGTCAGCCATCTTGTCAGTTGTTTTCCACTCCCTGTGATGTGAGCATGGTTCAGAGTGTTGTTGATGGGCCAATTGTGAGGGTGAGCAATATCTGTGACTACCACTCCCATCATGCTATTGCCTACACCCCCCTTCCCAGCATGCCCATACTTCCTTCCTTTTGAGGGCACTTCACTGTGTGTGAGTGTGACAGCAATGGCAAGATGGCTGACAGTGGTGTCCTGTTGTTTGTTGGTGCCCAGTTCCCAGCAGGGCCTTGTGCTCCCCACAACAGAGCACCATTGTCAGACATCTTTGATGTGGCTTTTCACTCCCTGTGAGGTGTGCATGCTTCAGTGTGGGCTTGCTGGGCCATGTGGGTGGGGGATGTTGTGCTGTGACTACCACTCCCATCATGCTATTGCCTACACCCCCCTTTCCAGCATGCCCATACTTCCTTCCTTTTGAGTGTACTTCACTGTGTGTGAGTGTGACAGCAATGGCAAGATGGCTGACAGTGGTGTCCTGTTGTTTGTTGGTGCCCAGTTCCCAGCAGGGCCTTGTGCTCCCCACAACAGAGCACCATTGTCAGACATCTTTGATGTGGCTTTTCACTCCCTGTGAGGTGTGCATGCTTCAGTGTGGGCTTGCTGGGCCATGTGGGTGGGGGATGTTGTGCTGTGACTACCACTCCCATCATGCTATTGCCTACACCCCCTTCCCAGCATGCCCATACTTCCTTCCTTTTGAGTGTACTTCACTGTGTGTGAGTGTGACAGCAATGGCAAGATGGCTGACAGTGGTGTCCTGTTGTTTGTTGGTGCCCAGTTCCCAGCAGGGCCTTGTGCTCCCCACAACAGAGCACCATTGTCAGACATCTTTGATGTGGCTTTTCACTCCCTGTGAGGTGTGCATGCTTCAGTGTGGGCTTGCTGGGCCATGTGGGTGGGGGATGTTGTGCTGTGACTACCACTCCCATCATGCTATTGCCTACACCCCCCTTTCCAGCATGCCCATACTTCCTTCCTTTTGAGTGTACTTCACTGTGTGTGAGTGTGACAACAATGGCAAGATGGCTGACAGTGGTGTCCTGTTGTTTGTTGGTGCCCAGTTCCCAGCAGGGCCTTGTGCTCCCCACAACAGAGCACCATTGTCAGACATCTTTGAAGTGGCTTTTCACTCCCTGTGAGGTGTGCATGCCTCAGTGTGAGCTTGCTGGGCCATGTGGGTGGGGGATGTTGGGCTGTGACTACCACTCCCATCATGCTATTGCCTACACCCGCCTTCCCAGCATGCCCATACTTTCTTCCTTTTGACTCTGCTTCCCTGTGGGGTAGTGTGCCTGTGCTGACAGGATGGCTGACAGTGTTGTCCTGGCGTTGGTTTGGCTACAAGTCCCAAAAGTGTCCCTGTGCTTCACACAGCATAACCCAGGGTGGTGGTTCTTTGTGGGATATTTAATTAGAGTGTGAGGCAATGCATTCTCCCAGGTGAGTTGTGTGGAGTTTGTGTTAAGGGTGTGTGTGAGAACAGCTGCTGGTAACTATGGTCATAGCTGTCAGTCCTCCTTTCCACCCAGCCAGATATCCCACCATGGAACGTGCTTCCATTGCAGGGAGTGCAAGTTGGCTTTCAGGATGTCAGTCAGTGGTGTCCTGCTGTTGGTTGGTGCACAGTTCCCAGCAGGGCCTTGTGCTCCCCACAGCAGTAGCCAGTGTCAGCCATCTTGTCAGTTGTTTTCCACTCCCTGTGATGTGAGCATGGTTCAGAGTGGTGTTGATGGGCGAATTGTGAGGGTGAGCAATATCTGTGACTACAACTCCCATCATGCTATTGGCTACACTGACTTGACCAGCATACACAGAATTCCTTCCTTTCAGTGAGCTTCCCTGTGAGGTGGTGTTCTAGTGGTGGCTACATATCTGACTGTGTTTGTTGGTTAGATTTGTGCCACTGCCTAGCTCTATTTGTTGTTGGGTTTGTACATGTCAAGACACAGTTACATATCACTATGAAATGGCATGTATTGTGTTTATCTGACTGACATACACATCTTGGGATGATTCTGTTTTGGTTGCTGTGAATTTGCTAAGGGTGCATGGTTTGACTATCCCCTTGACAGTGATGTGTGTGTATTGTCACACGATATTTGGTATATTGGTTTTGTACTCACCAGGCTCTGGGATGTTTGATAGTCCATATACGCTCACTGGTGGTAGGATGGCCCGCACCTTCTCCTCCCAGGGCCTGAGGTATAATGGTTTGGCAGGAGGGCCACTGCCGGTGTGTTGGCTCAAGGCATAATCCTTCTTTAGTAGGTCCTTGACCCTCCTGGGCACATCATACCACCTGTTATGGATGTCTTCCTTTGTGCGCAAACATGGTGATTGTGCATTCACCCTGTCGACGATCCTCTCCCACATCTTGGTTTTCTGCGACATGGGGGTCTGTTGGACCAATGTACCAAACAGCTGTGGCTCTACCCTGAGGATCTCATCTACCAGGACTTCCAATTCACTGTCTAGGAACTTTGGATTCTTCTTTGGGGGCATGGTGATGGGTGGTGGTGGTGATTGATGTGTGTGTGTGTGTGTGCAAGTGAGGGTGTGTGAGTGTAGGTTTTGCTGGGTGTATGTGAGGGTGCTATTTGTTGGGGTGCTGATGGTGTGTGGCTTGTGTGATGGATGAGCTGTGTGTGTGTCTGTGGTTGCTGTCTGTTGGTGTTCTGTGCTGGCAGGTCATTTGAATTTGCAAAGGATCATGGTAGGGATTTGTGGCCTTTATATGGGTGGAGTTGTGGGTGTGTCTTTGTTCCCTGTTTCCCCCCAGAATTTATTGGCTTTGTAATTGCTTGTTTGGCCCTTTTTTTGTATTTTTCCCTTTGTACTTTTTGTGCATGTAGGAGACGTTCTTCTGACCGAGTCGGACGCTGTAGTTGTCTCGTGCGAGCTTCTCCGAGTCGTTCACGCTGTGTTTGTGCTGTGTTTCATGTGCGGCGTACGTGTCGGTCGCGGAGTATTGGGTTGCTTCAGCTCGCTGTTTTGTATGCGTGTCGGTCGTATGGCTTGGACTCCGTGCGACTCGGTCTGATTTTCCACGC
The DNA here is from genome assembly GCA_963921515.1 of Calotriton arnoldi. Lineage (NCBI taxonomy): Eukaryota > Metazoa > Chordata > Amphibia > Caudata > Salamandridae > Calotriton > Calotriton arnoldi. The sequence goes on along the minus strand of CAWUFW010006263.1, from coordinate 441,106 downwards.
ATTGCATCGTACTGCGCGGGTCGGACTTCGCGGGTACGTTTCGTTCGGGTTCATTCCTGCTGCGTGTCGGTCGGTTCGATTCGCGTGCTTTTCCGGCCGGATAGCTGTTTTCTGTGCGGTTCGGTCGTTCGGCTTGTGTTCTGTACGAGTCGGTCGTAATTCGCACGCATTTCATCGTACTAGGCGGGTCGGGCAGCACCGGTACGTGTCGGTCGGAATAAATTCCCGACCCGAGTCGGTCGGTACGTTTTCCGGCCCGAATCGGAATTGACCCCTAAAAATCTATAATTTACTATTCCCGCTCCAAACAACATTAAGGGGTCGATTACGATGGCGGTCGGAAAAACATACCGACCGCCATGGTAGCGGCAAAAAAACGCCCGCATGGCCACCGGGAAAAACGCCGGATACATTACGATGAACCGGCACAATAATCCGTCCGCGGCGGCGGGAGACAACAAAAAACCGCCCGCACACGCCGGACCAGCTGAAAATCCGACCGCAACGGCCGGATACTCAGCGGAAAAGCCAAGAACCGCCGCCATGCACACGGAGTAACCGCCCGTGACATTATGACATCCCCGCTACCACCATGGTACCTACCTATGAATCCGACCGCATCGTGCGCGAACAGTGATGAATCCGATAGGCGGCGGAAGGGCTGCAGCATAGCCACCGCTGCCGAGGAACCGCTGCGGAGGAACCGCAAAAAAAATGGCGGACGTAGAAAAAATACGGAAAAAAAAACAAACAATGCACACACTGAAGTAGACCTGTCCCAACACAAACCAAAAGTGCCCAATGACAACAGCCCCAGAAATTTCAAAATAACCAATCACAGGACAACACACACAACACACCTGACAGCAACATACCAGCTTGCCACACCCCCATAGCCGAGCATAAAACCAGCCCCTCCCTGACCACAATCCTTTGCTACACTCCACAACTGAAGGTCCCAACCCCAGAGAACAAAGGAGAGGCAAACCTGCACACAGCACCACCACAACACACACACCACCTACACCACCCACAACACCCACAACACCCACACAACTGCACCACAGAACATCTGCACAGCACACACCATGGCACCACACAAAATGCCAAAATTCACTGATGCAGAGCTTGCAGTCATGGTAGATGAGATAATAAGAGTTGAACCACAACTCTATGGCAACATGGTCCAACACACCCCATTAGCCACAAGAACCCAAATGTGGGTGAGGATAGTCAATAAGGTCAATGCAGTAGGGACCACCCCCCGCAACAAGCAGGAAATACAGAAGCGGTGGCATGACCTGAAGACCGTGGTGAAGAGGAAGAGGGCCAAGAACTGTCAGCTGGCTGACGGGACTGGTGGAGGCACTCCCATCCCACCCAAACCATACAGTCCGTGGGAGGAGAAGGTCCTTGGAATCCTACATCCAGAGAGTCTTGAAGGAATCCGCGGGGGACTGGAAGCTGGTAAGTACAAACCAATGTATATCATCACATTGCCATGTACCGTCTTGCACAAATTCAAACCTACAACCCCTAGGCCAAAGGACATTCGTCTGACCCACAATACCCAAAACAGGTCACACAGATGTAACCACCCCTCAACCTGAAAAAGCACAAAGCTAAACAAAACCAACTGGGATGCATGTGTACAGACAAAAAGCACTACAACACACACCAGGCCCCCATCTCCCACCCCTCAGCAGGATGGAGCACCACACCCAGAAGCATGTGTCAGTCATTGAACGCTCCCCCACCACCTAACAGGTAGGTAGCCATCTTCACAGGGTTGGGGAATGTGTATCTGGAGGCAGCACTACAACTCCCAACAGGCCCCCTCTCCCACCCCTCAGCAGGATGGAGCACCCCACCCAGAAGCATGTGTCAGCCATTGAACGCTCCCCCACCACCTAACAGGTATGTAGCCATCTTCACAGGGATGGGGAATGTGTATCTGGAGGCAGCACTACAACTCCCAACAGGCCCCCTCTCCCACCCCTCAGCAGGATGGAGCACCCCACCCAGAAGCATGTGTCAGCCATTGAACGCTCCCCCACCACCTAACAGGTAGGTAGCCATCTTCACAGGGTTGGGGAATGTGTATCTGGAGGCAGCACTACAACTCCCAACAGGCCCCCTCTCCCACCCCTCAGCAGGATGGAGCACCCCACCCAGAAGCATGTGTCAGCCATTGAACGCTCCCCCACCACCTAACAGGTAGGTAGCCATCTTCACAGGGTTGGGGAATGTGTATCTGGAGGCAGCACTACAACTCCCAACAGGCCCCCTCTCCCACCCCTCAGCAGGATGGAGCACCCCACCCAGAAGCATGTGTCAGCCATTGAACGCTCCCCCACCACCTAACAGGTAGGTAGCCATCTTCACAGGGATGGGGAATGTGTATCTGGAGGCAGCACTACAACTCCCAACAGGCCCCCTCTCCCACCCCTCAGCAGGATGGAGCACCCCACCCAGAAGCATGTGTCAGCCATTGAACGCTCCCCCACCACCTAACAGGTAGGTAGCCATCTTCACAGGGATGGGGAATGTGTATCTGGAGGCAGCACTACAACTCCCAACAGGCCCCCTCTCACACCCCTCAGCAGGATGGAGCACCCCACCCAGAAGCATGTGTCAGCCATTGAACGCTCCCCCACCACCTAACAGGTAGGTAGCCATCTTCACAGGGTTGGGGAATGTGTATCTGGAGGCAGCACTACAACTCCCAACAGGCCCCCTTCTCCCACCCCTCAGCAGGATGGAGCACCCCACCCAGAAGCATGTGTCAGCCATTGAACGCTCCCCCACCACCTAACAGGTAGGTAGCCATCTTCACAGGGATGGGGAATGTGTATCTGGAGGCAGCACTACAACTCCCAACAGGCCCCCTCTCCCACCCCTCAGCAGGATGGAGCACCCCACCCAGAAGCATGTGTCAGCCATTGAACGCTCCCCCACCACCTAACAGGTAGGTAGCCATCTTCACAGGGATGGGGAATGTGTATCTGGAGGCAGCACTACAACTCCCAACAGGCCCCCTCTCACACCCCTCAGCAGGATGGAGCACCCCACCCAGAAGCATGTGTCAGCCATTGAACGCTCCCCCACCACCTAACAGGTAGGTAGCCATCTTCACAGGGTTGGGGAATGTGTATCTGGAGGCAGCACTACAACTCCCAACAGGCCCCCTCTCCCACCCCTCAGCAGGATGGAGCACCCCACCCAGAAGCATGTGTCAGCCATTGAACGCTCCCCCACCACCTAACAGGTAGGTAGCCATCTTCACAGGGATGGGGAATGTGTATCTGGAGGCAGCACTACAACTCCCAACAGGCCCCCTCTCCCACCCCTCAGCAGGATGGAGCACCCCACCCAGAAGCATGTGTCAGCCATTGAACGCTCCCCACCACCAAACAGGTAGGTAGCCATCTTCACAGGGTTGGGGAATGTGTATCTGGAGGCAGCACTACAACTCCCAACAGGCCCCCTCTCACACCCCTCAGCAGGTTGGGGCACCCCACCCAGAAGCATGTGTCTGTAAGTAAAAACCAAAGTGACACTGCACAGGTAATCAGACAGTGCATGCACACCATCATCACTCAACAAAAGCATTGAGAGACATGACAACATGAGGCTCTACTTCACCCAAAAATAGAAAAGAAAAGCACAGCCATTGACAGGATGCAGACAGCTCAGCGTACGTAACTGTGACAGAAACAGAACTGTGACTCTCAACAAATATGTCCAAGCAAACGGGCCTCTGACATGCATCACCCAGACTTCCCTCTGTAGCGTACATGGGTGCTGATCATGAAGGACCATGGGAAAACCAAACTAGCATGGTCTGCTGTATAAAGAAATACAAGCACAGGACATGTCAACGGTATGCATGTGATGACAATGGCTAGTCCATGCACACAGGTAATGTCTGCCAGGCAGAGTGATCAGCAAAGATGCTGAACATCAACTTGTAGTCATGCCAGTTGTCAGATGACAACCTCACATTGAAATCACCAATACTAGACGTGTGGCATGCTAACCAATCACAGGTCACACCATTGTGAAATGATGAATGTAACTCCACTTCATGGCATGAGGCACATCACTGTGCAGACATACAATGTGTGAAAAAGGCAACTGTGTGTAGCATAACATGTAAATAAGAGACATCAAACACAGCAACCCTGAGGTGTGTAAGGCAATTACCATCTACTTCCTGTCCCACAGGTGACCAACAACTGACTGCAGAGGACGACAACCTCAACCAGCACAGCCAGTCACCAGCTCCCGAACATCTCCCCTCGGATGCAGACTCCCTGGATAATGATGAGGAGGAGGACCAACCCGGACCATCTGGTGTGGCAGGGCGTAATGTGTCCCAGGACCCCACAGCCCCACCACCCTCTGCAACAACATCAACGCAGAGCCCTGCTGCAACGACCTGTGCCACCACCACCACCTCCACCACCACTACCACTACCACTGCTGCCTGCAACACTTGCCCTGCTCCACAGGCCAACCAGACCACAACAACTGCGGAGGTACGGGAGAGTAGGCCGGTGCCCACAGGAGGGAGGCAACAGGGCCGTGACAGCAGGCCAGGTGTGAGGACAAGGCTGACCCAAAGGGAAGAAGTCCCTGCCACTGAATCACTGGCACACATTCACAGAGTTGTGGGGGCCTATGAACACGCCCAGGGACAGTTGAGGCAGGCTCAGCAGGATGCCCGTGAGCAACAACAGATGCTGCGCTCAATTGACAACCGCATGGGCCAACTCGTGGCCTGCATGGGCCAAATCAGGGACCTCCTGGGCCAGCTAGTGGGGGTCCTCAGGGACAGGCATGCGGCACCGCCAACACCTACAGCTCCCTCCGTTGTGACGCAGGATGACAGACCCCCACCCTCCCCTGCGTCCAGCGAGCATGGGGACTCATCAGACACCACTGGCCATGCACCTGTGTCCCCCCTGCCAAAAGAGCAAGGGGCCGCCCGAAAAAATCATTGGGAGCATCCCGTGGCAAAGCACCTGGCAAAAGCCAGTCAAGTAGCCAGCCATGATGGCACCCCTCTTCACCCTGCTGTGTACCCTGCAGACTGTCCCCACACACAATGCCGTGGGAATGGCAAATGACTGCTGGACTGTGTTGCCATACTGATCTAGTGTATACTCTATTGTCTCATCTACCATCACTGACAAATCTGTTATTCACCATTCACAAATCTGTCAATATCCACATCTACATCACATGTATCCACTGTAAATAAACACTAATAACGCACCAATGTAGTTGTCACTGTTCCATGTTCATCACAGTATGTTAACTCACACCCATGATTACAATGTCACAGGAGCAGGGATACTCCGCAGGCAAGTAGAGGCTTTTGGGACCTAGGAAAACACAACAGAACATCAGTTGCTACTCAGGTGGTGGACTAACAACCATCACACAACACAGCACATCAAGGTACGACAATCTGCACATGTCACAAGGAGCAACTGTACCAACATAGACATCAAGTAGCTGTGTCAAAAGATCCCTTGCCATACACATCTGCAGCCAGCACTGACTCTGCAACATGCTGTAGTCACAAAACTCACATACACATATTCACCAAGCACAACATCATCAGACAACAGCCAGTATTGACATTGTCACTGACCATCAAGTGAAGTAGTTGTTGATGAGCTGCTGACGCTGTCCAACACCTTCCTCCTCTCCACTATCCTCGTCACTTGACGTTTGGGTGTTTGCAGGTGGGGGCTGTGGCTGGTCATCATCATCCTGGATTAAGGGGATCCCCTTCCGCACGGCCAGGTTGTGTAGCATGCAGCATGCTACCACTATCTGACACACCTTGACGGGTGAGTACTGCAGAGCCCCTCCGGGCTTGTCGAGGCATCGAAAACGCGATTTCAGGAGTCCAAATGTTCGCTCAATGACCCGACGTGTCCTCCCATGGGCATTGTTGTAGCGCACTTCAGCTGGTGTCCTGGGATTGCGAAGTGGACTCAGCAACCAAGGTCCGTTGGGATATGCAGAGTCACCTAAGTGTGAAAGACACATACAGATTGAGTGTCTGACATGTGTCCGAGGACAGCATGGCACACAAACAGCACACGACTCGACCCTTTGTACTCACCCACAATCCATGCCCGCTCCGGCGCCAGATTGGCCATCAGCTGTGGTAAAATGCTGTTGCGCATTATGTGTGAATCGTGGGCTGATCCTGGAAACTTTGCACAGACGTGTGAGATGACCATATCTGCCTGGCACACCACCTGCACATTGATGGAATGATAATGTTTCCTATTTCGGTAAATATGCTCCCGTGCTTGGGGTGGAATCAGGGAAACATGTGTGCCATCTATTGCACCAACTACATTAGGAACGTGTCCAAGTGCATAAAATTCGCCCTTCACATCCGCCAACTCATGCCGCCTGGGGAAATGTATGAATTGGTCCCTGTGTTGCATCATAGCCAACAGGACATCACGTAGCACCATGCTGAATGTTGGTTGGGACATCCCCCCTGCAATGCCCACAGTTTGCTGGAAGGATCCCGTAGCCACGAAATGTAGGAATGCCATCACCTTTGCCGTTGCCGTGAGTGCTGTTGGGTATGTCCTGCGTGGAAGCAGGTGTGGCTCCAATAGTGCACAAAGTTCCAGGAGGTTTGTCCGATCCAGACGGAATCGCCTTATGATGTCGGTATCCTCCATGTTAGCCAGCAGGGTGAAGGTACGAAACACATTAGGTCGCCTCCTAGGTGAGATGAAAGGGGACACGTCATAGCAACATAAATTAGGATGTGCACAAATTCATAAAGTCTGTCCTGTCACGGCGCTAACATTGACTGTCATCCCTGAAAGCACACAGCGCAATTCAGTCAGTGTTGTCCCAACATGAGACAGATTAATTGTACAACTGTCATGGATGTGCACAGTCAGTAGACACAATACGAACACTGTCTATGTGAATGCCAAGAGTCACATATCGAGCTGAGGTGGACTCAGCCTTGGGTGTACATGACACAGGACATGTGTGAAGCAGAGACACTGCTGGCTTCCACGTTGCTGCTGTACCTGCCACACCTCCTTGGCCAATAATTGCAGGGGACACATCAACAACACAATGTGGATAGATCATTGGGATTGTCTTTGTACTCAGTGCCACTTCGAACACACTCAAATTCAATGACATTCACATCCCAAACCCATACATGTGCCAATGTCATCAGTACACAGGCCATATCTGCTGCTGACTTGAATACAAAGTCGGACAGTGACAGATGATGTCACGCCTGTGCAGAGTATGTGTACCACTGTAACAGGCCACCATTACCCCACTGCCCAATACTCTCTACAAGCACACAGATAGCCAATATGGCACACATTAACAATAGATGAGGGACGTGATCAGCAGGGCCTGTATGCACCCTTAATCTTCCCCCATTTTGGACATTTACATGCAGCATCAAGGAGGGACTGCCCAAGGACACATGTGCACCACAACACATACCATGGTGATACACATCCAGCTGTTTCAAGACACAACAGTGCCACAACACATACATACAATACTACATGGACAATGCCAAGCCAGTATGCCAACAAGTCCACGCATGAACATACTGAATGCATGACATATGGACTACTGGCTCAGACACCTGACACCAGTGGATGTAATTTTACACCACATGTCCCAAAGGACATGCATCCTGACCCTCATTCCACACAGGCTGTCAGGCCCAACACAGCATACAATCAATATCCCACATCTAACAAACATGCTGGCTGTGCATGAGTAGTGGGACACTGGTACCTCACATTGACCAAATGTCGGAGTTGGATGAGTGTCACAGGCACAACAGTCAAGGTACATCTCACCTGTCTTGGGTGCCCACACCATCCTGATACACCAGCAGATGTGATCCACCCACACAGTGCTGGAATAGATGGTGAGCAAGGATGGCTAGCACCCCATAGCATGCACATACACTAGTGTTGGTGGCAACACACTGCACACGTGTGCCACTTGTGCTGACCATCCAACATTGCAGACAATTCCCGCTAATCAGTGCACACACATTGCACAGGCAAAACTGGACACCCATAGCCTGTGGACAAATGTCGCATACTATATTCCATACAGTTAGCACAATCCACAACCGTGCATGCAGTCCATCTGCCAACGCAACATTCCTGATGTGAACAATGGACATGCACTGGTGGCAGGTGAGTAGCACCGGAACACAGCACAACACTCAAAAACATAGTGTAGCTAAGCACCATTGTTGAAATGTACATGTCACTGATTCACATACAACAGTCCAAACAACATGAGCACAGACCTGACACTACCACATAGGTCCCTGTGGTTACAGGTGGCAGACATGTAGCAAAGACATCTGCTCTGGCCGTCTACCCAAGTGACAAACAATAATAATGCAACGGATGCCAGGTGTGGTGCTGAAGTACTCGTCATCCTTTAGCAGGTCGAGCCCACCCCTGTACATGTGGACATACACTGCAGGAGTTGCCAGTGTGTACAAAGACATAATATGCGGCATGTAATTGGTCTTAGCAATAACACAACAGGGTGACATCTGTTTCCAATGATGACAGTCATGCTGAATAAATGAGTTCATCTGGGTTTTCAGTGTAACACATGGGCTCAGGTGTGAGATAGTGGTCAGCATGGGTGGCAGATACGACATTGTGTGTAAATATTGCTCAACATAATGGAGTACAGTGTTCCATTTGGTGTGAGACGTTACACAGTGGCTGACATTTGTGACAGGAGACCATATCAATGTTATCCAGTGCCATGTGCCACTGTACGTATCCACTGTGCGTAGTACAGTAATGACCATTGATCCACACAGAACAAGAACTGTCCGTAGGTGCCTTAAACGTGCCCCATAAACACAATGACGCACAGAGTGTACGATGTGATACTGCATGTTCCCCATAGCGGACGCACATACTGTCCGTGAATTGGGTGGCGGAGCATGCCAACCACCATTTGTACCTGTGTCGATGCCCACCACTGACGCAAGTGTGTCATGTGCTGCACATGACACATTGGTGTTAGTGATGGCCCTCTACATAGCTGCAGATGGCGTTTGTCATGCTCCACCAGCCACATCCCGGTCACCCATGTCACTCTATGGCAATCAAACAGCGGTAGCGCCGGCCAGGACCCCACGGTGTGTCACCGCCATGAACCATGCCCTTGCAGCCAATGGGGACCGCTATTGCGGTGGCATGATGCAGATTCAAAAATCGCGGTAGGCGTGCTCCGCCCCCAGCGGATGCGGAGATAGGCTGCATTTGTAAGATGCACCACCACGGTAGCGCCGGCCAGGACCCCGCGGTGTGTCACCGCCATGAACCATGCCCTTGCAGCCAATGGGGACCGCTATCGCGGTGGCATGATGCAGATTCAAAAATCGCGGTAGGCGTGCTCCGCCCCCAGCGGATGCGGAGATAGGATGCATATGTAAGATGCACCACCGCGGTAGCGCCGGCCAGGACCCCGCGGTGTGTCACCGCCATGAACCATGCCCTTGCAGCCAATGGGGACCGCTATCGCGGTGGCATGATGCAGATTCAAAAATCGCGGTAGGTGTGCTCCGCCCCCAGCGGATGCGGAGATAGGATGCATATGTAAGATGCACCACCGCGGTAGCGCCGGCCAGGACCCCGCGGTGTGTCACCGCCATGAACCATGCCCTTGCAGCCAATGGGGACCGCTATCGCGGTGGCATGATGCAGATTCAAAATCGCGGTAGGCGTGCTCCGCCCCCAGCGGATGCGGAGATAGGATGCATTTGTAAGATGCACCACCGCGGTAGCGCCGGCCAGGACCCTGCGGTGTGTCACCGCCATGAACCATGCCCTTGCAGCCAATGGGGACCGCTATCGCGGTGGCATGATGCAGATTCAAAAATCGCGGTAGGCGTGCTTTGCCCCCAGCGGATGCGGAGATAGGATGCATTTGTAAGATGCACCACCGCGGTAGCGCCGGCCAGGACCACGCGGTGTGTCACCGCCATTAACCATGCCCTTGCAGCCAATGGGGACCGCTATCGCGGTGGCATGTTGCAGATTCAAAAATCGCGGTAGGCGTGCTCCGCCCCGCGGAGGCGGTCATTGGATGCTTTTGAAGAAGGCTGACCTGGAACACCAATGGCAGAAGACTATGACCACTGAAACGAGTCCAGGGCCCTATATATGTGTGGAAGGGAGCACCACATTTCCACTGCTCACAGAACCTGCTGCCTGGGACCCCTCACCTGCTGCTGCCTCCAGGGACTGCTGCCTGAGACCCCTCACCTGCTGCTGCCTCCAGGGACTGCTGCCTGGGACCCCTCACCTGCTGCTGCCTCCAGGGACTGCTGCCTGGGACCCCTCACCTGCTGCTGCCTCCAGGGACTGCTGCCTGAGACCCCTCACCTGCTGCTGCCTCCAGGGACTGCTGCCTGGGACCCCTCACCTGCTGCTGCCTCCAGGGACTGCTGCCTGAGACCCCTCACCTGCTGCTGCCTCCAGGGACTGCTGCCTGGGACCCCTCACCTGCTGCTGCCTCCAGGGACTGCTGCCTGGGACCCCTCACCGCCCACTGCCGCCGCTGACGTCTCATGTCCACAGTGATGGCTAGGACGGAGAAGATCCGTGCCAGTCCATTTACAAGCGAGGAGCTGGATGTCCTGGTGGACGAGGTGCTGACACAGTACCCACGGCTATATGGTGGCCCAAATGTTGTGGTAAGTCTCCAACAGTGGGGGTGTGAGTGCAAGGGGGCACACATGTAGTCGATCAGATGGTGTATGTGCCTGAGAGTGTGGGGTTGTGTAATGCACTGGCTGACATGCTGTTTCCTAGTTGTTAAGGAGGTGTATGCAACCCACACATTAAATGCATGGACATGAAGGGTGGATGGACATGTGTTGTGTACACATCCATATGGTGTGACAGCTATCTGGTGATGCATGTTTCGGGACAGTTATTGTTCATGTGACTGTTTGTGTGGCTCCTCGTTGTCCATCTCTGTGTGATTCTACCTGGCATGGACTGTCCACGCCCAATGTGACAAGGACACATCACTGACTGTACAGAGTGTGATACGTGTGTGGTTGGCATGAGTGTACATCAATGACCCATATCTGCCGTGTGGAGATGAGTCTGTGTCATGCCACTGTTCAGAGAGAGAGGTTTTACCATGAGAGTGTGTCACTGATGTTTTCCCCTCTTGTCTCCCACACCTGCAGCTCAAGGTACACCAGCGTAAGGCCGTGTGGAGGTCCATTGCAACCAAGGTGCGGGCTCTGGGAGTGTCAAACCGCCGGCGCACCCACTGCCACAAGAGGTGGGACGACATATCACGACTGGCAAAGAACGTTGCCGAGATGACACTGGGGATACTCCCTCGCAGTGGCAGGTTGTCACGACGCAGCTTGACACCACTGATGTGCCGCATCTTGGCTGTGACACAGCCTGAGCTGGACGCACGTTTGAAGGAGCATCAACAGCAAGCTAGGGGTGAGTATTCTGTGAAGGTTGATTTTGTCTGTGAGTGGCTGCATGTGTACCAAGCCTGTACCTGCGCTGGTGTACGTGATGTGGTTACTGTGATGCAGTGGGTTGTAAGTGGCCCCTGTGCTGGGTGTGGCAGTCACGGATTTTACATACATGCACTTACTGATGTTTTTCCAATCCAGGGAATTTCAATGGCATTGTGGATGGTGTGCTGCAGGCCTGGTCCATTGGTGTTAGTGTTTGTACACCCCAACATGCATGATGTTGTGCTGTCTGCCCATCACATGGCTCAGCTATGCCGTGTTTAGATGTTTGTATGCACTGTTTGAGGTAGTGAAGTGTGTCTGCATGGTGAGATTGCACGGGGTGGCCTGCAACATGTAGACTTTGTCATCCTCAGTGTTGCTTTGCTTGAATATGTTTGTCCTGTTGCTGTCACTTTGCTGACCCTACATGTCTCTCTGTTATGCAGCATCTCCCGTGGGCACGGAGGGACAGGGGACGGACACCAGTGGTGGTGAAACAAGCACAACAGCTGCACAGGATCCCAGTGACACAGATGTGACCAGCGCCTCGGAGGGGGATAGGAGTATGCTGGAGGAATCACAGCCCGAGACGCAAAGTTCAACATCATCTGATGACGGCGGTGGTGCAGACATCTTGGAGGACACAGGGAACGGAGAGTCTGCTACATCTTCCAGCACACAGCGTGCAGTGCCCACCCTCCCAGCCACTTCCTCTGTTGCTGCCCGTGTTCGCACCACAAAGAGGGGAAGAGTGTCCTTCATTCCAGGCACCGCTGCCCCTGCCCCTGTGCCCCCTGCTGCCATCAGTGCAGAGTGTGTGGACCTTATGCGCCAGCTGTGTGTGGGGCAGACAGGGCTCCTCAATGCATTGTCAGACCACGACCGCAAATTGGCACAGGTGTTAGCTTTCATGGAGGGCATACATTCAGACGTGGGTGGGCTGCACCGCACTGTCCAGACAATGTCCTCCACAATGGCGGCTGCACTTCAACTGGCTCAATCTCGTAGTCCAATTCCAGTCCCTTTGTCCACCCCCATGCCAGTGGCGACGTCTGACGACGGTGACCACGCTTCACACACCTCAACGTCACGATACTGCACACGTAGCACACAGCAGCAGCAGCCCAAGCGGTCAAGGTCACAGACACCTTCCCCTACAAAGAAAAAAACAACCCCAGAGCGCAAAGGGAAGAGCCCGTCAGACGTTTCAAAGGCACATGATTCAAGGAGGAAGTACTCAGGGTCACAAGCCTCAGAGCAATCCCTGGCCACAGACTCTGTGGTCCCAAAAACGTCTCGCAAAGGCATGCAGACACTCTCCATGCCCACTGTGAAGGTGGGGCCTGGCAAGGCTACACATAGTAAGGTATCCAAGGCTGTTTCACCAACTACCTCTACTCCCATTCCAAGTCCAGTGAAGCAGGGACAGGAGGGCACTGTAGGGGGCACACAGGATAAAGAGGGGATGGAGGGGCAGAGGCAATGCCAGGCTAAGCGTCCTTCTGGATCCAGCACATCCCCAAAGGGAGGTCCAGCGTGTGCACCTGCGGCAGCCTTGGTGATGAGTGTGCCGTTTGTGTCCACACCACTTCCCATTGATACCAAGACAGGCAAGCCATTTAGAATCCCCAAGAAGTGGAAAGGCACCCCTCCACTGTCTCCCTCCCACACTGTGTCCCACGTCGGCCTGAGTCCACCTCCACGTGCCACTACACCACCTGGTCCAAGCAGCCCTCCAGCGTCCAAGGCCACTGATAGCTCTTCCTCAGCTGGGCGTCTCACTCCCCAGTCAAGTGGTCCAACTGTGCCCGACACACAGTCAGCTCCCAGTCAGACTGACAGCCAAGTCTGAATGTTGATCAATGTCACAGACCTGTCTCTCCCACACCGGTACCTGTGCTGCCCATCGTGACACACCAGACTGTGTTGCTGACCATGGCGGAGTTTGGTGACACACATTCCCTGTGCAGCTTCTCATTGACTCTGTCAGCACCTTGGACTGGCCACTGGCCTTGCAGTTTTCCCCCTGACTGTGCAGCTTCTCATTGACTCTGTCAGCACCTTGGACTGGCCACTGGCCTTGCAGTTTGCCCCCTGCCTGTGCAGCTTCTCATTGTCTCTGTCAATACCTTGGACTGGCCACTGGCCTTGCAGTTTGCCCCTGCCTGTGCAGCTTCTCATTGTCTCTGTCAGCACCTTGGACTGGCCACTGGCCTTGCAGTTTGCCCCCTGCCTGTGCAGCTTCTCATTGTCTCTGTCAGCACCTTGGACTGGCCACTGGCCTTGCAGTTTGCCCCCTGCCTGTGCAGCTTCTCATTGTCTCTGTCAGCACCTTGGACTGGCCACTGGCCTTGCAGTTTGCCCCCTGCCTGTGCAGCTTCTCATTGACTCTGTCAGCACCTTGGACTGGCCACTGGCCTTGCAGTTTGCCCCCTGCCTGTGCAGCTTCTCATTGACTCTGTCAGCACCTTGGACTGGCCACTGGCCTTGCAGTTTGCCCCCTGCCTGTGCAGCTTCTCATGTTCAGGCTCTGCATCTTGTGCCTTGGTCCTGTCTGATATTGTTGCCTATCAGTGCTATTTGTGAATAAAAACAGTTGCTCATGTTGTCAGTTGTGTCATTGTCCTTACTGAATAAGGCTTTTCCTGTATGTCTCACATTTACTGGGCCACATGCTCTGTGTGCCACTTCAACTGTGCCACTGGCTTGTTTGACTTATCATTTATTTTACAGGGGTGACGGGGACTTCAGTTCTTCATTATTCGGATACTTGTGGGGTCAGTGATGTTGTTTTCGGTGACATACCAGACTCATGTTCCTTCCTTGTTGCTGTTGGCTATGTTTTACTGCATCCTGGTATGTGGGCACTGCAAACACATAGAGGGGTCATATACACGGGATTGCAGGCAGGCTGACCAGGCTCAACATGTATGTGCGTTCTTGCTTTCATGTATGCCTAGCAGTGTAGATGTGTAGTCATGTTGTGATGGGCAGTCATCCTAGTCACAACGGTTACTTACATGGTGTGCATTTGGGTGGTCAAGGGTTGTACGGTGTGTTGGTTGTGGCTTTGTCGTGTGTGTTGATGTGTGTGTTAATGGTGTGTGACTCATGGCTGTGTGGGACTGTTGTGTGTTTGTGTGCACACACTGCTTGTTGTGCATTCAGTGCTGTGGGTGTATGTTGCCTTGTGCTGTCCTAGTGTACATCCCCTGATGTACTGCTGTGTTTGCTATGTGCTTTGTGGTGTTGTGCATCTGTTGTGTGTTTGATGTGTCTGTGTTGTTCTGTGATGGTGCACTTCTTGTCTGTGTTGTGGTATGTAGCCTATGCATTTTTCCTGACTGATGAGGTGGTGCACTCCTGTTGTGTGTGTGCTCCCATTGCCTTCCCCTAGTTTGGCTGCACAGGTGATGTGTGTTATTTTTGTGGTTCTGTATGTGTTTCTGTTTTGAATTGTGTTTGCCATTTTTGTTTTGGTGCAGACGTTGGTACTGAAATCCCTGTGTGTGTGTGTGATGTTTGTGGATGCCCCTAGGTGGTTTGATTGTTTGTCTGTATCTTGTCTGGACATTATGTAGGCCCTTCTGTGTGTCTGGCATTGGGGTTGTGTGCTGCAGATATGAGGGGGGTATGTTTGGGGACTCCTACTTGTGTTTGACAGTCATTGAGTGTGCCCTGTGTGATACTCATGTGTACTTGCTGTTCACTGTTTGACTTGAGGTCCTTCCTTTCATCCCTGTCCCTATACATGGGTTACCTTGCTGTCTCCCTGAGTTGTTGCACTGAGGTGACTGTTGTTTGACTTCACTCACTGTGCCAGCCATGTGCTTGGTTGGGGTGTGGATGTTGTTCTAGGTTCCTTGTCCTGCATGTGTCTGTTCACCTGGTTGTTGGTTGTCTCCTTGCCCTCCCATTTGTGTGCACATCATTTTTGCTTTCCTCTATGTTGTGCTCCATTGCTGGTGGCATGTAGTCTGTGTATGTGGCTGTGTGTCGGTGTGGGGTATGTCTGTGTGAGTTGGCAGGGTGTGTGTCCAGTAGTCTGTATGTTCCTTGTGTGTGTGTATGTTAATTTTGTGCTTGTATTCTGCTTTCTTGCCATGTATGTGGTGTTGTGGTGTGTGTGTTGCCCTGGGCCTGTGCCTCTGTGCTGTGTGTTAATCTACACCCAATGCTGCTGTGTCTGTCTCCCTAGGTGTTAGTTGTGTGCTGCTGGGTGTGGATTTAGCTCGCTTGGTGTTGGACATGGGGGTGCACAGGGGGGATTGGCATGTTTCTTGCTGTGTGCGGCGGAGCTGTGGGTGGTGGGTGGTGGTGGTGGCCTGTGGTCTTTCTGGCCTGTCCGTTGCTGTACATGCATTCTGCTTTGTGCGATGGATTTCCCGCATACTCACCGCTGCGGTGTCGTCAGCAACACATTACATTATGTTCGCGGTAATTTGGTGGGCTTGATGCAGGGTGTGAATTGGTGCCAGCTGAGACATGTGTGGGTACACTGATGGATGTGTTCCTGTCCACACCAGTGTGTCTGGTGTGGCCAGGTGCCCTGTTTCAGCCCGTGGAATTTGTGTTCTGTTTTGTGTTGTATTGTGTTTTTTTACGTACCTGCGGCGGCGTCCGCGGCGGGCGATGTTGACCTGGTGATGTATCACGTACAGCACCGGGAGGACGTGTAGTGCTGGATCCATGGCGTTCGGCTCCGGGTGGAGGACTCCGGAAGTCTCGTTTCACGCTCCGCTGTCGAGATTCCGCCGTGTCTGGAAGGGCGGTTTCTCCCCTGCGGTTCGACGGGTTGTTTGGCGCATCCTAATTTGTTGAGCGGATGGGACGTCATTCCGCACGGCGGTGAGTCTCCATTGGCTCCCACCGGCGCGGTGGCGGGCGCAATTTCATGGCGGTCGGCGTTGCACCGTGGAGGTCGGGAAATGGGGCATATTTGCCCTTCATAATATGGCGGCCGTGAGGACCGCTGCTGGCGGGCGGTAAAAGGCATTTTTCTGCACCGCCGGCACCGCGGTACTGACACCGACCGCCATCGTAATCGGCCCCTAAGTCAGGGAAGGTGCTAGACACTAAACATATATAATTTACTATTCCCACTCCAAACTTCATTAAATCAGGGAAGGTGCTGTACACTAAACATATATAATTTACTATTCCCACTCCAAACTACATTAAATCAGGGAAGGTGCTGGACACTATACAATTAAAATTAAATATTCCCACTCCAATTTATATTAAGTCAGGGAAGGCACTGGACACTAAACATATATAATTTACTATTCCCACTCCAAACTACATTAAGTCAGGGAAGGTGCTGGACACTAAACATATATAATGTTCTATTCCCAATACCAATTATATAACCTTTTGTAAGATGGTACACACCAAACATATTTAATTTACTATTTTTAAATAGACATTGTATTGTAAAACATTAATATTTTCAAACATATATTTAACAATATATGACACATATAAATATTAATATTCAAATTATTATAGTTAAATTCTAAAAAACATTTTATTATTATTTCCAAATTAAAATATATAATCGACTAAAACCAAAAAAGTTACTCTCATTAATAAATAAAAATATTAACATAAATATTTATTTTAAATTTGTAAATTTTCAAATTTTTTTAATAAAAAAATACTCAAATGTATCCCCTATAAACACAACATCCCACTACTCCAATATTTAAAATGTAATCTAAAATTTTAAAATTTAAGAAATTTAAATTTTTTAAAATTTAAAAACACTCACCACCCTTAAACACTATAAACCCACCATTACACTCATACAAATATTTCTATAAATTTTTTAAAAATTTAAAAAAAAATATATATATTTAAACTTGCTACCCTTATTTCCCATTAACCCAACATCCAAATCCTCAAAAGAAATTGTACATTCATTTAAAATTTTGAATTAATATTTAAAATTTAAACAAAATTTTTAAAACACTCCCCACCATTATCCAATATTAGCCCAACATCCCACTCCTAAAAAAAAATTGTACATTCATCTAAAATTTTAAATTAATATTTAAATTTTGTGCATTTTTTTTTAAAACACTCCCCACCTTTATACCCTATAAACCCAACATCCCGCTCCTAAAAATTATTATACAATTTTTTTTAACAATTATTATAACATTAAACATATAACACAATAAAAAAATAAATACTAAATCGATATATTTTAATGGGGATATTTTAACAAACAATATTTTTTACAACAATATTTTTTACAACACACAAAATTGATATTTTATACATAGATATGTTTAACATCGATATTTTGTACTAACGATATTTTAAACTCGATATTATGTCAAGTTGATATTTAAAACTCGATATTCTGAACACTTTACCTCATACTTCTACCCACACGGTCTTGACCTTCCGGCCGAGGAGCGCGGGACCGGGACTACTGTTCTGAGTCCTCTCGACCTTGGGGATTTCTCCACCGGGGTCATCACGTACCGCTCGGCTGGCTCTGAATTCTTACATATAAGGTCTCTTCCCGTTAGCTGAGCAACTTTTAACTGTCATTTTAAAGCCTTGCCGCTTCTCCCTACAGGAGCACCCAGTCTTAAGCTATTTTAGGCCAGTTTCTACATTGCCTCGGCCCAACCGGACTTGTCACCTCTGCATTCCCCTGCACATCAGGGCTTTCACTCCATGACATGGTGGCACTCTGGGGCCTATTAGGATGGCGGGCGGATGTCCACCGCCGGGCCGGCGGTGGCACCTGCCGGGCCTGCGGTGGACATCCGCCCGCGATCGCAAGCCAGAAAAACGCCGGTCAGATTAGGATGGCGGTGGTGACCGCTGCGGTGTGAAATTCCAATCGGCGCTTTTCCGCCAGTTGCCATCCGCACTCCTGCCTTGTGGACGGAGCAGGACCGGGATAATGGTGGCGGTGCCGAGCAGGCTCCGCCGGCAGGATTATGATGCCGGCGGTAGCCAGCCTTTCCTCAGCGGTCAAACCGCCATGGAAAGGCAGGCGGAGATCTTCCGGGGGCCCGTTGTGGGCCCCCAATGTTTTGGGGGGGTGTGGGTTCACTGGGGGCACCCATGGTCCACCCCTACATTTCCCTGTACCAGGTGGCAGGCACTGTGCAGTGCCTGTCACGCAGTGCAGGAAAATGCAGGACATGCTCATTTGGACATCGCAGCGGTGCTGCGTGGAGCAGCAACCGCCGCAATGTTAAAGCCCGCGATCAGACCGCCGCGGTCGGATTTCGACCGCGGGCCATTGTAATTCGACCGGCGGTGATGTCGCGGTCCATGCAGGCGTTCTTTTCCCGCTGCCATGGCGGTCGGGGAGGTTTTCCGACCGCCATCCTAATAAGCCCCTCTGTGTGCACGAGCGTCCCGTAGTACACCGCATTAGGGGGCTTGCTTACAATCTGGCTGCACCTTCAGCTCCCAGGATGTTTATGTTTGATTTCATCCCACTCCCCCTCTTTTTCCTTGCGCTGAGTCTTGTGACTGCTGGAACCTAGACTGTCACAAAAAAGGCCCCTTTATTGCCTTTAAACATTCTGAGCCACTTACGGGTCCCCACATGCGGAGCCATTATCACACGGTCCGGTGTTCATCCAGCATTTTTCTGGACCGTTGCCCACTGCAGTACCTTGCCCCCGGAGGGATTATTCACCTCCTTGGTTGGAACCAGGGCATTGGGTGCGCAGCCTGTATTACTCTCCAGCTGCTCTCCACCTGACATATGCTCCTCTTAGCATACATATTCAACATTTATTCAGCTGTATGTCTGTGTATATGTATGACTGCATGCTACAGTCAACCTTTCTGTCCCCCCTTCGACTATAGGGTTTGGACGCCACCTCGAGTGCGTGCGCCAAGGGTAAGGCGCCACTAGCTCACCCTACTATGCGGGTAAGCATCACAATTGATTATCCATATAATTTGCAGAGCCACATTTGCACTGTTAATGTATACATGTGGCACTTAATTTAAGAAATTTAAGGAGTGTGTGCGAAATGTGTTAAACTTTGTACTTGTAACACTTGTCTCTTTTCAGGGACGACGCTGACCAGCAGAACTCTTGATTGGTTCAAAAACCAACTAGCTGATTGTATCTTTTTCTAACCACCAACTACATTTGGTATGTGTGGTTAACTCACCTTATTTTTGCACTTTCAGTTGGTCCTGAAGAAAGCCACGTCACCTCCACGGAGGGCATCACTGCTGAAACATGTTGACCAGTTAGAGACCATGACAGGTTGAATCCTCCTGCCATAGCCCACACTTTTTTTATCCTGACCCCTGGATGTTCCATTAAAGCTTGTCCTGACATACCAGGTAGTTAGTTTTAACTTCACTTTCACTTTCCTTTCACACTCCCTCCACGCCCGGTTCATCTGAAGGTTTTAGAATACCTCTTGATCAAATAGACAAAACATCCCTGAGCTCCTCACTCTCAGAGAGGGGGTCGTAGCCAGACTGCGACTAGGTTCGCAGTGCGAGGAGGTTCCCTATGATGAAGAATGCCACCTACGGGTGGGTGAGGGAAACCATCCTTCAAAAGGGACCCCACGCACTCCCCCCCTTTTTCACTTTAGACCCAGGGGTGCTTTTTTGTGTTGCCATATTTGATCAGAGAGGAGTCGCCTCCTGATGGTCGTTAAACCTCCTCAGGCCTCTTTTGTGTGTACTGAACTCCTATTACTGCACATATCACAATTACAAAATGTGCAGTAAGCAATGAATCCCCTACAGTTTTCACCAGGTAAATTGTGACAGGTCCAACATGCCAAAATTTTCCGGAGGAAAAATGGCCCGTAACCATGGAACATGCAGATTTTGTTGTGGGGAGCAACAAAATCCACCAGATATGTCAGGTTTTTCAGGCAATAATTGTAGCTGATTGGTATTTATCACACCCAGTACATTCCAGTTCCTGCAGTGTCAAAAGATATCAGGTGCAATACATGTTGCATGCTTAACCAGGCTGGCTGTAATCAGGCCCAAAGTTAGGACTACTCGCCAAACTCAAGATCCATGAAGGAGTTTTGATGAAGGATTTAGTTCCTGAACCTTAGGCGATATGACATTTGAGGCACACAGCAGATGGGGGTTGTTGGTGGATGTCCCTGCTACTCTTTTGGGTTTTATGTACGGAGTGCTCTTCTGTCAGATAGTTACAGAGTTTATACACACTACTCTTGTGCACCTCCACAGTGGAGGACATCTTACAATGGCACGCCATTCTGTCTAAAGAGCCCATATGTTTTGCAAACAATGTCTGTGGTAAATGATATCCCTATAAATCAAGATAGCAGCAGCATCCACAATAGTGGGATGTATTGTTCATCACCTTTAAGATATCTTCTCCTGTAATGACTAGAGCAGAACTGCACCAAACAAACCCGGGTGTGGCATATATTTTGCTAAAGACATTAAGATCATGACAATCCTTCACTAGATCCCCAGAATGCAAAATTACTTAGCATGTGCTTAGAGCCATTTAGCACTGTCTGCAGCTAGCTGTCCGTTGAAGCACCCATCAAGTTTTGCTGCCCAAATGGCATTAACATGATGCATACCCAGCGGGTCCCGAAACCATGCAACAGATATTTCCAAGCTTACAAGAGTTTCCTCCTGTCTGATCACATATATGCATCTGTAACCATGAGGTGGACACTAAATTCCACATTTGTAGAAATTTCCCTGATCAACCCTACCACTCAACAATGGACATTTGTAGCACAGTGACTCATATATCTGCATCATTCCCTCATTCAGAGTCAAACTCATCATCACCACACAAGATGACAGGTGCATCCAAAATACCTTGTCAGGTGAATAAACAACATGGACAGCTATGTTAGAGAAGTACCACTGTTGTATTCCTCTTAGGGTATCCATAAACGGGCTTTCCAGTATCATGTCCTTATATAGGCACAATTCGCCCTGCCCTTATATAGGCATAAAATCCCAGCCCTTATTTAGGCATTAAACCGTGCACTCCAAACACAGGCATGGTCTCTGACATCCGTCCACCCTAACGTCACAACGAGTTCATGAAGAACAGACCCTTAGGCTGCGGGAGTTTCCCTAGTCCAGGACTATTGATTTCTTCAAGGACTCATATATTATGCATGAACCATTATTCCTTAGGGGGTTCATTCATGACGTCTTTCGCTGTCCAACTCACGTCAATACTAACATTCTTAGGTGCTCTCAGGTATAAATATACCTTCCCTAGCCCCTGTAAACCAGAGGAGACCTCGACTTCAGAGGAGCCCGTTTCCCGGCCTGACGCACTGAGAAGACGCTGCCATTCCCTGCACGCAGAGAGCCCAGCTTCCAGCTTCCAGTGATCTGACTTCCCTTGCGGGGTGTTGGAGTTCGAGTCTGGCAAAGAGATTCCTACCTCTCTCATTCTTCAGGTATGGAGCTGACTAGAACCTAGAGGGACTCTTGGCATACTAGACTTAACATACTCTTAGTATACCATAGTAAGGAATACTTCACCTACTTCTTCCCTCTTCCTACACCTAGGTCAGGTTAGGTACATTGGGGTAGAATTAGCTTAGCAACGCATTGTATGAGTACTCGCATTTTTAGTCTGTGTTATTTATGTAAATGCATATGTACTAAAAGATAATGCTATCGCAGTATTATTTATTTCTACTGCTCACTCTGTACATTATTTATCTTGCATACTGTCTTGTGATCGTAACAGCACATTTTACTTACACCAGAAACAAGACTGTTCAATAAATCCTTTATTGAAACGCCCGTCTATTTCTTTCTGTGTAACTTGGAGAAAACTAAGCATGCACGACTGAGCTGAGTAAAATAGTTATCTATTGTTTCCACGACTCTGGGACACGTTCTGATTCTAAAGGGAAACACAGTGGTCATGTTTTGCGGCTGCCAGAAACTACTCCCTTCTTGTTGTCAAGGAGTTTCTAGTGGCCTCTGAGCTAGCTGGCACAAGTAATTAAGTTTAATATACTCGATAGGGACATACTGACCTTAGTCCTATGTCAAACCTATAGGATATATTATTCCAATGCGCAGAGCCTATTAGGGAAATAGGAGCTACACTACATGGCGCCCAACGGTTTGGTAAGGCAGTAATTCAACGTTAGATACTGAGTAACTCAGCCGTGCCTTTTCTCTCAAGACCCCTACCCATATACTCCAAAAGACGTCTGGAGTGGGCAGGGTTAAGTATCCACCACGGCTACATAGGGCAGTACCCTATATATTAGCTGTTTGGTTTGCTCAACGTTGAAGGATACAGTGTTCCAAAATATTGTGCACCTTATCTTTGTTTCCTTGAAACTTGTTCCACATTTTGCAAAAAACAAAATGAATGAAGACGCCGGAGACGGTGTAACTGTGGCTGATCCAGCCCTACCAGCAGTTTTTAACTTTACCGGTTTAAATGAAACCCAGGAGGGTGTTATAGACATCCCTCAAAACTTAAGAAGAGCCATCACTCTAAAAACTTATAAAACATGGCCTACCACCAAGAGGCGGTAGAGCAGTTTTCGTGATAGAGGCACATGAATCCTTTCAGACAGAGGTATTCTATTCATGGGTAATATTTCCTGAATCCAATCCAGTAACACACATGTTTCACTTCTACAAAGAAGATGAACCACCAGAGGAATACAGTCCTTTCGAGGATATAGAAATTCCATTAACATACCAAGAGCATCAGCTCTGGTTTAAAGGCGCCCTAAAACATCACAAAAACATTACCAGGCTCGGTCCACTAGGTAGACCAGGAGCAACATGGCCGATTTTAGCCGGCTACACACCTCATCCTGACATTGAAGAGATGTCAGATGAGGAGTTACGTACTCAACTCACAGAGTTAATAAAAATTTACAGACAATTGGTCCAATATGTCATGCAGACTTTTACAGTCCGACCACCATTGACATATCCAAATCCAACTCCCCAACAGGGGAATGCACTAAAAATTACACCACAGACACTCAACTCAGTCATGGGTAAAATGCCCACAAAACGTGAGCAAATTCCGTTTTGGATAGCTCAAAAAATTACTCAAATCGAAGCAGTATTTCCAAATACTAGCCCACATGAAAAACACAGAATCCTAACAATCAGTTTACCGATGGGGATCACACCACAACTGGCAGACTGCACCACTTGGGGCTCAGTCTTTGCTGCCATCTATACTAAAACACATGGTATTCCATCAATTGCGGTAATACCTGATGTCCTAAAGCAAATTCAAAATGAATATGGGGCAGAGCCTGCTCTAAATTTAGGTATGAAGTTACTGAAAAATTTCGAGCAGGTCTCAACAATAATATTATCTAATATTAAAGGAGAGGCAGCAGCAGTTGCGATCCGCCAGAAATTGAGGGAATTCGATGTTACAGAACATCAAACTGAGCTACCAAGAATAATAGAACAATCTTATGCAGAATTAGGCAGAGATAGTTTGGGTGGAAGACCAGTGAAGCCGAAGCTATCTGAAAGTCCTGAGAAGGACTCTATTAAACAAACTCCTACATCTTCTAAAAAGAAGTGGGAGTCTACTAAACAAAATTCAAACGAGAAACGTTCTCAATCCCGAGGTAGGTCTCCTCAAAAGGAGCCCTCTGAAAGGAGGTATAACCTCAGGAATAGGGATAATTTGAGAAAACCTGATAGGTATCAAGATACTGATACACGTTCCTCTCGTCCCTTTCAGATCTCATCACAGACTTCGGAAAGAAGAGGATGATCAGAACATAAAGAAGAATGCGTGAAATCGAAAGAAGACAAACACGCTTCAAAAAATAAAACAAAACCTCAATTCTCCAAAAAGAAGGTAGCAGGTCTGAAGATCAGACATGCCGAGAATACTGAGAACACAACTCAAGAACGGAGAATGGGCTCAGACCATGCTGGACAGTGCAGCAGAAGTCACAATAGTTCGCCAGCCCGTGAAGGAACTTCTGGAGCTAGTGGACTTGAATGAGTACATCACAGTAGAGACTGTAGACACCAGGGTTAGTACTCCACAAAAGTTATATGAAATAACACTCCGGATGGAGGGAGACAAACCTAGACAGGTGAAAGCACTTTTTTGGGAAAGACTATCAAGAGGCTATGACATACTTCTAGCAGAAAAGGACTGGCCACCACAATTTGTCAGGGAGTGCCCACACGGCGAGGACATTATTATGCCTGCCTTCTCCAACCATATTCCAATTCATTTAAAATATACATATGCCAGGAAATGGGCAGTGGCCCAGGCCCCAGCATTATATAAAAATCATGTAGGATGGGATGAGGACTCACCTCACCATAAAATACATCTGAAACATGAACCAACTGCACAACGGCAGTACCCTATAAAGCAAGAAGCTAAAAAACAGGTCAGGGAGATCTTAGATCAACTTCAATACCAAGGGGTGATTGAAACATGCACCTCCTCAATGAACAATCCTTTGTTTCCTGTCTCCAAACCAGACAATACATATCGTCTAGTTTTGGATTACAGACTCCTAAACACTTGTTCTAAAACTTTTGCAGTGCAAAATGCACATAGCACAGCATTAATGAATAACATTGTGCGTAAAAAATATAAAACAACATTAGACATCTCAAATGGTTTCTTTTGTCAAAACATAGCACCTGAAAGCAGGTACTTAACTGCATTCTCCATAATGGGGACCCAGCGTCACTTTTGTCGACTCCCACAAGGGTTCAAAAGTAGCCCAGGTTTATTCTCAGCGAGGGTAACGGAGTTACTACAAATTTATGACAATGAGGCATTGTCCTATGTCGATGATATATATCTGACAGACGATGACCTGAACAAACACTTGAACAGGGTGAGCACCATTATACTGGGTTTCGCCTCTGAGGGCTACAAGTTCAACTTTAAAAAGTCCAGAATTGCCCATCTCAATGTCCTATTTCTAGGATATGAGCTTTCAAGTGAAGGCAAGAGCTTGGCAGCTAACTTTTTAGAAAAGTGTGCGCTGCTCCAACCTCCAAAACGCAAAAAACTTACAATCCATCCTGGGTTTCTTAAATTTTGGAAGAACATACATACTAAATTATGCAGAAAGGGTTAAACCTCTCTACGCATTAATCAAACCTGATTTTTCAATCAAAAACTGGACACAGGAACACACAGAAATTTTGCGTTCACTCCAGGCTAACATGTTAGCAACAAATCACTTACAAACACGTGTAAGTCAACAAAATTTGGTGATCCGAATAATTTCGGGTCAATGTGGATTCACCTACTTAACCTTCAATGAGGGTGAGAAAATACCAATCGCATACAAATCCCATTTGTACACACAAGCGGAAATGCTCTTCAGTTCAACTGAAAAAATTCTGACAGCAGTTCAAACCGCTGTAGCAAAAGAAAGAGCCTTAGCCCAAGGGAAACGCATTATTGTCGTAACCCCAGTACCGGCTTTAGAAGCGGTCACAAAAGCGAGCATTCCAAATGCTAAAGCATTACATCCTAGATGGATACAATGGGTTAATTCTCTTGCTGCAACAGATGTTGAATATGTTTTTGATCCAGATTTAAAAACACAAGCATTCCTACAATATGAACAATTGTACAGCTCAGCGAGCTGAACTACAAGCATTCAAACTGGCACTTGAAAGTACAGATCGAGAATTCCCCACACTAATAGTGTGTGATTCCTTTTACTGTGTTCAGTCGTATAATGAATATATACAAAACTGGCTTGAAAATGGTTTCAAAGATGCGAAAGGTGGCACAATAAAGCACAAATTGCTTTGGGAACAAGTAGTTCAGTTGAAAAACGAACTACCAAAGGCTCACGTGATCCACACACTGAGTCATCAACGTGATGGCGTTCACGTTGCAGGGAATTCATTGGCTGACGAAGCCGCAAAGGGGGCTGTGCAAACGGCTTCCGTAGCTGCGATCACTCGTTCCAAAACAAAAATAGACGGTGAGATAATGTTGGCTGTCAATGCATCAAGCAAAGGCAGCAGTGCAGCGTTACCAAAAAAGTTTCCACTCAAGTACTCTTATGTAATTGATGCGAACAACGTTCCTTTTGCTCGAATCCCTGGAGTGGGGGATAGGGTAATTCCAAACATGGAACGTAGAACAGCCTTGATTTATGAAACACATTTGGGGGAGGGTCTGTCACATCAAGGGATCTCTAAAACAATTTTGACATTAAAAGAGATGTACTGGTGGCCTGGGATGAATACAGAAATTCACATATTCATCAACAACTGCTTAGACTGTAAATTACAGCGAGAGAGCCACCAGACACCATGCTGCGAATGCGGCAGCCCAGTACAGACACCACTATTAGACAGCATTCGACTATCTACGCGCCTGCGTCCTACTGGACAAAGGCATTCCCACAAATAATGAATCTAGGTTCCTATGGTTATGGCCTCAGCGCTCGGCTGACGCTCGAACTGTTATAAAAGATTTGCGAGTTTTTATCGGCACATACGCAATAGGCACGCTACATTCTGACCAGGGTCCTGCGTTTAGCTCTAGGGCTTACAAAGAAGCCATGGCCAGTCTGGGCGTTGCATTGCAGTACTCCTCTCCATTCCATCCTGAGGGAAATTCGGTTGTGGAAAGGAAAAACCGGGACATAAAGCAGTCTATAACAGCTAGGGTATTAGGTTCGGGTGATGGGTGGGTCAAACACCTTAGTGGCGTACAGCGCGCAATGAACAATCTGCCAAGAAGTTCTCTAGGGGGGGTCACTCCATATGAGATCCTATTTGGGACAAGAATGTGGGTACCAGACCTTGAACACGTAGGCACAGTGGTGGAAAATAAACCATTTGATATCAAAGATCGTTTGGCTGTTTTACAGGACTTAAACAAATTAAGAACGAAACAAAGCAACGTATTCCTACAGTCAACCACCACTGGGGATCAACCGGCTGTCCCAGCAAGGCCTGTCTGGATTCCAAAAGTTGGGGATCTAGTCAGAGAAAAAATTGCGGACAAGAAGGAATTTGGACCTTCTTACAGACAACCAGTACCTGTCCTAGCAGTTCAAGGAACAAGAACAGTACTTCTGCCGCCCCTTGCTGGAAGAAAGGAGAAAAGATTTGTGTCCATCGACCTGATCAAACCACAGTATGTGGCCAATACTAAATAGTAGGCCTCGTGGACTCCGACCTAGTAGCAGACACACTCCTCTCGCTACTATCCAAGAGGTTCAGACTGAAAGACTGATAACGATCGAGAATTCAGCTGTAACAGACGGAGGACTATGCAACAACGCTATGGAACTCATCCCTCTTGAACACCAAGTAACAGTTCGTCCAAATACACCTGTCTACACCAACGTGGCAAGTGATGAACTGGTTCCAGTGATTTCTACAAATCCTGATGCAATTCCAACAATTGACAGAACTGCTTCTGGCTATTTCATTAACTTTGATACGTTCTCAGAAGATCCGAGTGAACCTGAAACGACGCCAGTGTCATTGAAATTCAAGCAGCAAGTACAAGACTTTCTTCATTTTGTGAAAAAGACTTATTTGGTTTCTCCATGGATTGAACTCTGGATTACATCTGGACTTTTGTTTTCCTGCTCTGGCTAGCTTTGGTTACAACTGTAAGCGTGCTTATAAGTGGCAGATACATCCATGTGAACACTGAAGGAAAGGACGTAAACGTACTTTTGAAACCTCATAAATCTTCCCATCGTGAAGCAAGAGACTTATCATCAGTGAACATCACAGCTGTTCCTATACATGATGGTATAGTGTGGGACAAAACAGATTATGATATCTTCGGCCCGAATGAACAATTGAACATTCCACATTTGTTTAAAATTTCACTAAGTGATCTAATTACGTCCAGTACCTATTCTGATGATTGGGACTTTGAGACTGTGACTGACATTATGTTTGACCTAGAAAAATCTGCTGCATTTTCTAAACATGAATATTTAGAGCGTTCATCAGACTATGAACAAATGTATTGTTATAATCACTATGGTCATCATTATTTGCATAAATCTGCATATCCAAGAAATGTGTTTATGTTTAACCAATGGGAACATTGTCCTACACCACCTAAAGGTAGTTCAAAAACATTTGCTAATAAGTTTCCATATTTTTCAGGATACAATACATCTGAACCAGAAATGTTTTACTATAAAAATGTAAACAAGACAGGACTGAAAATTATGTTAACAAATACAAAACAGATTTATTCTGCATTTTTTAATGCCCAACTGTCTAGACAGGGTTTCGACTTTTGGAAAGACACAATTGACACAAAAACTGTGTGGGGTACTAAAGATTGGCAAGTGCAGGGGATAGAAGCTTTATTTAGAGCCTGCATCATCCCAGAGCAAATAATGTTTTTGAATGAAACTATCCAACAAACATCTTGTCTTGGATTAGCCAAGATAAAAGAGATGAACACACCTTCTGTACCAACACCTGCCAGTGAAAATAATACAAAGGCAGTGGTGACAGTTGAGAATATACTACAACTCAACAGATCTAACCCTACTTGGAAAAAATGGTTGATCTGGCCCACAGAACCGAATAACTGTCAGGAAAGATTCCTGAATAAAACTCAGGGTTTTACTATTCATAGGCCAGACCCAAGATACGTCCAAAGACAACATCCGGGGGTAGTAACAACATACAGTGTAGGGAAATTATGCCTCGATTGGCTGCATACGTCTACACTACAGGATGTGAAACAACACTTAACCTTACTTAAAAGGACGCAGACCTTAGGGAATTCTTGCTTGGACCAAGAAAACCGCGTCAAAAATGTTTCATATATGCCGGCATTTATGCTGCTTATAATGAAGCTTGGAAGGTATCACAGATAGAGGCCGCAGAACGAATACGTGAACTTGATCGTATTAATTTAGAGAAAACACTCTCTGTGGTCGACAATGGGTTAACAACTTTGTCCTCCAGAATATATTCACTGGACGGCATTGTATCCTCTGCTATCGACATACTAGAACAAGATTTGGCGATGTTACAACAAGGCCAATCTCAATTACGTTCTATTATGTTATTAAGCTGGACGCTGCAATCTTTGCGAGCGGGCTATGTGCCTTGGCGTTTCATCAACACAACGGCTCTGTTTGCAGAATACAATCTCACTGATAAACAGATCGAACTGGCACAAAGAGGAGCAAAGTATACAGTGCTGAGCATTGAAAAATTGGAGAAGTTACCATTCACTGTGGCAGAAAAACCAGCTACAGAATGGCTTATTCATGGCAAAATAACATTACCTGTGAGTACTTTTCAGTTTCAGTATTGCCTCAAACAAATGCAAGCAGGCAAATATGAAAGGTTGGGTAAGGAATACATTAAGACATCGTGGGATTTACCGTATACATATAGATGTTGGAGTGGGGATCGTGAAGTGTTTTTGAGCGGTTCAAACTGTAAACTTGCACTGAGTGGTTCACTTATATGTCAAGACATTTCCTTGCACGGGGCTTGTAATGGTTCAGTGGAAAATTTGTCTTGCCATCAGCAGGGTACTCCAGCTGCTGTGATTAATCCAACGTTTGGACAACTTTCTAATGGGAGTTACCTCATGTTGAATGATCAGAGCTGCTGCGGAATGCTGCCAGGCATCCCATATCTAGTAACAGTCAACTCCAGGGTCACTTGCTGTATGCAAGTATTGTTTCCCCCAATAGACACAGTCAGGAGTCGCCTCTATGGCCTTCGCTGAACGTCTCTTTTATAAGATTTGATACTCTAAGCAGAATGAAAGCCATGCTTTTACAGCAAACAGTGCCTTTGACCTCGGCCAAAGAAACCTATGATCTACAAGTAGCAAGGACTTCGGCTGAGATACAGACTTTAATACGTACAAACTGCCCTATACATTTCGTGGAAATGATATCACGTATCTTTAACATGTCTGATACAACAGGAATTGTACATGTATTTAAGAGCCTTAATACCTTAAGACCTTAATACAACTTGGTTCCTGTCATTCAGACCAATCTGGCAAGATTGCATCTTACCTGTTCTACGATGCCTGCTATGCGGTGAAGAATGCGTGTTGGACACCTGTCTAACATTTCCATCAGCAACGCCAACGGATGTCGATACACTGCTGGACCCGATAACGGCCCATGCTCTGTGTTGTCCCCAGAGGCTTCCTATCCTGCTGTCAGCATTCATTGAGATCTCACAGACGCTTCCGGCTGCTGCTGAGGTACGAGAAAGAACTCCAGGCACACAGGTTACAACGGACGCGAACATTGCTGAGGCAACCTATGCTGGAAGCAATGCTTCCCATCTCTGTGCAATTAATCTACTACACAAGGTGTTCCAACTGACACCAACAACAGTGGATGATGTTTTGTCTATTGAAATAGATGATCTCATGTTTACACCAGACCCGTGAACTAACTCTGATTCGGCATACAGTGTTCCAGAGCTGCAGTGACAAATTTGGCCTTCATTTTTAAACAACTTGGAACTCTACCAAAATTGAACTTGTCCCCATTTTTTTTTAACGAAAATGGCACATCGATCTGCTTAAAGTAGAACTAGCCTTATAAAACAGACTTCAAGGTACTTCCACGGACACTTAGTCATCTTGTGTGTCTAAAACAGTTCATTAATTTTCATGACATGAAATGACTTTGATTTTTGAGAAACTTATCGATCATTTTTTGTCACATGTAAATATTACTGCTTATTTCATTCCAATTGCATTTATTTTCAAACTTTATGCCTGTAATGAAAAGCAATGCTTCAAATGTACAGTACCTTTTGCATTCTAATGGGTTTTCTAAATACCTTTTTTAAATGGTTTTATGAAAAATTTTAGAAATATGCGGTACTCCATTTTAATGTTTAGCATTTTAAATGTTTAGCATTTTAGTATTATCGTACACACGAAAAAGGAGTGGGTGTTGTATTCCTCTTAGGGTATCCATAAACGGTCTTTCCAGTATCATGTCCTTATATAGGCACAGTTCGCCCTGCCCTTATATAGGCATAAAATCCCAGCCCTTATTTAGGCATTAAACCGTGAACTCCAAATACAGGCATGGTCTCTGACATCCGTCCACCCTAACGTCACAACGAGTTCATGAAGAACAGACCCTTAGGCTGCGGGAGTTTCCCTAGTCCAGGACTATTGATTTCTTCAAGGACTCATATATTATGCATGAACCATTATTCCTTAGGGGGTTCATTCATGACGTCTTTCGCTGTCCAACTCACGTCAATACTAACATTCTTAGGTGCTCTCAGGTATATATATATATACCTTCCCTAGCCCCTGTAAACCAGAGGAGACCTCGACTTCAGAGGAGCCCGTTTCCCGGCCTGACGCACTGAGAAGACGCTGCCATTCCCTGCACGCAGAGAGCCCAGCTTCCAGCTTCCAGTGATCTGACTTCCCTTGCGGGGTGTTGGAGTTCGAGTCTGGCAAAGAGATTCCTACCTCTCTCATTCTTCAGGTATGGAGCTGACTAGAACCTAGAGGGACTCTTGGCATACTAGGCATACTAGACTTAACATACTCTTAGTATACCATAGTAAGGAATACTTCATCTACTTTTTCCCTCTTCCTACACCTAGGTCAGGTTAGGTACATTGGGGTAGAATTAGCTTAGCAACGCATCGTATGAGTACTCACATTTTTAGTCTGTGTTATTTATGTAAATGCATATGTACTAAAAGATAATGCTATCGCAGTATTATTTATTTCTACTGCTCACCCTGTACATTATTTATCTCGCATACTGTCTTGTGATCGTAACAGCACATTTTACTTACACCAGAAACAAGACTGTTCAATAAATCCTTTATTGAAACGCCCGTCTATTTCTTTCTGTGTAACTTGGAGAAAACTAAGCATGCACGACTGAGCTGAGTAAAATAGTTATCTATTGTTTCCACGACTCTGGGACACGTTCTGATTCTAAAGGGAAACACAGTGGTCATGTTTTGCGGCTGCCAGAAACTACTCCCTTCTTGTTGTCAAGGAGTTTCTAGTGGCCTCTGAGCTAGCTGGCACAAGTAATTAAGTTTAATATACTCGATAGGGACATACTGACCTTAGTCCTATGTCAAACCTATAGGATATATTATTCCAATGCGCAGAGCCTATTAGGGAAATAGGAGCTACACTACACCACTAGGATATCATTAGAGGAGTATGGAGGGCATTTGCCCTCGAAGTGAGTGAACAATATGCTATGGGGCCGATTCCGATCTCGGCCGGTAGTGCTCCGAATCGGATTCGGATTTACCGGATCCGATTCGGAGCCCTGTTTCCCGACCGAATCGTACGCGGGTCCGGCCGAGCGAGTACGATGCGAGCGCACGCGAAATCGCCGACCGACTCGTTCACGGGTCCGAACCGCACCGACCGACTCGCTCGGACTCGACGCGCACCGCGCTATGGAGACGTTTCCCGGCCGGGTAAGTACGATGCGCGCCGCGAGCAGTCCGACCGACTCGCGCCGTCCGGCTCGAAAGAGCTGTTGGAGCCGGACTTTGGGGGTCCGCGTCGGATCCCCCTGTACGCGTAGGCGCGCGAGTCGCACACAGGGGGGAACCATGGGTCCCCCCTACCTGTGCATGTACGCCACGATGCGCATGGACGCGTACCCGCTGTAGGGGGCGCCCTTGTTCGCCTCGCACCCATTGAGGCAATGGGAGCCCGCGTACGCGTTGTACGACCGGCTCCCATTGACTTCAATGGGAGTCCGACCGAATCGAGTCCGATAGCATGCGAATGCATCGTACTCGTCCGCTCGGACTGCTAGGGTCCGATTCGGTCGGAATTCTCTCCGGGTCCGGCTCGGTCGGAGAGATTTCCGGCCGGAATCGGAATCGGCCCCTCTATGTCAGATGTACGGTGTATCTGGGGTTGAAGAGGCATTTTGTCATTTTGTGAGGCCTTGAGTGGGTCGACAAAGAGATGAGGTAGAGACGTACACCACTGAGACATCTGTAGGGGCAGAGTCCTCAGGGGTCATTTTGAACAGGTATGGGAGGAAGAGAAAGAATGATGATATGGTCAGTAGAGGGAGTAGCCACGCAGAGGTCATCAGGGTAATCAGTGCAGTCACAAACTAGCAATGTGACCTACATGTCCAACTGGTGGAAGCAAGCGTCAGGATCTAGCAGGAGTGGATGGTATTGAATGCATTACTGGTAGCCTAGGAAGGAAAACCAGGGGAACTGGCTAAAACTAAGGGCCAGATTTACCAGCATTTTGCACTGTGCTTGCAGCAGGGTAAAACTTGTTTTGTGCTGAAATTGCCAAAAAGCAACCCAAAGTAGCACGAAGCACTGCTTTGCATTAGTTAGCATCAAGGGGGCGTTACATGGGCGTTTCCATGCAACTACCCATACTTTTAATGCAAGGCCCTATCTACCAAAAATCTCAGCCAGGGTTTTGCTTCAAAGATGTACTCCATTTGAAAGCAGACATTAAAAGGAGAAGTGTTTTCATTTCTCTTTTCCTTTCTGACTTTGCATGTGTGCTGCACTGTACGGCACACATACAAAGTAAGAAAAGTTGTCTATCCATAGTATTTTGAAGGGAGCACTGCCAGTACAAAACCACACACACACACACAGATGCACACTGGTCATAGACAAGATGCAGTAAGTACAAAAAAATGCTTCCCTTTCTTAGTGTAATGCACTGCAAGGTGGCGAGTGCTTAATACCAGACATTTCTAAGAGAATGAAGAATTGTTGGGTCACATTGTCCTCAGAAAGTCCATCCCTTGAATTAGGATGGTCACCACCTGTGACTGGTTTGTAATTGGAAGTGCTTTGTTTCTCTCTCTGTGTCCATGAAGCCAAGTACCTTGCAGGATTTTGCATTATTCCTATGTGAGCAAATTGTATTGGCTTATCCCTGAAATCAGACTCAGTGGCTCATACTGTACGTGATAGCAACCCTATTGTACTCCTCTCATTCTGTGCTGGATTCAGTAGGCGGTCGGTCGAAGTGAGGTAGTTGTGTTGCCCGGAGTCCACGGATAGAGATGTGGACATATGCTCACATCCGGTAGCAGCAGCCAGGAGCCTTCCAAGGACTCCCTAGTTATGAAAGGTGAAAGTCAATGGTCTATCAATAACAGCTTACTAGATTTTAATGCATTGATGTTTTTAGAAAAAAATGACTGTTGTTATGTGTTTTATGGATTTCATCCAAAATCAGCATTTATAATGATGATGGAAAAAATGTACCTGAAAAGTTCCATATACAGTATATTTATGGAAAAAATGCACTCACAACGAACTTCTAAAAATGTACTGGTGGATAAAATTTCATGTAAAAAATATTTTTGTGTGAGTTTTCGCCTTCTGGCAAAGTTTTACAAAGGGGAAAAATCTTAACTTTGTGAAGGTGCAAAATGTGACACCTTTGGACACCTTTGCGGGTAAAATTAAAATCTCACTCAGCGCTGCTTTTGTAGCTCTGTACTCTTGCTTCTTGTTCATCTCTCACAGTCCTTAAAAGACACCAATATAAGCTTCATAAGAATTGCATGCTATTGTTTCTACAGCAGGTCTCCGTGGGTCAGTGTATAAAGAGGTAATGTTTACTCTGTCACTTCTTAAATGGTGTCTGCGACATTAGCACTCTCCACAGAGGCTTCTGCTTTAATTAAGCCTCTGCTACGCAGGGTTCATACATAACACTAACAGTTGCTTTAATGTAGCCTTAAATGCTGTAACTTGTCATCTGCTCTCTGGCTGCCTCCATTTGGCGCTGACTTTTGCTGGCAAGCAAATGAGCTTAAAGAATTATTTGTCATAAGTCGACTAGCGTGCATCATTGCTCGGCAGGTTTTGAATACGCGCTGCATCCTGGGAGCGTCTTGTGCTGTATTAATGATTTGTTAAGTCTATTCGTGGGAACGTTGTTGAAACCATGGGGCATATTTGCAAGCCCCTTGCGCCGCCGGGGTGTCACTTTTTGTGACGCACCGGTGGCGCAGTATGGTGCTCCATATTTACAAGGACACATAAAGCCACTCTGCGTGGCTTTTCGTGTTATTGTAAATACTTCCCCTTTTCATGCAGCACTTTGCATGAAAGGGGCATTCCATGGGTGTTGCTGTGGGTGTTCCCAACCAACATCAAATAAACAACAAAAGAGTGCAGCCAACAAAAGAAGAGCCAGCAAGAGAAGCCACTCTTGTTTTTTAAAAGAACCCTCACTCACCAACCTGGTTGGTGACATGCTTCATCATTGGGTTCCCACCAGAGAGGCCGAGTGCCTCCCTGGTGTGCTACGATGCCTGACTTCAGCGGAGCAGGTTTATTTGTGATGTGAGTGTACAAAAGGTGAGGGAAAAGTGGTTTAAAAATGCCTTGGTTTTATCCAAAAAGTTGTATTGGTGGAAAACTAGGCACAAGTAAAAACAAGTGTGGTGGATGTTCACAAACTGATTAAGTTAGCCAGAAACATCCTAGTGTGAAAGAAAGTGTATGGTCAACATGTTTCTGCCTCCTTTCGCTCTTGGCGCGGCATTCGTCAGGACCAGAACCCCACGGCGGTATGCGCACGCTAAGGCGCACCCTAACCTGTGGTGTTAAAAGACCAAATTAACTCACAGTTGTAACTGTGCCTTCAGAATTTCTGAAAGCCGTATGAATTTTAAGTATATAGGAACCTTACAACATGGGTCCTGGTGGGGGGCGGTGGCTTGTAGTCAAACGTCCTTCAAAGCCATGCGCTCGTATGGCACCTGCATACTCCCTTCCAGAGGACGGGGTCCTCTTTTGCCTAGTTTTCCGCCAATAAAACTTTTTGGATAAAACCAAGGCATTTTTAAATCACTTTTCACTCACCTTTTGTACACTCATATCACAAATAAACCCGCTCCGCTGTAGTCAGGCATCGTAGCACACCAGGGAGGCACTCGGCCTCTCTGGTGGGAACCCAATGATGAAGCATGTCACCAACCAGGTTGGTGAGTGAGGGTTCTTTTAAAAAACAAGAGTGACTTCTCTTGCTGGCTCTTCTTTTGTTGGCTGCACTCTTTTGTTGTTTATTTGATATTGTTTAGGGGGACCTAGAGTGGCTCCAGTATCTTCCCTCTCTCTCCTGTTGATTAATTATGTTCCCAGCCAACACCCATGAATTCTGCAGCATTCCCAGATTTACAACGTTTCGTAAACCTGGGAATGCATCCGAATCCTACGCCTCCCCAGGGGAGGTGTAAGGAGGCGCAACTAGGAGAAATACTTGTGTTTCTCCTTGTTTTTCCTCTTTCTATGCATGCTGCATTCTGCAGTACACATAGAAAGAGGAAAATACCTCTTGTGATTGTTTTTGTGCAGGAAGGTGTCCCTTCCTGCACAAAAACAATCATCCCTACAACGCAGGCACCCTTGCACCATGGTGCAAGGGTGCCTGCGTTGTTGCATGGCATCCAATTGTGGGACAGCGCAGGGGAGAGCTCAGGGATACGTCATATTTGTGTAAATATGACGCATCCCTTTGCTTTGGAAGTCATGCAGCGTGGTGCAGCCAAATGGCTTGCAGCACTGCGCTGCATTACTTCTTGTAAATATAACCCCACGTTTTTATAATCAGTGGCATACCGAAACTTAAGTGTCCCCCCTGCAAAGTACACGGAAGGGGCCCCCTCCCCGGCCCACCACATGACACTTTTGCTGAGGGGGCCCCCTGGAGCTCAGGCCCCCTACTGCACCCCAGGGGCTGCGTGGGCTTATGTTACGCCACTGTTTATAATAGCTTTGTGCAACATTCTGCGTTGACTGATTGTAACACACCTTAGGATCTTGTTTGCCTGGGACATGCCCATTGAAGCTTTGCTGATGCCTCGCAGAACCACAGAGGGGCGATCTTGCTTGAATTTAATCCTGAACCTCTTAGGGGCTTCTGGTCTGAGCTAAAAAAGTGCACCTTTTACAGAGGGCCACAGGGACTGGAAGAATGCTTATCAAATTTTCTAGTTGGTGACTTCCCGTACTCTCTAATGGTATCAAAACATCTTTCACTACTTTTTAATGGTTGAGTAAGTGGGACGGCATTCTCTACTCAACACTGATCTGTAAGAGTAGGATGGCTTCCCCAAGTCTACACTGGTCGGAAAAAGTAGGGTACCTTCCACTGCTCTGTAACAGCTGTTGAGATATTGACAGCTGAAGGAGCAGATTTATAATGAACTAGACATTAACGCTGGTTCTTAATTAATCTGCAGAATAAATGTGCAAAGCTAAATGAAATAATGTAGGGGCATATTATCAAGGGCTGGCGATATAATTATCGCCGCTTTAGCGTCCGTTTTCGGGCGAAAAGCGGCGATAATTATATCGCAATATCATCAAGGACACGCTAGCGCGTGTTTCCTTGATGTAGAGCCCGTTTTTTCACAGCCTCGCCTTGCATCGCTAATGAGATGCAAAGAAGGCGTGGCTGTGAAAACAACACATGTTAATATCGCGAAGGCAGCTTCGCGATATTAACAAGGAGGTGCAGCGATAAAAATAATCGCGCTACCTCAGCCTTAACTCAGGAATTTAACGTCTGTTAAATTCCTGACTTAAGCATACTTTTCATGGCAGATGGATTCTGCTGATATGACCACAGGGTCGTATCAGCAAGGTTATCCCCGTTTTGCAGGGAACATCGCTGGAAAACTAGCGATGTTCCCTGCAAAACGGCGATAACCTCGCTATCTCTGGAATTCTTATCGCCCTGGAGTAACGCGTTGTTAATAACGCGCTACCAGGGCGATAAATTCCAGAGATAGACGGCGATAATTATCCTAGCGCTAAGCGCGCTTTGCGATAATTATCGCCGTCCCTTGCTGATATGCCCCGTAGATTGTAAAATGTTTTATCGTAAAATGTTTTATTTATTCATACTAGGCCTCAATAATGGCTGAAAGCAATGCTGCTTAGAAAAAATAAGCTTGAATATAAAATGCTGAATGCACAAAATGAGTTTGCTTCTTGACCACAACATGAAGTTCTGTATTAATGAACAAATGAGTTGCTTATGTAGTTTCAAGTATTTACACAGAATGTTTCCACATTTATTAAGATTATTGATATATATAACAGATCTTTGTGGACTGATGAGGTAATGGCTAGTTTAAGCATTGAATTGTAAAGTTTAAAATGTGAAGTTGACTTTCTAACCTACTTATTTTTTCCCTTCATGATGATTCTGCAGAAATGGTTTTCTTCTATTAAATAGATGTTTTGATTTTTACATAGTTTACTGGTTAGAAACTGGTATAGAGAAATAAATGACATCATACATATGTGAGAAAGCCAGCCTGAAGGAAGCGGACTCCATGTGAAAGTGTGATTGTTTTCATATTATTGAGAGTGCAACATTATCATCTAAGAACCATTCGTGTGAGAAGATGAGGAGTGATCCTGTTCCTAGGAGAGCATAGAACACTGATTGGCTGACGCGTAACGAGAAGAGAAGAGAAACGTGTAACAAATCTATGAAATGTGAAGTCTATAATAGTGCGTGTTCCTAGAGTAAGTTACCACTTGCCATTTCCCCACTTGTTTTATCTTTCTATTGCCACTGCCCATTTACCCACACCCAGACCTTATTGCATTGAGACTCTACTGAGTTTCTTGAACTACTCTTTATAGGAAGTTCTTGCTTTGATTTTTGTTCTATTAATGCCGATTTAAATGCAAAAGCTTTATGCTTTCTCTCACTCTTGTGATTTAGGCCCTTTAGGGTTCTAACTCCATTTTCTGCCTGATTCTTAGAAAAGGGTTTCATTCCTTTATGGAGCATGTTTAATGCAGTATTTTTACTGAATTGATTAACCATTATTGATTTTATATTCCTGTCATTTATTGATCATTGAGAATAATCCGATTTTAACCTGTGATTTCAATAAAGATGATGTACTAAAAGATTTAATGAATAAAACCCTTTAAACCTTTAACAACTCTTGTTATTGAATAAGATCATTAGAATAGTCATTGTAATTATTATACATGAAATGTTTTAACTTTCTTCTTCTCAGTCACAACGATAAACGTTCATCGCAATAGGCGAAATGGAGGCAGGGGTTAGCCCTGTTGATGGTAAACCATGTCTTTTAAATCCCTGTCTCCACTTTAGCTCAGCTTTCACTACCCTCTACTGGCAGAGTAAGAGAAGGATGGCTTTCACTACTCTCCTCTTTATTTAGAGTAAAATGTCCTCCACTAGTATTAACCATTTGGGTGAGATGAGAATATGGCCTCTTCTACCATCATCTCCTGGATTGAGACAGAGTAGGATGGCTTCCAGAGTAGGGTGGCTGTCACTGCCTGCTATTGGTCCTACAGGGCCATAAACCATTTCTATTTTTAACTATTGTTCACTGTAATGTAAAGAAATAGTATAGCAAATATTAAGTTACTTTGGCTTTTCCAGCAGGTTTACCCCCAGCCTTTTTGCTTTTTTGGCCTCCTGTTGTTGACCCTCTTTTTGTTGGTTTTAGGACTCTGGGCACTTTACCACTGATGTTCAGTGCTAAAGTGCATATGCTCTCTGTGTAAATTGTTATTATGGATTGGTGTTTCCATAATTGGCTTATTTGATTTACTACTAAGTCCTTAGTACAGCGTACTGTGTGTGCCCAGGGCCTGTACAACAAATACTGCTAGTGGGCCTGCAGCACCGATTGTGCCACCTACACAAGCAGCCTTGCAAAAGGTTCTTAGACCTGCCACAGCAGTGTCTGCGTGCAGTTTTTACTGCCATATCTACCTGGCAAGTGCACCCACTTGCCAGGCCCTAACCTTCCCTTTCCCTACATGTAAGGCACCCCTCTGGTAGGCCCAAGGTACCCCAATGGGCAGGGTGCAGTGTATGTGAAAGGTAGGACATGTACTGGTGTATGCGACATGTCCTGATAGTGAACTGCAGTGTAATTCGTTTTTCACTATGGAAAGGCTATCTGTCCCATAGGATAGAATGGGGGTTCATTTATAACATCTTATAAGTATAACTTCCCATTGGGACAAGGTAGAAAGATGGAGTTTAGTATGCCTGAACTCAGAATATAAAAATGCATCTTTTAGTAAAGATGATTTTTATAATGTGTGTTTGAAAATACCACTTTTTAGAAAGTGGGTATTTTCTTGCTTAGCCATCCTGTGTGCCTCTGCTGGTTTGTGGATTGACTGTCTGGCATTGGAGTGACACAGGGCTGGGGGTGTGCATTCACTTTAGACAGCCACTGGGGGGTCGAGGTGTGTCCTGCCTTTTTTTCTTGATGAGTCAGGGTTGGGCTGAATAGACCTGGGCTGCATTTAGAGTAGTGGGAGGAGATTTCCTTGCACCTGAATAGCCCTGGTCTGCCTTACACAAGCTGTCTCCATCTCCTGCCATGAAGCTGGACCAAAGAGGAAAGAACTGGTTTGGACTGAGCACAGAGCCTTTCTGCCACAAGAGAACAAAGAGAAATGCAGTATAAATATTGGGTCCCAGACCCCAGAACTTTGGAACTCGCTTAGAGAAAGGAATCTGCCAAGAAGAAGAGCTGGGGAAGTTGTGAGGAGAGCCTACCACTTTGCTGTGTGCTTTGATGTGTTGCCCTGCAGTGGCTGCTTCTGTCTTGGGCAGTAAAAGGACTGGACTGACATTTCTGTAACTTTTTCTGCTGAGTGTGCCTCCAAGGGCTTGAAGTAGAGCTTGCCCCCTTTTCAAGTAGTCTCAGAAACAGCAAAGACTTCACCTCGCTCTGGGTATCGCCTCTGGGACCATGCATTCCAGTTGCCACAGAGGGAAACCGCAGTCTGACACCGTCACCGATACCACTGCCGGCTCCGTGATCTAAAGACATGGCAGAGGGCACCGCTGCACTTCGCATGCAACCCTGGTCTCACAGCCGATAAAGACCGCCACCACCGAGCCACTGCTTGCACCGCAACCTGTGGGCACCGCACTCTGCACCACCTCGGTTCACTCTGCCACCCTGGTCTCACCGCCGTGGCCAGCTGACATCGCCGCCACTGTCTGCACCGTGGTTTGAGGGCACCACTCTTAAGTCACACGACGCATCGCCCCGTCCCACACCGTAGTCTCGGCTCACCGATGCAAGCTCCCATCGACCGGCACTGCCGCCTGCACCGTGACCTCTCAGCACCACAACCAGCACCGCCCCACTTCCACCCGCCACCCCGGTCTCACTGATGTTACTGGACGACCGCCACCGAGCCGCTGCCTGCACTGCGACCTGAGGGCGCCGCACAGCTCCACTTCACACCGCAACTGTGACAGGTGTTGCAACCAGTCCGCACCAACGCGGTCGGTCGGAACCAAAGGTACTATTTACAAGGCTTCTGACACCGACGCCGGTCCACACCATCGTGGTTGACCGAAACTGTTGGATTTGGATGTTTTCAGCACTGCTGTAGCACCGGACAGAGCTACCGACTTGAAGGAACTGCATTTTTAAGATTATTCTTGCAAAGTGCATATTTTGATTATTGTATGTTGGATTTTTGTCATTTTGGTCTTGTTCGGTTTA
This sequence comes from Calotriton arnoldi, assembly GCA_963921515.1. NCBI lineage: Eukaryota > Metazoa > Chordata > Amphibia > Caudata > Salamandridae > Calotriton > Calotriton arnoldi. The sequence goes on along the minus strand of CAWUFW010006263.1, from coordinate 399,028 downwards.
GATAAAGATTACTTATTTTTCTAGACTAGTGTGGTGTTCATTTGTAGTGTTTTCATTGTATTACTGTATGTGTGCACAAATGCTTTACACACTGCCTCTGAGATAAGCCTGCCTCACCAAGGGGGTGAGCAGGGGTTGTCTAAGGGCGTAACTCCCTTACCCTGACTAGAAGCAAGGGTCCCTGCTTGGACAAAGGTGCAAACCATTGCCAACTAGAGACCCCCATTTCTAACACCCATCTTTGCTTGACTTTGTCTGATTTATGACTAGCTTAGTTATATGATCCAAATATGCCATTACGGATTCTCTCTCCTACTTGATGGTTGGGTAAAATCATCACAAGCATGGCTAGGGTGTCTTTGGGCTGCAAGACTTCCATTGGAACATGGGCATTGCTCTTCCTGTCTGGACAAAGTGGGCAAGAACTGCAGCATGAGAGGAAGTCAAAGAACAAGAGACCATTGAAGGTGCAGCATACTCAAAGGGTAGCTTTCAATATTACCAGAGATACAATTTTAATCAGAATAAAGAGTACTAATGGCATCAAAGGTCGAATGTTAGGATCTGGACAACCAGGATGGTTGATTCGTTTTATGTGTAAAGATTGCTACTATTAGACCACTAAAACATCCTGTGGCTATCAGATACATTGCCTGGTTCTGAGAGTTATTGCTGACTCTGTGGGCAATAACTCTTAACTAGCACCCTGTATGGAGGGCTGAGAACATCCAAACAAAACGGAAAATTTAGAAAGCTGACATTAAGCATGATGTTTGCCTGAATTCTAAGTTCAGTGACAGTGTGAAGCATGTAAAGCAGAAAGATGCCCTGAGCATGTTTAAACTGCAAGGGCTGATTGACATTGAAGGACATGCTACTTGCCATATTCTCCACATGATGCTGGGTATTGTGAGAAATTGGGTTGTTGGTTGAGGGAGGTGTTAGACCTTCTCAGGAAACAGCCACAATCCTTGTCGGGGGAATCACAAAAAGTCACTAAATTAACCCCTGCTTAACCCTCTGGTAGCTTGGCACAAAAGCAGTCAGACATAACTTAGAGGCAATATGAAAAGTAGTATGCAGCACTTCAACAGTAATAAAGTGAAAACACATCACAAGAAAACTCTGACACTGATTTAGAAACATAGAGTAAAATACATTTAATAAATTATTGGACACCAAAATGATAAAAATCCAATCAGTAGAACCAGAGTTATGGATTTTTAAGATCAAAGCGCTACCCACGGACATCTAGTCGCCAAATTTGTGATTTTCACTACCAGAACATGTGAAGCTTAAAAGCATATGTCCCACTTTTTTAACACAATGCTCCCTGCCCTATGGGCTATTTCGGGCCTACTCGATGGGTTACTTATTTGTATTAAAAAGGGAGTTTTATGCCTGGCAAAAGTTTTATTTTACTAAGTAAAATTCGCAGTTTAAAACTGCACACAGGCTGTAATGCCAAGCCATTGACATGTTTTAAGGGGCGACTTAAGTAGGTGGCACAGTTACTGTTGGTGGCCCACCGGTAGAATTTAATTTACTGGCCCTGGGTATATGGTACATGTAAAGAATTAAATTTTGGTTACTGGTTGAGGGTGGTGAAACCATACTCAAGCAGCAACCACAATCCTTGTCAGGGTGAAGTCACAAGCAAACCCCAAATTACCCTGTGCTCAACCCTCTGGTAGCTGGGCACAGAGCAGTCAGACTTAACTTAGAGGCAATGAGTTAAGTGTTTGTGCAACACTTCAAACAGTAATACTGTGAAAATACAACAGAAGAAGAATCCCACACCCAATTAGAAAAACAGAGTACATTTTATTAAATAAATCAAGACCAAAACAACAAAAATCCAATCAATAGAACCGAAGATACGCAAGTTTAAAGTTTTCAGTGAAAATAGCGCCAAAAAGCACAAAGCGCTGAATCAGGTGGCGCTGGAGTCACAAATCCAGGCCGACCACGATGGAGCCGGCAACAGAGACCAATTTATGCCCACTTAACACTGTGCCGTAATCCTGGTTACTGAGAGATGCAGAGTGACGCTTTGAGGTTGCGTCACACAGCAAAGGCGATGCAAGGTGTGGGCGAGGAGATGCTGGGCACAACAGCAGTTCCAGGGAGCTGTGAAGTGAGATGTGATGTCCTTGCGTTGAAATGCGTTGCGCAGCTGCGGTTCTGACAGACTGCATTAGGCGAGTTGATGTCCTTATGTGGAGATGCGACCACAGCGGCCGTTCCAATGGGCTGCAACGGTGATGTGAAGTCCTTGCTTGGGGAAATCCATGCAGCAGAGGTGATACGCTGGTTCCACTGGTAATGCATCGAGCATCAAAGGTGATGTACCTGTTCTGCATGAGATGCACCACGGAGGAGATGCATTGGTTCTGCTGAATTGACAGCTGGGCTGACAGAGCACCTTCAGGTCCACTTCCAGGAATCCAGGACTAGGATGGCACCACTTAGGAGGGCAGGATTCACAGCTGGAAGAGTCAAGGTGCTGGCTTCAAGGTTGTTGGAAACCTTTTCTGTCCCTGAGGCTTCTGATCAGAAGGCCATCCAACTAGCCCTTGCAGTCACTTTGGGGTTCTGGGTTTAGAGATGCAGGTCCAGTCCTTCTTGGTTAGACAAGAGGGCAGCAAAGCGACAAGTCAGCAGAGCAAGGCAGCAGTCTTTTAGGGCAGTAGTCCAGAGTGGCAGTGTTTTCAGCGGCACAGCAGTCCTTCTTCCTGGCAGGGTCCACAGGTCCAGAAGTGTACTGACGATTTGGTGTCTGAGGTCCAATATTTATACCTAATGCCCACTTTGAAGTGGAGGAAGATTCTAGAGGTTTCCACACCCTGAGGTGTCAGGCATCTCCTTCTCCCTGTGCTGGCCCCAGCTTGTCTGGGGTCATTAAAGACTAAAGAAAAATCCTTTGTGGGAGTGCTCAGGCAGAGCCTTTGTGATGTGCACGTGTGGAAGGCAATGGCTCCACCCCCTCATTAACTCAGGGTGAGCCATCTTGCCAACACCTAGCTACTCTATGCCTCACTGTCTCACTGTCTGGGGCCAATACACAAGGATCAACTGCTAGCTACACCAAGTCATGTGACCCAGGAACAGGCTGCAAGCATCAAATGGTTAGGACAAGGAGATGCCAACTGTCTATTGTGACTAAAAATCCGACTTTGCCATTAAAGAGGGCTTTTAATTACAATTCTTTAGACACCAAACTTGACCTGTCAACCTGCTCCCAATTGGAGGTTACAGCTTATTAAATAAAATAATGTTATCCTATGGGAGAGGCAGGCCTTGCAGTAGTGAAAAAAGAATTTAAGAGTTTTTAAATAGCAGGACATGTAAAAGTAAAACGTGCATGTCCTACTTTTAATTACACTGCACCCTGCCCTCTGTGCTGTTGAGGGCCTACTTTAGGGGTGACTTATATGTATTAAAAAGGAAGGTTAGGGCTTGGCAAAATGTTTATTTTTCCAGGCCAAAAATGCATTTTAAAAACTGAAGACACAGGCTGCAATGACAGGTCTGAGACATGTTTAATGAGCTACTTAAGTGGGTGGCAAAATCAGTGCTGCAGGCCCACTAATAGCATTTAATTTGCAGGCCCTGGGTACATATAGTACCTGTTTACTAGGGAATTACAAGTAAATTAAATATGCAAATCAGGTGTAAGCCAATTTTACCATGTTTTGGGGAGTGAGCACAAGCACTTTAGCACTGGTTAGCAGTGGTAAAGTGTGCAGAGTCCTAAAGCCAGCACCAATGAAGTCAGCAAAACTAGCAGATTGAAGGCAAAGAGTTAGAGGAGAACCACACCAAGGATGACATGCCTAACAGTATACCACTTTATTAGGGACTTATACATAAATTAAATATGCGAATCAGGTATCAGCCAATTTTACCATGTTTTAGGGAGGAAGCACAAGCACTCTATCACTGGTTAGCAGTGGACAGAGTTATAAGGCCAACAAAAACAAATTCATCAAAACAGGAGGGGAGAAGCCAAAACGTTTGGGGGTAGACCATCCTAAGGCTGATAGGTCAAACAGGCATTAACATCATTTATTGCCCTTTATTTTAGTATATTCTTCTTTTACTTTTGATCTGTGCCCATGATGTCAAGCGCCCCCTGTGAATTGTGGAGCAGAATCATTAGCTGCGATCCATTAAGGGTAGTGTGGGACCAGGGAGAAGCAGCCCATTGGTTCCTCTCCCCATGCTTGGGTGCCATTGCTGCTTGCACCAGTAATCTCTTTTGAGGTGCCACTTCTGGCTGTAAGTATGATGCGCCTGGGGGAAGGGTAACAGGTTTAAAAACCTGCACAGCCTCACAGGTTACCCTCAACAGCACGATGGCATGGATCTGGACGATGAAGAGGTAAGTATGTGGAAAGAAGGCAACATGGCGTAGTGCCAAATCGCAGTGACAGTAATTGGTTATGAGAAGAGGGGCTCACGACATGCCACATATTTTGTACAAATGTACAATTGCCAGGAGACCAATTAATGCCCTAAGCAGAGGGCACTATTGACTAAGTCAAGGAATATGTTCAACAACGCACTTTATTTGAGGCATACATTGCCCATGCAGACACACCCTACATTGGCATCATGGCAGAAGTGTCTGTGCATGCTCAACGAGCAGAGAAGATTTGAGTCAGGGAAAGACATAGGCACAGCAATGCAGTTTGAGAGGCTCCAACCGGCCTCACAACTAATGGTAAAGCGAGCTGTGACAGACATCCTCGCAGACACACAGCCGGTCGCCCACCTCTGACATCTGAGATGACTAGAAGGAGGAGAAAAATGTTGAGGAGCACCTGAAGTGATTTTTAACTTGAATAAAATCGATAGGTGTCTGCTCTTGATAAAGGGACGCATTTGGTTTGTGTGAGATGCATGAGGCTTTTACTGGGAAGGCAAACAAGAACAAGCAGAAGCTTCAAAGCGGGCCCGAGCCAATCAACACCCTGCCTGGTTTTAGCAGTGCAATCAATTGACAGCTTAGGGGAAAGGGAGCTGCATACTAAAGCAGACTCTTATTGCTTCATTTTAGTAGTAGGTCATTAAAAAGATAAAGGCAGGGTGAAGGGACGTAAAGTACGCAGCGGTTTAATGGGACTTCGGCGTGCATTGTTCACCCTAGTGACTTTTAATCACAAAAAGATAGATTGGGTGCTTAGCTCTCTGACCACCGAGAGCAGGCAAGGTCTAAATGGCAGAAATTAGTTTTAGAGAAAGAGGACGAGCAACTGTGCCTAGATAATGCTAATGACCTGCTGCTGGCCAGCCTGAGAGGAAGCACTGCAGTGCATCGAAGGCTCCAGAGAAGCACTTGGAGGCAATGGAGCTGGGTGGAGCAGGGTCTGATAACCTTTCTGAGTCTCTCTGGTCCTGTTTGGTGTTCACCAGCGGCACTCCCATAGTTCACAGATGTTGCTAGTCCTTGGGTTAAATGAGGGTGAGGGGGTCCTTTAAGTATGGGGGCTTGCTTGTACTTCAGGGGCTGCAGGAGCCTACTTTACACCTCTGTACCAGTTCAATAAATACTGGACTCAAGTATAGGGTGACCAGACGTCCCGGATTTGCTCGGACAGTCCCGTTTTTTTCACCAGCTGTCCCGGCAGATTTCAGCAATTTTGGCTCATGTCCCGGTTTTTAGAGGGGATTGACTGAAAACAGTGAGAGGCACTTTTTTGGGTGTTCTAAAGCTGTGCTAGTTAGCAGCTGTTATAAGTAAGCAATTTAATTAATAGGTATGATTTTGGTTGTAGAAATTACATTTTATGTACTTTCTTAATGCATCTTCTGTGATCCTATGTTGATGACAGTTGTCATTCTGCGCCATTCCGTGGATTAAAAATTGTAGTCCTTCTTCTATTATTACCAAATGTCCCGTTTTTTGGTTCTCAAGATCTGGTCACCCTACTCTAGTAAACCATGGTTCCATTCCTTCTGGGCGGCCATTTTGTGATTCTCTCAATCTTCACGAGACTCACTGAATTGTGTCAAATGTTATTAGTGGTCAATTCCCGCTTTCCTCTCCGGAGCCTAACATCATTTAAAACATCAATAAAAACAGCATTTAAACTTAGCAGCTAAGTTGGTGCTTATCGACCCAGGAAGCCTGGAATATAATCATGACATCTCCCATTTGATCACCAGGTTTGATCCTGGACAGATCAATATTTTCTTAGGCTTCAGTTCTAAAATTTAAAAAAAAAATGAGAATGCTTAAACATTGGATGAAACATTTCTACTGAGAATAAATTGAAAGAAATGAATGTTTGCACACATAAAATTGCCTACATTTTCCATAGAGCAATATTTGATCTGCACAGTGCTTGAGTATATTTGAATCCAATCGCTTAAACATTTGTCTGAGAAACATCAATGAAAATGTTTTTATACATAATGGGGCCCATTAGGATGCCGGGCGGTAGCACCACCGCCGTGCTGTCGGATGTAAAAACCACCAGTTACCGTCCGCCCGCCGCGGCCCACACGCCCGCCCAATTAGGATGTGAAAAGTCAGCCAAACACCGCCCGTAAGCCAGCGACGCCGTCCGCCATCAAAGTGCGCCCGTTCACGTAGCGGCGCGGCCCAATGGACACACATCGTCCGACGAAATCACGTACCGCCCGGCATACAAATTACGATGCCGCAAACAAACAGCTCCCACGGCTAAGAGACACCGCACGAGAAACCAAGGCGGAAACTCGATCGCTGAGTACGGACACCAAAGAGGCGGACCCCCGAGCATGAATCCAGCACTGCAGGCCCTCCCCATGCTCTACTTGATGCAGAACCTAGGAGTCAACGTACCGCGGAGACGCAGGTAGGCAGACACACAACAAGGGCACGCAAACACCGCACACAGTGCAAGGGCGGAAGAACTGTACATGGCCCCCCGACACCCCTGCGTGTACACGACACATCCACCACTGCACCCACAAATGTCACACCGGGCAAATTGAAACAACTCGTAACAACCGGGCACACACTACCTGGGACCAGGAACTAACGTCCCCGTCACGGCCCCGCAGCGCAGCGGCGAAGACGCAGCCACACATGCACACAACGCAGAGCCCAACGACAGCGCCATGTATGCGCCGCACACAAACAACACAGGGCACAACAAACACCACACACCAGCCCCACCCTGAACGCACATGTCACGTGACATACCTGCCACAGTCATGTCCCCAACCGGTAATTCACTGTTGCCAACCTGACGTCACACAACTGACCGAACATGTCAGTGATGTCACGCCAAATTAGGACACACCCCTGTGTGCAAAACATGGCGAAGCACACAGCGGCGGAAATATCACCCAGCAGAATATGGACCCCGTCGGCAAAAGGTAAGCCAGTACCACACAGAAACACCGATACCACCCTGCACCCAATACCAAGACATGCAATACGTAACATCAAAGATCCCGGGGACCGACAACAGGTGGCCCAACACAAGCATGCAGAGGGAACCGTCCACTGGGCAGATAGCGCATAACACGAAAGAACATTTCGAACGGAAAAAGAAAAAATAACACTCCCCCATGTGGTTCACATGCAAGTTATCTGGAAGGAGTCAGACACCACTGACCTTGACCATTCATAGAAGCATGTGGGATGAGGGCCCGTGTCCTCCGCACAAGCTACTATAACCCAAGTCCTGCCTCCCTACGACCATTACAGAATTCCCAGCAACGTCGGAGGTTGCACTCTGCAGACTGCACAGACAGCCGGAGCACGCCATCACATCGCCCTGCAGCAAAATGGCACTTGCACCACACCTACCCAACTACGCCGGACAGATGAAGGTGTACAAACATAACCTGATACAGATATTGGGATGTGAAAATCTGGCTCTGCTGAACGTAACTTACCGACTAACTTACCGCATCGCATTGTTCAGCTGCGTCATCCCCGTCTTCTACTGTCGGAGGTGTCCCTTCCACTGTCCTGTGGATTTATGTCTCTCCAACCCGGCATGTCCAATGGCGGACCTGGTACAACTGTTCAACCCCCTGGACGTCCACGACAGGATCTGTTCAGCCTATGGGGGCATGGCGTATGTGGCTGCAATCGGACCCACACTGCAATGGGACCACTGTGCCTCCACACGACGTATTCTGGATCACAGTTTCATCGAATGTCATCCAACATGTCCCATCAGGCTCCTACAAGGGACAACTTACGACCAACACCTTGACAGCCACTTCATTGGATGGCGTCCATGTATACCACCAATGCCATGGAAGCCCTGCTGGAAGGTATCACATACCTGACAACCTGTCAATTCGTCGGACACCGACGCAATACCCCCAATTGAACAATGATGTCCTACACCGTACCTATGCTTGGCTCCGCACGGACTTAGCAGTTACCAGTACAACAACTATACCATACAACCTGCAACTAACACCACACCATTAACAACACTGCCATGATATCGGATAATTTCGGGACATGCACTCTGTTCCTCATCACATCCAGTAACTCTGCATGAATAGGGGGAGGCAGAGGCATGGGATTTGTGTATGGCAACCACATGGACATAACTGCACGTACAACTATGCCATAATATGTATCCTGCGCCCATGAACATATGCACCGGTCAGTGGACAGTAATCGTTCGGCTGTAGTATGTGAGAGCTGTCACCTCACCTCCCTCTGAACTTCCGTGCCAGGACTTTTGCATGGACAACAAGTGCATCCCCCTACAACATGACCCCAGTGACTGTGTCATGTCCAGTAGCCACCACATTGCAACAACAAGTGGGACGCCGTTGCACGCACGTAGGCCCATGCCCTGATGACACCCCTCACGCACGTGTGTATGAGTAACTATAGCAGCAAACCTGTAACATGGAACTGAGATGTACTGTGCCCATGATGTCAAGCGGTCTGGTAGGCAAAATGTATACTGTCTGTGTCAAAGTCAGCAGCCCCACAGTAATTAGCAAATGCACATTAGCACAGCAACGGCTAAGCAGTTGTAACTCTGAAGCCCACATCCCACAGTCAACAACTAATCACATGTACCCCTACACCCTATGCTATGTGTAATCATGCTGAGTATATCCTCCACATGCATTTCGCTGCCAGTAGTGTCCACTATACTGCATCACAGAGGACATAAGTCCTAATACATGGCTTGAAGTAAATATGTGTCTCTGCTTATTCATTCCACGAGTACGAATGAGAGAGGATGAGAGTGTGTGAAGTACACGGCAGTCGTGAGATGACCATGTAGTCCACTGTCATTGGATGTCAACGCTAATGAGTAGCACAACTGTGGAAGACACACATGTGTCATGTGAAAAGCGGGAGTTACGCTTGGCTCAGGTGGGTGGGTGTGACGGGTAGGTGCGCACATGCAATGTTGAAACACGCTGTTTTGGGAGGATTCCGGAGCAGTACATCACCGCTCTCCTGGGAATTTGTAAAGACCACCTGTCTGGGGATGAATGTGAACTCGTGTGTGCACAACAGGCGGGCACATGATCAATGCTTCATCAGGTGTAGACGTCAGCCCACCCTCTGTGGACATGCTGGATACTGCTGTGCGTCCGCCAGGCCCTTGCCAAGGCACTCACATCCCCTGTCGACCAGGTGTATCCCCAACATTGTCCACCTGCACAGGCAATCCAGGGCACGGGATGGCAGTGGAGCATGGTGGGTGAGAGGTCATGGCGCGCTCCTCCTGGTCACATCACGCAGGCAACACATCCTCAATATGTAGTATGGCACAAGTCAAATGTAAGTAGTGGGGTGACGCACACATCACGAGCAGGAGTGACGTCACGGAAGGTGGCTCGCACCATCTCACTCATTGCCTATATTCCCACACACGTTACATGCCATTGCAACAGAGAAGCCAGCGCGTGCACAAGCAGCTCCAAGCTCGCCCCAGAGAGGCCAAAGAGTGAATGTGTGGGTCCATGAGCTCCAGTTGGACGCGGCCTGGGCCGCTAGGGCAGCTACAGCCTCTGTGTGTTGCAGGTGGTGTATCCGGACTGCGGAGCCTGTCATGCATTGTCAATGTTGCCCGGGTCTCGACTCGGGGCACCACGCAGGTGTACGGCGTCCCGCCACTTATTATACCGCGAGACAGACCACTTGTTCAACTGGCCCCACACATACACTCCTTGGCCTCTCTGGGGCGAGCTTGGAGCTGCTTGTGCATGCGCTGGCTTCTCAGGTGCAAACGCATATTTGGGTGAGCGAGGGGAGGCCATGAGTACAGGGTAACATATGACTGCCTGACTTCCAGTTAGTTTAAGGAATGACCCTGATGTGGTCATAAAAAGACGTGTCTCGTGTGTATTGCAACTAGTAGATAAGCCGATGAACTTCCCATGTCTTGCATGTAGCCCCGCACCTAGACCCGCACACTCGACACATATAAATGAGTACCAGCACCACATCCTTCCCATTCGTAGCACTGACTGGGTGTGACAACCATCGGACAGTCTTGTGTAGTCCACCCACGCGTACATGTGGGCCCTCCATGATACATGTCACCTGCGGCAAAGTGATGTCATGGGCAATGACGGAACTGAGGAGAGCTGTCTGCCCCACGCACAGATGGCGCATCAGCTCAACAGACCCAGCACTGAGGGCAGCAGGGGTCACATGTGCAGGGGCAGCTGTGCCTGGTGTGAAGGCACATGCATATAGACAGCACATCGTGCAATGTGTAGTCTGCCCACATCTACTGTCCATTGTCAGGCGGACCTAGCAAAATATCACAAGACAACACATCTGTGTGGGTGTACCCACTGTGACCAACACTGCGCAACAATCAACGTACTCGCCCTGTGCATGCCCCACCCCACAACGGAGGTCACATTCAGTGCCACTAACTCACACACATCCCTATCACGAGGCATGGTGTGTCCAATCGACAGGGCTGAGTTTGCGCTTATCTGGAGGGTCCTGAACAGGAGACACATGTAACCCACTAGGCAGTCTGTGATGTCACCTACTGGCATTGTGCAGTCAATGTGCAGGCCAGGCCTGCTGGGACTGAGAAGGGCAGCATGGCCCCAGCCTGACATTCACACGAGCAAATAGTGCACTGAGACCTGCATTGCCAATTGTCTGTGTCACTGGATGTCTGACATGAAGTTGCCATGTACCACCACTCGGGAGGGACAGACATGTCAAAGCGCCCGAGAGCTCACATACCCCTGCCACCTGCAGTCAGCATGGTGAGCAGTGCATGTTTGAACCCCACAGGCTCTGACTCATAGTGCTGCAGATCAACGACATGTGTGTCCCCCACATGCACTCCCACACACACTGCAGTTGTCTCTCACACACAACTTTCGCAAGGAATAGCCATGTGCAGTGTGCGTGGAGCTCGGAATCCAGGATCTCCAGCTCCTCGCTGGTGAGTGGACCTGGACATATCCTCAGCGTCATCGACGTGAAGGTGGGCAGGTGGCAGCAGCAGGTGTTGTTGAGGGATGCCAGGCTGCAATCCCAGGTAGCTGTGGTAATGCCGGTCACACTCCCACACTCATATAGCCCCCTGGGGCAGGTTCAGTGGGTCCAAGCTGCTGCAATTTGTGTACCATGTCTGCCAGCTTCAATTGCAGACGATGGCCTGCTCCCAGCTGGCCCGGGACGCTTACCTCCATAGTGGAACACGCAGGGTGCAACCGCGAGGGTCATTGGAGTTGGCCGCAAGGGCCTGGCCTATGGCGGGTACAGTCCGCTGATGCCATGTGCACCACACAGTATAATGTGCACAAAGCATCTGCAGGTGTGGCCATGATTTATGTGTGGGAGCAGGTCCACAATGGACAGGGCCACAACATGCTGTGTGCATAGGCAGTGACGGCCAGTGGCCAGCCTCCACATGTCTGTTAGCATATCATCATGTACACATTGGCATGCGAGCATGGGATATGCATATGCACACACATGCCATCTTTCACTATGTACATCTGGCACGTGCAATGTTACGTGTCACTTGTGATGTGTATTGGCAATCACACAGCCGTGTTGGCATGGAGCTGTCAATGTGTACACCTGTCAATGTTTCTGGAGGTGTGATCCGTACAGTGCTGTACATAGGGTGCAGTAGGGACATCAATGACTGTCTCATATCCCCTCGTGCTACAGGTCCCACTTGTTTTGGCCGCTCAGCCTGTGTCCATAGCGTTGTTGGTGTATGCCATACTCACCCAGCCTCAGAAGCAGTGTCATGCACAGCAGCCAGTTATGTTGCCGTGGTATTGCCGCTTGCCAAATATGCAGTCTGATACCATAAGCATGCCTTACAAGTTATTAAGGCCTAAATCCCCATGTGCATGCTCATAGCAATGGTGTGTGTCACTGCCCATTGCAATTGGCAGGGGACCTGTGCAAGTGTATTGTGGCTGTGCTGTCCCTACTTGTCAGCTGTTCTGTGTTTCTATTGCTTGGTCAGTCATTTGTGTTTTGTGTATGTGGAAATGCCCTGTGGCGTGTTGCTTTCACATGTGTCCACTTCCATCTTTCCTAGGAGGATACCAAACATACATCGTCCCTACCAATTGCTGTCAGACATGGAGGATGTGGAGGTAATCCGGAAATTCCATCTGGACCGACCCACCCTGCATCGCCTATGTGCCTTGTTGGAACCCCACCTCCGTCCTCGCAGGGTGTATCCAACTGCATTTACCCCCACGGCTAAGGTGATGTCTGCACTGCATTTCTTCGCCACTGGGTCATTCCAACACACAGTGGGCAGTGGAAGTGGGATGTCCCAGCCCATGTTCAGCATGGTGCTTCGTGATGTACTGTCAGCTATGATGCTGTACAGGAACAGGTACATCAGATTCCCCAGGGCACGTGAATTGGCGGCAGTGAAGGGTGATTTCTATGCCCTTGGACGGATCACCCACGTTGTTGGTGCAATCGATTGCACCCATATTGGCCTTGTAGCACCACAGGCCATGGAGCACATTTATCGGAATAGGAAGCACACCCACTCCCTGAATGTGCAAGTGGTGTGCCTTGCGGACATGGTCATTTCACACGTGTGTGCGAAGTTCCCAGGATCCGCCCATGACTCGCACATCATGCGCAACAGCATCCTACCACGTCTGATGACCAATCTGTAACCGGACCGTGCTTGGATTGTTGGTGAGTATGTGTACTCGTGTAGCATGGCTGTTGTGCGATGCTGTCTTGGGGACAGTTGGAATTGCAACTAATCTCGGTATTCCTCACACCCAGGGGACTCTGCTTATCCGAATGGGCCTTGGCTGCTCAGCCCATTACGTAATCCTCGGACCCCAGCTGATGACCGCTACAATGAGGCACATGGGAGGACCAGACGTGTGGTGGAGCGGACCTTTGGCCTCCTCAAGTCCAGGTTCAGATGCCTGGACTGCACCGGGGGCGCACTGGCGTACTCCCCACAGAAGGTGTGCCAGATAGTAGTGGCTTGCTGCATGCTGCACAATCTGGCTATTCGCAAGCAGATCCCCTAATAGTGGATGACGGTGATCATCCAGGGCCCCAGCCTGCAGACCAGGACGGGTCCAGTGATGAGGACAGAGGAGAGGAGGAAGCTGTGAATGTGTGTCAGCAGCTCATCGCCCGCTACTTCACTTGACGGTGAGTGTCCATTTACGATGGCTGAAGTAGCTGTAGTTGTGCAGGTGTATGTGTGCTCTGTCACGGAGGCCTTTTGTTCACTGAGTGCTGTGTGTCAATGGTCCATGTCCAGGTTAGTATGCCACTGACAGTGGCTGTTGCATTGTGCCCTGTTGCTCTGTGAGATGTGTGTACATTGCTTGTAGTTGGTGACAAGTACTGTGTGATGAGTGTGTGACACACTCATTGAATGTACTCTTGTTCTGTTTTTCACCCCTAGGTCCCTACAGCCTCTCCTGTCCCATCGACATACCACGCAGCAGATGCATTTCTGCTCATGGTGGCGGTTGCACATCGTTGAATAAACACAGGGCACAAACAGCAGATTGTGATCAAGGTGTATTTATTTACAGCTGTGACATGTTATTGTGTGCAAGGTGTTGACAAAAGTGGTGCGTGCAGTGACTATGAGTTGACGGTCATGGCTGCGTGATGCTCAAGGTGTACCCATTTAGTCCTATGTCCACAGTCCAACAGACACATGCCATTCACATGGCAGTGTGGGGTAGGATCGTATTACAAGTCAATGCATTAGGTGGTCAAGGTGGCTGGCTGACTCACTGGCGTTTGGTGCGGGCGAAGTCCTCTCTGGACACCTGTTTCCTCTTCGGACGGCCCCTTCCACGTTTTGAAGGGGGGAGTGTGTTGGTGGGCTGCTGGTGGTGGCTGAGGAGTGCTCACTCGCTGTGGACGCAGGGGAACGCGATGCTGCACGACCCTGCGCCACAGCAGGTGGTGGTGGAGGTGGTGTTGCTGGCCTTGCTTGTGCCCTCGACACCACCACCAGCTGGCCCATGAGGGCCACCATTTGGCCCATATGGGCGTTCATGGCCCTCAACACCCCAAGGACCTCCCGCGTGTCGCTAGCCGACCTGGCCCATTCTCCTTGGGCCTCTTCATAGGCCCCAAGGACTCTGTCTATTTGCGGCTGGCCTTGGCTCCCAGGCACAGATGGCGTTGGCCTGACCCTGCTCCTCCTACCAGTACTGCTGCCACCGACCTGCCCACTAGCCACATTGCTCACCACGGTCCTCGTTCTGGCTCCCAGGGTGGACCCCGACGGCCGGGCCACCCCTTGCGCTGGGGCTGTGGCCAGGGATGACGTGGTCGTGGTGGTTGCGGCGGTGGTGGTGGTTGCGGCGGTGGTGGTGGCCGCAACGACCGTGGCAGCAGGGGTCTGTGACTGGTCAGCAGCCCTGGGCGATGGGTTGGTGGGTAGGAGGGGCCCTGGGGAGCGGTTGTGCCCTGCCACACCAGATGGGCCTGCTGGGTGGTCCACGTCCGAGGAGGTGTCCAGCTCCTCTACATCCGTGAGTCCGGGTCGGGGGCTTGCGGACTGGCTGTGCTGGCTGCTGTCTCCCTCTCCAGCGTCCAGCAGTTCGGCACCTGTGGGGAGAATGAGATAGGTTAATGTGTTGCACCTAGCAAAGTATGTATTGGTTGTCTGACATTCACAGTTCGTGCACTGTCGTGCACAGGTTTCCCAGAGGCGTGTGTGTGGATGTACGATGTGTGTATGCGTGGGCAAGGCGATGGAACTGTGGGATGTGAACATGTGGCATGGGACGGATTAGCAATGCCGATGGGTGTGTGTTGCTATACTCCTACATTTTGTGGTTCGGGTGTATGCGGGCTCCAGACCCATCGACGCTTTTGAGGTGAAATATGGTTTTGGGGTTCAAATGGAATGCTTAGAAACGCAGATGGGAAAAGGGGTACAGCCCCCTCAACGCTTTTGAGGTGAAATATGGTTTTGGGGTTCAAATGGAACGCTTAGAAATGCAGATGGGAAAAGGGGATACATCCCCCTCAACGCTTTTGAGGTGAAATATGGTTTTGGGGTACATACTGTGACATATGGGTGCAGAACGGGACATGTGTTTTGGCTACATGACAGTGGAGAGACAAAGGTGTGTGTATGTCTGACATCCCCAGCATATCTGCTCACTGTTATCATTTATGGACATTACACTGCAAGCATTGTAGTGAGTGAGTGATGGTTGTGTGCCACACGACGTATTGCAGATGGGCCAATTCCTTGGTGTGCGTGCTACCCTCGGCCATGTGCAGCAATGCAGTGCTCTTGGGGTGTTGACTATATTATGTATGTTGTTGATCACAGTGTGACGTGCGCTTCAGTCACTGCAGGCACATTATTTGTCATGGGCAGGTATCTTTGCATAACTACTGTATGAGGGCCAGCTGTTCGGATGACATACCTTTCATGACCCAGGGGCTGACAGATGAGAATGATGATATGTTGAATGTGCATTGTGTGCCTGTGTGTTTCATGGGTCCAGTGGTGTGTATGTGCATTATTGTGGTCCCACGCTGTTACTTCTAGGCAGGTTGGACTTACATGGGCGTTGTTGTACGATGTGTGGGTAACAGGCAGTAAGGACTACATGGTCAAGACTTCGATGGTGTTGCTGATGTGTGTGATGAGTGGCACGGTGCCCGCCGTGTGGGTCTGTGCTCCAGTGGGACTTGTGCATGCAGACGTGGCTCCTTAGGTGTTGCTGTGTTTGTGATGGGTCATGTGGGGTATGACTCTGTAATACATGTCCGTGTGCACATTGGTGACATGATTGTGACAGGGAGCAGTGCTGCGTGTTCCCCTGCTACGTGACATGTCCCATGTGTTAGTCGTAATACAGTCCTCATGCCTACAGACACCCCGCCCTGTACAGTTTTCCACCTACAGGTTGTTTTTGAGTGCGCAATGCTATGGATGCCACATGGTTATGGGAGGGAGGGGTGCTCCATGTTGCTGGTCTGTGGGAGTGG
Organism: Calotriton arnoldi; assembly: GCA_963921515.1. NCBI lineage: Eukaryota > Metazoa > Chordata > Amphibia > Caudata > Salamandridae > Calotriton > Calotriton arnoldi. The sequence goes on along the minus strand of CAWUFW010006263.1, from coordinate 382,575 downwards.
GGGCAGTGTTGTGAGTTGTGGTGCTGGCTTACCATCCACAGAAACCCCTCCATGTAGGGTGAGATATCTACCTGTCGGCTGAAGGTGTGCACTGCAGTAGCTGACACATGGGTGTGGGGTGTGCTCCACCTTGCTGCGCTGTCGGACTGGGGCCTGGTGTGTGTTGTACTTCAGCTGTCCCCCCTCCCACCCACTGACTTTGTGTTCCGGCTACTTACCTGTTACTTGTCGGTTACTGCAGCTATGGCTGACACATGGGTGTGGGTGTGGTGAGTGCTCCTTCTGGCACTTTTGGAGTACAAGGGGACCTGGTGGGAGTTGCGGTGCTGGCTGACTGTACACATGCCTCCATGGTTTTGTTAGTTGGTCGGTTTGGGCTGAGTGTGTGGTAGTGTCTGTTGCATGTGTGAGTGATGTCTTGTGTATTGTGTGCTGGACATGGGGGTGTTTGTCCCTCGGAGCTATGGCATAGTGGTAGTGCATGTGAGTACATAGCGGTGTGCTGGTATACATTTGTTTGTACTTACCAGCCTCCACTCCCCCTGGTATTCCGGTGAGACTCTCTGGATGTATGATGCCTCACACCTTCTCCTCCCACGCCTTGAAGGTCTTGAAAAGCGTGGGATTACCTCCGCCAGTCCTGTCAGCCAGCTGCCGATTCTTGGCCTCCTTCTTCTTGACCTCCCTTTTCATATCGTGCCACCTCTTGGTGATTTCGCCTCGGTTGCGTGGCACGTTCCCTACTGCATTGACCTGGTCTACGATCCTGCTCCACATCCGATTTCTGGTGGCTACTGTTGTCTGTTGGACCTGATTGCCAAAGATTTGTGGGTGCACCTTGATGATCTCGTCGACCATGACCGTCAGCTCAGTTGAAGTGAACTTTGGCATTCTGTGTGCTGCCATGGTGTGTGGTTGGGTGTTTGTGGTGCTGGTGCGGTGTGTGTGTGTGGTGTGTGATGTGCAGGTCGTTTGTGGTGCTGGTGTTTGGTGGTGCTGGTGCTGGTGGTGGTTGGTGTGATGGGTGCGTATCTGTGGTGTGCTGCTGTCCTTGCTGTGTCGCTGTGTTCTCTCCTCTCTTCTTGGCTTTGTAGTGTTGCAAGGGATTGTGGTCTGTGAAGGGGCTGCTTTTGTGCTTACCTATGTGGGTGTGTCATGATGGTCTGTTGTTTTCAGATGTGTTGTGGCTGGTGTTCTGGGATTAGTAGTTTATTTGTTTGTCCAGGGGGGGTGTTTTCGGGATGTGTACTGTGTTTGTGCGTGGCTTGCTGTGTGGACTTGTTGGCCATGTTGTGTGTGTTTGTTTGGGTCCGCGGATGGTTTCTGTGCAGGGACGTGGCCGCCAGGGCTTCCGCCGTGTCCATTTCCATCTCTGTTGTTTTCGATGGCGGGCGGTGTATTTATGTAATTACCGCGCTCATGTCGGAGCGATCCTAATTTCACGGGCGGTGTCTAGATCGTCAGGGCGGGCGGTTTTTGGTTGTCGTGCATATTTGCGTCCGTGGCGGACGGGTGGACTTAGTATCGGACATGATCGGGCGGTATTTTGGGGGTTTTTTCCGCCGCGGGCGGTGTTTGCTTCGCGGCATCGTAATTGCTTGGTCGGTATTCAGACGGTGGAGGCGGGTGTATTTTTACCGCTATGGTGGATGGCAGATTTTTTACCGCCCGGTATCGTAATGGACACCAAAGTCAGGCCTCGTAGCAGCCCCGAATATGCATGTTCGACTTGAGGGGTAAAAGCATAGGATCGCAGCCTGCAACTCACTCCCACTTCGAAAATTAATTCTAGCCATGAAAATGACTTACCTTGAAGTAGTTGAAAATGTGGCAATTAGACTAGTTGCCAGGAAACAAAGCCTCTGTGACTCACCCTATCCACCTCCATAGTCATACTCAATCAGTGCCTCAGTGTCTTTTTAGGTCTGGAATAGCTAAAGCCTTTTTGATTTCTAAAAAATATATGTATAATATACTTAGGTAAAGGGGCTTTCGGCCAGCCCCCTTCATCCCTTGGTCTGTTGAGTCATTCACATTTTGCTTACATCCACTACAGCATACAGAAAGCGGAAGTGGGTCTGCCTACTCAGCCACTGATTATCCTCACTTTGAATGACTGCATTTTGCTCTTTCACAAGGAGCATGTCCGCACAAAAGGAAGTTCTCATCTGGGCCAGTTTTTTCATTTTTACTTAATTATTACTTTAGTGTTGCCTATGTGTTTAGAGCCTGTTGTGATAGCAGTACACTTCCTACCAGCTCTTCACAGCACAGGACACATTCCAGCTATATCAGTTCCTGCTACCTGCTAATGAGGTTGTAAATTCCTTTTGGAGCTGCCTTTTTTAGGTCGAGCCTGCAGGCAATGTGCATGCTCTGTTACTTGTGACGATATGCTGTATCTAAAAAAACAAAACTTTAAAAAAGGGCTTTTAGCCATCCATTACTTACCATTGGTTGGCATCATTATCAAGCTTCTTTGCTGCCTTCTAATACAGCAGTGTGCGCAATGCTGTCACTTTCTACATCATTTCTTGTCTACGTATGGAGCATGGACCAAGTAAAGATTCATTAACTTAGTTAGTGTCCATCCACTGTGATTGAGGTACTATTAACTTTTTGGGGGCATTTTTAAATAGCACCACCTCAACCCGATGGAAGGTATTGGGGAGCTTTTCATGAGCACCAGTTACATTACACAAGTTCACTTTTATTTTTTTAAGCAGGGATATTAAGTGATTTGCCGAAAATCAGAGGATGTTGAGGTGACATCGAGACTCAAACCTGGTTACAAAAGCCTATCTCATGACAGAAGCTGATGGATACTAAAGCACATTTTAGAAGTTACACTATATGTCACAGTACCCACCCCAGAGAAATTGAGAATTCCGCAATTAATGCAACTGCAAACTGGCAAAGTACACAAAGCATAGCACGTGTGCAACCTATTCACATGCTTTTAGAGAAAACAAGCACGATAAATAACCACCAGACACTAACTGGAAGAAGTAAATAATTAACGATCTGCACGGAAGTGGAGGACAAACACACGAGCTCCTCCACTGCCAGCAGCGGTTCAACTGTCAAGCACGGCTTCATAACATTTCTTACCCTACATAATCACATACTATAACATGGAATCATGCGACTGATGAGTCCATAACTACATCTAAGCAGCAAGGTATAACACATCTTCCCTTCCCCCAGCACTACACAAACCAAAGCAGATCACATGGATACAACATATAGGGAAAGAATAGAGAAACCAACGCAGGTCACATGAGAACAACACATGGGAAAGAGATAGACAAACCCATGACGACACATACAAATAATAGACACAACAAAATCATTTTGCATTCAAGTAAGAAACCTGCTTGGCCTAACAATGTGTTGTGAACTTCTACACGACAAAGGTCTCTGGGAGTCCCCTTCCCAAACACTTTGAGCACTCCTTGGGTATTGACCAGCTTGATCTATTAAGAAACCACGATGGCTGTTGGGATGATCAGCAGGGACGCACTCACGTTCATGATCACCTTGGTTATAGAGACAATCAGCAGGGAGGCACTCACATTCACAATCACCCTCACACTCACTTCCCACCTTAACAACTTTTGATAGGTTCCACCAGTGTCCTCCATAGACTTTAACAGCATTTCCACATAATTTCTCGACTCTCACCAGATCACTGAACTTGCTTCTCCCTTTTTGGACATGAACAGCAGATCTGATGCGAAATGTGTCCCCAGCCTTTATTCTTATAGGCTTGACACTTTTTGTCATACCAGCATTTCCGTTTCTCTTGAGCAAAACCTGCATTCTTCCTGAACAAGCACATCAACTGCTCTACATTCTACTTACGCTTGAGCCATTTATACATCCACTCATGTAAAAAATAAATGATAGCCTTTCTACCCCTCAGTAATTCAAAGGGAGAAACCTTTGTAGTAGAGTGTGGGGTAGTCCTGTAAAACCACAGCATGGCACGCACCGACTTCACGACTTTATGGTTACCACCTTTAGCCCATCTGATGCACTCACCAACCACCTATTTCATTCTCTCAACGAGACCATTTTGTTTGTAGGTTACATAACAAGCTCTTATGATGTCTGACACCACATGACTCAAGGAAAATCTGAAGTTCCTTGCTAATAAATTCAGTGCCATGATCAAAAAGGAGAAATTTGGGAAACCCTTCTCTAAAAAAAAAAATATCTCTAAGAAACTCCACAACTTCGCTTGCACTTGGCTCCTTAACCATCTTGAGCTCAGGCCATTTAGAACAACAAAGCAAACACAAGGAGATGATGGACGGAGTGCTGAAACTTTTCAAACACTCACCCCCAGTCACAGATCTGGGTTGAAACCATCATCATTCTTTAGCTCACTTTGCCACCCCAGTTCAGACACAGCTATATGCAAATCAGTCTTGACCCTGTGCCTCATGGGAACAGTCCAGCCCGAACTGCCAAGCCATGTCTTCCCTGGACCGGAAACAAGCATCCTGGGACCGGTTTTGGGCTAACAGCCCTCATCAGCCAGGCTAGCTTGAATCCAGTGGCAAAGAGAGCAAGGGACCCACGTTTGGGCATACCCTGCCAACTTAAGGCAAACAAAGCAAACACAAGGAGATGATGGACGGAGTGCTGAAACTTTTGAAACACTCACCCCCAGTCACAGATCTGGGTTGAATCCATCATCATTCTTTAGCTCACTTTGCCACCCCAGTTCAGACACAGCTATATGCAAATCAGTCTTGACCCTGTGCTTCATGGGAACAGTCCAGCCCGAACTGCCATGCCATGTCTTCCCTCGACCGGAAACAAGCATCCTGGGACCGGTTTCGGGCAAACAGCCCTCATCAGCCAGGCTAGCTTGAATCCAGTGGCAAAGTGAGCAAGGGACCCACGTCTGGGCATACCCTGCCAACTTAAGGCGAACAAAGCAAACACAAGGAGATGATGGACGGAGTGCTGAAACTTTTCAAACACTTACCCCCAGTCACAGATTTGGGTTGAATCCATCATCATTCTTTAGCTCACTTTGCCACCCCAGTTCAGACAGCTATATGCAAATCAGTCTTGACCCTGTGGGCGCAGGGTCAAGACTGATTTGCATATGGCTGGGTCCAAACTGGAATGGCATGGTGAGCAAAAAAACGATGGATTTAGGCCCAGATCTCTGTACTGGGGTAAATGTATGACATTGTTCTGCATTCTGTCCATCAATTGTTCTTTTTCCATTTGTCACCCCGAGTGGGACGGGTATGCCCAGACGTGGGTCCCGTGCTCTCCATGCCACTGGAGTCAAGCTATCCTGGTTGATGAGGGGTGAAACCCCGTAACCGGTCCTAGGATGCTTGTTTCCAGTCCAGGGAGGACCTGGCCTGGCAGTTCGGGCTGGACTGTTCCCATTGGGCGCAGGGTCAAGACTGATTTGCATATGGCTGGGTCCAAACTGGAATGGCATGGTGAGCAAAAAAACGATGGATTTAGGCCCAGATCTCTGTACTGGGGTGAATGTATGACATTGTTCTGCATTCTGTCTATCAATTGTTCTTTTTGCATTTGTCACCCAGAGTGGGACGGGTATGCCCAGATGTGGGTCCCGTGCTCTCCATACCACTGGAGTCAAGCTATCCTGGCTGATGAGAGGTGAAACCCCGAAACCGGTCCTAGGATCAAGAATCAAGATGGCCGCCGAGTAGGAGCCCCCTGTAGGAGCTCCTGGGTTGGGGATCACCGTTTCGGTGTATATCCCTGGTTAACCCCGCCATCTGCCCTCCTCTCTTCTCTGCATCGTATGCCACGCACCCCTGGATCGCACAGACCATTCGTGACTTACCGGCATTAAGGATTTCCTGCTCCCCTTCTGATCGAGTGCTGCGAGGTCTTGACTCAACGTCCTGTAGCCCTTCCGCCTCTGATGGTTGCGGTGCCGTGCTACGGTTCCGTGCCTGCAGAGACGGGTTGCGGGCCCCCGGCGAGCCTCTCGACCTGTCCACGCCTGGGGATTTCGCGGTTGCACAGGACTCATGGACTCATTGTCCGGCAACCCCCCCTCCTCCGATGGTTGCGATGCTGTGAGGAGGTACCGTGCCGACTGAGATGAGTTGCAGGACCTCAGCGAGCCTCTCAACGTGTCCTTCGCCTTTTGCCTGGGGAGTCTGCATCCTGAACGGCGTCCACACAGAATCCATCGCTGGACGACCCTGGTGGTGAGTGGCGCTGCACCGTGCCGCTCCCCGGCAATTCTCGACGTCGTGGTCCGTGCTGCCCTTGGCCCGTGGAGTGTTGCGTCTGCGCTCAGAGGGTGACCGAGCCTCTCCCAACACAAGTTGCTATTGCGGGAAGTTGGTGCAGTAGCCCTCTGTTGGCCCTGGGAGTGCTGCTTACAGGAGCGTCTGGGCTCCGATTGTATTCTAGCGCTCGTCTCGCTCGTGGCCGCGCCCGGTCCCTGCGTCCGAGCCGCTCCGACCGCGGTGCCCCACCGACGTTGATGTTGACGCCAGTGGCGCTGTAAACAGCCAGATCAGTTAAACTACGGAGTTGTAAACAGCCAGATCAGTTAAACTACGGAGTCTCAATGTGGATGTTACATCTCTACAGATACGCTTGAAAGCACATGACAGGCGTAAGCAGTGTGTTAAGTTAATCATCGGAGTCTATGTTACATTGCTGCAATGCCGGCACACATGCTTGACACGGGTTGTTGTGTCTTGGTGTGCTGGAAGTGCTCCTCACTCAGCAAGGTTGGCAGCCATTTTACAAATTGCTGACTGTTCGTTTTATAGGAGCAGATCATCTTCCTCACAGTGTCAGGCTAGGCCACGGATCATGCTTGGTTGAAAACCGTGAGGATGCCTTTCGTAGATTATTAATTTGGAGTCAATAAAAGGTAAGCACCACACTGATAACCAAGAAATGACCTCCCATCAAAGATGCTATAAACATAGAAACAGGACTACACCACGGAGGTCCACCTAACAGATAGCGAAAGTGGACTACTTATCAGAGACAGGTCTAGGAAGAAAAAACTTAATTGGAAAGCAAACAAGCATTGGCATTGCCAATAGGTCTCGGCAATCCAAGAGCTATTGGCATTGTCAATGTTATTGTCTTTTAGCCATGTGTTATGGAGTGGCATAGCCTATTAGTTTTGCTTGCAAAGACGGTATAAAAAATTTAACAGGAATGTCTAAAGCAGGCTGTTCGCAAGATGAGAGGGGCCTCAGGCCGACTAGAAACAAACTTCACATGTGCTCTTATCGCAGTCCAGATAGAGCAGCTGGCTTCAAGAGATGGTTGCAGCGAATGTTTATACATTCGGGTGGTGCTTTCTGAAAGAGCCCGGAGCAGCATCTGGGTGCAGAAGATGGCTTAATGAATGAATGAGTCAAACTTCGATCTGGCGCGTATAGGAGATACTTGTGCCCTAGGCTAAGAAGCCCAGTAGTGCATCAGCCTCCTGCAGATGGGACGATTTCCGATTGGGGGAGGGAAGAAGAAGCATATGGTGTACAAGTCGTTTGTTGTTTTTAACATGACGAGGGAAAATAAAGAAAAGGGGGCAGAAGTCCAGTCTCAAAAGATCATAAGTGCATTACTAACTAAACTTCGGCTCTGTGGTGGTTTGGGAACAGAGAATGCTGGAAGACGGAGGGGAAGAACGTACCTTACAGCAGCCATGTTACATGGTAAAGCTGTTAGCACTTCACAAATGGCACACAAGGTAATAAGACTCTGTTTCGGCTTAAAACTTTCTGCCTTGATCTAGAACAGGAGGGGTGGATAATGTCACATTCAACATAGACTGCTATTCAAGAACTGTTTTTAATTCCAGAAGACAATGGGTGCTTTACCATCCTAAAATGTCCCCATACACGTTCTACTCGGTCCCTTATCATGCCAAGTACAAACTGCCATAAAAGCACAGGAAATACTCGAAGCATAAGTGCACACAGTCCAGCGCGCTCAAGGTTTCTGGATACATGCGTGAGTAGCTCATCAAGTAAAGGTTATTTGCATTGTATTCTGGGGCCTATCGTTCTATTCAGACCATTATTAAATCAGGACTACAATTCCCAGAATGCAAAGCAAAAAAAAAACCTGGCCTGGATGACCGACACACGCATGGGCCTTGGAAAATTGGGAGCTCTGATTAATTCTTCCTTGATAAGAGATATTTGAAGATACCGATGCCCGGCAAAATCATAAAACAGATGTAAATGCTCAAAAATGCAGATAGAAGTAAGCGCATACATGAGGATTTGAATGATGTTTATATGAAACGCTAAAGAGGTTGGTGTTTTTATTTACATTATGTTTTCCTTAGTACATACGAAACGAACCATTGCACTTTTAAATACTTTTTGTGTGTGGATTTGTAATGTGCGGCTCAAAACTTGGCAACATATTCATCACCCTAAATTGTGCACTATCAATACTTCACACACAAGAATTTCTTTTAAATGCCTGGTACTATTTAAGTCTATTTCATTCATTTGAGAGGTGCAGCTTCTGGGCTTGTCAGGCATCCCCACACGCTGTACAGTAACAGTGCAGCAGCCCCACAATACTGGCGTCGGAGTGTGCACGTCCGTAGCATGAGGATGTAAACACGCCCTGGACACTGGAATCTAAGGGAGCACCGAGCACCCTGCCACGGATCTGCCTGCTCTGAAAAGCCATCAAGGCAAGTTCGCCCCAACAGCCACCACCAATATTTACTTTGTTCTTAACATTACGGAGTTGCGAAGACCTGCGTTTTAAAACGAAAGTAATCCAGATTTTTTTTAAAACATAGATCAACAAGACGCGCGGCCAAGAAACGCGCTCTCTGGTGAGGGAGGGGGAGGAGGGGTGAGGGAGGGGGAGGGGGAGGAAAGGCAGATGGCGCCTCGCCAGCGATGCGAGGAATGGATGGCAGCTGTGCGCGTGCACGCCATCGTGAACGCAAGCTGGTCGCCAGCCGAAAGCCAGTGGGTTTGCACTTCCAAAACCCGCTTACTAAAACTCTCGGCCAGACCAGTGCAAGCGCTGGTGCAGGCCGAGACCTAAATGGACCACATCGCAGGAACAGGTCGATGAAGGATACAGAGCGGCCATCTTGAACTGATATTGAATACTGAATACTGAATACTAATACTGCACACTGAAGGGACTGACACCAAAAAAAACAAAAAAAAAAAACGACAAGGTAGGAAATATAGAAACTAAGAAGGAGAAAGAAAATAATAAAATGGATAAAAATCTTGAACCTTCAGGCCGTCATGCCTTCACCATTCTCTACCCGCCCAATCTCTCCAAAAATGCAGCAAAGAAATACAAGCACAGGCTAATGATAACCCACCCTGAGACTCTTATTTCAGACCAATACTTCTGCATTAGCAAAGGCATATTATCCAACGATCTTATCTTCCACACAAAGAAACGTGCCCAGTGGAGAAATATCTTTTACTCTTTGCTCCGAATCTCCAAAGTTAAAAAAAACCCAGCATGCCTTCAAATTGTCTGTAACAGCTTCAGTCTTTTGCCCTGCGAATGCCACCATCACCATCTACAACAACGGTAATATCCTTATACAAGCCTCCGATGCTAATCTAGATACCATAGACAGGATCTTCCCTACTCTCAAGAAAGCAGTAAACAGCAAGAATAGCACACTCCCCGCATCTTATCATCTTCAGTATCTAGATGCCACCCCAACTCCACGACAAAATCCCATAACAAATTCCTCCGAACCGACATCTCCTCACACCCCCAATGAGCCCTACCTCCCAGCCACTGCGGTCACAACCACACTCGGGTCCTCTAGCCCAGGAGGGACTGGGTTGCACGCAGCTACCAATCACATCATTGCAAACACACCCATTGATTCCTACCCCCCAGTCACATCAGTCGCTTCCACACCTGGATCCCCCAGCCCAGAAGGGACAGGGTTATTCTTAGCTACCGATCGCTGCATTGCTGATTCATCACTGTTATCCCCGTCGACCATGAATGAAGCCACCAACCCGGACTCCACCTACGTCTTGATTCTATCCCCACTCTCATCTAATTTAGATTACAAAGATCCCTCGCACCTACTGTCTACCATGACATCTGACCGGACACTAACACTCTCAATACTCATCCCACCCATCCGAACACAACACACAACGACCAGTCCACACACCGACTTGGACCCCACAACAATCCTCCTTCAACTTACCACTCCGATCCCTAATGAGGATATCCCCATGCAACCGGAGAACGTGTTCACGCATACAGACCCTACCTGCAGATCGCCCTCCATAAATGAACATACACCTACACATACTACTAACCTTCCCAACTCCGCTTGGTTTGCACGATTCAATGAGTTAGCCTCAGGCCTAGCCCATCTAAAGGCCGAGTTGCATAACCTATCAACCATCACCAATGAACTTCTAAATGTGCACAGAGCAACCAACGCCACCGTGAACCAAATCAGTCTCCAAACTAGTAGATACTTCCCCAAGAATTCACACCACGAGAAAACTAGTCAGAGTAACCAAATCAGTCCACAAATTAGTAGATACATCCCCAAGATCTTACACCCTGACAATAATATTCAGACTAACTCACCTTCCCCCTCTTGGCCTAGGAGGGCAAACGTTGAACTATCCGACAGCGACATAGACAACCTCCTCATATCTTATGCCTTAGCAACAGATAACAGTATGTCACAATGTGGCACTATCCAATACATTCAAACCAACCCCTTCAGAGAACCTACCCACAACAACAGATCCGTAAATAGAGATAATCTCACAAATATCAACATAGAGCAGACTACCCTAACCCATTCTATTAACAAGATGAAGTGTGCACTCATTAATTGCAGATCAGCTAGCAAACATGCACCTGACATATTCGACCTCATCCTAGAGAATGATTTAGACATTATCGTCCTCACCGAAACATGGTTAAATAGCTCCTCCTCTCCCATCCTTGATTTTTTGGTTCCTCCTAGTCACGACCTAATCCGCCTAGACAGAAACGTGGGGCCTGGAGGTGGGTTAGCCTGCATTTATCGTAACACAAACTCAGTCAAGCAAGCAGACTCCATCGCTCTATCCTCCTGCGAATATCTCTGTATCAATATCTCTGATGATAAGAGCCTCACCAGCAAGCTTCACTTATTCTACCACCCCCCGCCCGAGGGATAATCTGACTTTCATCGACAAGTTAATGGTAGTCATTTCATCCAACGTCAACTCACAAGTACCACAAATTTTCCTGGGTGACTTTAATCTCCACTGGAACAATGCAAACGATCATGGTGTAGGATGTCTTAAAGCGTTTCTGGCAGACCAGGATTTATCCCAATTCTGTGACAGTCCAACTCACAACAAAGGAGAGACACTGGACCTCATCACAGCAAAAACGAGCATCATCTCATTAGAATCCATCACTCCTTGTGACTGGACTGACCCTCACAGCATCTTCTTCTCCATCAATATCGAGGTAATTCTAAAAAGGAGTCAACCATCAAAAACAAAACAATAGAAAAGGAACTTACAGAATATCAACCCTATCACCCGGGTAAACCGATGCAACTCCGCCCTGACCCCCACAACTGACATGGAGGATGTCCATGACCTCACAGCCTTTTACAATTCCACGATGCTTGAAATCTTGGACTCTACAGCACCCCTCCAAGAAAAAAATGTTTCCTCCAAAATTTCCAAACCTTGTTTCAATGACTCCCTGAACTCTGAGCGACGCAAGCTAAGAGCTGCTGAACGATTATGGAAATCAGCACCCACCGATGCTCAACTACATCACCTTAGAATGTTAAGGAACTCATACAACAGGAAGATTCTAAAGGCCAAGGCAGCCTTTTTCAGAACCCAGCTGAACCAAGCAATCAACCGTCCCAAAAAACTTTTCGAAATCGTCAAGCAACAAGCTCGCAACACGGCTAACTCTACGGATCTAAATGACCTGGCTACACCTTCTTGCGAAGAGCTTGCCAACTTCTTCAGTGAAAAGACAAAGGCCATCGAGCTCGACATCCAATCTAAGAAGGCCCTCCCACAACCTGTGGCCCAGGATGCTAACGGTTACTCACAACTCAAGGTCCTTTTCAGTTCTCCAGGGAAGTCACAAAAAACAATGCCTCCTGGAACACCTTCGCGCCAATCTCTGAACAAAAAATCTATAACACTCTTCTAGCAATCAATCCCTCCAATCACTTCTCTGACCCCCTTCCTCCTGCCCTATTCAATATGATAAAAACATCCATCCTACCATTATGGGCAAAAATTGTAAACGCCTCTCTGAGACAAGGCTCCATACCAGACTGTCTTAAAATAGGGCAGGTTACACCTATGCTAAAGAAATCTGACGCCATCCCATCAGATCTCAACAATTACTGCCCTATATCCAACATCCCCACTTTGGCGAAACTGCTGGAGAAATGTGTACAAATACAATTATGCAATCATATTGAGAATTACAACCTCCTAGACAATCACCAATCTGGTTTCCGTCAAGGTCACAGCACAGAATCTGCACTCACCCACATATTGGATGACATACTAAAAATGCTTGACCGCAACGAATCATGCCTAATGATACTTCTTGACCTATCCTCCGCCTTCGACACGGTTAAACATGACAACCTACTGTCCCTATTGGAAGGAAGGATGGGCCTCTCGAGCACAGTGTTACAATGGTTCTCCTCCTTCCTTAATAACAGAACACAAAGAATCAAGATGAAGAACTCACTCTCTCAGCCCTCAGTGGTCAACATAGGCGTTCCCCAGGGCTCAGCCCTATCACCTATTCTTTTCAACCTACTAATGGAACCCCTGGCGAACGCATTGAAATCAGCGAATATCCTATATCACTTGTATGCGGACGACACCCAACTGTATTTGAAAATCTCCACTCCAGAAGACTTCATTTCCCTCAACTCTATTCTACAGAACACGCAAAGTTGGCTCACTAACAACCACCTCATGCTTAATACAAAAAAAACAGAATTCATTCTCATCTCCCCACCCAATCACACACCAAAGATAGAGCAATGGTTAAAACACCTAACCTCCATTGACTGTGCTCCCCTCTACATTGACTCTGCAAAATCCCTGGGAGTCACCATAGACAAACACCTGAATATGCAGTCGCACATCACTAATGCCACCAAGGGAGCCAATCACCAGATGAGTTTACTAAGGAAACTTAAACCCTTCCTCCCTCAGACAGACCTAAAAATGGCAGTGCAAGCCTTAGTGCTACCAAGATTAGACTATGGAAGCACCACTCTTTGCGGTCTCCCCAAATACAAGCTGGCTCCGCTGAGGGCTTCACTTAACGCTGCGGCAAGATTGATATCAGGATCTAAAAGAAATAGCCACATTTATCCGACCTTGAAAGCGCTGAACTGGCTGCCCTATGAGGCAAGAATACAACTAAAGGTTGCCTGCATGACCCATAAAGCACTACATAACAACACACCCAGGTACCTAGCTCTAAAGCTAGAACGATCCGGAGGATGCAGACAACTACGAAGCGCGAGTTCTTTACTTTTGAAACCACAATCCTTTCATAAAAAGAGAACTGGTTGCAGAGCTTTTTCAGGGATCGCTCCAAAGATTTGGAACTCCTTACCTCCAGTAGTACGGGGAATCTCTTCCTTTATCGCCTTCAAAAAAGAGGTAAAAATACTCCTAATGAACAAATTCACGTCCTAAGACTTGATTCTATGCTGACATCGAGTCACCGATACGATCCTCATATCACTGGCTACCTCTTGTGGATGGAAAGAGAAAATTATATGTTTATTTATTTCCACAATACTGACCTAAGGCTCAATAACTGTATATAATGTAATGTTCTGTTGCCCTCTGGGATCATCATGTGTTGTCCACTGGTCACCTATGTTATCTTATACTATTTACCTCTTTTGTAAGTAATGACGAATATCGAATGCGTGTATACTACCTCATTTCTTATGTCTTTATAACTATATACTGTAAAGCGCTCTGATACCCTCGTGGGTCACGTTCGCGCTATATAAAACCTTATAAATAAAATAAATAAATAAAATAAATAGGATGCTTGTTTCCAGTCCAGGGAGGACCTGGCCTGGCAGTTCGGGCTGGACTGTTCCCATTGGGGGCAGGGTCAAGACTGATTTGCATATGGCTGGGTCCAAACTGGAATGGCAAGGTGAGCAAAAAAACGATGGATTTAGGCCCAGATCTCTGTACTGGGGTGAATGTATGACATTGTTCTGCATTCTGTCCATCAATTGTTCTATTTGCATTTAGAACAACAATCCACCAGGACCAGAATATATTTGGCCCCACCCGGCAGGGAATCATAGAGACCCATGATGTCAATCTCCAATGTAACCCATGAACCTGATGGGCATTCAAAAGGAATGAGGTGACGAGAAGAGACCTTCAGGTCTTTGTCTGCAGACTTACACACATAACAATTCTCCACCGCCTCATCAATTTCAGTGTCCATGCTTGGCCATCAAAAAGACTCACGAATATGACATTTACTGAGAGACGAACCAAGGTGTCCCTCATTAGTATTGTTGACGATTCCACCCCTCACAAAATGTGGAAGAATCAGTTTGTCAGATCTTAATAGCAATCCATCTTCCACAGAATGTTCGTCACCTACCTTACAATAAGGCTGAATTATGGGAGACAATACCTTCTCTCTTGGCCAACCTCTCTAAACCAGACCTATGGGGGGCATGTCCAAGATGGCAGAGTGAGCGTTCGCGTTTTGCTGGCGCTCCGCTCCTGCCAGGCCCAAAGTTCCTTCTAGCGTACTCACAGCACCCGGGCCCCCCTCAAAAGTGCCACGACCTTGTAGGCTCTTCGTGCCGGGAGCTGGGCTTTGCCTACCGGCTTTCCTGCTCGACGAAGGGCGGTCGAGCGGTCCCCGGCCTTCCATCGGCGCTGGTGTCACCAGGCGGTAAGGAGCCGGGCTACAACAGAGGTCGGCCGCACGCTTGCTGCGGCTGCTGATCAGCGCAACCTGATTTGGCGAGCTCCGGAGGACCTCCCATAGCCGCACTAGCCCCGGGAGATCCCTGACCCGCGAGAGTGCGCGCTCGGCCTCGGGCCTACGTAGCGGTCTGTGGCGTGGCGCAGGGCTGCAGCGTGAGGCCTGCCTGGCCCTCTATTATCGGAGAGAGCTGGGCCCAGTGCATCACCGCTCCCGGGGCGTATCTGGAGAAGGAGCGGACGCCCTCTGGCCCCGTTGGCCGGCGTTTAGGTGCTCACGAGACCCTCACTTGCTGGGTGCGGCCTCTGAGCCTCTGGAGAGCCCAGGCGGTGGGGGCGTGTGGGCCTGCGCAAGACTTGGGTGGAAGGAGCGGCTGGCCCGCGACGGCGACTCAGCGGCCCCCCACGCTTCGCACTTGCTACCACGACGGGAGGAGCCTGGAGGCTGAGATTGGGTGTAGAGTACCTGGACCAAGCACCGGCGAGGCCTATTATCTAGGGGCGACGTTGGGACCCCACCCCCCCTGCGCAAGTGAGGAGCATTGAGTTGCTTTGAGTCCCGCCAGTACTTGGGGCCGCTTCGGTGGGGCTGAGGCACAGAGCTGTCTGCGGGCTACGGCGCGGCGGACACGTTGAAAGCGCCAGTGTCTCACGGAGTCTGTGTCCTACCATAACAGGGGGTGGATAGTCCCCGGGAGTATCGCACGGCATATCGTCTACATGCCGTGGGGGCGGCCTGCACCCAGTCACGCTGCTACGGTTCGTCCGTGCTTCCTGCGGAGAACCTGGATCTGCGCAACAACTATACTGGGGAAAAGGGCGCCTAATCGCCCGGCTGGAGACCGCTTGGTAACTGCCTCTCTCTTCTGTTGGGCACGTCCTCTACCCTGGGTCGGGCCGGCTTCCAGGCTTCAAAATGGCGACATCCAAGGGCAAGAAGGACAGATCCATCTGGGACCTCCTCATGAAATCAGCAGGTGACGCCTCAGGATCTAGTGCGGCACCAGCGGACGATGGCTCGGATAGTGCAGTCACGAGGGAGTTCCTGGAGGCCCTGTTTGCTTCCCAGAGGGAGGATATCCTGGCCATTAAAACGGACTTGCAAGCAGACCTATGAGAGGTGCGGAGGGACGTGGACGCGGTGGGGGAGCGGGTGGCTGCCCTGGAACACTCGGCAACTGCCAGGGATGAGGAGGTTGCAGCACTTCAACAAGAAATCCTGCGGCTGCGGGATCAGCACTTAGACCTCCAATCGCACACCGAGGATTTGGAGAACAGGTTGAGGAGGAACAATGTCCGAGTCCGTGCAGTCCCAACCGGGGCGGAAGGGGAAGACCTCGCGGGTTACATGCAGGACCTCTTCCGGACAGTTCTGAACGCACCGGCGGAATCCGTCAAGATCGAGCGATGCCACTGCGTCGGCCCGCCGCGTCAGCCAAACCGCCCCCCAGCAGACATCCTGGTCTGCGTGCACGATTTCTCAGTGAAAGAGGAGATCCTTAAAGCTGCCCGCTCTTGTCAGCCTCTGCGCTTCCGAGACCATTCTCCGCAGCTATTCCAGGACCTGGCGGCCAGTACCCTCCAAAAAAGAAGAGACTTTCGCCCTATCACCAACCACCTACGCTCAAAGAATGTATCATACTCCTGGGGCCACCCGTTTCGCCTCATTTTCCGCCTAGATGGCAAGCTGCACCAAGTCCACTCCCTGACCGAGGCTTGTAAAGTGCTGAATCTGAACCTCGACGACTTGCCTGCCCAATCAGACACCTCGGAGCCGGGCACCCAGAAACCCCCGGAGGCGTGGGTCCCGAGGTGCCTGGGGTCTGGAGCACCTCTGTCCTGACCCGGCCACTATCAGCAAGGAGCGGTCTGCTGTTCTCCGGACCCTCGCTGGCACAGAGGGGGACTCCCTGGACTCTAATGATTGAGGGTAATGTGCTTGTGGGTTTGTTCTAACTTCGTTGGGCCCGGCGGGGGGATGTTTCTCCTCTCGCACTGTGGGTCCCTTTACTCTTTTGGCCATCCCCACTGTTTGCCGACCAGAGACTATGATGGACTTCGTATGCTTGCTTTTGTTGTTGCTTTATTGTTCTTGGGTTTGTTTCTGTTGGTATGGGTTAGGGGGGGTCCCCTCTCCAGTGAGCTTTTTAACGAGGGCCCCACTGTCAGCGTTTTTCCGGCTCCACGCTTGCATGGGGTCTTTTTTGGGATTTGTCCCCTTTTTCTGGCCCTACTGCTTCAGTCATAGAGCTTGGCGGTTTTTCCTCACCCGATGGAAGTCAAGGTAGTTAGCCTTAACGCCAGAGGCCTTAACAACCCCACTAAGCGGAAGGCAGTGCTCTCATTGCTTGAACACTCAGGGGGGGATGTGTGCCTACTTCAAGAAACACACCTCCTACACTGTGACACACATCGCATGCAGCACAGAAGGTTCCCCCTGCAGTTTTGGTCTTCGGGAAAGAGTAAGAGGGGGGGTGGCCATTTTTCTTTCCACTTACACTTTAGAGGTTCTGTGGTGGGCCTTTTGGCAGAAATCAAGGGACGCCTCCTAGCGCTGCGACTACGCATTGGGTCCTTCAACGTCACGATAGCCTCGATCTACTCCCCAAACGAACACCAAGAGAAATTCCTGATGGACGCCTTGGCCGAGGTCCTCCATACACCCGACTCCATGGTAGTGGTGGGTGGTGATCTAAATTTAGTCATGGATGCAGGGGTGGACCGTTCTAGCCCAAGGTCAGGCGGAGCGGGTGCTCTTTCTGGGACCGGTAAGGCGTGGCTGGAGGACTGTGGGATCAGGGACGCAAGGCGCTGCTTACACCCCGATGAAAGAGATTATTCCTACTATTCAGCGGCCCATACGACCTACGCCTGCTTAGACCATTTCCTCGTCACCCAGTCCGCATGGGCATATACCACTGCCTCTACTATCGAGGTTAGATCTCTATCGGACCATGCACACATAACACTCTCCCTGCGCCTGCCGCCCACGCAATCGTCCCCACCGCATTGGCGCTTGACGGACTCCCT
This sequence comes from Calotriton arnoldi, assembly GCA_963921515.1. NCBI lineage: Eukaryota > Metazoa > Chordata > Amphibia > Caudata > Salamandridae > Calotriton > Calotriton arnoldi. The sequence continues at coordinate 364,543 of CAWUFW010006263.1, read as the reverse complement.
GTTACGGTCCCCAACTGTGGTAGAGGACCTTCGGCGTACCCTGACCGATTATCTAGCACTTAACGATAATGATTCCACACCCTCGTCCTCTGTCTGGGAAGCGCTTAAATTGGTCTCGAGGGGGGCCTTAACCACCAAAGCGGCCTATGACAACAAAACCAGGCAGGCTAAGAGGGAAGACCTGGAGGCTAAAGTTAGGGAACTCGAGGCAATACACAAATGCACGGGTGCCCCCTGCGTCTGGCGCCAGTTAGAGAAGGAGCGGCTTCAGCTGAGGCACTTGGATCTCGATAGAGCCGACTACGCGGTTCTCCGATTAAAGCATAAATACTATGTGGACTCTAACAAAGGCGGTCGCATGTTAGCACACTACCTCTGCAGTCAGCGACAGGCACAGGCAGTTAAAGCAGTACAAGGAGAGCGGGGTTCTGAGATTTCGGACGATCCTGGCATTGCGGCGGCTTTTTGGTCCTTCTACGAGAACCTTTATTACTAAGCCTGGGCGTAGTTCGCGTAGTCGCGCTACGCGAAGCTACGCGAAGACGTCGGAGCGCTACGCGAGCTACGCATAGCTTCGCGAGCGCGCGTAGCTGCTTGCCGCGCCCGTTCGCGATGCGTTTTTCTTGCTCGGGAACGCGTTGTGGTTGCTCGGGGCGCTGTTTGCGTGCTCGGGGCGCGAACTTACCCATGCGGTCGCCTATGGGCGCGGCCATTTTGTTTTTCACTTGTCCCGCCCGTTCGCGATCCCTTATTTCCTGTTCCGGGTCGCGTATAGCGTGCTCGCGCTGCGCATTCCTTGTTCGGGAACGCGTTGTACGTGTTCGCGACGTTTTTGCGTGCTCGGGGACAAATATCGCGCGAACTTACCCACGCGGTCGCGATGGGCGCGGCCATCTTGTTTTACCACTCTATGCTATGGTTCTGGGCCTGCTTTTCTATCCTCCCTCAATCTTTGCAATCCTTAGTTTTTTACACTGTTTTTCAATTTTTCTTTATTTCTTATCTATCTCACTCTCTGCTTAAGTCTATATTTTGCATTTTTTTATACTTTTTACTGTGTTTTTTACTTTTCGACTGTTTTATATAACTTTCTTCTTTAAGCTCCTACTTCTTCGACCTAACTTTATTTTTCCCTTCTAACTTTTCTTTTTCACCTCCTCCCACCCCAGAACCATGGCGAAGGGTAGCAGCAGCGGCTCAAAGGGCAAGGCGCGTGCGCCCAATCGCCGCCTGCCTTGCGGCAGACTGCGCCCTGCAGGGGTGCAAGCCCGCCAGCTGTTTAATGAGGCGGAGGTGGCCGCCCTTGTTTTTTTTATTCAGCGCCACCTCCCCTTGACCTTGGCCAGGCTCCGGGTACCCGACCCAGGAGCGTCACCGCCGGTGGGCGAAGGTGCGTCGGGCAGTGTTTCGCTGCTCCGAGGTCCGGCGCACCCATAACCAGCTGGCCCACCGGTGGTCAGACATCCTTGACCGGGAGCAGGACCTGTTGGACCTGCTAGGTGTCGAGGTCGTGGGGCTTGGTGAGTAGCCAATATATATATAGTAGTATAAGTATTGTGATTTGTGTATATATTTTTTACAAATAACAAGAATACTGCTGCTTACATTGCAGGTAAATTCCGTTTCAAAATCCTCTGTGATTGTAGGACACAGGTGCTGGGCGGTACTCTTACTTTTTGCAACTTTGCGCTCGCTTGTCATTATGTAAGAGTTTACTTTAGAGAACTTCAGTTAGGTAATGTGTTGGGATCTGAGGAACGCTGTCTCAGGCTCGTGAGGAGCTTGTGTCGCTGGGGGATTCTATTCTGGAATGTGGAGTTCTAAGGCAGGCAGTTGCTGCCGGGACCCGGAGGACGTCAGATGGATTAAACTAGACACCTACCTTATTCCTGTGTAGTGTCTTCATTTCAGTGGCGACGAGGATGCAGAAATTCCTCAAGGACATAGGTGTTAGTCACATTCTTACTTCTCTTTATCACCCCCGCAGCAATGGCCTGGTTGAGCGCTTCAACCGCGTAATCAAGGAACATCTGCAATTGGCTTTGGTGAATGGGTTGCATTGGCGGCAAGCGGTCAGCAACATGCTTTGGGCTGTGAGGACCACTCCCCATGTTAGTACCGGCATTGCCCCGTTTACCTTACTTAGGGAAGGGATGCTGGTTCTAAATTAAACAAGGAATCGATGTCCAGGAGGGAGGTGGACACTAAGAAATTGTCTGTTGTAACTGACGTCAGGGCTGCTGTTCAGGCTAAGTACGACACCAGGCCTGGAGTTCGTTATCCTTTGTCTGTTAAGGTGGGGGATTGGGTGAGGGTCAAGAGACCGGGTTTTCTTCGCAAGGGGAGTCTCGGTTCTCCGCTCCCAAAAGAGTGTCAGCTCAGTTGTAAGAAATCACGTGGTGGTGTTGGAGAGTGGGAAAGTTTGGAACAAGTCTGCTATTTCCATTGTGCCTGAGTCAATGCTGGTCTATGTCAACAAGAGACTTGGTGTTGTTTCTTCCCCAACATTGGTGCCCACCAATACCCACGGGAGGGAACCTGTGCATTCCGATCATGTTTCTTCCAGAGCTGTTTCCACCAGATTGAAATTTGTTCCTGCAAGATTTCAAGATTACAAAATGTAGTGATGTTGTTCTTCTGTATACCCTGTTTCCTGTATTCTTCTTATTGTTTTTTTATCTTTGTCAAACCTTACTTTTCTGTTTTCATTGTGAAGGAAGGGGGGTGTGTTGGGATCTGAGGAACGCTGTCTCAGGCTCGTGAGGAGCTTGTGTCGCTGGGGGGATTCTATTCTGGAATGTGGAGTTCTAAGGCAGGCAGTTGCTGCCGGGACCCGGAGGACGTCAGATGGATTAAACTAGACACCTACCTTATTCCCGTGTAGTGTCTTCATTTCATAATGCTATTGCTAGAGAGACTGTAGTCCTTCCTTTGTCCTCCTGTCAAATAGTGGTGGATGCATTTGATACTAGGTTTAGTTACTATTAGTTGATAATTTTTGAGCGGTCTGCGTGACGCATCCTCTGTCACTGAGTGCTGCTTACCCCAGTCCTTAGAACCTTTTGTAGTTTGTTTAGTGAGTGGTACTGGTAAGCTTAGCTTAGCAGTGTCAGTCAGCTGCAGAACATCAGACGCAACCAACCAACAATTTGGTGTATGCATTATGCACTTTATGCATGTGTCCTCCTTCTCATCTATGCATTTTTGATGTCAATAAAAAATGGAAATGCAGGCTTAATGAACAATTGGCCCGCCTGGAATAGGTGGGCTAGGTCAGGTGGTACTTAGGCTTAGTTAGTGTTCTGGATTTTATTTGAATCAATCAGAATGGAACACTGAATTAGTGTTCCCAAATAAGTAGACTGTCCGTGAATCCCGCAAGGCAGTAGTCGATCTGAGTAGATAGGTCAATTTTATTGCAATTTTTGTTTCCTAAAAGGTTTTTGAGCGTTTTTTTAGATAATTTATTTGTTTCACAGCAATCATTAATGTTTGTGTCTTTCTTTTTCTTTATTATATCTTACATGATCACTGATGTGCAGCACCCAGGGGCAAGAAGACGGGGTCAGATTCGGCGGGACAACCACCAGAGGACCGCTCCTCTACCGAGGGCCCTGCTGCTGGTCCCAGTAAGTCCTCCAGTGGTTAATATTAACAATTATATTGCCCTAACTTTTACTGCACCTTATTTTTTCAGAACTATTAATTCTGGCTCCACTCCCTAATTCTATTTTTTACAAAAGATTCTTTGATCTTTACTTGACTATCTGTTTCTAAATTCTGGTTATCCCTGCCTCTAAGTTCTAACTGCCTCTGCTATGAATGTCTGTACTCTGTACTACTAATATTAGTCTGTCGCTAAGCTTGCCCAGTTTGCATTGCCACTCTTTATTGTACGGTTTTGTATAAAACTCAGATTGACCAATACTAATAGCTCTAGCCACTGAGTCCAGTCCTTTCGGTTGTCCTCTTCTAGGCTTCTTAATCTTGAGGCTTTGACAATTACCACAAACAAAATGCCCAACCAGATATTAGACTATTTTTGATAGGATATAGTACATACTACTTGGATTATGCACAGCCCCATGCAGAACTATGCACAATGAAATAGGATGTTGGTGATGCGAGTTTGGAACTTGGACGTTCCTCACACCTCAGTCAGAAGTGAACCCACAATCCCCTGAACGACTAGCTATAGTGTCTCATTAGGTCCCCGAACCCCCACCCGAAGATACCCAATGATTATGTTTACACAACCCAGAACATAACACCCTTTCGCTCACTCACTCGTGTAAGTCCACCACCACCACACAAAATACCACAGAGTCTATGTGTAAGTTCAAAAGGTTTATTTTTCAACTAACAAGCTCTGTATGTATGTTCTATAAAATTCAGTGTACTCCAGCCAGCTCCAACAGCAAAATGCATAAGATTAAAACAATAAACAGTGTTGCACTTGCAACAAGTGCATGATCATTGATGATATATAAGACAAAAGATCTGTGCGAATTCTGAGCGACTCCTCACCGTAGAACGTAGAATTACTGGTTACATGCATCATTCATAAGCTCTGCAAATCTCTGGTTCGTAGAAGGGAATCCTCTGCCTGAGAAAAATGGTGCGTGTTATTATAGTATAATGCAAGCATTTCTCAGTCCTGCCCAAAAAGTGTAACATGTTACCTATGGCTAAGCAATACGGACTAACCGAACTCCATAACAAAGTGGCTTGTTTTTCGACCTCTTGTACGCAACGCTCAGACAGTAGCTGTATGTGCTCATGTGGGCTCAAAAGGCGTCTTACTGTTACTGCGCAACAAGCTGCGAGGTAACATGCGCAAAAGACATGAAGCGGAAAATAGTTGCATGGCTCAGGCTAACTTTGCAAAGAGTAGAGTATAGTATAATAATGACCCTAGGGACCATAACACTACTAGTGTCTACTGACTGTACTCTAGTACCCGATTTGGACTATTGAATGTGATTTATAATAATATGTATGTATTAACTTTTTTTTCAATCTTGCTAATGAAAAAGAATAAATAGGGGGAGGTGTACAGGCATCTAAAAATGTGTCATGTTTTTATCTAGGCGGACTAGCAACCACCAGTGGCGGCGGGGCCACCGGCGATTCGAGCCTTCCGGAGGGGGCAGGAGAAGATGCGGCACCTGCAGGAGCTACAGGGGGAGCCAGCAGCGGTGGCGGGCGGTGGTAAGTTATATTCATGACTTATTGACATTGCACTAGCTGGAAGGGTGTGTGGACTTCACTCACTGTACTGTTGTTGAGACTTATTATTAGGTATGAAGTTGTAGTGAACATTATACAACGGTTGAAGAAGAGAAGACACCCTTTACTTAGCATTAGCAATGCAGTAGCAATAGCATTACCAGCGTGACTTGATTAACCAATGGCCTCTTCTATCTGACTCCAACTCAGCTGTGAAAGTTTTATGGAGGAGACTAAAAGTCAGATCAGATGACCTTGATGGATGTGTTGAATAAAAAGGGAAAGAAGGGTGGAAGGAGGAAGGACGGGCCAGATTTAATATGATTGATGACTGGCAGAGAAGGATACGTTGGAAGCATGGATATAGGTGGCTGATAGGAATCACATGCATGTGTTGTTGAAGGATGGGTGGAAGGTGAAAGAAGAATGGATGCCTGCCTGGGTGGGCGACACAGTATGGGTGGATACTGTGGATAGCAAGAATCATCAGCGGTGTTTGGGTGAAACTCTAAGCCAAGGCAAGCAACGGAGTGAGTGGACGCATGGGTTGTTGTTGGCGAAACAAAGTAAGGTTTGTGGAGAGATTAAGAAGAATGATTGACATTTACTTAGAATGGATGGATGCCTGTATGTATTCATCATAGACAGCATAGGTGGAGACTGTCATGGGATGCACAGTTTTAGTTTTAAGGGAATGTAAAAGAAACCGCGCCACAGTAGCAAAGCCGATGTGGGTAGGGGCAGGGTGGGGGTAGCAGTAAACAATGTATTACACGGCCAAATACAGGTAAGTTTACTGTAAACATAAAAATAAATAAAGCTAATTTCATTGTGCGCACTGCACCGCCAAAAGCGATGCAGTGGGTGCAACAAAATTACTTTTATTTCTTTATATGTTTACTTACCTGTAATTGGCCGTAATCCATAGTTTACTACCCCCACCCTGCCCCTCCCTACGTCACCGCCCGGCAGCACTCCCCGAGTCCCACCACCGACCGCTACTGACCTTATGTCGTCGTCCCATAAAAGCAATGATCATTGGATCAGATATATAATCTGCCTTTTTGTAGTAGCCAGGGCACTGTTAAAGTGAAATTGACCAATTGCCCTGCTTCATGTAACAGAGAGAGTATGGCCAGTGCCACCCGTAATAGAAAAATAAATACGAGCTTCCCCACCTGCATACAGTAGTAAATCAAACTAACGTGAGTCTGCGTCATGATGACTCGTATGTTTGTCTTGGGTGCAAGCATAGATGACCGAGCTGGCATGCCGGCTACAACCAGGTTATGTCATTTTGCTAAACTAGTAGAGATAAGAAGAAGACTGGTGTACTGGAGTCCATAGTGCTAGTATAATGCCTGAAACTCCCACAAATGTTACAGGCCGAGGAAGTGGGAGGATAGATAGATTATTATACCAGGAATGTTATGTACTGTGCTTCTTGCTAGTGCTACTGTGCCATTATGTTTATGTGTTGAATTAATTTTGTGTTACTGTTTTGCTAAGAGTACTGGTTACAACAATATTCTTTTTCTTTCTTGATATAGATACTCCTTCCCAAGGCAAACCATCCCGGAAGGAGTTGGCAGCCAGGGCCCGGCACCGGAAACTGGAGGCCATCTCTGCCGAGTACCGGCGGCTGGTGGCTCAGGCGGAGGAGGAGGAGGCGGCAGCAGCAGCAGCCTCGTCCGATGCCCTGGGCCCCAGCCAGGCCAGACCTCCAGTGGTACGGCGCCGCAGTCTGGCAGCCGCCCGCCGCAAATCGATTGCAACCAGCACTGCTGTCCCCCAGCCTGGATGCCACTGCAGGGCATTTCGATGAAAGATTCTCCTCCGGGTGGCATGGCTAGAGGAGCAACTCGAGGAGCGGGTTAAAATTCTGGTCGACAAACACCTTAAAGCCCGCCGAATCTAATAGGACCCGTTGCATTGCCCCTTTTTTATTCCTTTTGTTGGTGGGTGGGAATTGGGCGTTGGGGTTTGGACATTCTTTGGACTTTTTTTCGTTTTGGACATTGGTTGGGGTTAGGGAGAGGGTGGGTCAGGTGTGGGATAGTGTATTTTTGTTAGGGTAATAAATTATATTTATACTTCAACATACAATGTTAATGTTTTGTGGGGGGTTACTGTTTTACAAATTAACGTCACATGGTTTCTTTCATTGCTGCTGCAGGGCCGCAGCCAGTGTTTGATTTAAATAATCTGCTGATGATGTAACACAAACAGATAGATGTGGTACCCCTCACTGAGTGATTTGTCCTACTAGTACTGTCAGTCTCTCCTCCTAGTCCATTATACCTCCCACCAAACTTATCTTACCTGTGATTGATGATGATTACGTTCGGCACAGCGATGGCTGCATGGTTTCCCAAGAGAATGGAGAAGATGCCATGGTTGTGGTGGTAGTAGTAGAGTAGACACTGCCAGCAGCATTTGCTAAAAAAATAAAAAGAGACAGTCACTTGCCTGAATGCGACTGTGGGAGGAGTAGTAGAACAAAGTCAAATACAGTACAGAAGAAGACTGCCAAACAAACAATATTGCATTTGCAACTGCTAAAGTCAAATAAAACATAATGTTGGCGGGGACAGCCTAGTACAAGAAGTTACAAACTGTAGTTGTGTTGAGTGAGTCACTTAACTTAACACAATCGTAATTCGTAACCTTTACTGCTGTGTGGTAGGAGTTTGATGATGAATCCAATCAATGCTGGCAATTAATTATGATGTACTATTAGCCGGTGACGGCATGCACATAGACTGAGCATGGGTGGGCAAGCAGAAGAAGCTCCTCGCCCTGCCTTGAAATTTAATTAGTGTTGCTTTTACCACATCTGCCCCAGCAAGCGTGTGATCAATTGGTGTACATTTTAGGTAGTCACATCACACCTCAATATAAATCACAGCCCAGGGGAAGAGGGTTAGGGTTTGATGAATGGATGGGAAGGGGAGTTTGGGGAAAGGTTTGAGAAAGAAAAACAGTACGCATGGACAACAAAAGCAAAGCGCAATCTTGGCAGACGACCATGATCTTATCCAAAAAATCTATAAAGGGAGAAAAAGGCAATGCATGCATGATGAAGATAACTTGATGGTTAATGAGTAGTACTTACTAACTCCTACTAGGCAAGACAGTACAGGGCAGCAGTATATTCTATGCAATTTGCCTTGCCTGTAATATATGCCCTCAGACAGAGACCCAAATTCCATGTTGTACTGGGCTTACTTTTAAAGATAGCAAAGAAAAGTAAAAAATAGTTGTAGGGATCAATTAGCAAACAAACAACAACACACAACACACAGTCGTAATGATTGAAGAGAAAAAAGGATTCCAATTAATTAAAAGATGAATGATACTAAAGTTACTGTATTATCCTGGTCAAATTGTGGAGTTGAATCTCGTCCTTCCTCTTGGTCCTATCTTCCATGGACGCTCCGCACATCAATCTTGGTTGCCTTCCTGATGCGGATTGGTAAGGTAAATGTGAGTTGAGTCTCCCAGTATAGCACAGGGTAAAGGCCGGCCTGTAACGTCTAGATGGAAAAACAAAAGGGGTATTGAAAAATCAATGAATATAAAAAAGCATCAATTACGGTGGAGTCCAAGAAGAGAAGAGAGAACACTTTCAGACTGAGGCGGCTTGGATATATCATGTATATTCCGTTTACAGCATTAAGCTACAACAACAACAGGACAGAACAGGCCCACCACAGCACCAGCCTGTGACCCAACCTCCATTTACCTTAATTTTTGACAGAGCCAGACAAAAGGCATATATACAGCAACTTAGCATTTTCAAAATTAAGTGACAAAATCATTGCGCCGCTGTCAGTCATAACTACACTGACTCGACTCCACCACTACATGGACATGTAGGTCTGCTGTGTTTACTTTCTTGTTGAATTGTTGTGTTTATGTTTACCTTATGCCACTTCATGAAACGCAGTTATTTATTCCTTGAATCATCTCCGATCCAACTGACTGACTGCGTGCAAAGATAGTATGGTCATCATCATGTTGTGGTACGTGTTGTCCAACTCCAACTCAGTCTGTAGTGACTCCGATTAAGTCCATATTCCATATTAAAAAATTGCAACAGATATTGGCCGGCACCTGCAGTAGTAGGAGTACAATTTGGTTATTAAACAACAAGAAGGGAAACATTGACTGTCACTGACTTGACTTACTTTGTAGATTAACTAGTACAGTAGAGTTCGACTTCATGCACAACATCAACAACAAACAACAGCAATCGCTCAGACTCTGCAAGCATCCAATGCATTCCATCATTACCTGTCTTGCTCATCTCTTTGGCTGTCAGATCATCAGATGCCTAGTTCTGACAGTTGTTATTTTTTTTTTTACGGGGCAGTGGCCTCATCATTACTCCAGTCCACATTCATTTTGAGTGTTAGTCGCTGTTTTGGTTTTCGTCTTATTCTTCTGTGGCACTTTGTCACAGTTTAAGTTGCTTCCCATGGTCAGCACTGTGATGATGGGCCGCGGCCTGGGTACCGCTCATTGATGGTCATTTGAGTTTGCACAAATGTCAGCAAGTTTCTTCGAAGAGTCTCTTGTCTTTCTCTGCCAAGTACCTTCTGTCCTGACAGTGAGGACCTTTGGATGCCTGCTGAGGCTGTAGCCTTTGGACACTGATGAGTTTCGGCTCCAAAACAAAACGGAGGATAGCTATAGTCACGTTTCACTTCTTATGGAGGCGGGACTGGTAAAGGCAACATTTCTTGTACTAATGTCTGGCTTGATGGAAATGTACTTGTGCGAGACAGGAAGATGAAGCAGGACTTTGAAGAGTGGACAGTTAAATGCACAGACATCCAACTCCAATAGGGAAATAAAAGAGAAGACGGTGGTGATGGATTTGTTGTGATTTGAACCAGAAAGACAGATACACAGACACATAAAGGAAGGAAGAAAGTAACAATTTGAAAGCCTAGTTGTCAGGGAAGAGGAGCTCGTCCTCAAACTCTGGTGGTTCGGACAGAAGTAGGTCCTGTAACGCACTATTTACGTCATCCAAGTTGCTCTCCTCTTCCTGCTGTGATTCACGTATTTTGTAATCCGGTGGTATAAAGTGCTGATTCATTTTGATCATGGTTAACCTCTCCACGCTTTGGGCCTAGAGACTGGTCCTTTTCGAAGTTACAATGGCACCAGCAGCACTGAAAACACGCTCAGAAGAGACACTTGCGACAGGGGAAGCCAGATACTTTATCGCCAGCCTGCTGAGCACTGTCCATTGGCTTCTTTTCCCATACCAATACACCAATGGGTTTCGATCCATGAAGACCTCTGTTGGGTCATCCAGATAGGCCTGGACCATCCGCTCAATGTTCAGGGGTGCTCCGATGTGCTCGGCCTGTTTTGCCTTTGCATCAGCACTGGACTTACCATACCCCTGCTGTAGAAACCAATCAGTTGCACATTGTGCGGTGGATGATCCTATCCTGTTCTTGATGTTATTGTTGGTGTAGGTGACTGCTGGGAGGCAAATGCACTGCCCTCAGGCTCCGAAGTAGAACTTGACTCTGGATGCCCTGTAGTACTGGTTATGGTGGCCTGGGGTGGGGGGCCTGTAATTAACAGCCGTTCTCTTTCGAAAATAGTGGCTTCCTTAGCTATCAAAGTTTTGTAGTTGGCAACATCCACTTCCGAAAAAGGAATTACTGCCTTGCTGTTCAGAAATACTTTGTACCGTGGATCCAAAATTGTGGCACTAATGTAATGTGGTTGTGACAAAATTTTATTTTTAATCCTTGTATTTTCCGATAAACGAGCGGCTAAGGTCTCCGCCAAATGATATGCGTCTTGTTTGTCATCCACACCTGCGTACGTTTCAGACACATCCTTCAGCTGTTGCTCTAGCATGTGCAACAATGGGATAGCTTGGCCCATAGTACAGTCCTCCCTGCTGACTTCACGTGTGAAGATCTCAAAAGGAAGTAGCATCTCAGTCAGGCATTTAATGAGGTCCCATTGAGCCATCTCAACGGTCATGCCTTTCACAGTAGGTTCCCCTAATCTTTGCATGACATAAGCATTGAGTGGTATGTACAGTTCAAACAGACGATCAAGCATGTAATAAGTTGAGTTCCAACGTGTTGGCACCTCCTGGATGAGCGCTTTGACTGGCATTTTATGGTCACGTTGAATGACCCTCAGCTGCTTCCGGGCTTTAAAAGAATGGTTGAAATGTGTGCATATTCTTCTGCAGGTGACCAGTAAGTTGCTGACTTTGGATTCATTTTTCAAAAAGTCTTGAACAACAATGTTAATGCAGTGTGCCAAACACGGGACCCTGAAATAGCCACCATTGCGCATGGCCAAAACTACATTACTGCCGTTGTCCGTGGCAACAAAACCAATCGTAAGCCCTCTTGGGCGCAGCCACTCAAAGACCTTGGTGTTAAACTCTTCCAAAATGTTTGCAGCAGTATGAGATTTCTCCATGGCAAACATGGCTACAGTTGCATGTTTGCGAGTGGCATGAAAAATCTCTGCAGTATCAACACCAGCAGATACCTGTTCTCTAACCCCCGCAAAACTGATCCAGTGTGCAGTGATGCACATGTAATCTGTGGCTTGGCAACTGGTCCACATGTCTGTAGTCAGGTGGATACTGTGAACAGCACTCTGCTTCAAGGCCTTTCCTAGCAATTCCAGCACGTCGTGATGTAGTGCTGGAACTGCAACTCTGGCAAAATAGTAGCGGCTGGGAACATGCCATTTTGGGCAGATGGTTGACACAAATTCCACAAAACCCAACCCTTCAACAAAAGAAAAAGGGAGAAGGTCCAGTGCTAACATTTTAGCCAGCTTCGCATTGTACAAATGTGCTATTGGGTGGTTGCGTTCGTACTGCCCCTCACCCCCAAACATGATGATAATGGTAGGCTGCATGGTTTTCCTTTCTCTTAGGCTCAACGCACTTTTTGGTAGTGCGGACCTGGTACTTCTTGGTGTCTCCGGCTGACTCTTACTCTTGTGCCACTGAGATGTTGCTGAAGATGTGTGCAACGTTAAGACTGCACTGCTGGGGTCAGGGACACCTTGTGTACCACTACCAGAGAGAATGTCTCCCTGTCCTTCCTCTTCCACCGTGATCGGATCTTCTTCTTCTACTCCTTTATCCCCACCAACACCAATGGTTGCAGTTTTTTTTATGGCGCGAAGGTGGTCCTCCCAGCTGATCAAGTGGTGTTTTTTCAGATGGGTCATTTGGCCTCCGGTACCATAGTTTGTACCAAGCTTACCACGACTAACAGAGGTATTACAAATGGAGCATATAGCAATGTTCTCCTCCTTTTCGCTAACCGTAAAGAAGTCTAAACTGGGGAGCTTAACTTTGGCCTCCTGCTGGAGGTGCCACTTCCAATGCCGGATGATCTGTAGGGTGTGTGTTGAATTTGACTCTGTGCTGCTGTACCACTACCTACTCCTACAGAGGTGGTGGTTGTGCTTGATGTAGGTCGCTGCCGGGCCTTTGCTAATGCAAATATGGAAGCTGTAGGTCGTGTTGGTGTTACCTGTGGAGGTATGCGTGCTACATCCCTCGCAGCGATTTTGGATAGAGTAAGAATGTTGGTCTCCATCTCCTCGGGGCCGGGAGTGATGTTCGTGATGACTGGCTCGTCGTCATCATCATCATCATCTTGCTGTTCTACATCGACCTCCATAAGTGTAAGGCTTTCCGGAACCTTCCTTTTCCCTAGCTTGGTCTTGGAACGTGGCTCCCTCTCCGACTCAGTTTGTGGCTTCCAAGTGGCATCTAGATCATCAGAAGGGGGCTTGGCGAAGAACTTGATGGACTACCCCTCCTTTTCCTTGCTGGGGATTTGGAAGACAATGGATCTTCTGAATGAGTGGCTTCTTCTTCTACCTCTGCATGAGGCTCAATTTCCTGAACTGCCCCTACTTCAGGAGGAACAACAACTACTATTGCGGGCGGTGGTTGCGGCTGTTGTTGTTGACCACTTATCTGCTGTGTTTCCTCCTGCGTTGATTGGGTACTACTTTGAGATAGCGATAAGTTTATCTCCGGCTCATCATCACTGCTTTCCACCATTAGGCTGGCTACCTCTTCCCCACTCATGTGCTTGGGCCTGGGTTGGTGGGTTGGGTCCACTGATGCGGAGGTGCTGCCCCCAGCTTGCCCCCGGACACCGCTGCTGCAGGCGCAATTTTTTTTTCCCAAAAAGGTATTGGCCGGCACACCAGACTTCAGTGTCACTTGCTTCTTCTGTTCCTTCTTCTTCTCAATAGCAACTTTCTTGGTACTGGAGGACCTGGTACCTGCTTTCTTTGGGCCCATCTTCTTCAGATGTCAGCAGCACTCAGTTGCAGAGATGTCTGGTCAGGTCACACGTCACGTTGTGTTGCTTGTGTGTACAGCAGCAGGATGTCTGTCTGGAAGTGCAACAGGCAATGATGAGAGACACACCTCCTCCTCAGTCTTTGTGCACCTAAAAGCAAAAAAGCCAGAACATCAGTCAAACATAGCACAAATCAAACAAATAGAATATAGAACTTAGTGTGTGGTGGCCTCAATTATTAAATTTCAGAAACTCTGTGAACAACAACACACAGTGTAGCCATTTATGAGACGTTGACAACAAGGCCAGGGCTTTCCTGGCTACTGTGTAGTGCTAGTGTACACTCTGGAAGAATAAGAATAGTAAAGAACAAAAACTAAAATGTACTGGAGCATGTTTGGCCTAAATTTGTGCATCACGTGGGATGTATTATATAGCAGCATCAGGGAGCTGCAGCTGGCAATGGGGATGGATTTGGAAGCAGTAAGACAAGAGGAACAATGGAAAGACACGCAGGCCTATGTGGCAAAAACAGCACACTAATAACTACCACAACAAAATGGCCCCCAGAAACATGGTGACTCACAGGCACAAGGCACGGCAAACAATGAACTCAAGCAGGCCTATATATGGGCAGACAAAGGATGTCTTATAAAACACACACAGCATTAATGCAAAAACTAAAATCCACATGGCTAAAAACACTTTGGAAAGTTAGACAACCACTACAACACCACAATTATAATTACACAGTACACACGCAAAAAAGGCATTTATTTAACACACCCAAAAAGTGAAATAGTCAGACCCTCCAAAAAAACCCACATTTCGCAATTCAATTGAATCAATTCAATGCCATCCATGGCCTAAATGATGTCAAAATTCCACAGACTACACAGAAACAGTTTTATGCACCCATGGTGACTACCTCTGGGCCTACTGGCATACTGGGCCGCAAGCTTGGAGGCCTATGGCAAAAGCACAGTGGCTGGTTTAACAAAATGGCCGCCGCCCACATGGCCAGGCCACCCAAAATAACAAAAAAGTGAAGACAAAGGACAGGACCAGGCAGTTGGAGACTCTGGGCAACTTGCTACCTCTTGGAAAAAATTGTAAAACAAAAAAAAAATGACTCCTTGATCACCAAACTACATCTAAATGACAACCTGAGGAGTTTTTGTGCAAAATGAACTAAATCAACATTTTCGAGAAGGTTTAATGATGCTCGAGAGATATTGTTCGCCAGATTGTAAATTCTGCGTGTTCGGTATCGCGATCGTCACAAAATGTCGTTATCGCGCGCGCAAACGTACATTGAGCGCGCGAAGAAGATAAAAGTGTAAGTCCGCGTTGTCGCGCAGTGCGGACTTGCCCAAAGTCCGCGAGCTGAACGCCCAGGGTTACCTACTGGCTGAAAAGGCCTATTTATTTAACAAACACCCAAAAAAATAAAATACGCCCCAAAAGCCACATTTTCCAAATCAATCCAATGCCATCCATGGCCTAAATTATGTTACAATTCAACAGACAACACAGAAACAGTTTTTATGCACCCATGAGGATGACTACCTCCGGGCCTACTGGCACACTAGGCCGCAAGCTTGGAGGCCTATGGCAAAAGCACAGTGGCTGTTCACACAAAATGGCCGCCAACACATGGCCAGGCCACCCAGAACAACAAGAAAAGGAACACAGTGACAAGACAGACAATGCAGGCCTATGGCAAAAGCACAATGCCTGGCTTTACAAAATGGCCGCCACCCACATGGCCAGGCCACCCAAAATAACAAAAAAGTGAAGACAAAGGACAGGACCAGGCAGTTGGAGACTCTGGGCAACTTGCTACCTCTTGGAAAAAATTGTAAAACAAAAAAAAAATGACTCCTTGATCACCAAACTACATCTAAATGACAACCTGAGGAGTTTTTGCGCAAAATGAACTAAATCAACATTTTCGAGAAGGTTTAATGATGCTCGAGAGATATTGTTCGCCAGATTGTAAATTCTGCGTGTTCGGCATCGCGATCGTCACAAACTGTCGTTATCGCGCGCGCGAAAACATACATTGAGCGCGCGAAGAAGATAAAAAGTGTAAGTCCGCGTTGTCGCGCAGTGCGGACTTGCCCAAAGTCCGCGAGCTCAACGCCCAGGGTTACCTACTGGCTGAAAAGGCCTATTTATTTAACAAACACCCAAAAATATAAAATACCACCCCAAAACCCACATTTTGCAAATCAATCCAATGCCATCCATGGATGCCCGGCCTACATGATGTTTAAACTTTAAATTCAACAGACACCACAGAAACATGCACCCATGGGTACCTCTGGCTCTAGTCCGGGCCTACTGGCTGAAATTCCAATCAAAGAAAAACAACTAGGCCCCTGCCGAAACTACAGGCCACAACAATACATTTTAAAAACTATGGAAATCCCACACAAAAATGTAGGTACAAACAAGCCCCAATCAAACAAACAAGTACACCAATTCTCCAACTTACTTGTAAAATCTCAAATCCAAGAGTCCTCAAATCCAATCCAATGATATGATGCAGCAGACAGACACAAAAAGTGATCCTTCCAGCTCCAAATCCAAATGAAAGTGAACAGCACATGGACAAAGCACTGGGAGGAGCCTGCTGGACAGGAACAGGAAGTTTGAGAATCAGGGGCACTTCCTTCCTCTTAGAAAAATAGAAAAAGGACTCCTTGCTCACCAAACTACATCTCTAAATGACAACCTGAGGAGTTTTTGTGCAAAATGAACTAATTCATCATTTTCGAGAAGGTTTTATGATGCTCGAGATATATTCTTCGCCAGATTGTAGTTTCTTCGTGTTCGGGATCGCGATCTTACCAACACTGCCGCCGGAAGTCAGATCGCGCGTCCGAATGACGTGTTCGCGTTCGCACACTCTCGCGGGATCGTGCGGCCGGATTCCAAATCTCGTGGCGCCCGCGAACGGATAGGAAGTCGCGTCGGCGAACGCAGAATCACGGTAGGTCGTTACCGCGCGCGCGAGAACGTATATTGAGCGCGCGAAGAAGAAAAACAGCTACGCTACGCCGCAAATTGCGTAGTGCACGGTAACTTCGCGTTCTACGCGAATCGCGAAGTTACCGAAACTTCGCAAATTCCGCGAGCGTAGCGTAGTTCACCGCCCAGGGTTATTTATTACGCTGAATCCTCTCCTCTAGCGGACCCTCATTAGTATCTGGGCGGCGCAGCAGTCACCCCGCTTCCGACTAGCGAAGCGGAAGGGCTGGAGGCCCCCATACGGATTGAAGAGGTGATATCTGCCATTGCCCGTTTGAAGCTCTTAAAGGCGCCAGGCCCGGACGGCTTTAGTGCCCTTTTTTATAAGACCTTTTGCACGGAGCTGGCTCCGCTGCTCACTCGCTTATTTAACTCTTTTGCAGACACGGGCACTCTCACGGCTTCCATGCTGCAGGCGACGATCTCGGTCATCCCTAAACCAGGGAAGGACCCGGTGTTTTGTAGCTCATACCGGCAGATTTCCCTGTTGAATAATGACGCAAAATTGTTCTCTAGCATTCTGGCCCATAGGTTCAACCCTCTAATGCCCGGATTGATTGACCCGGAACAATCGGGCTTCATCCTGAGCAGACAGTGCGGAGACAACACTAAAAGGATCTGTCACTTAATTGATAAGGTACACCGCTCTATAGAAGAGGCTTTACTGCTGGCAGTTGATGCCGAGAAAGCCTTTGATCGCGTGCACTGGCCGTATTTGTTTGCCACCCTAGAGCCCTTTGGTCTAGGAGTCAGGTTTCGCAAGTGGGTGGCAAGCATCTACAGCTCTCCGACTGCCCCGGTCAGGGTTAATGGGGTCCTTTCGAGCGATTTTGTGGTGGGGAGGGGCAGCAGGCAGGGTTGCCCTCTCTCCCCCCTACTATTCACCCTGTATATGGAGCCTTTTGCCCAAAGGCTCCAGGACAATCCACAGGCGCAAGTAATCCCATTTGGGGCCGATCGCCATTTAATTAGCCTCTACGCAGATGACGTTATCTTCTCGTTGGCGTGTCCCCTGACTTCCATGCCGGTCATCGTAGAAGACCTGCAGGTCTTTAGTCAGGTTTCTGGATTTAAAATGAATCTGTAGAAGTCACAAGTCCTGAACCTTACTGCAACGCTCCCGAGAGTGGACTCTTTGCGTGCACAATTTGAATTTGACTGGGTGACGGAGGGTATCACATATCTGGGGTTGGCCCTTCATAAGAGTCTGGACAAGACTGCGGAAGTAAATTATACCTCCCTACTCTCTCGCATTCGAAAAGATCTTGCTCAGTGGCGACGCCTGCCTCTGTCGTGGCTTGGTAGACTGGCCGCGGTTAAAATGAACGTCCTGCCTCGGGCCTTATACCTCTTCCAGACTCTACCTTTACTACCTCCACCAAACTCGCTCGCACACATACAAACTGAATTTGAGCGTTTCATATGGGGTCCGATCTCTCCTAGGTTGCAGAAGTCCTTGCTGCGACGCCCTAAGAAGGAGGGAGGCCTGGCTTTGCCAAACATCACTCGCTATTTCCAGGCGTCACTGCTACGCTACCTTGTTGAATGGAACCATCCCATGACGGAGAAACACTGGGTCTTTATGGACCAGACGGTGGCTGGCCACCATATCTGGAGGGAGGCCTGGCTGTCTAGATCATCGCGTTCCTGGGGGCTGTACTCCTCGCCAGTCACTCGGCCCACTATGCTAGTTTGGGATAGAATGTCCAAAAGGGCTAATCTTACAACATTCCCCTCCCCCATGTCGCCCATCTTTTTAAACCTCGATTTCCCTCCTGGAATGGAAAGGGGGGCGGGCACGCGATGGTTGGAGAGCGGGTGCCTGGGACATCTGTTTGACCTGCAGGGCCCCATCCCCTTTGACCAGCTCCGAGAAGATTATGGCCTCGTAGGCTCGGACCTCTTCCTACATACGCAGATGCTGCATTGGGTGACAGGCCCCTTAATACGCCCCCTGGTTAGTAGACCAATGCTACCATTTGAAAAGTGGCTTTTCTTGAAAAAAGATGATCGCAAACTTATCTCAGAGATTTATGCGTTCCTCACCCAGAGCGCCAAGGGAGCCCGAACCCCGGGACAGAGACGGTGGGAAGCGGAAATAGGTCACACCCTCTCGGACAAAGAGTGGGAGGACATATTTTATAGGACCCACCACACCGCACACTCCATGGGCCACACGGAGACCGCATTTAAAATTTTATCCTACTGGTACCTCACCCCGGCTCGCTTAACCAAATGGAACCGCCAGTGCGACGGCCTCTGCTGGCTTGGCTGCGGGAGCCCAGGTACCCTCCTTCATTTGCTGTGGAATTGCCTGAAACTTAAGAGGTACTGGGACAGGATCCTTGACGAAATAGATAAGGCCTTTGACACTACCATCACTAGGTTCCCTGCCTACACTATCTTAGGATTGGCCAACGCACTGACCCTCCCATTGCGCTCTATCAAAGGTAGACAGATGGCTCTGGCGCTGAATGCTGGACACCGGGTACTTCTAGCTGGTTGGAGGACGGACAGGATCCCGGAACACACACTATGGCTGCACCAATTGTGGTTCCTTCTGGGCATGGAGAGACTGTCTATGGCCACTCTAGGGGACAAAGCTGAATACGCCAAGATCTGGGCCCCCTTTATCTCAATTTTATCCACGGAGTTCCGGGAGCTGTCGTGTCCTGCCTATCTACGGATCTTGTGACTGATTCCCGAGACCCAGGAAGGTGGCTAGCACACATAGTCACGATCGGGCTCACTAGGCCCCCCGGGGATTCGATAACCACCACGCCGGACCATAGCCGTTTGTAAGTGTATAGTTCCTAGCTCACCTGGAGAGGGGAGGGGTGGGGGAGGGGGGTGGGTGTTGGGATTCTTACTTTTGACTTAATTATTGTTCTGTTTGCGTTTCCTTTTTTTCCTTAAAAGGCAGAC
This sequence comes from Calotriton arnoldi, assembly GCA_963921515.1. Classification (NCBI taxonomy): domain Eukaryota; kingdom Metazoa; phylum Chordata; class Amphibia; order Caudata; family Salamandridae; genus Calotriton; species Calotriton arnoldi. Next base: position 345,020 of record CAWUFW010006263.1, on the reverse strand, counting down.
TTTATCGCCTCTAGTGGGTCGTACCGACTCTACGGCTCACTGTGATATGCATAACCATTGTACAGTAGACCTTCCTCATGCTCATTTACTTTTATGACGGGACCGTTAATGTTTTCCCCACCTAACGCGGCCGTCCCAAGATGGGTTGTAGGCGGCATGCTGTGTCAGCTAGTGTAACAGATAGCCTATAAACCATAGGCCCCGTTTTCTTCTTTGCTTGTACTGTAGCTGGCCCGTGGGGTTGTAGGCGATGATGCACTGTATTTTCATGCTATGTGTTCTGCTAATAAAAACCGATTTAATACTAAACCAGACCTATGACCTGTTGCAAGACTTGGTGCTTAATAACAGCCTTCATCCCATGCTTCTTCTGAGCACCCCCCCAAATTAGGTACTTCAAGTGAAGCCACTAAACAATCCTCAAAGTCTTCATTTATGAAGTCAGATAACTTCACATCAATGTCATCATCACCTTTGCCTTGAAACCCTGAAAGAAAATCAGCTCTACTATTTTTCCCCTCTGCAATGTTAACCACATCAAACTGGTATTACAAAAACTTAGTTGACAATCTTAAGATTCTAGGGGACATATTTTCAAAGAAATGATGCAGCGCTGCACTGCAAGCAATTTAGCAGCCCTGCGCTGCATCATTTCAAAAATGCTGGAATGCGCTGTACTCACAAGAATACGGCGCACCCCTGTGTTTTCCCTTGCGCCGGACCTATGAAGGCTGCCTATCGCCAACGAAGACACTCTTGTGCCATGGTGCAAATGTGCCTGCGTGGCAGGGATGATTGTTTATGTGCAGGAAGGGACAACTTCCTGCACATTAACAATCATTTAAGGTTATTTGCTCCTTCTATGTGTGCTGCACAATGCAGCACACATAGAAAGAGCAAAAAACGAGAAGTAAAAGTTGTTCTCCTCATTGCGCCACTCTAATGTCTGCTTTTTAATGGCGTTAGTTTTTGGTGCTGCCTCAGATTTACAGATTCTTGTAAATAGGGGGCAGCGTCAAAAAGTAATGGGTGTTGCGGTGGAATGCCCACAGAAACATCCATTGCACTCCCTTTTGACGCAGAAAACTGCATGAAAGGGTACAATATTTACAATGCTGCGTTAAGCCACGCACAGTGGCTTAGCGGCGCATTCTAAATATTGAGCAGGGAACTGCACCACCAAAGCGTCGTATAAAGTGACGCTCCGGTGTCGCAATGCCCTTGTAAATATGCCCCTAGGAGTGCAACATGTGCTTCAGCCCCCATCAAGAATGGATACTAAGGGCTTGTGGTCAGTATGTAAACAAAAACGTCTTCCCCACAAACAACCAATGCCCATTGCGAATTTGGTCAAACCACATTTAACACACACAGCAACTGAGCTTGACCTCTGTGAGATGTCGTTGATTAAACAAATGCTGCAATTTACAACACAATTTTATTCATAGACTAAGGTGCCCCAACGTTTGGAGTTCAGTGGATGATAATCTTCATCCTTCTTTCTGTTCTTCCATCCTTTCTTTTGATCCCACTCCGCAATTCTTTAACTTTAACCTCTCTATGACTTCTTCTCTCCTCCCCCTTTCTTCTGCTCCATTCTTCTTACTCTCAGACTTTCCAAATCTCCTTTTCTTTTTTTCCACCACTTTCTACCCCTATTTCCTGCTCTGGAATAATCTGAGAACTTCCATTCTCTCATACTGATTCTTGCTTCTCTATCTTACATTTTTGAACTTTTTCTCGTTAGCTTTCATTCTCTCTCTGTCATTCTCTCCCTGGCTCTTCTTTTGCCCTTTTTCTCTCTGGTACTCAACCTTTCCCACTCTACCTCCTATGAGCCTCTATTTTCCTTTCTATCCTTTCCTTCTTTGACCTGCTACTTTTTTCTCTGTCTCCTCTGTTTACTGAGGAAGAGTGAAGCTGGAGAACATGCAAGGTCTGACAGTATTGTGAAGGCTGGAAAAAGGGGCATCAGATGACCCTGAGATGTAGGAGAGAAAAATTGCTGGAAAAGCCAAAGGGAAATCAGAATGCCCCATTTGGCTGTTTAGTAGAGGATGGGTGTGTATAGACTTTATAAGGACAAATCTCCTCACCATGTCGCTATGGGGAACCTTAGTTTCATCAATTTAGCCAATGCTACATTTAGGGTTTATACAGGGCTTTAAGTGGACCGGGTCCTGCAGAGTCTAAGACCAGATAAAATCAAAACTGGCTTTGAAATGTGTCCCTTCCGTGCTCAAAGTTAATGTCCTTAACTTTACTGGAAAATATTGATAGATTTCTCAAAAATTACTAAATTCCCCTTTTAATATTTCACATTCTATTTAATGTTGGATTCCATTTTTTTCAAAATGTTGTGTTTCTGTAGCTTTTTCTTGCAACATATGACCCCTGAATGTGCATATTTTGAACCAAGCAGCCTCCAGGTGTCTGAGTGAGTTCAGATTGTGGGTAGCTATTTAGAAAGGCACACGATTAAAAGCTCTGAGGATGAGGCTGAAGGCATTGTGAGTTTCTCACAGTGCCTGTCAGTGGGTCATAGAGGAGTGTAACTACATGTGCATCCAATCCTGAGTGTTAGACCTGACATCCTTGGCATGGTTTTCCCCCAAACGTTTTGCCTTCACCCCTCCTGTTTTGATGATTTAATTTTTTGGGCGGCTTTAGGACTCTGTGTACTTTACCACTGCTAACCAGTGCTAACATGCTTTTGCTCTCTCTTTCAAACATGTTAAAATTGGCTTACACCCAATTGCCACATGTAATTTACTTATAAGTCACTAAGAAAGAGCACTAAATATACCCAGGGCCTTAGAATTATATTCTTCTAGTTGGTCTGCAGCACTACTTGCGTCAGCCACTAAAGTAGCACTTTAAAACATGTCTCAGGCCTGTCAGCTTTAAACTGCCATTTCGACCTGGCAAAATGAACTATTTGCCAGGCCTAAACCTTCCTTTTTAATACTTATAAGTCACCCATAAGCTAGGCCCTAAAGGCTCATAGGGCAGAGTGCATTGTATTTAAAAAGTAGGACATGAGTATTTAAGTTTTACTTGTCCTGGCAATGAAACACTCCTAAAGTCATTTTTCACTATTATAAGACCTATCTTTCCCATAGACTAACACTGGGTTACCTTATTACTCTTAATTAGTGCTAACTTTGGATTGGATGTAAATAGAGATATGCTGTTTACACTCAAATAAATAGTAATTTAAAATCATTGCTTCCAGACAGTAACATAATGGGAGCTTAGGTATGGACAGGATGGGCCTTCCTGGCATGATGACTGAAGAGGAACTGTACCCAGCCCCACTTACGCTTCAAAGGGCTTAGCCTCCTGAACACATAAAGTAACCTGACACCAGGAATGCCCTGCCTTTTGTCACCCCAGTTTGGAACCAAGACAGGGCAAGGGGAAGACATTTCTAAAACAAGATGTGGGGGTAGGGCAGGGAGTCCCCACACACAAAAGTTGGCACGAGGTAAAAATATTTGATCATCACTGCCACACATCAGAAAACCACTGGGCCAGTGGAAGTTATGGAAGAAAGACTGCCTTGCTGCAAGAGGAATTCCCTGCTGCTTGAAGGATTGCCTTGCTGTCTGAGAAGGAAGATTGGACCTGTTTGCCTTCATCCCAGGCTATGCAGAGTGACTCCAAGGGTCAGTTGACTAAACTGTGTGAGCTACAGGGACACATCAAGCTTCAGTGGTCACCCTGCATCTGCCCAGCTGACCTACTGTAAATGGACCTGCAACTGGGCCTTCCTGGACCTTCACCTGGACCTCCCTGAGCCCTGCTGCCTCCCAGGTCCTGGACCCATGGCGGACATCATTTTGTTGTTGTATAAGCTTTATTTCGACAGCACACATCATAAAAGCTATAAAAACATCATTGAGAACTCTTCCTAAGCGAAAAGGTGAAAATTGTGAAGTTTGGGCTCCTAGCCATTGCATATCGGCCAGTTCATTCCAAGACTCTGCCGCCCACGACAACTGCCAACGCGAAGTTCCAATGAGGCCTTCGTGCCGACAGTGACCGTCAGCGATGACCGGCAACGCGAGACCTTCACTTTGCGCTACATCAGCGACAGCTAATGACGACCAGCAAGGTGAAGCTACAGCAATGACTGCCCACAACGCTTGACCAACTCTTCACACTACAGTGACAACCGTCCGCGATGCTCAGTCTCCACCTTGCGGTCTCTTCCACTGCAAATGGAATGCTTTGGGCCAGACTTAGAAGCTATCTTTTCAGCAGGACTAACGTGGTCCTCCATTGCAGCCAACCTGAACTTGTGACTCTAGTGCCACCAAATGGCCACCAGTGGCAATTTGTGCTTTTAGACGCTATTTACCCTAAAACATTTAAAATTGAATATCTCAGGTTCATCATTCTGGTATAAAAAAAATATGAAAATTGACTTTATTTTCAATATTGGTTTGCGATTTTTCATGTGTTGTGTTTCAACTTTATTACTATTTGTGTGCTGATAAATACTTTACACTTTGCCTCTAAGTTAAGTCTAACTGCCTTGTACCAAGCTACCCGGGAGTTAAGCACAGGTTAATTTAGTGACTTTTGTCGTTCATCCTGACAAGAATTGTGGTTTCCACCCCCCTCAGACTATAACCCAATTTCTTACACTGGGCCTCTTTGCAGAGCACATAGAGCAATACTTGTTTATGTGCAATGGCAATTGTGAGAAAGAGTGAGATAGACAGAGGGAGGAACTGAGAAAGATGTAGGATTTTAGTTTACGTGCTTTATACCACAACCCTAATTACATTGGCCACTCCTCTTGAAAAGCATTCCTAGTCACGATTTTTTTGGCCACGTCCTTTTAGAGAACCCTCTTTTTTCATACCACTTAAAGGACTGGTTTTATATAAATCACAGTCATTAATATACCAAGACTTTCATTGCCAGTTAAAACTGTTTTTTCACACTTACAGTTGGAAGAGGTGAATGAGAGGAGTTTGCGGGTCAGTCTGGGTCAAGGTAGTGTATTCCAGAAGGGATAGTAACAAGTATTGTATCACAATAAGTACTCCTTCGATGCGAGGATGATAACCGCGTCTTATTCGTAACAACCCTGGAAAGGTACAGATGGGAAGTCCTAGGATGAAGGGACCCACCAAGGAGTGGGGAAGGAAACAATTCCTTTTGTTTTAATTACCCTCACACATCCTAGTGGTGTCATGCTTCATCATCGGGTCACCCTGACGCCTAAAAGTCAGGGTGGGCTCGACTCATTTTTCAGGGAGCTCTTAGTAATAATACGACCAGGGGGAAAAACTAAAGATTAAAAACCACCAGCAAATCCCAGTATCCCTTTAATATTGGATTCGTTAGGGTTATTAAAAAATGTAACTAGGGGTCAGAATAGGAGTCTTTATGGTCCTATGACCCTACAGCCAACATGTTTCAGTCCTACTGGGGCCATAGAGGTCCCGGACTTTCTTCAGGGCAACAATACAACCTCCCTGGATAATGCAAGAGGAAATTCCCTACACTACTTTTTCTCTAAGGGCAGATAGCTGCTCCTTAGTTGACTAGAAGATATTTTATCTCCTTGATCCTGTTATCGCTCCATCCAGGCATGGGCGAGGTAACTCTTCGCCGGGCGCCTCGCAGAATAAGGGGTAGCCTTGTTGTCAAACCGTCATCAAGGGTCCTGCCCCGCTCTCTCACCTACTCGGTGCGGGTCCCGCGGGCCTTCGTATAGTAACAAGTATACCTGGCTAAACTTGACAGAAACGAGGCGTGATGCTGGAGCCTTTAAGTCGCGATGAGTATGACAGTATCTGCTCCTCCAGCCTCACTTGGAGTCTTTGATTTCTAGTGTCAGTCAGGAGAATGAGCATGGCTCGTATTTCAAAGGGCAGCGCACTGGCGGGCCCACAGACACATCACACTGTCACATCATAACGTGTCTGACTGGCCGTGCTTCATGTGTGTGCACTACCTCACGACAGTGAACATGCAATAGCTGACAGGAGATGATTCATAAAGCTTATGCCATACTGCCAGCAGGTAAACACACATTAATACAATGGTAATTACCATTTTATTATAAGCGTGCCGCCGACTTGCGCTGTTATAGCGTGGGTGTGAGGGCGCGGTTGATTCCTGCAAATTGTAGGATGACTGGTGCCACTGAGGAATGCGCATGTCAGATTGGCTGACTGTCTTGTGATGGCCAGCCCAACATGCTCACTTCAGACCCAGCAGCAATCCCAGTACTGTGAAAAAGCTGGGGGACTGCAGGCACAGGCCCCTAGCCTCAAAATGAGCACTGGGTTAGCCTGCTCCAACCAATCCTGAGGATGCTCTCATGCTGAAAACAGTATGTGAGAATAAATATTTGATTTGCAAACAGTTTTTTTTATCTTATTCTTTCTTCTTTTTTTATAAGCAAGGCTGTCACATAAAAATATTTTTCATTGGAAACAAAAGTGCGTGACTTAATGGTGATTAAGTGATCAAGAGGTGACAAGGTGAAAATAGTGAATACCATATATACAGTGGATTGATTATAAAACAATATGTACAATGTTTGAATCAGTTAACATCCGTCCCTATAAGACAATCTCATAGTCCCTAAACAGAGTCCTTTTTCTACTTATAGGAAGATAATTTGTTTGCAAATCAAATATTAATTCTCTTTGTGTGTTTTTTTTTATACATATTCATTCTGGAACACTAAGTAATTAATTTTCCCGGCAGAACCGATAGTAGTCCATTTCACACATGCCCAGGTTCTGAGGGATACAGGGTTACCCAGTTACATTTCATGTAAAAACAGTATGAGAGCAGCTCCAGGATTGGTTGCATTCGTGTTAGCATTTGGCAGGAAGTCAACCACCTTCCTTTCCTTTCCTGTTCGTCACCCTCAGGAAAGGAAAGGAGTTACATCGGATGGAGGGCCAGTGGCATCTCAGTGAGTTTTTCGGCATCGCGCTGCACCCCACCACATTTTAATGTTACCAGCCACCCCTGCATGCTGTTCCCACTGAAGTCCTTACAGGGGTAATTACAGGTTGGCACCCAAAATTGAAAGCTGATCTTGATGGGGAATGAGGCATAGTAAATAGGCAGTAATAAGGCTAAAGGAAAGGAAAGTGTAAAACGTAAAGATGTATTTGGGATATGAGCTGTTAACTAAAAAGTGATGAAGGTTAAGGGAACACAGAAGAACCAGGGTTCCCCTATAAAGAGAAAAGATTTACAGGTGTAAATGGGAACAACAACAAAAACTGAGAATATGAGTGCTCGTCCACAAATTAGCAGATATAGGCAATGCCAATATGTCTGGCTTAAAACTAAAGTGCATCTTCAGTCATTGATGAATTAAAGCACCCTATAAGTCTTCATGCATGCACTCTGTCAGTTGTCCTTTCACTCATGCATGCATTCATCCAACAACATTCCCATTCTTGCATACACCCACTTAAACAACCACAGTGAACGCATAAACTCAACCAACAACATATGCAAGATAAATTAAAAGAATAAAATAAGAAAAAAGAAAACATGTTGGCACCGAATGAGGCAGATATATGTGCGCAATAACAAAATTCAACATAACAATGGATGGCGGTCTTACAATGGTACTGTGTATCATTTTTTTATAGTTCCAGGATGGCCCCCATATTTAGACCCACTGTGTTGGCCATGTTGGTAATGGTAAAACAATGATAATTATGGCCAATACCATTGCATGATGGTCACCTGATTAAAGGCAATGGCCACACTGGGAGAGGTGTACTGCAGGTGAAGTGAGCGTCAAACAAGAGGCCGATTAGCACTGTCTGGGGGAAATGTAATATGCTCTAATTATAGAAGAAAAGAGAAGGAAACCAATTAAATTAATGGTAACCATTAAAAAATGGAAAATTAAGGACTGGCCCACCAGCCTTAGCACTGAAGCATGTTTATTTTTAGGCAGATGTGATCAGATAAATGCTGTCACACACAGGGCAAGAGAGCCAGTGGCTGAAGTGGGCTGACCCATTACCCCATGCTGTATGCAATCCTCTATTGCAGCAAAGTGTAAACAACAGTCATTCAAACCAATAGCAGAAGAGGGATGACCTAAAGCCCCTCTTTATATGTATATATGTTTATATGTATGTGGGTATACATTTTAAATAATTGCTTAATTGCAAGATCCTAGCGGTCAATTGACCCTGATAGGCTTTTCAAAGAGATTCTAGCAAAAAAGTATCACTGTGCAAATTTTCTCCTTCTAGGGTTTGTCAAAGGGAGTAACTGGAAACACAATTCTTGCCTACAAAGGTGATATGTGAGATTTTATGTAACAAGATACATGTCTGCAGGTTTTCACATGGAGCAGTAGCAAACCACCATTAAAGGCTATGGCTGTTAAAATATGCTTTTCATATTAAATAAACCAAGTCTACTGTATTTGTCATACTTTCATAATAAACACATCTGAAATAACTTTTCTCAGTGATTCAGTCAGGCTTATAGCACTTATCATTCGCTTGCCACCATAATCAAATGTGCTGAGCATAAGCTTTCCAACAAGTGTAACCATTAGGTATACTGTAATAAAATTACAAATATGTTAAAATCTACAGGTATTTAAACAATGTAGAATCCCTCCTAGAGAGCCTAATCAGGATTATAATAGTGCAAATCCTCTATCCCATGGTATATTTGAGTAAGTCATCAACATCAAACCCCTTGCCTACTACTACAAGCTGTGAAATTCCATATAATAAATACCCCCTAGAGGCTTTAGCACAGTGTAATAAAAATACACCCTTAAAGTTCTATTGCCTGTAGCAAATATGTTTCACAAAAGTTAATTAGCAGGCCTACTGGCCTTGTTATAACATTTCCTAATAGACAAATCAAACCTAAGCTGGCATAACTTTTCCCAATTAACCAATAAGGCCTATAACCTTCATCATTGGCTTGTCATCTTCGGCTTGACACCATAAACAACCCAAGTCTATTAAAGTGCACGTAAGCTGGCAGCATGCATGCATACATAAAATTACAAATATTGAAATAACTAAGGTTACCAAAACAATATCCAAACCCTCTCTAAAGGGCCTAACGAGGATCATCACAGTAAAAATACCCCCCCCCCCCCAAGGTTTTGTCGGAGTGGATGACCAACACTAAAACCCTTGGCTAGTGAGATTTTGTGTAACAAATTACCTGCTGACAGCCTGTAACAGTGTGATAGCAATCCACCGTTAAATGATTGTTGGCCTTAACAAATGTATTTCAAAATAAGTAAGCCAGGTGTACTGCCTTTACATACCTGCCAACTTCTTTAAAGTTTTCACAACTTCTGCGGCTGCTGCTTATGTCCAGCGGAGGTTTTAAAAACTTAAATGGACATTGCCTGCGCAGAGCCCCCACAAAAAGGCTGGAAGTCCACTCTGTGTGATACACAGTAGCTCTGTGTCAGTGGGATGGTCTGCCTTTGTCATAATGTTTCATAATAAACAGATCAGGCACATGGCATCAGACATAGCTCTTCCCAGTGAGCCAATCAGGCTAATAACCTTTATCATGCTTGTTGTGATATATTCAAGGAGAGCTCTGACGTCACTTTCACTGTTGAACACTGTGCAACCTGTCAGGTTCACACCCATGTAAGCGAGAAATGTGGCAAATGATGTTTAATTCAATATATTACTTATATCCTAACTCTTACACTGCATGAAGACGTGTAACTTCCATGAGCTTTTCAAACATATTTTTTTCTTCAATATTAAGACTTTTTTCCTTAGAGATCTTTTTCTGGGCTATCACTTAATTTATTTCCAAGTAGAGTGTAGACTTGTGTCACACTGTACCCTGCACACCTTCTACATTTCAGCCCACATATGGGCTTGATCTTGGCCTTTCTACTAAGGTGAGCCAAGGTGCTTCTCAGGGAGCATATCACTGCTGACTTTAGCTGCTGGGTTAGTGGCTTGGTCTGGGTAAATCCATGCTTTGAGTCTTTCCCTTATTCTTGGTTTGCTTCCCCAGTGGACTTCAAACAACAAAGACCCCATACTGCCACCCAGAATTTGGAGTAGGAATGGTATTTACCAGAGGACCTTTAATCTGATTTTGTTAAACATGCTGGGTGGTTAAGTCCCGTGACACAACTGCACAACTTCTTTGATCACATTTAGTGATTATAAGGCACTCCGCTTGTTAGGTTTCTTATATATCAGTGTGCTCTGATGGTGCTGGGTGCTACGCCTGCTTTGACGGACAGGGGCAATAGAGAGATGGGTGGTGATAGATGGCTCTTTGGCTGGCTCCTTTCCTTGCCATTTCCGCCACTTTTAAATCCAAAGCTTGAACTTGTTACTCTTATCAAGACGCCATGATCCCCAACAGTATTTTCTTTTTTTCTGCCTCATCCTTCTTTTCTAAATTCAAGTTATTTTTTCTTTATTTCATCACCAGTGAAATCTTGAGTCCTCCTGAAGTGGCTTGAAGAAGATCCCAGGCTCATCAACCCACCCTCTGTTTCAACTCTGACGGGTCTTGACCATTGACAACGCAAGATGTTGGGACCAAAACTGAAACAATTGGGCTTATTTACAAGCCCTTTCCGTCGCTGGCGCGCCACTTTTAATATGGGAAAAAGTGACATACCGGCGGCACAAGAGGCTTGTAAATAAGCCCCAATGTGTATTACCAATGGCATCTATGGTCTGCAACACCATCACGTCTCTTAGTCGCACTTTTGAAAGTCTATTTCTTTTGGCAGGCAGTTCCTGGCATTGCCTCCAAACAAGCATACTTACATCTCCAAATTTTTAAAAAAAAGTCTCTGATCAATGCCATACTGCTGCTTTTAAATTGCCCACAATCTTGGCAGACAAACTATCTGAAGAACGGAAAGGTGAAGGGATTTTCCCAGGAGCCTCCATTGTAGAGAGAGGAAGAAGTAGGCACCGGAACTCTTTAAGTTCCATATATGAATCCTTTAAGGACTCGGCTAAATTTCCTTTCCTAATGTGACAAGCAATGTCAAGTTTCATAAACAGAACTTACCAAGCAAATCCACTCATGAAATGTAAGGGTGTGCTCTAATGTCAATCGCTGTATTCAGGAGACATCCCTCACTTTGGGAGCACAGTTGTGGATCAGTTTTAGAACACAGATGCATATTTATCAGCTCGACGCTGCGTACGTAACTCGATTAGGAAGGGCTCGCGATGCGCAATCACGTCGCTATTCTCAGAGGGCTCCTCCAAGCGTTGAGGATGAAGCGTGCCAAATGGGATCCTTTCGCACCAGCTGCCAATGCTTCATCTCCCAAGGTTAAGAAGGAGAACACCGGCAACTCCGGTTACTCCAACCAAGTAGTTTATATGCATCTACATTGCAAATTAATTGTCACTCTCCAGGGTGGGAATGGGAACCAGATGTTTAGCCCTTTGCTGCAAGGCTACGTTACGTAAACAACTTGCTGTCAAGGCTGTGCTATTTAAGAAGCAGCCCTCTCGATTTCAAGTGTCACGCTTCATGTCTCGAAAGATGCTGCTGTCTTATAAGATGTGTGTCTGAAAGACCTGTTGGCAGCCACAGTATGCGATATATTGCAGGAGATGGGGACGTGCTATGACTGCCAGTGATCGAATTCAGTCGACCTCCTAGGATTGCCGCAATTAATATTCATGAGATAAATTTACATGTAATAGATGTGAATGGTGTTAATCTGCATATTCATTGATTAGATAAAAAAAAACTGAACTGATGCACCCCCAGCCCTTCAGTGAGCCCCTTGATTCCAAATAGACATAAACGTTCCTCAGACATTAAGGGGCAGATTTACAAGAAAGTGCCGCAGCACGGCACCTCAAGCCCTTTGGCTGCGCCACGCTGTGGCACTTTCAGAGCACAGGTATGCAACATATTTACAATGATATGTCGCATTCCTGTGCTCTCCCCTGCGCTGGCGCACAAACAGCTGCCATGCGCCGGCGCAGGCAGCCTGGCACCATGGTGCAAGGATGCCTGCGCCATGGGGAGATTGTTTTTGTGCAGGAAGGGGCACCTTCCTGCACAAAAACAATCACTACAGGCATTTTCCTCTTTCAATGCGTGCTGTAGAATGCAGCACGCATTGAAAGAGGGAAAAAACGAGGAGAAATGAAAACATTTCTCCTCGTTGCACCTCGCTACGCCACCGTAGCATACTGACGCATTTCCAGGTTTACGAATCCTCGTAAATCTGGAAATGTGTCTCTTTCCATGGGTGTTGCGTGGGAACACCCACAGCAACACCCATGTAACGACCCTTTCACGCAAAATGCTGCGTGTAATGGGGCCATATTTACAAGGACACGCAGGGTGGCTTTTCCTGTCCTTGAAAATATGGGACAGGGAAATACGCTGTCATTGCATCACAAAAAGTGACGTACTGGCAGCGCAAGGGGCTTGTAAATCTGCCCCTAAATATTTCTGGCTTTATAGGCCTTTGAATGATGCTTGATCAACAGCATTAAAGGCCAGTTTCAGTGACAGATTATGTCACATCCTTGTGTGCTGTCTTCTTTTTTAACAGTTCTTTTTATTTGTTTTGAACATTATTTTAAACAATGTATAGCGAGTGCATATTCAATGTCATAATCATTGATCCACATATCATAATAAAATCATTCATAATGGCATTCTTCCAACCCCCTGGTAGTATCTCCACAACATTCTCCATACCTTATGATACTTCTGAGGGCGTTTACTAAGTTTATAAACATATTCTTAAGCTTTAGCGCAGTAGTCCATATCAAAGGTCCAATCCCCCATAGGCAGTGCTCGGACTGAGGGCCAATGACGTGCAATGTCCTTCTTGGTGATCAACATTGCAAAAGCCACCAAATGTATTGTGCCCCCCCGGGCTACCCCAATCATCCATCAGGCCCAATAACGCCATCTTAGGGTCAGATGTCACTGTTCTGCCTATAATATAAGTTAGTGCGGTATGGATCATGGATCGATAACGTTAAATGAACGGACACTCCCAGTGCATGCGTAAGAAGGTACCCAATTCCTCTCCACACCTTAGGCAGATAGGGTTTATCCACTCTTCATCTTGCGAAGCCTGCTGGGACTGTAGTAAATTGTTTGCAAGTATTTCGGATTGGTAAGTTGTAGTCACATTGATATTGCAAGGACCCGAAGTGCCCTCACTGCCTTGCTCTAATCAGCATTCTCAAGGAGGCCTACATCCTGTTCTAATTGTTCCCGTAAATTCTTTAAGGGGTCTGGAGGGTCACAAGCGAACTTTTTATTTTCCAAATTCCCTTACTCCCCAAGCATGACATTGTGATCGTCACTTCCAAGTGACTAAATTTGGGTAATGCTACTATCCTATCCTTATAGGCCGGGTCTGGTGGCTTAGTGGACTAATGCGTTCACTGTAGGGGGCTGTTTTCGATCTCATGGTCACAGGCTCAAATCCCAGCAGGTCCACTCAGCCTTTCATCCTTCTGAGGTAGATAAAACGAGAATGTTGGGTAACAATAAACATCTGTTATTCAGCGCCAAGATGCCCATGGGTGAACGTGTGCTTTACAATTAAACATGTTCTGTTATAGGTTTCCAGGGCGTGGCACAACTGTAAGTTTCACTAGAACTGTGAGCAGGGGGCAAGAGGTTCCATCCCTGCCTTGAACTCTATCTCACTTTGAAGGGGTGCGAAAGGACCCCATTCACCTGCACCCTTGGGTCTGTGTATAGAATCTGAACATATTGCCTAAAAAGAAGACCAAAGCTGTGCTCTGGAGGATCAAATCAGCACTCGCTTTCTTTGCCCGTAAAGACGGCAAACCATTTGTGAACCATTCAGGTTTTGGTGGGTAACAAAGAACAAATAGCCTTTCTTCCCTCCTCTGACCTCAAGGTTTGCCAACAGTGTGAGATGGTGATGGGTAAAGCCAGCCCGCTGGTTTCGCTCAGAAGCACTTATTGCAGGTGCACCACAACCACCTTTTCCCTTTTGCTGATTTTTTTTACCTCTTCCGTGTATCTCAACCCTCCTCATGCTCTTTTCATAACATTGCTCTTGTTGGTCACCCTTGAATACTAACCAATGTTTCTTTGTGCTAGGATCCTAACTGTCTAGAGTAAATTATAGATTTTCAATTTGCAATACCCCAAATTACTGGCTTATTAAAGAATGAACACTAGCCAACAAAGTGAGTGAATCAAACACATAGGTTTGGTCTGAGATTGCTGTCTGTGCAGTAGTAGTGGTGAACTTTGCTATGCACTGCGACCACTAATGCAGCTTGATAAACTGCCCTGCCTATGGATGTTGGGTACAGCGGGAAACATCCATTACAACGCAGTCATTACAACGACCTACCTTTACAACGCAACTATTACAACGCAACTGCCTTTACATCGCATGCCATTACAATGCATGCCATTACAACGCATGTCACTACAACGCATGCCATTACAACGCATACCATTACAATGCATGCCATTACAACGCATTATAAGGTAAGTAATGGAGATTTTTTTAGTATTAGGGTGGGTATGGGTTTTGGGGTACATGGGAATAGTAATTTTTACTCCTACACTGTCCAACACTTTCCCTACTGTTGCACTCACTGGAGTAGGAATAGTATTTTTTACCCCTACACTATCCAACACTTAGTAATTTTTACCCCTACACTATCCAACACTTAACCTACTGTTGCACTCACTGGAGTGGGAATAGTAATTTTTACCCCTATACTATCCAACACTTACCCTACTGTTGCCCTAAAAGTATTATGCGTTGTAATGGCATGCGTTGTAATGGTATGCGTTGTAATGGAATGCGCTGTAATAGTAGTTTTTAAAAATGCGTTGTAATGGCATGCGTTGTCAAATCTGGCAATGTAATGGTAGTTGCGATGTAAAGACTGCGTTGTAAAAGCATGCGTTGTAATTGCATGCATTGTAACGTCATATATTCGGGTACAGCAGGTGTCCAGCAACCTGCGTAGGTGTTCATGAAACATCGCCTTTGCCCTATACAGTGCTGTGCTGCCTTTGGGCTAGGTTTGCACTGTCGCCGAGTCGGCGATGCGGCGAGAGCAAAGTAAGTGGTTTTCTTTTTTTTAAATTTCATTTTCCCTCATCATCGTCTTTCGACTCCCTCCTCACCCCGCCCCACCGCCCCACTACTCTTACCTGTACGGGCTGCTCCTGATTGTGCACCAGCACAGGGGAAAAGAACAGGAATATGCTGTATCTCATAGATAGGGTGCATTCCTGCCCTTTTCTTTTGATGCAGGCCAGCTCAGCAAGATTCCTTGCGGCACTGCCCTGCTCCAAAACCTTGTAAATGAGGCCTATAGTTTACCTATAAGGCCGGATTTGTGAACCTGTCATCCTATCTGTAAATCAAATGATGTTGCACGGAGAAATTGCAAGTATGTCAGGATTACAGTTGGTGGAGGGTTGAGAAAGCACGTACTGGACTGAGATGCTCTTCAGCTTTGAGGTACTCGAGGTCAGACTATGTAGAGGGTGCTCAGGGCTCAAACCGTTGCCTTGCAACGCGGTGTTTCCGTGCTGCTGCTCTGCTGTGCCCTGTGGATACGTTGCCTCGCTGGATGGTGTTGATTGATGGATGGCTGTTTGCCAGTGGAGACTGGCTGATGCGCGCATGTTGAACTTTTTTACTGTTTTCTTTAATTTCGGGACAGGCGAGGGCGATTTTGTTTCCTGGCGTTTTTCAGAGAATTAGTTCTGTCTCCCTACCGTTGATTGATTCAGATGCTTTTATGTGACGTACTATGTGATATCAGAAATGTTTTCAAGCGTGGACAAAGTGGGTAATTGTCCAGGGCCCCATATTTCAAGGGGCCCCATTGGAAAGTGAACTTTCTCTCTAGGTCACATCTTTCTATTTCTCCATCTCAAACTGTAATCTATTATTCAATAAAGTTTGGCATCATGGGGCTTGAATTAGCAGAAAATTAGTATTAAAATGAAAAGCTGTTCTGGACAGGGGCCCCCTAAAGCATATATAGCTCAGGGCCCCAAAAATCCGTAAGATGACACTGTGTGCATCGAGGGTTAACAGATGTCAGGTTTTGTGTTTTGGGCCTGATGTTCTGTGCCACTTTGTAGTCACACATCCTGCAAGTCACAGTGTACTAAAGACACAGCTGAGTTGGAAATAACTTTCAAAATGATCTTACAGACTAATTGACATCTTGTAAAAGAAGGGGGCATGCAAGGGATCTCAATGGAATGTATCAATGGTTTGCAACAGAAAATGTTATCACAAACAATTGATCAGGTACCAGCTCTTTTTTTGGGGGGTGGGGGGATAAAGCGTCCACTGTTTCTTTTTCTTTTTTCAAACAAGCATTGTCAAAGACAATGGGTTTTGACATTGGCTGCCATCCAGGGCCAGGTTTGGGATTTGACTTTTGCTTTGTCAATGGTTGTTTTGTCATGAATTTTGAAAAATGTTATTTTTGGAGGAGCTTATTTTTCAGTCTAAAAAAGCCCACATTGCAAGAGTTGTCTCTGTCACAGAAGGGAAACTACTTTGATTGAGGACGTTCTCCTTGTCAAAAGCAAAATTGCATCCTTTAGCCAGTGGCTGAGGACGACGGATGCACTTCCCCATGCTGTGAGCTGTAGCGGGTGGAACACAACAATATGACTGATACAACAACAGACTAGTGGATGAACAGGAATAGATAAAAGCCCTCCTTACATGTAAGAATATTATACATATAATTCTAGTGAAATCAAAAGGTCTTGGCTAACGCCAGACCTAAATATGTAAGTATTCAGTAGATGCAAATGCAGGTCGGAGCAGTGATGTCCCTTGAAGGCCTCTGTCCTTGCACTCACAGCCATTCACAAAAAGTTGTGAAAGGCCTCTTGAATCTTAAATATTAACAAGGCATGAGTTTTTGCAACTCTGTGTGAATAGGCGCTTTGGGGTGTGATTAATTAGTACATCATTTGCATCTTTAAACAAAGGTGGGGTTATAAACTGGTCTATGTATTTTGCACACCTTCTGGTTGTCAGTCCCAGCTTCGTACATCAGGTCATCTGTCCGTTTGTCAAGGGAATACTTTTAAGAGGATCATGCCCTAAATCCAGTAGACAAAGCTGGGGGCTAATGCCCCCATCTAGTTTGAGACTTCCACCAGTGGTGTTGGGAGACCAACAGGTCCTGTGTGCCCAAACCATGACATTTGGTGGCCTGTAAAACATTGCCTTCCTTCTTGTATTGTTTTCCAAGATTTCTGTGCCCAAATGTATGACTTTCAAATTGGCTTTTGTGAATCTTGATGTTGTCTTACAGACTGCTCTTTGCTCTTTTTAAATCACTCTTTGATTTTCTCAGTATACCTCGGGGTATGTAACTGTCTATTGTTTATTTAAGGCATGATATGTCTGAGTCTAAACTGTCCATTTTTATTTATTGATAAATTTTTTAAGTGCAGCTATCACTGATAGGTATCATGTCACTAAACTTTTAGGTGAGAGATGGCGAAGAAGGAAAAACAGTGGCATAGAAACTATCTTTGTTTTAACTTGCAAATAATCAGGTTTTCAGGGCTTACCTAAAACTAAGAATTTCAGTAATACTTCTTATCTTTGCTGGTAGCGCACTCCATCATTTTTCAGCAGCTACATGTGAAATTGCGACCACAACATGAAAGGTATGCATACCCCCTGCTATCCATCTAGGTTGATATAGTTGAAATTTTCGAGTCAGAACAGATGGTCGGTAACTAAACTGAACTGTGAGAAAGTGGGTTATATGTTGAGGTGGATGCTAGTCCACCACAAGTAATAATGTCACAATTCTTGTCAGGCCCAGTAAAGGCTTCAGTAATTTGAACCTGAGATCAACCGCGGTAGCTATGACACAGGGCAGGCTGGTTTAACTTAAGAAAAAGTGTAAAGCATTTAGAAGTACTAAAACAGTTAAAATGTCAAAAACACATCACAATAAAAATACCACTCTGATTTATAAAAAAAAAAGCAAATATTGTAATGAACAAAATGGCAATCAAAAATTCAATGAGGGGAACTGGAGATATGAATTTTTGAAGTTTTATATGAAAATAGTGCCAAAAAGTGTTAAGCGCCAACCCAGGTCATCTGGTTACATACAGAGACCAAGTTCATCTAATTCGGATTTCTTACCCTCTGACTTAGTCTCTAAAATGGAAGTTAAAATTCCTCAGCAGGGCATGGCAGCAGACTAGGGCCAACATGGGTTCTACAAGGCCAGCTAGCCATTGGATGAAGTCCCAGTGAAGCCATTTACCTTTGGCAGGAAAGGTCAGAGTAGGAGAAATTAAAAATTCCCACCCAAGGAAGGTCCCTCGCCATACAGATACTTTTGGCACCTTCGCTTGGTGAAAATTTCTACCTTCGGACTTATGAAGGAAGTAACCCGCTCGGGGCCACCTGGGTCACCGTAGACCACCTCTCAGCCTTCCATACCGAAGGAAGAGTCGGAGAGTCAGTGGAGAATATACATCAATAGCTGTTTATTCATATACACTAAGAGCGGAGCCCCGTCTGCACAGTCTCGAGGAGTGGTACAAAGGGAACTAAAGATCAGCGAGCATAGAGATACATTATGTATATTTCATGATTAGTTAAAAACACGCCCGCCCACAGTGGAA
This sequence comes from Calotriton arnoldi, assembly GCA_963921515.1. NCBI lineage: Eukaryota > Metazoa > Chordata > Amphibia > Caudata > Salamandridae > Calotriton > Calotriton arnoldi. The sequence goes on along the minus strand of CAWUFW010006263.1, from coordinate 326,354 downwards.
TTTTCCAGGCAGATGCAGCTGGACAGTGGAATACAAAAAAAAGGTTTCTATTCTCGTATCTTCGCAACTCAGCACAGTCCAAGGTGATACACCCTGAGCCATGATCAAACTACCAGAGAGGTGGGAGAGGGCCTTTATCTGGTGGGAAAGCTATGCGCTGCCACTAACAATTCTTTATTGCAGAAACGAAAATTAGCAAGAGGCATTTCTTGGGATAAATGAGAATTAGTATCGATCACCATACAAAATGGACGACAGAAAAGCAAATGGTGCAGCAAATGCTAACTTATACATAGGACTATGCACGTGGTGATGGGCCTAATCTAACAGACCCTCCTTTTACATGAGCTAAACATTTTCAACTATTGCAAAAGGAACCAAAATAACAAACGTTAATAGAGCATCAGATTAGGGTGCAGCTATGAGCACTCCATACAATCAACATCAGAAAGCAAAACAGCAAGGAGGGATGAATTCTCAAATATTCCCTCATCAATATTAATTAAATCATCAATATCCTTCTGAAGCATTATAGCAGCATTGGTATCATGGGCTGATATTTTCTTTTTGGGTGTGAAAACAATGGCACAATAAGAACAATAAAAGGGAAGACACTGAATGAGAATACAACAGAGCACCAACACCACTATAAGATAAATCATTTTCTCAAGAATCCAACCCCAACCGCCAAAAAGGGACCAACTCCAATTGCCACTTTCCATTCCCTTGACATTTTCAAGAATTTCCATAATGTGTTTGGTAATATTCTTTTCCAAATTCTTGATCCCGACCACACACTGATTGCCAACTACCGCGCATACACCACCACTCTTGGCTAGAATAAAATCCACTGCATATCTAGTCTGTTCCGAATATATCTGCATACTTTCCAACTGAGTAGTGATGTCGCGCAAAGCTGCCACTGTAGTATTAGATCGGATTTGCAGCTTGCATCCAAAATATTCTCTAGCCTTCTCACCCCTGGCCATGGAAGTACCACCCAATGTGAAAATAGAAGAAAGGATTTATCCAAAGGTGATACCATTGCTATAATTATTGATCTCTATGTCGGTCACTCCCTCACAAAATTATTTTGTTAGTGTCCTTTTAACCCATCTTATTTTAGGTTTGGCATATTTACAGGGCACACTCAAAGGCAATACCATTCCAAGGGCCACATCGTCTGCACCATTATAGACATTGGAATAAGTCCCATTAGACAAGAAGAAAAACCCTGGGTGTGCATAAATCGGCCCCTCGTAATCCACTGCAGCGTACCTAGAGTTCATTCTGAAAGTACTTGGATCCTCTATTCACTAAGGGGACCGTATGTTTGTACAATACTATCCCCGAACAATTTATATACAATGAAGTATCTGTGCTGATCACAATGGGGCAATAAGCAGGGTAAGAACTGGCCTCTCGAGGGACTGTCAACTCCTTGTAGTGCCAACCCACTAATATTATGTTCTGTTTTTCCATGTAAAAATTATCACAGTATGTATTGTTGTCACAACCTGGATAACCCACTCCCAGTGGCTTTCTATGGTATAGACATGTCCCCGGATAACCAAAACCAAACACTCCTTTTACTTCTGTAAACTGAGGTGGCCGAGTATATGTGTATTTAACAAGTGACAATGGATATGCGGTCCACAGACTGGTGATAGATTGGGTGGGGTAACAGGCAGCCCCTTCACCAAAGAACTTCTTATGTGTTTCCAGAAATACATTACTTGGGGAAATTCTTTTATTTCATCTCGGGGAAATGACCTTACCCTTACTGCGTAAAGGCATGCTTTGAGCATCTTCTAGAACCCATGACACCCCACACAGTATTATTATCACCAGTATCAAAAGAAAAATGCATGTTATTTTACTTTTCATTGACCACATCATATTACGTTGTACAGTAACCATTGGCTGCTCCTCCTCGGCAACCTTTCTGCCAAAGGGATGCATAGTAAATTGAAAAGGAGGAAAATGCAAGAAAATATAAAAGTTCCCAGTGTCCGTTAGAGCCTCACTGGCACAGGCTCCTATTGTCCATCAATAAGTTGGCACTCTTGAGAACCGGCGGTGGAGCTTGCTCTGTCCTAAGCTCTTCTCCTAATCTATCCCATGTCGATAAAGGTGGTATACTTTCAAAGTATACTTTTTTCCCTGACTAATGTTGAAACAACAAAGGCAAAACAAATACAGCATTTAGACTCTTTTCAATTATTCGTTGGTACTGTTACACAGTACTACCTATCTTATGCAGTCCATCCATAATCTTTTTTCTCCTTAGATTCAGTAGCCCTCAGCCGAGGACACAAATTGTACCCGGCAGCCCCAGGAACCATATGATCGCCGGACAAAGGCTCCTGGATAGCTCGTATTTCTGGGGGGACAGCTTCGTTCAGAACGTCGTCGTTCTCCTTCTCTGTTTGTGTCCAGATCAGCTGGGCATCGCTGAAAGGGACAAATCTGGGCACTTGCTCACATTCAGTTTCTCCAATTCCTTCCTTGAGCCACTGGTCATATGGCAACAGCAAAGGAACCCTCCGGCAATGGGTGGCATGCACCCAGTTCTTTCGACCAGCAACCTTTACAGCCATCCGTGTCACCAACATAAATTGCTCGTGGCCTTTCCAGCGGGGCTCCAGACTTTTCCTCCTCTTGAAGTTCTTAACCAGCACAAAGTCGCCAGGCTGAATGTTGTGGTCGAGCCCCTCTGGTATGGGAGGTAGGGATTCCCATACCTGTTGGTGAAAAGAACGTAAGCTTTCTGTCAATTGTCCAAGATAATCAAGCAACACAGGAAATTCAATATCGGAGTATTTACGAGTCCAAACACGACCTCGTAAGGTGACAAACCTGTTCTAGAATGGGCTGTGGTTCTGGTTGACAGAAGAGCTAACGGTAGAGCATCTGGCCATTTGAACACTGTCGTCTCTTGGATTTTTGCCAATTTCAGTTTGAGAGTACCATTGTACTTCTCAACCAAACCCGCTGACTGCGGATGATTGGCAGCATGAAATTTCTGTTTGATGTGTAAACCTTCAAATGGGAATGTAGGTGGTGCGAAATTGCCAGATGTTGTGGGGGTACCCTTCCCTGGATTGTGAATCATGCAAATCATGCAACTTTTTACTAGCTGTGTAGCCGTTCTAGAAATGTTCTCGTTGTACCAAACCGGAGCCAATAATTTACAAATGCCTTTCGCACTAATGTGGGCTGGACCATGAGCCATAGTGACCACGGGGAGTACATATGCATCGGGTAACATCCATTTCTGTTCTCCAGACATCAATCCAACACCCTTCTTCATTTAATTGTGCTGTACTTTCCTGCCATATCGCTAGTTCTTCTACTGTTGCTTCACTCTGTATCTCTTTCACACTCTCAACCGTATTTTCAAACATAGTGTTCTCAGGAACCCATCTAGCTGGACCTGCAACAAACATTCTCTTCATCTTACTTCGAGCAGTTTCCTAAGCTGTCTGATCTGCAAACGCATTTCCTCTACATACATCATCTGTCACCTTTCTGTGGGCGCTACACTTGATAATTGCCATCTTCTTGGGAAGTGTTAAAGCAGACAAAAGCTGCAATATAAGGTGCCCGTGTTGGATTTTGGTACCATGAGAGGTAAGGAACCCTCTCTCTGCCCACAGTCGTACAAAGTTATGCGCGACCCCGAATGCGTACTGGCTGTCTGTATAGATATTGACAACCAAACCCTCACTCAATTCACAAGCTCGTATTAGAGCCACAAGCTCTGCCACTTGAGCAAACTGATAAGGGACTCGTGATGTTTCCACCACCGTGCACAAAGTAGTAATAGCATAAGCTGCAGTAGTTGTGCCATCTGGTAATTTAAAACAAGAGCCATCAGAGCCATCAACATATAGTTCCCCTTGGGGGTCAGATAAGGGAACATCAGTCAGGTCTACCCGTCCTTTCGTCTCTTCCTCCGTTCGGAAAATACAGTCATGCTTATCAACTGCATCGCTTTCAGAAGGGAGGGATAGTAACGTGGCTGGATTCATAGTGGCACATCGTTTAATAGTAATATGTTTAGCAAACAATGTCAATTCATAACCGGTAAGACGTGCACTGATGAGGTGCTGTGTCCTCATCTTGTTCAAAAGCGTATCCACAGCATGGGGTACCATAACTGTGAAGTCAGTATCGAGTACGAGTCCAGCCGATTGTCTGATCTAAGTGGCCACAGCCGCGACCGCTCGCAGACAGCTCGGGAGGGCTCTTGCGACAGGGTCAAGCACAGCAGAAAAATAAGCGCAAGGTCTCTGTCTATCACCAAATTTCTGAGTCAAGACAGAGAGAGCACAACCAGCCATCTCGTGAACATGGAGCATAAAAGGTTTCCTATAATCAGGCGTACCTAGCACTGGAGCAGAGCAAAGCGCAGTTTTTAGTTGCTCAAAAGAATGCTGACAATCAGACGTCCAGGGTAAAGGCTCATGCACTTCTTTCATTGTTAATGCAAGCAAAGGTTTGATTAATGAAATGAAATGAATTTGTACTTGTAAAGCGCACTGATACCCTGGGGCTTCCTGGCGCTGTACGCATACCGCTGTGGAACCCTTCCTGGCTTTTCCCTGTGAAATGTCCACTCCTGGGCACCCCCAAGATGAAGCCAGGCATCCCAGCGCTGGTGGGGCCGTTGTGGAGATTAAGCAAGCTATTGCCCAGAGTTGCAGAGTGGGACCCATGATTAGAATAGGCACCGAGGCGAGAATTATCAGGTCCGAGGAAGTTGAGCCCAAGACCCGCCGAGGCGGGAATTGAACCCTGGTCCCGGGCCAGATCTCTGCATCAGGGTCTGCCGCTCTAACCATTGAGCCACACTTCTCCACTTAATAAAGAGAAGTTCGTGATCTACTGGCGACAGTAAGAAGTAATGACCATGAAAGCACGCACATCTTTTTGTGTTTTCGGAAGGGGCATTTTAACGATGGTACTAACGCGTTCTGGTGTTAACCTCCTACCCTCCTTCGACAGTAGTTGCCCTAAATAGGTGACCTCCTGTCGACAATGCTGAAACTTCAAAATGGATATCTTGTGTCCATGATGTGCCAAATGTAACAACAATTTCATTGTACTATCCTTACAACCTTGTTCCGTGTCAGACGCTATTTACAAATCATCAACATATTGAACCAATACATTACTTGGAGACAGTGATAGGGAATCCAATTGACCTTTCAATGCTTGACTATAAATATTAGGACTTTCAGTATAGCCTTGAGGAGCGCGACAGAAGCGAAAGCTTTTACCAGCTAGTGTAAATCTGAACAAATACCTGCTATCCGGGTGTATAGGAATGCTAAAGAATGCATTTTTCAGATCAATAACGGAGAAAAACTGTGCGGTGGATGGAATCATTGTCAAAAGGGTAGTAATGTCAGGAAACACTGGGAATTGTAGGAGTACTCTTTTATTAACTCCTCGCAAATCAATCACAAAACGATATACCTCATCATCTTTATCAGAGGAACTTGAAAGTGTCCTCTTTAGGACAGGAAGAATAGGACTATTACATACATTACCTGTAGTCTCCTCAACAACTCCTTTACGTATTTAATCCTGCACTATCTGAAGAAGTGCTTGTTCTCCTGCCTGTGGTATTTTATACTGTGGAATACGGGGCAATATGGCATTGTCCTTAACCTGTATGGAAACTGGGGATATATGTAACAGACCTACATCGGTATCACCGGTGGCCCACAACGTAGGGGGTACTCGAGCAAACTCAGGTGGAAGGGGAGCATCTTTAGATAGACACTGTCTAGTACCTACATCCGGGCCCATTGTAATGTACACTCCATCTGTGGAGCAATAAATAGTAGCATGTAGTTTCTTTAGCAAGTCCAAACCCAACAAATTCTCACCACAATTAGATGTTAAAAGAAATTAAGAATCCACAGTAAAAGGACCAATAGTGAGAGCAAGGGGGCGTGAGATGGGGCTTAAAACCGGTACTCCCGAAAAACCCACTGAAACATTATTCTGGCCGGACAGGGGTGCCCCAGGGACCAGGTGTTGGGTAATATAACTTTTTGTGGCACCTGTATCAACCAGGAACTCCTTAGGGGAGCCTTGCAGATCTATTTTGGCATAAGGGCCACATTGGTCTACAGGTATCTGAACTGGTCCCGTACCCTGTCCCTGGCTTCCCTAACTGTAAGACATCCCCGTCACACCATCAAAATCATAATCTTCATTGTAGTACTGCCGGTCTCTAGCGTCATCAAAATAACTGTCAGAACGATCTGCAGGGGCAGAAGTGCGTTGCTGCCTATCAGTCCCGTGGCCCTTATTTCCTGAACCTCTTCCTTGAGTGGACGAAACTCTTTTCAAGAGTACGGGGCACTGGCTACGCCAATGGCCCTTATGATTACAGTATGCACACTGATTCTGCCCCAAAGGTGTAACTGGAGGCTGTCTAGTACGAGGAAGCTGTTGTTGAGGTCCCCGTCCCCTGGTGTTACCTCGATATGCTTGTTGCAATAATACCTTGGTCTTCAAATCTTTATGCTTTTTATCATTTTTGTCTTTCCCTTCATTATCCCTATGCTCGTAATATTGGGCCATATTTAAAATCAGAGAAGGAGAAGAGGTAGACCAAGTGCTCTCAGAGGCCTGAAGTCGGGGCATTATTTCGGGGAGGAGATTAATAACAAACCTATCAACAAATAAACAAACTCCTCCTTCTGTAGACATAACCTGCCCACTGTAATCCAAAAACGTTTCCTCAAACCTAGTGAAAAAATCAGACACACTCTCATATTTCTTCTGCCTGCAGGCAGTCAATATATCCCAAGTAACTTTCTTAGGCAGAATAAGAGTATGCATGTATGCTATTATACGGCTGGGCAAGGCAAGTAACTCAGCGCATGGTTTATCTCCAGGCTTCCTATCTCCATCCCAACCTTTAATCACGTCACACATTCCACCCAACTCTGCAACATGATCTTGGGTATGTACCAGCCGCCAAATATCAACTAGAACTAGTAAACCAAAAAACATCTCAATGTCAGCAAGGGTCATGACGGACGGTAGAGGAAGCAGCCTCTGTCATTTCTTTATAATAAGCAGTAGGATTTTTCCTAGGGTCGGGCAACGTAGCCTTAAGGGCCACAACCTCACTTCTCTTCCATGGGCTAGAAACCCATTGTTTCTGAAAGCGAGCAGGCACAGCCTGTGTGGTAACCGTTACATGCTGATCTGTTACTGCAGGAATTTCCGGATGATAGATTGGGTGAACTTCTCGCATTGGAATTTGTGTTATTTTAGTGGGACTCTTATCATGCAGTCTATCTTTATAATGCAAAAATTTGGAAATGTTTCTATACAAAGAGGTTGGCTCCGAACTATGTACATAAGCACCTTCATTAATATCAAATAATATCTGGGGTGCTTCTGTTTCAATATTTATGGGCCAAAGGTCAATCAAGGTAGAAGAGAAATGTTTGAGGGCATGTTGTTGCAAGAAGGGGGCATAGTCCCGCATCACCTGCCAAATATCTGCGAGACTATAGATCGGGTTACGAGCCCATTTGATCGCCTGATCTGCTACTTCTTTCTACTCTCTATCTCCCACCCCGGATCGCATCAACGGACCCAATCGTTCCTTTAATGCAACAAGATCTTCATCCCCCAACCCACATACCGGTGTGTCAGGAATCAAAGACGATGGAGGATGAATCACTGGGGCAGGGGTGGTAGGAATTGCAACAGTTAAAGAATGTAACGGAAGAGGGGAGCAGGGGGCACACTAACTGGAGCAGAAGGTGTAACAGCTGTAAGGGCGGGTGCACCCAATGCCTGTGGTTGCTGATGAGGAATAACGGGATGGACCCTTTCGGGAACATATGGAGGTGGGGGTCGAGTATCTAACAGAGCATCCATGAAAGTATCCTCATCCTCCTTGGCCACATAAGATTTATCAATGTGCAACCGAAATCTCCTGTCTTCACGTTCTATCCCTGTCTCCTGTTTTTCTTTATCATAAGCTACCGCCTTTTGCGTAAGCGTTTGCATCTTTGCTTTTCTAGCATCTCTCCATATTCAATCGCCTCTGATGGGCCTCCTTCTGCCAAGTACGAAGAGAAACAAACATAGATTGTCTACTATGTCTTTTAAACAACTGTTCCTGCAGAAATCCTATCTTTTGTTCATCAACGGAGCCCGTCAAAGGCCACTGCAACTCAACATTGTCCCTCGTATATTTATGCCATAATGTACTAAACATAATAGGGCCAAGGTCATGTATTACATACATGTCATAATTAGGACTACCCTCAGGAGGTGCAGCCTGGGATTCTGCCAACCGTGCATCAGTAGAACAACAACCACAAAACACACTCCAAATCTTGCTAAAACCAGGCATCGCAAAAGAATAAGGAAACAAATTGTCACATTACCTGGCAAAGTATTTGCAAACACTTTTCACCAAAACAATCCAAATACCAAAACAAAACCAAATCACAGTGGTACCACATCCATATAGAACCAAAACAGACTCACCTGATATCCGAAGTACAAAGAAACCAGTTCTCCACTGCCGACTCTTCAGACCAAACAGTCAGATCAGGGTTCGCCATTCAGGACCCCAGTCGGGATAACCGCTGGGCGAGGCACCTTCCGGCGGGACAGAGGCAGCAGCTGCGAGTAACAGAATCTCTTCGTGCAGGGATCCCTGAGCCGTCAGTCCGACCTGACGATGTCCTCATTCTCCCCTCCGTCTGCGGAAAGGGAATGGATTAATAACCCAAAGAAGTCCCTGTTCGGGCGACAACTGAAGGAAGTAACCCGCTCGGGGCCACCCAGGTCCCCGTAGACCTCTTCTCAGCCTTACATACCAAATGATAAGTCGGAGAGACAGTGGAGAATATACACCAATAGCTGTTTATTCATATTCACTCAGAGTGGAGCCCTGTCTGCACAGTCTCTAGGAGTGGTACAGAGGGAACTAAAGATCAGCGAGCATAGAGATACATTATGTACATTTCATGATTAGTTAAAAACACGCCCACAGTGAAATTTTCCAGGCCGATGCAGCTGGACAGTGGAATACAAAAAAAAGGTTTCAATTCTTGTATCTTCGCAACTCAGCACAGTCCAAGGCCATTACACCCTGAGCCGTGATCAAACTACCAGACAGGTGGGAGAGGGCCTTTATCTGGTGGGAAAGCTATGAGCTGGCACTAACGATTCTTTATTGCAGAAACGAAACTCAGCAAGAGGCATTTCTTGGAATAAATGAGAATTAGTTTCGATCACCATACAAAATGGACGATAGAAAAGCAAATGGTGCAGCGAATGCTAACTTATACATAGGACTATACACGTGGCGATGGGCCTAATATAACACTTAGTCTCTTTTTTATAGGTCAGATTTCTCCAGCACAGCATGGCTGAAAGCTGTAGCTGAACAGGGCTCCACGGGCCAGATACCTTTCCCTGGAAATCCAGCTGAAGCAAATTTGCTGTTGCAGAGAAGCTCCAAGTGGGAACAACCTGAATCTTTTGAGCAGTGGCAATGCACCTTGTTGGACTGATTTGGCATGTTTGTCCCAGTCCTCTATCGCTTCTGCAGGCAAAAAGTCTTGAAAAAGTTTCAAAATCCTAGGGTTTAGTTTTAGACATGAGGAGTGCACTCTGACACCAGCCAAGGGTTCCAGGACCTCAGGAATATCACTTGGGGGTCAGGACTCAATCCAGTTGAAGCCACCAGCAGGTTCTAGGGCAGTCCAATAGCATGTGATCAGCTGGGCTCTCCCAGGAAAAGGGGCTTGTGGCAGTTTTTGTGTCCCTGTAGCTTAATAGGAGGTCAGCTAACTGACCCTTGGTGTCCACTTCTTAGTTCTAGTTACAAGTGAGAGCAGGTCGAGCCTTTAGCTCACAGGTCATAACCACAGGTTATAACCACAGGTACAGTCCTTCTTCTGTTTTCCACTGGTCCAGTAGTGTTCTGAAGAGGGTGCCTTGGGGTGCCACATTTATGTCTGGCACTGACATGTGAGTGTGGGTGACGTCTGCCCACTCCCTAACCAATAGGGAAAAGGTTCCCAGGGGTAACCCAACCAACTTTTGTAGATGTTCTTGTGTTCCCTACAGCACACAATCCCACAGTGCCCCCTTCTACTTAATTCCAACATGGCAGAACCTTACCTCACTTGTGCAGAGCTCATGTGCCCATCCTAGAAGTGTGGCCAGAAAACTGAACAAACCTTTCAGTGTGGTCGCTCAAAACTTGTTCTAGGAGCAGCTCCTCTCTAGGTGTGGGTGGAATATTTCATTCCGCCTGCGGAATTGTGGAATTTCGTTCACTCCATGTTCTCTTTAACATGGAGTTCCTGCCAAATTCTGCCAATCGCTTAGTGGCAGACTTTTTCTCCCGCAAGGCTCCAGAAAATGTAAGTTGGTGAGCGCAAGTAAAAGTTGACATCCTCTAGTACGATTTTCCAATGCGGGCAGTCGCGGGTGGCCACGAGGGGTCAGAGGGCTGCAGTTTGACAAGATTTGTTGCTGCGCGAGTAGATTGTTGACCGAGTGTTGAGAGTTAATAGGGAGAGCATACTAAAGATGGACCCTATTGAAGCATTGGCATTTTAAAGACATACATATTGTGCACATTTAGCACAGAAGAAAAACTCACAGAACAGTCAGAAACATTAAAGCCCGCAGCAGAGCTAACGTTTTGAAGCAATCCTTGTGCTGTAAAAACACGTACCATTTATAGCACACACATGTCTTACAGTGTGCTCCAGAACCGGCAGCAATAATAAAAAGGAATTTAGATGGGAAGGTCATAGAAAGGGAGAAAAGAAAAGTAGATATGGAACGGGGAGATTGTATTTATACAATAGCGGTGAGAAGCCATTGAAGGTTTCAGCCTTGCCTACCTGTTATGGGGCCCATGCACGCACATATATAATAGCGACTGTCTATATAAATTGTACAGGTGGGGGTTTATTTTGTTTAAGGCGTATGTTTGACAGCCGCACTGTCCCTCAGCTTGCAAAGATCTCACAGACAGGAGCCTTTGACGGTAATGTCCTTGCTGTTTGCAAACATCGCATGTCTGTTTTCTGCCTCAGCAGTCGGTAAGCCAGCTGGCGCTCCATGCTTTTACTGTAATTTGCTACATTAGTATTTTTTCCCCGTGAGTCATTTTTCTCTCGGGCTTGTCGTTTTTTCGACGAGGTGAGCGATATCAGGAGATGCCGGCAGATGAATCGCAGAGGCACATCGTGAACATCTTTTCTTATTTTTTAGATTAATTGGAGCTGTCATGTTAAAGATACCACAACGGTGTGTACCTGGTCTTTATCAGCCGTGGTAATTAAGAGGCTGCTTATATCAGTTAAAACAAGCATGCGTGCTCCGTCTTTATCATGCGCGCGCGGAGGTCTGAGCCATCCAGAGCGCACGCATGCACTCCGGAAGGAAATATACCGGATGAGCTCGAAGCGCCCAGGGAAGCAACCGAATCCAGTACAACAGATGCCAGGGACATTAAGATCTCGGCCATGAAGCTGATTTTCCCTTCAGGACCTTCTGTTAATCACCCACACCCAGCTCCCTCCTCATCTCGCTGAATGAACCATCCACGGGCCTCATTACGAGTCCCATGGTGATCCCCAGTCAACCACTAACAAGAGTTGCCAGCCAAAGGTGGGATTACAAGAGCCGCGGCAGGGACGACGGGCAGATTTACAAGGCCCTTGCGCCACTTTTGCATCATTTTTAACATGGGAAAAGTGACGCAAAAGTGGCGCAAGGGGCTTGTAAATCTGGGCAGATTTACAAGGTTCTTGCGCCACTTTTGTGTCATTTTTAACATGGGAAAAGTGACGCAAAAGTGGCAAAAGGGGCTTGTAAATCTGCCCCGTCGGGGCAGATTTACAAGCCCCTTGCGCCACTTTTGACTCACTTTTCCCATGTTAAAAATGACGCAAAAGTGGCGCAAGGGCCTTGTAAATAAGCTCAACATTTTTAAAAATTATTTTCGAGCTTTTGCACAGTTTGACAAAACTGCGCAAAATGTTCTTGAAGATCTATTAAGTGGGCAAAAGTCAGAGTAGAGTTTGCAAAAGTGCTGAAACTGTCAACATACACAGGGCAAACCTGAGTGTTAAGAGAATGCTACAGGGATTGAACTGACACTTGGAGTGGCGGAAGAGTCCAGTCCTGGTTTTGCGAGAGTTTGGGAGAGCGCGGGAGAGGATCGGTACCGGCAATAGCGGCAGCGGAACGAAGCAGTGCCGCGGGAGGCCAAGAGCTGTGCTCCGCGACCCGGGAGCATACCGGGAGCCGCATCTGGGGCCACGAGCGGATCTGAGCCGCGGGAGTCCAAGAGCTGTGCTCCGGGGGCCGCATCTGGGGCCGCGAGCGGAGCAGAGCCGCGGGAGGCCAAGAGCTGTGCTCCGCGAGCAGTGAGCAAACCGGGAGCCGCATTTGGGGCCGTGTACGGAGCAGTGCCGAGGGAGGCCAAGAGCTGTGCTCCGCGAGCCGGGAGCATACCGGCAGATTGGGCTCCTCAAGCGCGGAGCGTGTGGCGTGTGGCAGAACGCCTCAGTGAGTCGCAGACAGGCCAGGCTGCCGGGCCCTGGAGAGCTGTAGGAAGCGTGGGGCACTTGGTGAAGTGCAGCTGGGAGGCCGCTGCGAGGAGGAGGAACAGAGGGAGCTTTAGGAAAAAAGCCCCGTCTCAGCCCCGAACGAGCTGCGGTGTGAGCAAGCCAAGGAAGGGCTCCCTGTGAAGCCCTGTGACGCCCTGAAGTTAACCAAGCTGCAGAATTGGAGGAGGGAAGAAAGTGACTGGGTGAAAGTGACCGGTAAGAGTGTGGCTAAGGATAGAAAGCCCCCTGTTGGGCCTGCAGGGCTAGGCTAAGCGGGAGGCATAAAGACCGGACCCAGCTCACACTGACACAAAAGCCCTCCATTGGGGAAGAGAGTATGCAGAATTTATAGCATCAATCAGCACTAGAAGTAAAGTAATTGAAGGGCAGGATTAACAGATCACGTTCTGAGTGGCGGAGCTGTTTAGCCCCAACTCCTCAAGAGCCTGTTACCTGCTTACCACCTGCCCTAGTAAGGATTGAGAGGGCAGGGTGGATCAAGCAGCCACAGTTTTAATCGTGCAGAGAAATTACACAAAGGGGGAAAGTGCGAAGGTTGAAGGCATACCATCTTGCCACACTACTTTAGACCGAGAGCGCGGTAGTGGTTTGAAGCAAATCCAGAGTGAGAGCTCAGGCAAGCTTGGGGAAGCGACCCAATTAGACTGGGTGTGGCTAACAATTGTCAACAGAGACCAGCTTTCTGAGGCTCCCAACCTGCTCACTGCCATATTTACACTACATTTCCCACTCATATTCGGCTGCGTGTGCAAGGGATATAGACAGAACTTCTGCTGCAGTATGGCATATAAAAAACTAAGATCGCGAACAATTTTCATGAAAAGACTAGGAACAGAACAAGCTATAAGAAGGAGCGCCGGAAAGATGGCCCGTCCTCAAAATACTGATACGTACCCCGGAATAATTAAATATTTCACAAAACAAAATATAAAGGAGCAGGAGCAAACACAATGCAATCAAGCAAAAGAATTAACAAAAGAAGAAGAAAAGATACCTGTGGTCTCTAACAGCATTACCCAAGGGCAAACCGGGCGTGAAGAAATCTCAAACAATATCTCTAACAGCATTACCCAAGGGCAAACCGGGCGTGAAGAAATCTCAAACAATAACTCTAAAAGCTTGGAAGAGTCAAATAACAAAACTATAAATATAGAAACAGCAAAATTAGAAGCTCATCAAAATCATAAAATTACAGAATTCGATATTACTTGCCCAGATATAAGCATTAAAGATCTGGTTTTCAGCATGGATCCGCAAAAGGAGAAGCCAAAAATCCAGAATAGCACCCCACTAAAACCATTTGACCCAGAAGACTCCCTTTCTCACTCACCAGATTTCTTATTTTTAAAATCTATTGATCCCTCTAATGAAAACATATTGATGTCCAAAGCCCTAGTCACACTTCAAAGAATTTTGGAATCAGTTCTCTCCCATCTAGGGAACATTTTGGAAAATTCAGACCAGATGTTGGACACCCAAATAGGAATGCTAAAATATCTAGTAGAAAAAAATAGGAGGAAACAACAACTAAAATTACTATCACCTGGAGAAAAAGAAGAAGAACAAGCAGAGGAAAATTTCCTCACATCAAAAGCCTCCTTACCAACAGTAGTAGACTCTATGTTAACGAAAGAAACTGCAACCCAAACAGGTCGGAGTAATCAAAAAGTAAAGAAGGAAACAAACATATATAAACAAACTTATTCTCTTAGAAAACTCTTTAAGGACCCAAACGAGACTAAAACTAAACTTCCGAGCACTGCATATTACCCAATCTTTAATAAACAAAAATCGAAAACCTCATCAAAAGTGATTACTACACTGGTGCCCAAACAAAAAGTAATAGAAGACTTATTAAATACATCCGTAGTCTCCCTGTCCTAGAAACAACAATAAAAAAGAGGAGATTAAACAAAAACAACCGGAAACGAGTAAAGAAAAGGGCAACAAGAAGGTTTGCTAAACAGAAGGTCCAAAAAAACAAGGTTCCTGGAAACTCCACCACTCGATTTTACGACCACAGAAAAAGAGGAAGGTAAAGAAACTAAACCTATTACGGAAGAAAGGGAACCGATTTCTTCATTTAAAAAGCAAAGGGCAAATTCCATTCTCCTTAACCCCACCACCCCAAGTTTTGTCTCAATAAAGACTGAAAGAGAAACGTGGGTACAAAAGGAAATGCAATCACAAGACCTATCGCCAGGGAAGATGTTTACTAAACCACAGAAGAACCTAGCATGCAGTGTGGAAATTACGGACCTATTTCCCTTGGGTGAAGATCCCTTAAATCGAGAAAGAATAACAAATTTACTCCAAAGGATACAACCATTACAATTACTAGCAAGAAATGAAATAAAATTAGTATCTTTTCCAGAAAGAACGAAAACCACGACAGCTGTCGTAGAATTTTGGTCTCCAATAATTCCGGGTATTATACTAAAAGAAAGCGAGACTCTACACAAATGTGGATTCGATGTGGCTCCAGTAAAAAGCACAAATGGAAAATCAGAAGAAATAGTTACAATTGCAAATCAGCACGTACACAAAAGTCAAAATGGCATCAATAATCCTTTAAATCTTTATCAAGAAAATATATCAGTCTCAATTACGAACGGTGTAAGGAGAAGCTGGACCAAAAATACTCCAAAGAAGGAAAATATAGCCACTGTAAATACATGGGCATGGATCGCAGAGAATCTTAACAGCAAAAAACAGGGACAGGAAAACAAGCGCCCTTTTTAGCAATTGTTTGACCATCTCTTCCTGGAACATTGCAGGAAAAACCCAGGAAAAACTGGCAATAATTACGCAGGATAGTCCAGGGATAGTGGTTTTACAAGAAACCTGGGTAACCACAACCTTTGACCACCTTGACTATTTTGTATATGACATTCCAGCAGAACCGGTTGCCTATGGGCACGCAAAAGGAGGGATAGCAATTCTTCTATCTGAAGAATATTATTGGGATCAAGAAATCATCCCAATGAGCTTAAAGAATATTCAAAGCATTAAGATCAAATTTGGGACTGGCCTGAGCGAAAGCTCGAACAAACTGCTCATTTTTAATGTCTATATTCCTCCGGGAGCTAAAATGGACGCATTAGCGTTAGACATTTTTGAGGGTCTCGAAAAGGTAGTAGAAGATCATGATTTCCCGTCAATTTTTCTAACAGGTGACTTTAACGGGCAAATATCTAACGACCTACTGGAAAAATGGGAGTCCGGAGAAAAGGAAGAAGCTCTGGCAATACCTATCCCACAATTTCCTATAGGAAATAAAGCTGATAAGAGAGGGAACATTTTATTATCAACACTCCCGATCATGAATGGAGTAATATTAAATGGTAACACAGAGGGAGACATTCCGGCTTCCTATACAAGAAAGGGTAGCCGTAATGCCTCAATTCTTCACTACATGATCTGTAGTCTAGATCTATTTGGCTCAGCCCTACAATTAAACATCAAGTTTGAGACAGGAAGTGATCATGCAATATTACGCTTAACAACAGATTTATGCCTGAAACCAACATCTCCGGTGCATATCATGGATTTACAAAGTACAGTACTGGTAAACCCAGTCCAGGGGCAGCTATCATGGAATCCTAGAACATTCGATAAAATCATGCAATTAATTGAGAAGTCAAGCCCATTAAAAACTATTCACTCTACGAATCCAATAAAAAATTTTGAGGCTGTGGTCAATAAACTGGTACAACTGTTGCAGGAAAATTCAAATCAACGAACGATAAAAAAGCAAAAAAACAAAAGATGGAACCCAGATATAAAGGCAACGGAATTAAACAAACTAATAAGGGCACAATTTTTGCAATTCTCTGAAATAAGAAAACATGAAATCAATAAATTAAAAAATCGTCGCAGAAGAGATAAAGATAAAATACAAAAAATGACACAGGATAAAAAATGGGTGGACCTCCAGATAGCAGCAAAACAAAAGGACAAACGTTCCTACTGGAACATAATAGCGTTAGAAACGGGTACAAAAAAATCATTACAAGCAAATCCAGTACCGCCATCAGAATGGGAAATATATATAACCAACTTATACAAAATAAATGATAAGATTGAAAGCGAGACTCTAACACAATGTAAGGGAGGAAAGGAAAAAGTACATATAATGAGGCCCCATCTTCTCTCCAAATTGAATATTATATAAAAAAGGCAAGACAGTCGGCTGCAATGGGTCCTGATCAAATACCTATTAAGGTCCTAAAAAACAACCCTAAAGAATGGAGCATGATCCTAGCATGCCTTTTCTGCTACATATTTGGAACAGGGGAAATTCCAAAATCCTGGAAGGGGAGCATCGTAATTCCAATCCACAAGAAGGGTTCTAGGCTGCTCCCCTGTAATTATCGGCAGATAGCTCTCCTGGACGCTACTGGGAAGATATTTGCGGCAGCTGTTTTAGACCATCTTAAAGAGTGGGCATTTTCAACTGGTTCTATTCCGGTTAATCAAGCCGGGTTTAGATCAAAACACTCGGTTATAGACAATATCGCAGTACTGCAAACAATAATGGAAAAATACGTCATCAATAAGTCACAGGTAGTGTATGCAGTCTTTGTCGATTTTTCGACTGCATTTGACAGGGTAGACAGAGATAAGCTTTGGAAAAAACTCCAAAAAATGGGAATCCCAGATAATCTCCTCCATCTAATAATATCATTGTACTCTGGGACATGGTGTCAAGTCCAAATGGGGAGGGAGAAGGGTCTCACCCGCCCAATGCTTACACCTAACGGCCTGCGGCAAGGGTGCCTCCTAGCTCCCTTACTGTTCTCTCTATACCTCAGTGACCTGCCGGAAAGACTCAATCAGGTTAATAATTTCCCACCTAAAATTGCAGCTTTTAAAATTCATTCTATGATGTATGCAGATGATGTTGTAATTTTGGATCTGACTCCATTCGGTCTTCAAAGAAATCTGCAGGCTCTTACTAAATATACAGAAGAAAATTATCTAATTCCTAACGTCACTAAAACAAAAATCGTCCCGTTTACAGGAAGGAAGAGTTATGTCAAGTACAACTGGTCTTTAGGGGGAAAACCGCTGGAAATTGTAAAAGAATATACATATCTTGGGAGATTTTTTTCTCAATCTTTGAACAATTTGCCCCACTTGCAAAACATGGGCCGAAAAGCCGATGTTCATTTAGGGGCTCTCCAACGATTTTATTCCTCCACTGGGCAAAGACACTTCTCTTCTCTTCTACAAGTATATAGCTCAAAGATTCCCTCGGTATTATCATATGCAATAGAATATATTCCAATAAATCAATGGAAACAACTCGACCTGAAAGAAGGGAAAGTACTCCGGAAACTGACCAAGACGTCACAAGCTGTGCCGGTACAAGCTCTTCGGCTCGAATTATCATTAATCAGCTCTTTTGCAAGAGGGATCACTAACATAATAAGATGGGCATACAATTTGGTTCACGCGGATCAAGGAACTCTACGATCCTTGCTAAAAATTGAGACATTTGAGCAAGAATCGCCGAAGTATGTATTTTGTAGAAACGTATCTATCGCTTTTAAACTATCAAATGTTACTCTTGGCATGTTGAAATCTTGGACACCAGCACATTTGAAACTTTTTTAAAACATTTAACACCAAGGTTAAGTATGGATCTTGATATCCAACATTGCTCCGAATTATCAATGTACAAACAATATGCGGAAACTATTGTATTTAAGAAAACGCAACAGTATATTTTTTTAACTTAAATCACGGAGTCAGGCGAAGTATTATATTACTCCGTCTTGGGATACTGCCTCTGAAATCATTTACTTCTAAGTGGTATCCAAAAGAAAAAGGGTCTAATCTCTGTGATTTATGTAAAGGCGGGGTGCAAGATCTAGAACACGTATTATTTGTTTGCCCAAATGAGACTGTCGTAGAAGCTAGGAAGAGATTTTTAAAACCAATCAGAACAAAGTGTAAAATTAACTGTGTTCAGAATTTGATTTCTCTCTGCAAGGCTCCACCTAATGAATTTGTGTGTATTAATATGTACAATTTTTTTAAATCATTTTTAAATTTGTATTAGAGCGATAATTTTATTACCAAAATGTAATTTTAATCGTTAAATATTTGTTGTTCTCAGATGAGAACTAAATCAAATAAATTTAAACTTGAAACTTGTCACGCCACCAAACAAATTCTCACTCAGTGGGAGAGAGAGGTATTTCGTTTTGCTATACCAACCTCTCGATTCAGAACCAAGCGCAAAAGGTATAGCAGACTGTTGAGAAGTTGTACTAAATAGTATCTTATTCCTGCGTGCGTAGATGCATAGCTCTTATGGACGGTAAACCTCACCCACATTTGGTGGCTTGCTTCATCATTGGTGACCCGTCCACACTCTGCGGTTGATCGTCAAGGTGGGTTCAACCTGGTCAGGGAGCTCTTAAGCTTAATTATTGAATGGACACAGGACCCCTATGAGCTTAAAATTATCTTCAAAGCAGCTGGACAGATTTTCATTAAACTGGTGCAACTTGCGACCCTTTTGTGGTTTGATGAAAATCTGTTCAGCATGTTTTTTTTTTTTTTTTGCAAAACAGCCATGTCTTATAGTTGGGTAATGTTGGATTTTGTATTATGAGCAGAAGTCTACCGGAGCTTTGGGGGGCGCTCCCAACTTCCCCGAACCTCTAGACCTGCAAAATAGAATTGGGTGGTGCAAAAATCTGGGGGAAAGGGGGAAAGGAAAAGAAGGAGGCTAGTCAACACTCTACCAAGAAATCTTCACTGGTCTGCCTGAGACATTTGGGAAACCCTACAGACAATAAAACTAGACCTGGGTGAAATTTCACTTTCGCCAGAGTAATCAGAGTAATTTTGGTAATTCCACAGTACACTTTTACGCAGAATTACCAATAATGTGAGTAATTGGGGGGGGGGAATCCTACCACAAGAGAACATTTAGGGGCATATTAGCAAGGGCCTTATCGCTGCTTTAGCGGCACTTTTTGCCGCTAAAGCGGCGATAATTTCATCGCCCTATTAGCAAGGCGGCGCTAACATGCATTAGCGCATGTTAGCTGCCGTTTTTGTAACGCCACGCATCTTAGCGATATACATCGCTAATGAGATGCAAAGTAGGCGTTCCTTCCTGTAACACCATGACAAAAGGTCGCGAACAGGACTGTTGTATTCCTCTTAGGGTGTCCATAAACGGGCTTTCCAGTATCATGTCCTTATATAGGCACAATTCGCCCTGCCCGTATATAGGCATAAAATCCCAGCCCTTATTTAGGCATTAAACCGTGCACTCCAAATACAGGCATGGTCTCTGACATCCGTCCACCCTAACGTCACAACGAGTTCGTGAAGAACAGACCCTTAGGCTGCGGGAGTTTCCCTAGTCCAGGACTATTGATTTCTTCAAGGACTCATATATTATGCATGAACCATTATTCCTTAGGCGTTCATTCATGACGTCTTTCGCTGTCCAATTCACGTCAATGCTAACATTGTGAGGTACTTCTAAGGTATAAATATACCTTCCCTAGCACCTGTAAATCAGAGGAGACCTCGACTTCAGAGGAGCCCGTTTCCCGGCCTGACGCACTGAGAAGACGCTGTCATCCCTGCACGCAGAGAGTCCAGCTTCCAGTGATCTGACTTCCCTTGCGGGGTGTTGGAGTTCGAGTCTGGCAAAGAGATTCCTACCTCTCTCATTCTTCAGGTATGGAGCTGACAAGAACCTAGAGGGACTCTTGGCATACTTGGCATACTAGGCATACTAGACTTAACATACTCTTAGTATACCATAGTAAGGAATACTTCACCTACTTCCTACCTCTCCCTACACCTAGGTTAGGTTAGGTACATTGGGGTAGAACTAGATTAGAAACGCATCGTATGAGTACTCACATTTTTAGTCTGTGTTACTTATGTAAAGGCATATGTACTAAAAGATAATGCTATCGCAGTATTATTTATTTCTACTGCTTACACTGTACATTATTTATCTCGCATACTGTCTTGTGATCGTAACAGCACATTTTACTTACACCAGAAACAAGACTGTTCAATAAATCTTTTATTGAAACGCCCGTCTGTTCTTTCTGTGTAACTTTGAGGAAAACTAAGCATGCACGATTGAGCTGAGTGAAATAGTTATCTATTGTTTCCACGACTCTGGGACACGTTCTGATTCTAAAGGGAAACACAGTGGTCATGTTTTGCGGCTGCCAGAAACTACTCCCTTCTTGTTGTCAAGGAGTTTCTAGTGGCCTCTGAGCTAGCTGGCACAAGTAATTAAGTTTAATATACTCGATAGGGACATACTGACCTTAGTCCTATGTCAAACCTATAGGATATATTATTCCAATGCGCAGAGCCTATTAGGGAAATAGGAGCTACACTACATGGCGCCCAACGGTTTGGTAAGGCGGTAATTCAACGTTAGATACTGAGTAACTCAGCCGTGCTTATTCTCTCAGAGACCCCTACCCATATACTCCAAAAGACGTCTGGAGTGGGCAGGGTTAAGTATCCACCAAGGCTACATAGGGAACCACCCTATATATTAGCTGTTTGGTTTGCTCAACGTTGAAGGATACAGTGTTCCAAAATATTGTGCACCTTATCTTTGTTTCCTTGAAACTTGTTCTACATTTTTCAAAAAACAAAATGACTGAAACCGAGAACGGTGTGGCTGCGGCTGATCCAGCCCAAGCAGCAGTTTTTAACATTACAGGTTTAAATGAAACCGAGGAGGGTGTTATAGACATCCATCCAAACTTAAGAAGAGCCATCACTCTAAAACTTATAAAACATGGCCTATCTCCAAGAGGAGGTAGAGCAGTTTTCGTGATAGAGGCACATGAATCCTTTCAGACAGAGGTATTCTATTCATGGGTAATATTTCCTGAATCCAATTCAGTAACACACATGTTTCACTTCTACAAAGAAGATGATCCACCAGAGGAATACATTCCTTTCGAGGATATAGAAATTCCACTAACATACCAGGAGCATCAGCTCTGGTTTAAAGGCGCCCTAAAACATCACAAAAACATTACTAGGCTCGGTCCACTAGGTAGACCAGGAGCAACATGGCCGATTCTAGCCGGCTACACACCTCATCCTGACATTGAAGAGATGTCAGACGAGGAGTTACTTACTCAACTCACAGAGTTAATAAAAATTTACAGACAATTGGTCCAATATGTCATGCGGACTTTCACAGTCCAACAACCATTGACAATTCCAAATCAAACCCCTCACCAGGGGAATACACTAAAAATTACACCACAGACTCTATACGCAGTCATGGGTAAAATGCCCACAAAACGTGAGCAAATTCCATTTTGGATAGCTCAAAAAATTACTCAAATCGAAGCAGTATTTCCAAATACTAGCCTGTATGAGAAACACAGAATCCTAACCATCAGTTTACCAATGGGGATCACACCACAACTGGAAGACTGCACCACTTGGGGCTCAGTCTTTGCTGCCATCTATACTAAAACACATGGCATTCCGTCAATTGCGGTAATACCTGATGTCCTAAAACAAATTCAAAACGAATACGGGGCAGAGCCTGCTCTAAATTTAGGTATGAAGTTACTGAAAAATTTCGACCAGGTCTCAACAATAATATTATCTAATATTAAAGGAGAGGCAGCAGCAGTGGCGATCCGCCAAAAATTAAGGGAATTTGATGTTACAGAACATCAAACTGAGCTACCCAGAATAATTGAACAATCTTATGCAGAATTAGGCAGAGATAGTTTGGGTGGAAGACCAGTGAAGCCGAAGCTATCTGAAAGTCCTGAGAAGGACTCAATTAAACAAACTCCTACATCTTCTAAAAAGAAGTGGGAGTCTACTAAACAAAAATCAAATGAGAAACAATCTCAATCCCGAGGTAGGTCTCCTCAAAAGGAGCCCTCTGAAAGGAGGTATAACCTCAGGAATAGGGATAATTTGAGAAAACCTGACAGGTATCAAGATACTGATACACGTTCCTCTCGTCCCTTTCAGATCTCATCACAGACTTCGGAAAGAAGAGGACGGTCAGAACATAGAGAAGAACGCGTGAAATCCAAAGAAGATAAACACGCTCCAAAAAATAAAACAAAACCTCAATTCTCCAAAAAGAAAGTAGCAGGTCTGAAGATCAGACATGCCGAGAATACTGAGATCACAACTCAAGAACGGAGAATGGGCTCAGACAATGCTGGACAGTGCAGCAGAAGTCACAATAGCTCGCCAGAACCTGAAGGAACTTCTGGAGATAGTGGACTTGAATGAGTACATCACAGTTGAGACTGTAGACACCAGGGTTAGTACTCCACAAAGGTTATATGAAATAACACTCCGGATGGAGGGAGACAAACCTAGACAGGTGAAAGCACTTTTTTGGGAAAGACTATCAAGGGGCTATGACATACTTCTAGCGGAAAAGACTGGCCACCACAATTTGTCAGGGAGTGCCCACACGGCGAGGACATTATTATGCCTGCCTTCTCCAACCACATTCCAATTCACCTAAAATATACATATGCCAGGAAATGGGCAGTGGCCCAGGCCCCAGCATTATATAAAAATCATGTAGGATGGGATGAGGATTCACCTCACCATAAAATACATCTGAAACATGAACCTACTGTACAAAGGCAGTACCCAATAAAGCAAGAAGCTAAAAAACAGGTCAGGGAGATCTTAGATCAACTTGAATATCAAGGGGTGATTGAAACATGCACCTCCTCAATGAACAATCCTTTGTTTCCTGTCTCCAAACCAGACAATACATATCGTCTAGTTTTGGATTACAGACACCTAAACACTTGTTCTAAAACTTTTGCAGTGCAAAATGCACATAGCACAGCATTAATGAATAACATTGTGCGTAAAAAATATAAAACCACATTAGACATCTCACATGGTTTCTTTTGTCAAAACATAGCACCTGAAATCAGGTACTTAACAGCATTCTCCATAATGGGAACCCAGCGTCACTTTTGTCGACTCCCACAAGGGTTCAAGAACAGCCCAGGTTTATTCTCAGCGAGGGTAACGGAGTTACTACAAATTTATGACAATGAGGCATTGTCCTATGTCGATGACATATATCTGACAGACGATGACCTGGACAAACACTTGAACAGGGTGAGCACCATTATATTGGGTTTCGCCTCTGAGGGCTACAAGTTCAACTTTAAAAAGTCCAGAATTGCCCATCTCAATGTCCTATTTCTAGGATATGAGCTTTCAAGTGAAGGCAAGAGCTTGGCAGCTAACTTTCTAGAAAAGTGTGCGCTGCTCCAACCTCCAAAAACGCTAAAAAACTTACAATCCATCCTGGGTTTCCTAAATTTCGGAAGAACATACATTCTAAATTACGCAGAAAGGGTTAAACCTCTCTACGCATTAATCAAACCTGATTTTTCGATCAGAAACTGGACACAGGAACACACAGAAATCTTGCGTTCACTCCAGGCTAACATGTTAGCAACAAATCACTTACAAACACGCGTAAGTCAACGCAATTTGGTGATCCGAATAATTTCGGGACAATGTGGATTCACCTACTTAACCTTCAATGAGGGTGACAAAATACCAATCGCATACAAATCTCATTTGTACACACAAGCGGAAATGCGCTTCAGTTCAACTGAAAAAATTCTAACAGCAGTTCAAACCGCTGTAGCAAAAGAAAGAGCCTTAGCCCAAGGGAAACGCATTATTGTCGTAACCCCAGTACCGGCTTTAGAAGCGGTCACAAAAGCAAGCATTCCAAATGCTAAAGCATTACATCCAAGATGGATACAATGGGTTAATTCTCTTGCTGCAACAGATGTTGAATATGTTTTTGATCCAGATTTAAAAACACAAGCATTCCTGCAATATGAACAAGAATGTCCTCTGCCTACTGAAATTCTGCCTCTCGATCAGTACGAATTTATAATTTACACAGACGGATCCGCACAACCCGCAATAGGGAGTAAGCAAGCTTAAAGTGCAGCGTGTGCAATCGTTAAAGGTCGCATGCGAGATGGCATCTTCAGACCTATGGTCACAAAAACTCAATCTCTAGGGGATTGTACAGCTCAGCGAGCTGAACTACAAGCATTCAAACTGGCACTTGAAAGTACAGATCGAGAATTCCCCACACTAATAGTGTGCGATTCCTTTGACTGTGTTCAGTCGTATAATGAATATATACAAAACTGGCTTGAAAATGGTTTCAAGGACGCAAAAGGAGGCACAATAAAGCACAAAACGCTTTGGGAACAAGTAGTTCAGTTGAAAAACGAACTACCAAAGGCTCACGTGATTCACACACTGAGTCATCAACGTGATGGCGTTCACGTTGCAGGGAATTCATTGGCTGATGAAGCCGCAAAGGGGGCTGTGCAGACGGCTTCCGTAGCTGCGATCACTCGTTCAAAAACAAAAATAGACGGTGAGATAATGTTGGCTGTCAATGCTTCAAGCAAAGGCAGCAGTGCAGCGTTACCAAAAAAGTTTCCACTCAAGTACTCTTATGTAATTGATGCGAACAACGTTCCTTTTGCTCGAATCCCTGGAGTGGGGGATAGGGTAATTCCAAACAAGGAACGTAGATTAGGACTAATCCTAGCAGCACACGAAGGGATAGCTTCTGCCCATGCAGGTGTTTCAGCGACAGTATCTTTACTCAAGCAAAGATATTGGTGGCCTGGCATTCGGAAACAAACTAAAAACTATGTTTTAGAATGTGATATTTGCCAACAGATGAAAGTCTCAACAGTGAAACGTCCTGCGCAGACACCCCTGTTAATTTCAGACAAACCATTAGCTTGTGTTTACCTGGAACACTGCGGTCCCTTGCAAAGGGATGGTAACTATAAATATATCATGGTTGCAGTGGATTCATGCTCTAGGTTCCTATGGATATGGCCACAGCGCTCAGCTGACGCTCGAACTGTTATAAAAGATTTGCGAGTCTTTATCGGCACATACGCAATAGGCACGCTACATTCTGACCAGGGTCCTGCGTTTAGCTCTCGGGCTTACAAAGACGCCATGGCCAGTCTGGGCGTTGCATTGCGGTACTCCTCTCCATTCCATCCTGAGGGAAATTCGGTTGTGGAAAGGAAAAACCGGGACATAAAGCAGTCTATAACAGCTAGGGTATTAGGTTCGGGTGATGGGTGGGTCAAACACCTTAATGGGGTCCAACGTGCATTGAACAATCTGCCAAGAAGTTCTCTAGGGGGGGTCACTCCATATGAGGTCCTATTTGGGACAAGAATGTGGGTACCAGACCTTGAACACGTAGGCACAGTGGTGGAAAATAAACCCTTTGATATCAAAGATCGTTTGACTGTTTTACAGGACTTAAACAAATTAAGAACGAAACAAAGCAACATATTCCTACAGTCAACCACCACTGGGGATCAACCGGCTGTCCCAGCAAGGCCTGTCTGGATTCCAAAAGTTGGGAATCTAGTCAGAGAAAAGATTGCGGACAAGAAGGAATTTGGACCTTCTTGCAGACAACCAGTACCTGTCCTAGCAGTTCAAGGAACAAGAACAGTACTTCTGCCGCCCCTTGCTGGAAGAAAGGAGAAAAGATTTGTGTCCATCGACCTCATCAAACCACAGTATGTGGCCAATACTAAATAGTAGGCCTCGTGGACTCCGACCTAGTAGCAGACGCACTCCTCTCGCTGCTATCCAAGAGGTTCAGACTGAAAGACTGATAACTATCGAGAATTCAGCTGTAACAGATGGAGGACTAAGCAACAATGCAATGGAACTCATCCCTCTTGAACACCAACTAACAGTTCGTCCAAATACACCTGTCTTTACCAACGTGGCAAGTGATGAACTGGTTCCAGTGATTTCTACAAATCCTGATGCAATTCCAACAATTGACAGAACTGCTTCTGGCTATTTCATTAACTTTGATACGTTCTCAGAAGATCCGAGTGAACCTGAAACGACGCCAGCATCATTCAAATTCAAGCAGCAAGTACAAGACTTTCTTCACTTTCTGAAAAAGACTTATTTGGATAAATATCGCAAAGCGCGCTTAGCGCTTTCATATTTATCGCCGTCTATCGCGGTTATTTATCGCCAGGTTAGCGCGTTATTTACAACGTGTATAACCTAAGCAATAAATATTCAAGCGATAGTGCAAAAATGGGCAAACATCGCTGGAAAACCAGCGATGTTCACCCAAATACAGCGTTAACATTGGTGATACGAGCATGTGGTCGTAGGCACATAATCCACATCCTATGTAAAGTATGCCCTAGTCTGAATTTTAACAGACGTTAAAATCCAGATCTAAGGGCGCGTTAGCGCGATTAAGATTATGACTACACTGGATTTGGGGTTCTTGTAAATATTGCGAAGCTAGTTTAGCGATAATTTCCCAAGGGAGTCTTGTCAGGCACGCCTCCTTTGCATCTCATTAGCGATGCGATGGGAGGCGTGCTGACAAGGGGCGCTATTGCAAGGAAACACGCGCTAGCGTGTCCTTGTTGATAAAGCGATAATATTATCGCCACTTTTTGCCCGAAAACGGGCTCTAAAGCGGCGATAATATTATCGCCACCCCTTGTTGAAATGCCCCTTGGTTTCTCCATGGATTGAGCTCTGGATTACATCTGGACTTTTTGTTTTCCTGCTCTGGCTAGCTTTGGTAACAACTGTGAGCGTGCTTATAAGTGGCAGATACATCCATGTGAACACTGAAGGAAAAGGCGTAAACGTACTTTTGAAACCTCATAAATCTTCCCATCGTGAAGCAAGAGACTTGTCATCAGTGAACATCACAGCTGTTCCTATACAGGATGGTATAGTGTGGGACAAAACAGATTTTGAAATCTTCGGCCCGACGGAAGAATTGAACATTCCACATTTGTTTAAAATTTCACTAAGTGATCTAATTACGTCCAGTACCTATTCTGATGATTGGGACTTTGAGACTGTTAATAACATAATGTTTGACCTAGAAAAATCTGCTGCATTTTCTAAAAATGAATATTTCGAGGGTTTATCAGACTATGAACAACTGTATTGTTATAATCACTATGGTCATCATTATTTGCATAAATCTGCATATCCAAGAAATGTGTTTATGTTTAACCAATTGGAGCATTGTCCTACACCACCATACGGTAGTTCAAAAACATTTGCTAACAAGTTTCCATATTTTTCAGGTTACAACACATCTGATCCAGAAATGTTTTACTATAAAAATGTAAACAAGACAGGACTGAAAATTATGTTAACAAATACAAAACAGATTTATTCTGCATTATTTAATGCCCAACTGTCTAGACAGGGTTTCGACCTTTGGAAGGATACTATAGACACAAAAACTGTCTGGGGTACTAAAAATTGGCAAGTACAGGGGATAGAAGCTTTATTTAGAGCCTGCATCATTCCTGAACAAATAATGTTTCTGAATGAAACCATCCAACAAACATCTTGTCTTGGATTAGCCAAGATCAAAGAGATGAACACACCTTCTGTACCAACACCTGCAAGTGATAATAATACACAGGCAGTGGTGACAGTTGACAATATACTACAACTCAACAGATCTAATCCTGATTGGAAAAAATGGTTGATCTGGCCCACAGACACGAATAACTGTCAGGAAAGATTCCTGAATAAAACTCAGGGCTTTACTATTAATAGGCCAGACCCAAGATACGTCCAAAGACAACATCCGGGGGTAGTAACAACATACAGTGTAGGAAAATTATGCCTCAATTGGCTGCATAAGTCTACACTACAGGATGTGAAACAACACTTAACCTTACTTAAAGAGGACGCAGACCTTAGGGAATTCTTGCTTGGACCAAGAAAACCGCGTCAAAAACGTTTCATATATGCCGGCATTTATGCTGCCTATAATGAAGCATGCAAAGTTTCACAGATGGAGGCCGCAGAACGAATACGTGAACTTGATCGTATTAATTTAGAGAAAACACTCTCTGTGGTCGACAATGGGTTAACAACTTTGTCCTCCAGAATATATTCATTGGATGGCATTGTATCCTCTGCTATCGACATACTAGAACAAGATTTGGCGATGTTACAACAAGGCCAGTCTCAATTACGTTCTATTGTGTTATTAAGCTGGACGCTGCAATCTTTGCGAGCGGGCTATGTGCCTTGGCGTTTTATCAACACAACGGCTCTGTTTGCAGAATACAATCTAACTGATAAACAGATCGAACTGGCACAAAGAGGAGCAAGGTATACAGTGCTGAGCATTGAAAAACTGGAAAAGTTACCATTCACAGTGGCTGAAAAACCAGCTACAGAATGGCTTATTCATGGCAAAATAACATTACCTGTGAGTACTTTTCAGTTTCAGTATTGCCTCAGACAAGTGCAAGCAGGCAAATATGAAAGGTTGGGTAAGGAATACATTAAGACATCTTGGGATTTACCGTATACATATAGATGTTGGAGTGGGGATCGTGAAGTGTTTTTGAGCGGTACACACTGTAAACATGCACTGGGCGGTTCACTTATATGTCAGGACATTTCCTTGCACAGGGCTTGTAATGGTTCTGTGGCAAATTTGTCTTGCCATCAGCAGGGTACACCAGCTGCTATGATTAATCCAACGTTTGGACAACTTTCTAACGGGAGTTACCTCATGTTGAATGATCAGAGTTGCTGCGGCATGCTGCCAGGCATCCCATATCTAGTAACGGTCAACTCCAGGGTCACTTGCTGTATGCAAGTATTGTTTGCCCCAATAGACACAGTCAGGGAGTCGCCTCTATGGCCTTCGCTGAACGTCTCTTTTATAAGATTTGATACTTTGAGCAGAATGAAAGCCATGCTTTTACAGCAAACAGTGCCTTTGACCTCGGCCAGAGAAACCTATGATCTACAAATAGCAAGGACTTCGGCTGAGATACAGACTTTAATACGTACAAACTGCCCTATACATTTCGTAGAAATGATATCACGTATCTTCAACATGTCTGATACAACAGGAATTGTACATGTATTTAAGAGCATATGCTCAGGTCTGTTAGCACCTTTCCAAGCAATACTCGGAATCATCCCGAACTTTGCATATTCGGTGTTTGGTGGCATACCATTAATTCTAGCACTTGTTGCCGGAATTCTATTTCTCTTCCTGCTATTGCGCTATGGCCAGCCTATTCGCAGACATCACTCCGAGCGAAATGGAGAAAGCTCTCCTTGAACAAAAGTGCTGTGAGCAAATAGTACGGCTTTTGGGCATGACTCGTCTACGGGACCTTAATACAACTTGGTTCCTGTCATTCAGACCAATCTGGCAAGATTGCATCTTACCTGTTCTACGATGCCTGCTATGCGGTGAAGAATGCGTGTTGGACACCTGTCTAACATTTCCATCAGCAACGCCAACGAATGTCGATACTCTGCTGGTCCCGATAACGGCCCATGCTCTGTGTTGTCCCCAGAGGCTTCCTATCCTGATGTCAGCATTCATTGAGATCTCACAGACGCTTCCGGCTGCTGCTGAGGTACGAGAAAGATCTACAGGCACACAGGTAACAACGGACGCGAACATTGCTGCGGCAACCTATGCTGGAAGCGATGCTTCCCATCTCTGTGCAATTGATCTACTACACGAGGTGTTCCAACTGACGCCGACTACAGTGGATGATGTTTTGTCTATAGAAATAGATGATCTCATGTTTACACCAGACCCGTGAACTGACTCTGATTCAGCATACAGTGTTCCAGAGATGCAGTAACAATTTGGCCTTCATTTTCAAAAAAACTTGGAACTCTACCAAAAATTGAACTTTTTTTCCATTTTTCGAACGAAAATGGCACTTCAATCTGCTTAAAGTAGAACTAGCCTAATAGTACAGACTTTGCGGTACTTCCATGGACACTTAGTCATCTTGTGTGTCTAAAACAGTTAATTCATTCTCATGGCATGAAATGACTTTGATTTTTTTGAAAAACTTATCGATCATTTTCTGTCACATGTAAATATCACTGCTTATTTAATTCCAATTGCATTTATTTTCGAACTTTATGCCTGAAATGAAAAGCAATGCTTCGAATGTACAGTACCTTTTGCATTCTAATAGGTTTTTTAAATGCCCTTTTTTAAATGGTTTTATGAAATATTTTAGAAATATGCGGTACTCCATTTTAATGTTTAGCATTTTAAATGTTTAGCATTTTAGTATTATCGTACACACGAAAGTGGAGTGGGTGTTGTATTCCTCTTAGGGTGTCCATAAACGGGCTTTCCAGTATCATGTCCTTATATAGGCACAATTCGCCCTGCCCTTATATAGGTATAAAATCCCAGCCCTTATTTAGGCATTAAACCGTGCACTCCAAATACAGGCATGGTCTCTGACATCCGTCCACCCTAACGTCACAACGAGTTCGTGAAGAACAGACCCTTAGGCTGCGGGAGTTTCCCTAGTCCAGGACTATTGATATCTTCAAGGACTCATATATTATGCATGAACCATTATTCCTTAGGGGTTCATTCATGACGTCTTTCGCTGTCCAATTCACGTCAATGCTAACATTGTGAGGTACTTCTAAGGTATAAATATACCTTCCCTAGCCCCTGTAAATCAGAGGAGACCTCGACTTCAGAGGAGCCCGTTTCCCGGCCTGACGCACTGAGAAGACGCTGTCATCCCTGCACGCAGAGAGTCCAGCTTCCAGTGATCTGACTTCCCTTGCGGGGTGTTGGAGTTCGAGTCTGGCAAAGAGATTCCTACCTCTCTCATTCTTCAGGTATGGAGCTGACAAGAACCTAGAGGGACTCTTGGCATACTTGGCATACTAGGCATACTAGACTTAACATACTCTTAGTATACCATAGTAAGGAATACTTCACCTACTTCATACCTCTCCCTACACCTAGGTTAGGTTAGGTACATTGGGGTAGAACTAGATTAGAAACGCATCGTATGAGTACTCGCATTTTTAGTCTGTGTTACTTATGTAAAGGCATATGTACTAAAAGATAATGCTATCGCAGTATTATTTATTTCTACTGCTTACACTGTACATTATTTATCTCGCATACTGTCTTGTGATCGTAACAGCACATTTTACTTACACCAGAAACAAGACTGTTCAATAAATCTTTTATTGAAACGCCCGTCTGTTCTTTCTGTGTAACTTTGAGGAAAACTAAGCATGCACGATTGAGCTGAGTGAAATAGTTATCTATTGTTTCCACGACTCTGGGACACGTTCTGAATCTAAAGGGAAACACAGTGGTCATGTTTTGCGGCTGCCAGAAACTACTCCCTTCTTGTTGTCAAGGAGTTTCTAGTTGCCTCTGAGCTAGCTGGCACAAGTAATTAAGTTTAATATACTCGATAGGGACATACTGACCTTAGTCCTATGTCAAACCTATAGGATATATTATTCCAATGCGCAGAGCCTATTAGGGAAATAGGAGCTACACTACAGGACATCGCGTTATTAACAACGCGGCCCCGGAACCACGAAGCGAAGATGAAAGCCGCGCTAACCACGGTTTTCGCTGGATCCTTAACGCCTGGTCAAAACTTGACTTAGGCATGTTTTGAATGGGAGGTGGATTGTTTGGTTACGTCCACACTCCCCTATTATTAAGGTTTTCATTAGCGTGTGAAATCATCGCTTGATTTCACACGCTAATGATGAATATCGCCGTCTATCGCAGGTTTGTACATCGCCTGTGAGCAAGACGTTGTAAATACACCGCTAACACGGCGATGTAAACCAGCGATAGGCGGCGATATTCAAAATCGCGCTAAGCGTGATTTGCGATGTTTAACGCGAAGCGTTGATAATATCCCCCTTAGAGAGTACGAGCGGCTGCTCAAGCTGCTGTTTATTTTCAGTTGTTTTTAGCCCTATTTTCTTAGCGGAAAATGCATCCTTGCGTCCATTTTGGATGCAAGAGTGTATTTTGAGCTAAGAAACTAGAACTGAATAACTGGGAGTAAGTTGGGGTTAAATCCTACCCCCAATGCACATTTAGCCCATGCAAGCAGCTGCTCACACTGCTATTCATGTTTTGTTGCATTTGGCACTATTTCTTAGCACAAAATGCATGTTCCTGTCCATTTGGGATGAGAAGGGGCATTATTGCCCTATGAAAATAGCGCTAAATGAAGAATTACTCTTTTAACACAATAGCACAGGTGCACCACATAACAAATTAGACAATAAATTGTATAAAATTCATGTCCACAAAGTTTTCTTCCAAGTTTCTTCCTTTATTTTCAACGAAGTCTTTAAAAAACAATCAAGGTGATTTGAGACACAGCCGACGCGTTTCGTCCTTATCAAAAGGACTTCCTCAGGGCAAGTTGATGTTTGATAATGATATTAATTGAAGGATTTAAGTCACCCAGAAGGCCAAGTATGAACCACCAATAGACATCCGTCCTTCAATATGTTATATTTAAAAGTGGTTACTGGCGCCTTGATCTAAATGAACGAGATGGGTGTATGATGACTCTCAATTTAATTAGTTCGCTATCCCAGATCAGGGAATTAGGAAATATACAGAAATGATAACATCATTTACGATGACCGACCAGAATCAGTCGGGGCAGTCCTCACCCAGTTGGGGAATAGAAGCATCTCGTTCATTTAGATCAAGGAAAATTTAGGAACAGGAGTCTGTATAAGTATCAGAACTTTGATGAAAACATTTGTCTCTGTGCTCTATGTAATTGGACTGACTTTACTCTGTCAGAAAAACTTTTGAGCTGGAAGCAGGGAAAACACCAAGACCAGTGCCCGGAGGAACTCAGGAGATGGAGAGTGCTTAACAGAGGTCCATACTTAGAGTAATACCGGAGACCAAAAATGCTCAGAGGCCTTCTACTTGAACCCAAAATGGACATGAGCAAATAGCCAATGCACCAAAGTACTGAAGGAAGTCCTCAATCTGATCTGGTGGAATGCAAAGGTTGCCGAACTGTGCTCAGAGTGACAGCAGTACCATTTATAAAAGCCAGGTTTGCTTTTTTCAATATTGGTGCAAGGCCCGCCTCCATTCACCAGGAACCAACTTCCTATTCTCATAAAGGGTTTAATTTGACATTAGTTGCAGGTGGGGCCCACCAGCACTAATTTTGGAGACCAGCATTTATTTTTTCTCCCCAGACTTTCTTCCAGAGCAAGAGAGGGAAAAAAGTAAGGTATAAAAAAGGAGGAAGAGAAAGACAGAAAAACAGTGACAAATGAAGAAAGCAGGGATGAAAAAGAACCTGCAAGATTGAGATAAATATGCATGGAGTTCTGGCAGTGGATTATAGAAGCAAGAGGTTTAATCAAAACCACGCAGGCTTGATATTTAGCAATACGACCTTCGATGGTGCCGTAAGCAGGTTTCTGAACAGTCGTCACTTATTTGTTTACAAATAAAGAACTGCTCTCCTAACATCACTCTTTAGAAACAGGAAGCATGTGTCAGGTCAGCGTAGGTAGGTAAGGAGGAGGTAGTCAATAAGATAACCTGTTTCCTGACAATTTGACAAATATTTCATTCAAAAAGTAAAAGAATCTGATGGGGAGTGAAAACGGTTTCCCTTGGTTCCAAGTGTGTTGGGTATTCAATTAATGGTTAGAGACAAAATATTCACTCTTGCATGTTTTTTCTCATTGTTTCTATGTTGGGATGCCTGAGATTATTCATTTAGAGTTTTTCAAAACAGCATTTTTAGTTTGTACATTACGTTGCCGGGCATTTATTGAAAGGGCACCCATTGGGCCTTAGTTGGAATTGGTCCGGTCTATGAGATTATTTAAGTAGTTTTTGTATCAGCATGTTTTATTTTATATTATCTACAAATCCAACATGGTGCCCATCTATTTCACCCTGTGCATTCTATGTCACAGGGGTTATATCTGGGAAGTGTACATACATATCAAGAAACTCCCGTACGCTCCTCTAAAATGAGACGGGCATGGACACCAACAGTTTGTTACTCTTCGTAAGTTTAATAAAGTTCTGTCAGCATGACGTGTTTCGGCCAATCCTGGCCTTGATCACATATGCACCGCGAGAGCTAAACAGGCATTTGTACTTTTTCACTCATGGCGCATAGAAATAGAAAACATACATTGTTTAGAATATATATATTCACTCTTTCCCAGCTGTCGGAGAATACTAGGACACTTCCGGATGCTTGAAATATTAATTTGTACAACGATGCCTCACCACCAACGTGTTTCAGCTTTCGCCTTATTCTTGGTGTAGCGCGGGAGCCAACAATGCCATTTACATAATCATGGTCATCAAAATCAACAAAGGACACAAATTGTGCACAGTTCAAAGATACCCAAGAAAAGTAGCCGCAATCTTTGACTACATATTCATCATTCATGATATCTATGCATACAATATGCGCACATAATACTGTGTGGATTTGTGGCTTAGACTGATGCTTTTTGGCACACGTGTATTTGAATATATGTAAACCAATATTTCATTCAGCTGTATAATACATAGATTTTTACATACATAATGCAATGTTATTGTCCTTCCCATCACCCATACAGAGCATAAACATTGGATTTGCATATCTCCCATGTGGGCCTGCATGTCATCAATAATAGTTGGATGAAAATTGTCCAGACAAGTTCTATATTGGAGTGCTGGATCAAGCTGTTACTCCTGATGGAACATATAAACCGTTCCAATCCAATATTCTAATATAAGTAAGGTGTTCCTACCAGCATACAACAAACATTAGCATATTATCGGTGCCCCAAGACACAAACCATAACACATCTAGACCATGTGGGCCTTCATGCTTCCTTAAATACTAGCATGCTAGAATGTTGTTCAAAAATAGAAGGATGCGATGCTCATCTTGCTACTCTTCAATACCATGCAGTGCTCAAAACCTGTGTAAAAGAATATGCAAAAACATGGTAATATATTAAAAATAGACTAAAAAACAGCTCTAAAAAACACCACAGTGATAACTATTACAGAAACTTCCGAAAGGATAAAAAAAGAGATAAAAATGTCATCAGTGATGTCATTTGAGATGTCATGAGTGATGTCATCAGTGATGTCACTGACCATGTCATGAGTGATGTAATATGTGACGTCATCAGTAGTGCATTGCGGGGGCGTGAGTTATAGTTATCTCTCCTAACTATAACGGACGAATTTCTCTGGTTTTGTACGAGTGAAATGTCCAACTAACTATAACGTCCCTGATACCTGTGGTTTTTTCAGTGAATTTCTAAGGTTTTTTAAATGCTAATTTCTAACTATAACGTCCCTGAAACCTATGGTTTTTTCAGTGAATTTCAAAGATTTTTTAAATGCTAATTTCTAACTATAACGTCCCTGAAACCTATGGTTTTTTCAGTGAATTTCAAAGGTTTTTTAAAAGCTAATTACTAACTATAACATAGCAGTCACGTTTGCAGAGTGGTGGCGAAAGGTGAGCGTGGCCTCCGAACACCTCTTAGCAATCCCACTGTCTGAGATTTACTGGAGGTAACAGGAGGGGTAGTTAGCCCCCAACGTCAACCTTGGGGGCCGGCCAACTACCCTTCCTATTACCTCCAGTAAGTCCCACACAGCAGGATTGCTAATATGTTATATCATGCCCGCCCCCTCCCTGCACCACTGTGCAAACGTGCCCCCTGGCGCGTTGTAAGTTGGGGGATTAAGTCCCCTTGAATCCTGAGGGTCCCTGGGGGCCAACTAGCCCACCAGGTACCTCCAGTAAGCGCCACCTCCCCGGGGCTTATTTAATGAACTGCGGGGGGCACTGCAGCCCCCCGCAGCCCCGGGGACCGCCACCTCCCCGGGGCTAAATTAATTAAGTGCCCCCCCAAGCCCCGGGGACCGCCACCTCCCCGGGGCTATAATCAATAATTAGTGTGGGGGGGCTTCAGCCCCCCCACACTGCACCGGGGACCACCACCTCCCCGGGGCACTCTGTAATGAAATGCGGGGGTCCGTTACGGACCCCCAGGCCCCGGGGACCACCACCACCCTGGGGCTTAAAACGTTGGGAGGGGGGCTGCGTGGCCCCCCTCCTGGAGCCCTAGATGGCCCTGGGGACCGCCACCCACCAGGGCCGGCTCCTGCAGTGTCCCAGGGTGCCCACCCCCGGGACACTGCTGTTTGCTATGGCCCCCATATGGACCCCAACGCGAATTCTGCTGTTTAAAAAAAATATATGCTTTTTTTGGCCCTGGGGGTCCTTGTGGGACCCAGGATGTTTCTACCCTGCCCCCTTTTCTTGTTTTTCACCTTTTTTTTTACTCTGTTCTTGTGACTCGGTTACCGAGTCACATGATGGCTGCCAACACACTCTGGATTAGAGTGTTGGCAGCCAATCAGAGTGAAGCTCGTGCCCGGGAGGGTTCGCGAACCCTCCTCGGTGCTCAGATATCGAAACTTTTCTTTTTCTAATTTCTCAGGAACTACTGAACGGATTTACACCATTTAAAAAAGAGGTCTCTTTCTGAACCAAGGGCTACCCTTTTGCCAAATTTGGTGTAATTCCGTACAGCAGTTTGGGCTGTAACCTGTTCCAATTTTTCCTATGGAAATTAACATGGGGAAAATGCGTTTTGGGACCCCCCTTTTTTCTCGGCCCCCGCTTAACAAATCACCCCGAAACTTTCAAGACAGGAGCTGACCTGAGCAGGCCATTAGTTTTGAAAATTTCACGAAGATTCGTCAAACGACACCAAAGATATTGGCAAAAGAAAAAACGCGCTTTGAATAGAAACGAGATCCTAACTATAACTACCTACTGGCGACCGCCAGCAGGTAATATATATATTTACGAGCACAAGAATTGTCAGTGAAATGCACGCATGACATACGCCAGCCTAAAATAGAAAGTTTTTGCCTTCATCGTACCTTTTCCACCAGCGCTTGCCAGATTGCACTGTCTCTCTGTTCTGTTAGCGCGCGAGGATTAAAGTTGAGGTGTTTCGTTTCCAAACATGTACTTCGTTCGGATTACACTAGTCGCCACAAGTTGTTGTCATTTATTTTTGCACAGTCTGTTTTCCCTGTTGTCTGTATGCCCTGCCATGTCATCTGACACATGCTTTCCCTCTTGTAGTAAAACCACACGCATGACTGTTGGTGTTAGATGTAGTAAAATGCCTACTCACTACAATGGACATAGTAAGCAGACTACTGCATCCAATCACCCTCACCTGTATATATTCTGCACATGTCCTCAATGAGCGCTATGTGATCAAGGCTGCATGTTTGGCAGCCGAAACGCATCATGTTGGACCTTTTCCTGATGTGTGAATAAACTATCACCCTTTTCACACCAGCTTTCGGAGTCTGTGCCCGTGTGTTACGCCGGAGTGTTTGTCGTGACATTGGGATTTTCTTTGTGATATATATATATGTATTCACTGAAAAAACCATAGGTTTCAGGGACGTTATAGTTACAAATTTTCATTTACAAAACCTTGGAAATTCACTGAAAAAAACCATAGGTATCAGGGACGTTATGGTTAGAAATTAGCATTTAAAACACCTTAGAAGTTCACTGAGAAAACCACAGATTTCAGGGACGTTATAGTTAGTTGGACATTTCACTCGTACAAAACCAGAGAAATTCGGGCGTTATAGTTAGTTGAGCTAACTATAACTCGTGCCCCCGCAATGCACTGCTGATGATTTCACATATTACATCACTGATGACATGGTCAGTGACATCACTGATGACATCACTGATGACATCTCAAATGAAATCACTGATGACATCATCCAGTGACTGTGTGTTTCTGTAAAGTTTAAATATGTTTTATATATATATGCCAAAGTGTATTGAAGAATGAGTGGGTGTATGAGTGTCTGAATGGATGATTTACTAGGTGCATGACTGACTGTATAAGTGAGTGATTAAACATGTCTTACTGAATGCATGGGTTAGTGACTAAACTGTGTGAATGTCTGTATCAGTCTGTCAGTTGGTGTGTAAGCAGCTGCATGAGTTGGTGAGTACCTACATGAGTGTCTATATGGGTTATTGATTGGTTGTCTGAGTATCTGTATGGGTGCCTGAGTGTCTGTGTGAGTGGGTAGGGGGGTGTGTCTCTGTGCATAGATGTGTGAGTGGTTGATTCACTGGGTGTATGGGTTCAAAAGTGCATCTGTGAAGAGCTGTATGGGTGGGTGTGTGTGTATGGGTGTGTTGGTGAGTGAATGGATGTCTCAGTGGTACATGTGTGAGTAACTACATATGTGAAAGGCAGTATATGTGAGTGTTGGACTATATAAATGACTATATGTGAGAGTGAGTGATTGTGTGAGTGGCTGTATGGATGAGCGTGTGGTTGTGTCAATGATTGTATAAGAGAGTAAGTATGTGTTAGTATCTGTATGAATAAGTGAGGTGGTGTGTGTATAACTGTATAGGTGAGTAAATGGGAGTGTGATTGATTCTTTGCATGACTGACTAGGTGTGTGAGTAGCTCTATGGGTGAGTGGCGTTGTGCGAGTGTCTGTACAGGTATATGAGTGCATATGGTAGTGGCTGTATTGATGAGTGACTGCATGTATGAGTGACTGTATGGGTGAGTGAATGGATGTGTGTGTAGACCAAGGAATCAGTCAGTGCGTATGTAATAACTGGTATTGGTGTGTCTATGGTTTTGATAATGGTAGTCTGTATTTTAGAGGGGGTGTATCAAAGGTTATATTAGGGTGTGAGGAGGTGCATCAGATGATCACGTGGATGATGTCAGTGATGTCATTTGAGATGTCATCAGTGATGTCACTGACCATGTCATGAGTAATGTAATATGTGACGTCATCAGCAGTGCATTTCGGGGGCGCGAGTTATAGTTAGCTCAACTAACTATAATGGCCGAATTTCTCTGGTTTTGTACGAGTGAAATGTCCAACTAACTATAACGTCCCTGAAACCTGTGGTTTTTTCAGGTAATTTCTAAGGTTTTTTAAATGCTAATTTCT
Source organism: Calotriton arnoldi (assembly GCA_963921515.1). NCBI lineage: Eukaryota > Metazoa > Chordata > Amphibia > Caudata > Salamandridae > Calotriton > Calotriton arnoldi. The sequence continues at coordinate 286,739 of CAWUFW010006263.1, read as the reverse complement.
AACTATAACATCCCTGAAACCTATGGTTTTTTTCAGTGAATTTCAAAGGTTTTTTAAATGAAAATTTCTAACTATAACGTCCCTGAAACCTATGGTTTTTTCAGTGAATTTCAAAGGTTTTTTAAATGCTAATTTCTAACTATAACGTCCCTGAAACCTAAAGTTTTTTCATTGAATTTCAAAGGTTTTTTAAATGCAAATTTCTAACTATAACGTCCCTGAAACCTAAGGTTTTTCCAGTGAATTTCTAAGGTTTTTTAAATGCTAATCCCTAACTATAACTTCCTTGAAACCTCAGGTTTTTTCAGTGAATTTCTAAGGTTTTTTAAATGCTAATTTCTAACTATGCCTACATAGGTAGGACATGTGCAGAAAGAGGAAGAAAGGCACAGAAAGAAACAAGAGAAGTGCAGAAAGAGGCAAGAGAGGTGCAGAAAGAGGCAAGAGGGGTGCAGAAAAAAGCAAGAGAGATGCAGAAAAAAGCAAGAGAAGTGCACAAAGAAGCAACTGAGGTGCAGAAAGAGGCAAGAGGGGTGCAGAAAGAGGAAAGAAAAGTGCAGAAAGAGGCAAGAGGTGCAGAAAGAGGCATGAGAGGTGCACAAAGAGGCAAAAGGGGTACAGAAAGAGGCAAGAGGGGTGCAGAAAGAAGCAAGAGAAGTGCAGAAAGAAGCAACAGATGTGCTGAAAGAGGCAAGAGGGGTGCAGAAAGAAGCAAGAGAAGTGCAGAAATAAGCAAGAGAGGTGCCGAAAGAGGCAAGAGGGGTGCAGAAACAGGCAAGAAAGGTGCAGAAAGAGGGAACAGGGGTGCAGAAAGAGGTAAGAGGGATACAGAAAGAGACAAGAGAGATGCAGAAAGAAGCAAGAGCAGTGCAGAAAAAAGCAAGAGAAGTACAGAAAGAAGCAAGAGAGGTGGAGAAATAGAGAAGAGGGGTGCAGAAAGAGGCAAGAGGGATACAGAAATTTGCAAAAGAGGTGCAGAAAGAAGCTCGAGCAGTACAGAAAGAACCAACAGAGGTGCAAAAAGAGGCAAGAGGAGTGTAGAAAGAGGTAGGAGAGGTGCACAAAGAGGCAAGAGGGGTACAGAAAGAGGCAGGAGGGGTGCAGAAAGAAGGAAGAGAAGTGCAGAAAGAAGCAATAGAGGTGCTGAAAGAGGCATAAAGGGTGCAGAAAGAGGCAAGAGAAGTGCAGAAAGAAGCAACAGAGGTACAGAAAGAGGCAAGAGAGGTGCAGAAACAGGCAGGAAAGGTGCAGAAAGAGGGAAAAGGGGTGCAGAAAGAGGCAAGAGGGGTGCAGAAAGAAGCAAGTGAGGTGCAGAAAGAGGCAACAGAGGTGCAGAAAGACGCAAGAGAGGTGCAGAAACAAGCAAGAGAAGTACAGAAAGAGGCAAGAGAATTGCTGAAAGAAGCAACAGAGGTGAAGAAAGAAGCAAGAGAAGTGCAGAAAGAAGCAAGAGAGGTGCAGAAAGAGGCAAGAGAGGTACAGAAAATGGCAAGAGAACTGAAGAAAGGAAAGAGGGATGCAGAAAAGGGAAGAAGGGTGCAGAAAGAAGTAAGAGAGGTGCAGAAAGAAGCAAGAGAAGTGCAGAAAGAAGCAAGAGAGGTGTAGAAAGAGAGAAGACGAGTGCAGAAAGAGACAACAGGGGTGCAAAAAGAAGCAAGAGAGGTGCAGAAAGAGGCAAAAGAAGTGCAGAAAGAAGCAAAAGAGGTACAGAAAGAGGCAAGAGGGGTGCAGAAAGAGGCAAGAGAACTGCAGAAAGAGGCAAGCTAGTTGCAGAAACAGGCAAAAGGGGTGCAGAAAGAGGGAACAGGTACAGACAGAGGCAAGAGAGGTGCAGAAACAGGGAAGAGGGGTACAGAAAGAGGCAAGAGGGATGCAGAAATTTGGCACAGAGGTGCAGAAAGAAGCAAGAGAAGTGCAGAAAGAAGCAACAGAGGTGCAGAAAGAGGCAAGAGGGGTACAGAAAGAGACAACAGAAGTGCAGAAAGAAGTAACAGAGGTGCAGAAAGAGGCAAGAGAAGTGCAGAAAGAGGCAAGAGAGGTGCAGAAACAGGCAGGAGAGGTGCGGAAAGAGGGAACAGGGGTACAGATAAAGGCAAAAGAGGTGCAGAAAGAGGGAAGAGGGATACAGAGAGAAGCAAGTGAGATGCAGAAGGAGGCAACAGAGATGCAGAAAGAGGCAAGAGAGGTGCAGAAAGTGAAAGAAATGAGCCGAAAGAGGCAAAAGAAGTGCAGAAAAAGAAAGAAAGGTGCAGAAAGAAGCAACAGAAATGCAGAAAGAGGCAAGAGAGGCGCAGAAAGAAGCAAGAGTGGTTTGCACACCATTAGTACCAATTTAATACCCACAATTAGCAATAAGCAACAGGTGACCATTCTAGGTTTGCAAAGGGCCTTCCACTACGCTGTAACACTTGTCGCTGCATTTTTGGTAACGTTTGAGCTGTTTGAGCTAGAAACAAGGTTTTTTTTGTTCAAATCTGCAGATTATGCAGCAGATGATGGATTATGTGGCAAATGCGGAAAATGTATAATTGTGCAAAAGTCGGTGCAGCCAAACAGTTGCATAATTCCAGTGGCCCTGCTCATACCTCTGGCTAGGTCCAGAAGTGCTCCTCAGTGGTTCCTTCTTTTTTTGTCTCATTGAGTTTATAGTTTAGCTTCTATGGAAATGAGGAAGACCAAACCTGAGGTTACCACTCCACAACACAGACTATCATACCACACAATTACTCTCCATAACACATAATCCCACTCTACATAATTCCTATACACTAAATACCACATACTTTCTATCCACATAATTTCACTGCACAACATACCACATAATTCCACTACACACAACCTACATCCACTCCAAGAAACATTAATAAAACACTTTTACATTTACAACGCCAATAGCTGTAATTCTCGCAAATGCGAAACCTATTACATTGCAAATGGTTCTTTAACTAGTAGTCGCGTTTGCAGAGAGGTGGAGAAAGGGGGCTGGGCCTCTGACCACCGCTCAGGAATTCCGCTGCGTAGGACTTACAGGAGGGCTTTTGGCCCCCAAAGTCCCTCAGGAGAAAAGTGGACTTTATCCCCCAACCCGTAGTGTGCCAGGAGACGTGTTTGCAGAGTGGTGGAGAAAGGGGAGCATGGCCTCCGAAGACCTCTTAGCAATCCCACTATGTGTGACTTACTGGAGGTAACAGGAGGGGTAGTTGGCCCCCCAGGACATCCTTGGGGGCCAACTACCCCTCCTATTACCTCTAGTAAGTCCTACACAGCAGCATTGGTAAGTTCACATAGCAGGCCATGCCCCCTTGCCCACCAGTCTGCAAACGAGCTCCCTGGCATGCTCTTCAATGTGATTAAATTCCCCTTCGCTGCTGGGGGTGGTTAGGGGCCAACTAGCCTACCTGTTACCTCCAGTAAGCCCCACATATTGGGATTGCTGAGAGGTGGACACAGGCCACACCCCCTTTGTCCACCACTCTGCAAACGCACCTCCTGGCGCGCTCTTGGTTGGGGGATGAAGTCCCCTTGCCTCCTGAGGGTCCCTGGGGGCCAACTAGCCCTCCTGTTACCTCCAGTAAGCCCCACACAGCTGGATTGCTGAGAGTGGTCCGAGGCCATGCCCCCTTTTTACACCACCCTGCAAACACACCGCCTGGTGCACTGCTGCTCGGGGGATGAAGTCCACTTCAGTCCTGAGGTCCTCAGGATACAAGAGGACCTCATCGCCCCACCAGCAGTGCACCAAGAGGTGGGTTTGCAGAGTGGTGTCAAAAGGGGCGTGGCCTCGGACCACCTCTCAGCAATCCCACTGTGTGGGGCTTACTGGAGGTACCTGGTGGGCTACTTGGCCCCTAAGGACCCTTAGGATTCAAGGGGACTCAATCCCCCAATCCAGAACGCACCAGGAGGCACGTTTGCATAGCGGTGCAGGGAGGGCGCGGGGCCTCCGGCGAGATGCCAGCTTCTGCTTTTTTTTTTATTAGAAGGGGGGCTGTGAGGCCCCCCTTCTCTTAATATTTTGTGGGCCCTGGGGACCCCATCCCCCAGGGTCTGACCCATTTAAAGAAATAAAAAAAATAAAAAACGGGAAGGGGCCGTGCGGCCCCTCTCCCGAGGCCGATTTTGGCTCCGGGGACCCCATCCCCCAGGGCATGGCCACATATTTATATATTTTTTTTAAGGCGGGGGCCGGGCGGCCCCCCTCCTGAGACCCATCCCCCGGGGCCTAATCTGCCTTTCCAATTTTTAATTTTTACTTTGGAGGGGGGCCGCGTGGACCCCTCCAGAGGCCAATTATGGCCCCAGGGACCCGATCCCCCGGGGCCTGGCCTTACGTTGGGGACTGCGGGGGAGCCCCAATGCCCCTGCGGTCCCAGCCGGCTCCCTGCCTCCTGCGGGAGCCGGCATTGCTTTGGACAAGGGGAGCTGACATGCAGCTCCCCTTGTCCAAAAGCAATCTGCTTTGCTTTGTGGAAGCGAGAGCAGTTTTCCTGCTCTTGTTTCCATGAAGAAAAGCAGAGTTTGCATTGACAGGGCGGGAGCCGTGCTCCCATCCTGTCATTGCAAACTGCAATGTCCCGGGGGTGGGCACCCCAGGACATTGCCGGAGCTGGCCCTGTGGGGTGGCGGTCCCGAGGGCTATAGAGGGCTCCAGGAGGGAGCCGCGCGGCCCCCCTCTCATCAATATTAAAGCCCCGGGGAGGTGGTGGTCCCCGGGGCCGGGGGTACGCAACGGACCCCCGTATTAAAATAATTAGTGCCCCGAGGAGGTGGTGGTCCCCGGGGCAGTGTGGGGGGGCTTGAGCCCCCCCACACTTACTATTTTATATAGCCCCAGGGAGGTGGTGGTCCCCGGGTCTTGGGGGGGCCCGCGAGGCCCCCGGCACATAATTAAGCAAAGCCCTGAAGAGGTGGCAGTCCCCGGGGCTTGGGGGGCCCCTGAGGTGACCCCACACATAATTAAGTAAAGCCCCAGGGAGGTGGCGGTCCCCGGGGTTTGGGGGGCCCGCGAGGCCCCCCAATATCTGAATGCCCCGGGGAGGTGGCGGTCCCCGGGGCAGCGTGGGGGGGCAGGAGCCCCCCACACAATTTCTTAAAAGCCCTGGGGAGGTGACAGTCCCTGGGGCTGCGAGGGTCGCATGCCCCCGTGCATAATTAATTAAGCCCTGGGGAGGTGGTGGTCCCCGGGGCTGCGGGTGCCCGCACGGCCCCCGCATATATTTAGCATATTTCCCCCAGGACCTGGCCCACCCGGGGGCTCATTAAAATGAAGCGCGGGAGACCACGCTTCGTTTTTAAAAAATTTTATTGGCAGGATTCGCGAACCCAGCGCGAATCCTGCCATTTAAAAAAAAAAAAAGCTTTTTGAGGCCCTGGGGGTCCCTGTGGGACCCGCAGAGTAGGCCTCGGGGGTCAGGGTATTTCTGCCCTGCGCCCTTTTCTTGTTTTTATCCTTTTTTTACTGTTTTCTTGTGACTCGGTTTTACCGAGTCACAATGGGCCTGATTCACAGAACTAACTTACGTCAAAAACGTAAAGTTAGTACTTTTTGGTATTCACAGAATACACTTACTCATTTTGGTATTCACAGAAGTTAGTAGTCCTAACTTTAGGACTCCTAAATGCCTTCTGTGAATACCGAAAGTAGTAAAGTTAAGACTTTCGGTATTCACAGAAGGCATTTAGGAGTCCTAAAGTTAGGAGTCCTAACTTTACTACTCCTAAACTGAGAAAAATCCTAACTTTAAGACCTTCGGTATTCACAGAAGGCATTTAGGAGTCCTAAAGTTAGGACTACTAACTTTACTACTCCTAAACTGAGAAAAATCCTAACTTTAAGACTTTCGGTATTCACAGAAGGCATTTAGGAGTCCTAAAGTTAGGACTACTAACTTCTGTGAATACCGAAATGAGTAAGTTCATTCTGTGAATACCAAAATGAGTAAGTGTATTCTGTGAATACCAAAAAGTACTAACTTTACGTTTTTGACGTAAGTTAGTTCTGTGAATCAGGCCCAATATTCCTGCCAACACTTCCTGATTTGGAGTGTTGGCAGCCAATCAGAATCAAGCTCGTGATCGGGAGGGTTCGCGAATCCTCCTCAGTCACCAGATATCGATATTTTTTATTTTTAAATTTCTCAGGAACTACTGAACGGATTTACACCATTTAAAGCAAAGAGTGCACTCTGGAGCAAGAGCTACCTCTCTGCCAAATTTGGTGTAATTCCGTTCAGCAGTTCGGGCTGTAGCCGCAACAAAAGTTCCTATGGAAATTAACATTGAGAAAACGTGTTTTGGGACCCCCCTTTTTACTCGGCCCCCGCTTGACGAATCACCCCGAAACTTTCAAGACAGGAGCTGACCGGAGTGCCCCATTAGTTTTGAAAATGTCGCGAAGATTCGTCAAACGGCGCAAAATATTTTGGCAAATCAAAAAACGCTTTTCCTATGGAAAATAGGTGCTAACTATAACTACCTACTGGCGACCGCCAGTAGGTAAAGTATATGTATATATATATATATATATATATGACTCCACAGCTTTATCTTATACCCAAGATCCACAAAAATGCCTTGGACCCCCCAGGTAGACCTATCATAGCTGCGATTGGAGGATTATTCGAAAACACATCAAGATATATAGACTTTTTCCTTCAGCCCTATGTCCACGAACTCCCAGCATACATCAGGGACACAGGAGATTTTCTGACAAAAATTTATGATACATCATGGAAAAAAGACTCTGTACTAATGACATTGGATGTACACACTATATACACCAGTATAAGACACAAGGACGGCCTGAATGCATTAAGTCACTATCTGGGGAGAAGACCAATACGTCTACACCAGCATACTATGATGTTGCTACAAATGGCAGAATGGTGTTTAGACAATAACATCTTTATCTTTGACAGACTCTTCTATAAACAGCTACAGGGCACAGCCATGGGTACTTGCTTCACCCCCACCTATGCGAATTTGCATATGGGCTGGTGGGAGGAGCAAGTACTCATGGAGACGCAGAGAAAATCTATGGCTGAAAATGTAAGTCTGTATGTCAGGTACATAGATGACATTTTTATTCTCTGGCGGGGCTCTGAGGAAAGTGCCAGAAGATTTGCAGAAGAGCTTAATAGTAACAACCTGAATTTATCTTTTACATGCACCACTAGCAGAGAGTCCATCCAATTCCTAGATCTTGAAATCTATATAGAAAACAACAAAATACAGTCTAGAACCTACAGAAAACCTACCTCAGGTAATGCGATCCTCCACGCTAGCAGCTTCCACCCCACAAGTCTTAAGGAGAGCATCCCGTATGCGGAATGCCTCCGCATGAAGCGTAATTGCAGCACACAAGAAGGGTTGAAACAATCTACAGAGGGCTTGTTCGAAAGATTGAAGTTTAAAGGGTATAGCACCAAAACATTAGCCACCGCAGAACAGAAAAGTGCTAACATCAAAAGAGAAGATCTGCTGTTTTCCTCAATAAATAGAAACAAAAACACTAATGATAAGATCAATACACCTAGACTAATTACAGGCTTCAACGCTTACCATACTAACCTCCGTAAAATATTACACAGGCACTGGCAGATAGTTCGAAGCGATCCAGTCATTGGCCCTACCTGCGCAAAAGCACCCCCGATAACATTCAGGAGAGCTAAATCTATGCGCCAGGAGCTCGTCTGTAATGCATCATTAATAGAGAAGGGAACAAGCTGGCTCAAACCGCAGAGAGGGTTTCACAAATGCTTTAAATGTAAAGCATGCAAGCATGGAGTGAACACTAGAACAGTCCCTTTGCCATTTAGACAAACGCCCTTTGAAATCCGAGGCAGTTACACTTGTAAAACAGATTTCGCAGTATACGTTCTCCAATGCACGTGTGCCAAACAATACGTGGGAAGCACCATACACCCCGTCCACGTGCGTATATTACAACATCTTAGGGCCATCACTAATGATGACCCTACATATCCAGTCGCAAGACACATGAAGATATGCCATGGAGGTAAAGCTCAAGATCTCCTCTTCTTTGTGATTGACAATGTCCCCAAAAACCCCAGAGGAGGGAACAGACAGCTATCACTTAGGAGATTGGAATCGAGGTATATCATCTTACTCGATTCTAAAATCCCAAATGGGATGAACGCAGATGAGGCACTAAATGTACATTTGTGATAGGTTGGCCACCTGTCCCGCTCAAGATTCCACTCTGTAGCATTAGGTTCTTTACACACGCCACTTCATTTTTTCTTTTGCACTTTTTCACGTCTTAGTTGTGATAATTTACACAGTCGTATGACGGGTTTTGTCAGTAGTATATCAGTTTCATCAACATAGGAGAGAGAGATCCTGGTATATAGGCCCACTGGGGCATTATTCCATGTCTGTTCCTCTTCCCCATAAACTTATTGGCGTTTCCATCACTGCAATGGAAACGGGTAGGATTTCCTACGCGCTACATTGTCATACATATACATGTACATAATGTTCAGAACATCTTTATTAATGCTGTACCCTATGTTATTCAATAGGATAGAAGCAATGTTGATTATAGCAGCAGTGAAGAGGGTAGGATGAAATACAGATACATTTCTTCTCTTTCTCTTGTTTGTATGGACGCATCACAGCCCGTGAGCAACACTGTTACTATCACAATTTGTCTGCAGTATGGCTTCTGCGGTATATTAATGTCACAGTTTATTAATTTTATTGAATTATGCTCGTAATAATTACTGTTGTGCCGATAGTATCTAAGTCTAGAACAATGGTAATATGATTTTCTTTTTCTAAATGCACTGTCATGGTTTAGCGTATAGAAACTTCTATGTCTATTACCAAGAATGGTTGCTGTGACAACCAACTAAGAGTGCTCACCATATATTTTGTGTAAATTCAGAGGTACCTGATGTAGTGATCAAGGCGGTTCGCCGTCGAAACGCGCCTGGGTTGTCATTCTGGAATAAATATTTTCTTTGACAAATTCCCACGGAGTCAGCGCCTGTCTTTCGTATATGCCAGGATTGGTAAAATATATATATATATATATATATATATATATATATATATATATATATATATATATATATATATATATATCAAGACACAAAGGTTACCCTAACGGAAGAGCCCACACACTGGTAGATTGTGCTAAAGGAATTTAATGCAGGCTGCAGACAACGAAGATGAAAACACCTCACAGCTTGTTTCTGTTCAGCATAGCCTGACGCGTTTGCGTGCCTCGCACTTCTTCAAAGGCTATCTCGAGGATGGTGAAAAGCCCAACAGTCAGTGTACTACTTAATAAAGAAGTCCGTCCTCAGTGGGCGTGGCCTCTTCGCAAGGTCTCCTGGACTTCGTAGTACCACTTACGTATTGCTCAAGTGAGCCTGCTGTTCCAAACACCAAAATAAAGTTCCAATTAAAACCCCAGTGGGTTTCTGTGCCGTGGTCAATGTTCACTGCTGCACCTCAATGCCCCCATTTCCAGCACCAGTCCTGACATCGGCGCACGCCGGTTGGCGTCGCCTCAGGTCCGCGTTCTGCAGCAGGGCTCTTTCACGGCTGGGTCAGCCGTTTAAACATCAAGACACAAAGGTTACCCCAACGGAAGAGCCCACACACTGGTAGATTGTGCTAAAGGAATTTAATGCAGGCTGCAGACAACGAAGATGAAAACACCTCACAGCTTGTTTCTGTTCAGCATAGCCTGACGCGTTTCGTGCCTCGCACTTCTTCAAAGGCTATCTCGAGGATGGTGAAAAGCCCAACAGTCAGTGTACTTCTTAATAAAGAAGTCGGTCCTCAGTGGGCGTGGCCTCTTCGCAAGGTCTCCTGGACTTCTTAGTACCACTTACGTATTGCTCAAGTGAGCCTGCTGTTCCAAACACCAAAATAAAGTTCCAATTAAAACCCCAGTGGGTTTCTGTGCCGTGGTCAATGTTCACTGCTGCACCTCAATGCACCCATTTCCAGCACCAGTCCTGACATCGGCGCACGCCGGTTGGCGTCGCCTCAGGTCCGCGTTCTGCAGCGGGGCTCTTCCACGGCTGGGTCAGCCGTTTAAACATCAAGACACAAAGGTTACCCCAACGGAAGAGCCCACACACTGGTAGATTGTGCTAAATGAATTTAATGTAGGCTGCAGACAACGAAGATGAAAACACCTCACAGCTTGTTTCTGTTCAGCATAGCCTGACGCGTTTCGTGCTTCGCACTTCTTCAAAGGCTATCTCGAGGATGGTGAAAAGCCCAACAGTCAGTATACTACTTAATAAAGAAGTCCGTCCTCAGTGGGCGTGGCCTCTTCGCAAGGTCTCCTGGACTTCGTAGTACCACTTACGTATTGCTCAAGTGAGCCTGCTGTTCCAAACACCAAAATAAAGTTCCAATTAAAACCCCAGTGGGTTTCTGTGCCGTGGTCAATGTTCACTGCTGCACCTCAATGCCCCCATTTCCAGCACCAGTCCTGACATCGGCGCACGCCGGTTGGCGTCGAATCAGGTCCGCGTTCTGCAGCGGGGCTCTTCCACGGCTGGGTCAGCCGTTTAAACATCAAGACACAAAGGTTACCCCAACGGAAGAGCCCACACACTGGTAGATTGTGCTAAAGGAATTTAATGCAGGCTGCAGACAACGAAGATGAAAACACCTCACAGCTTGTTTCTGTTCAGCATATCCTGACGCGTTTCGTGCCTCGCACTTCTTCAAAGGCTATCTCGAGGATGGTGAAAAGCCCAACAGTCAGTGTACTACTTAATAAAGAAGTCCGTCCTCAGTGGGCGTGGCCTCTTCGCAAGGTCTCCTGGACTTCGTAGTACCACTTACGTATTGCTCAAGGGAGCCTGCTGTTCCAAACACCAAAATAAAGTTCCAATTAAAACCCCAGTGGGTTTCTGTGCCGTGGTCAATGTTCACTGCTGCACCTCAATGCCCCCATTTCCAGCACTAGTCCTGACATCGGCGCACGCCGGTTGGCGTCGCCTCAGGTCCGCGTTCTGCAGCGGGGCTCTTCCACGGCTGGGTCAGCCGTTTAAACATCAAGACACAAAGGTTACCCCAACGGAAGAGCCCACACACTGGTAGATTGTGCTAAAGGAATTTAATGCAGGCTGCAGACAACGAAGATGAAAACACCTCACAGCTTGTTTCTGTTCAGCATAGCCTGACGCGTTTCGTGCCTCGCACTTCTTCAAAGGCTATCTCGAGGATGGTGAAAAGCCCAACAGTCAGTGTACTACTTAATAAAGAAGTCCGTCCTCAGTGGGCGTGGCCTCTTCGCAAGGTCTCCTGGACTTCGTAGTACCACTTACGTATTGCTCAAGTGAGCCTGCTGTTCCAAACACCAAAATAAAGTTCAAATTAAAACCCCAGTGGGTTTCTGTGCCGTGGTCAATGTTCACTGCTGCACCTCAATGGCCCCATTTCCAGCACCAGTCCTGACATCGGCGCACGCCGGTTGGCGTCGCCTCAGGTCCGCGTTCTGCAGCGGGGCTCTTCCACGGCTGGGTCAGCCGTTTAAACATCAAGACACAAAGGTTACCCCAACGGAAGAGCCCACACACTGGTAGATTGTGCTAAAGGAATTTAATGCAGGCTGCAGACAACGAAGATGAAAACACCTCACAGCTTGTTTCTGTTCAGCATAGCCTGACGCGTTTCGTGCCTCGCACTTCTTCAAAGGCTATCTCGAGGATGGTGAAAAGCCCAACAGTCAGTGTACTACTTAATAAAGAAGTCCGTCCTCAGTGGGCGTGGCCTCTTCGCAAGGTCTCCTGGACTTCGTAGTACCACTTACGTATTGCTCAAGTGAGCCTGCTGTTCCAAACACCAAAATAAAGTTCCAATTAAAACCCCAGTGGGTTTCTGTGCAGTGGTCAATGTTCACTGCTGCACCTCAATGCCCCCATTTCCAGCACCAGTCCTGACATCGGCGCACGCCGGTTGGCGTCGCCTCAGGTCCGCGTTCTGCAGCGGGGCTCTTCCACGGCTGGGTCAGCCGTTTAAACATCAAGACACAAAGGTTACCCCAACGGAAGAGCCCACACACTGGTAGATTGTGCTAAAGGAATTTAATGCAGGCTGCAGACAACGCAGATGAAATCACCTCACAGCTGGTTTCTGTTCAGCATAGCCTGACGCGTTTCGTGCCTCGCACTTCTTCAAAGGCTATCTCGAGGATGGTGAAAAGCCCAACAGTCAGTGTACTACTTAATAAAGAAGTCCGTCCTCAGTGGGCGTGGCCTCTTCGCAAGGTCTCCTGGACTTCGTAGTACCACTTACGTATTGCTCAAGTGAGCCTGCTGTTCCAAACACCAAAATAAAGTTCCAATTAAAACCCCAGTGGGTTTCTGTGCCGTGGTCAATGTTCACTGCCTCACCTCAATGCCCCCATTTCCAGCACCAGTGTGTGGGCTCTTCCGTTGGGGTAACCTTTGTGTCTTGATTTTTAACGGCTGACCCAGCCGTGGAAGAGCCCCGCTACAGAACGCGGACCTGAGGCGACGCCAACCGGCGTGCGCCGATGTCAGGACTGGTGCTGGAAATGGGGGCATTGAGGTGCAGCAGTGAACATTGACCATGGCACAGAAACCCACTGGGGTTTTAATTGGAACTTTATTTTGGTGTTTGGAACAGCAGGCTCACTTGAGCAATACGTAAGTGGTACTACGAAGTCCAGGAGACCTTGCGAAGAGGCCACGCCCACTGAGGACAGACTTCTTTATTAAGTAGTACACTGACTGTTGGGCTTTTCACCATCCTCGAGATAGCCTTTGAAGAAGTGCGAGGCACGAAACGCGTCAGGCTATGCTGAACAGAAACAAGCTGTGAGGTGTTTTCATCTTCGTTGTCTGCAGCCTGCATTAAATTCCTTTAGCACAATCTACCAGTGTGTGGGCTCTTCCGTTGGGGTAACCTTTGTGTCTTGATTTTTAACGGCTGACCCAGCCGTGGAAGAGCCCCGCTGCAGAACGCGGACCTGCGGCGACACCAACCGGCGTGCGCCGATGTCAGGACTGGTGCTGGAAATGGGGGCATTGAGGTGCAGCAGTGAACATTGACCACGGCACAGAAACCCACTGGGGTTTTAATTGGAACTTTATTTTGGTGTTTGGAACAGCAGGCTCACTTGAGCAATACGTAAGTGGTACTACGAAGTCCAGGAGACCTTGCAAAGAGGCCACGCCCACTGAGGACGGACTTCTTTATTAAGTAGTACACTGACTGTTGGGCTTTTCACCATCCTCGAGATAGCCTTTGAAGAAGTGCGAGGCACGAAACGCGTCAGGCTATGCTGAACAGAAACAAGCTGTGAGGTGTTTTCATCTTCGTTGTCTGCAGCCTGCATTAAATTCCTTTAGCACAATCTACCAGTGTGTGGGCTCTTCCGTTGGGGTAACCTTTGTGTCTTAATTTTTAACGGCTGACCCAGCCGTGGAAGAGCCCCGCTGCAGAACGCGGACCTGAGGCGACGCCAACCGGCGTGCGCCGATGTCAGGACTGGTGCTGGAAATGGGGGCATTGAGGTGCAGCAGTGAACATTGACCACGGCACAGTAACCCACTGGGGTTTTAATTGGAACTTTATTTTGGTGTTTGGAACAGCAGGCTCACTTGAGCAATACGTAAGTGATACTACGAAGTCCAGGAGACCTTGCGAAGAGGCCACGCCCACTGAGGACGGACTTCTTTATTAAGTAGTACACTGACTGTTGGGCTTTTCACCATCCTCGAGATAGCCTTTGAAGAAGTGCGAGGCACGAAACGCGACAGGCTATGCTGAACAGAAACAAGCTGTGAGGTGTTTTCATCTTCGTTGTCTGCAGCCTGCATTAAATTCCTTTAGCACAATCTACCAGTGTGTGGGCTCTTCCGTTGGGGTAACCTTTGTGTCTTGATTTTTAACGGCTGACCCAGCCGTGGAAGAGCCCCGCTGCAGAACGCGGACCTGAGGTGACGCCAACCGGCGTGTGCCGATGTCAGGACTGGTGCTGGAAATGGGGGCATTGAGGTGCAGCAGTGAACATTGACCACGTCACAGAAACCCACTGGGGTTTTAATTGGAACTTTATTTTGGTGTTTGGAACAGCAGGCTCACTTGAGCAATACGTAAGTGGTACTACGAAGTCCAGGAGACCTTGCGAAGAGGCCACGCCCACTGAGGACGTACTTCTTTATTAAGTAGTACACTGACTGTTGGGCTTGTCACCATCCTCAAGATAGCCTTTGAAGAAGTGCGAGGCACGAAACGCGTCAGGCTATGCTGAACAGAAACAAGCTGTGAGGTGTTTTCATCTTCGTTGTCTGCAGCCTGCATTAAATTCCTTTAGCACAATCTACCAGTGTGTGGGCTCTTCCGTTGGGGTAACCTTTGTGTCTTGAATTTTAACGGCTGACCCAGCCGTGGAAGAGCCCCACTGCAGAACGCGGCCCTGAGGCGACGCCAACCGGCGTGCGCCGATGTCAGGACTGGTGCTGGAAATGGGGGCATTGAGGTGCAGCAGTGAACATTGACCACGGCACAGAAACCCACTGGGGTTTTAATTGGAACTTTATTTTGGTGTTTGGAACAGCAGGCTCACTTGAGCAATACATAAGTGGTACTACGAAGTCCAGGAGACCTTGCGAAGAGGCCACGCCCACTGAGGACGGACTTCTTTATTAAGTAGTACACTGACTGTTGGGCTTTTCACCATCCTCGAGATAGCCTTTGAAGAAGTGCGAGGCACGAAACGCGACAGGCTCTTCTGAACAGAAACAAGCTGTGAGGTGTTTTCATCTTCGTCGTCTGCAGCCTGCATTAAATTCCTTTAGCACAATCTACCAGTGTGTGGGCTCTTCCGTTGGGGTAACCTTTGTGTCTTGATTTTTAACGGCTGACCCAGCCGTGGAAGAGCCCCGCTGCAGAATGCGGACCTGCGGCGACGCCAACCGGCGTGCGCCGATGTCAGGACTGGTGCTGGAAATGGGGGCATTGAGGTGCAGCAGTGAACATTGACCACGGCACAGAAACCCACTGGGGTTTTAATTGGAACTTTATTGTGGTGTTTGGAACAGCAGGCTCACTTGAGCAATACGTAAGTGGTACTACGAAGTCCAGGAGACCTTGCGAAGAGGCCACGCCCACTGAGGACGGACTTCTTTATTAAGTAGTACACTGACTGTTGGGCTTTTCACCATCCTCGAGATAGCCTTTGAAGAAGTGCGAGGCACGAAACGCGTCAGGATATGCTGAACAGAAACAAGCTGTGAGGTGTTTTCATCTTCGTTGTCTGCAGCCTGCATTAAATTCCTTTAGCACAATCTACCAGTGTGTGGGCTCTTCCGTTGGGGTAACCTTTGTGTCTTGATTTTTAACGGCTGACCCAGCCGTGGAAGAGCCCCGCTGCAGAACGCGGACCTGAGGCGGCGCCAACCGGCGTGCGCCGATGTCAGGACTGGTGCTGGAAATGGGGGCATTGAGGTGCAGCAGTGAACATTGACCACGGCACAGAAACCCACTGGGGTTTTAATTGGAACTTTATTTTGGTGTTTGGAACAGCAGGCTCACTTGAGCAATACGTAAGTGGTACTACGAAGTCCAGGAGACCTTGCGAAGAGGCCACGCCCACTGAGGACGGACTTCTTTATTAAGTAGTACACTGACTGTTGGGCTTTTCACCATCCTCGAGATAGCCTTTGAAGAAGTGCGAGGCACGAAACGCGTCAGGCTATGCTGAACAGAAACAAGCTGTGAGGTGTTTTCATCTACGTTGTCTGCAGCCTGCATTAAATTCCTTTAGCACAATCTACCAGTGTGTGGGCTCTTCCGTTGGGGTAACCTTTGTGTCTTGATATATATATATATATATATATATATATATATATATATATATATATATATATATATATATATATAAAGATGGAGGCTACTTTCTTGGGTATCTTTGCACTGTGCACAGCTTGTGCTTTGTCGATTTTGATGACCATCATTATGTAAATGGCCATGTAGGCTCCTGCACCACCACGTAGTACACCTAGGGGCATATTCTCAAGGAGCTATCGCAGAGTTAACGGCACTTTATCGCAGCCAAAGTTGCGATAAATTTATTGCCCCATTCACAAGCTGGTGCTAACAGCCGATAACACCAGTTTACCTGCGAAAGCATCCTCAAAAAACATCGCCACAGATGACCCCTGCAACTATTGCTAATGAGATGCAGAGTAGGCGTTCCCGAGCAAAAAGCCGCAACAACACCACACCTCAACATTCTCAATGACCAGCCCGATCAGCGATAAGACCACAAAACAGGCGATAAGGCGCGTTAGGAGCAGGAATCTAACACCTGCTCTGACCTGGTGTAAAGTCGGACGTCAAGCTGCACCATCAAAGGGAACCCAGCCCAGAGCCACACATGAAGAACAACAGATGCCATGGAGCTACTCACCATGCATCCCGGAGCCCCGAGAGGGCAACAACACCCACCGCCACCTCCCCCCCACCCCCCCGGACACCCACCGCCCCCTGGACCAACACTGAGGCAGCGCAGACAAAGACAGCGACCCTCCGAAAATACACCAACCCCACAGACCCAACACCAGAGAATGTCATTGCCCACTATATACCCAAAGGGACAACCCACCTCTGCATCCTGACCACCATAGCCCACAGGCTGACGGTACCAACAGGGCGGACAACCAACATCCCACCGCAGACAAAGCTGCTGGCCGTCCTGCACGTGTTGGCCTCTGGTACCCTCCAACCAACCTCCGCCTGAGATGGAGGAGTCACACAGCGTGGCCAATCCAAGTCCCCCACAACGGTCATGGATGACACCATCAGCTTGGTACCCCACTATCCATACCTCACACACACTGCGCAGGAACAGCCGGAGACCAAGCAAGGCCTGTACGCCACAGCTGGCTTTCCGCACGTGTCAGGGGGCAAGTGACTGCACACATGTCCTACTAGTGGCCCCTGGCAACACTGCACACAATAAGCGCAACAGAAAGCGCACAGATCCCACCAATGTGCAGGCAATAGTGGACCACCGTGGAATCTCCACCAACGACGTCGCCAACCACCCAGGCAGTGTGCATGATACCTGCACCTCCCGACAGTCCATCATCAACCTGTGCCACCAGGATGGCACCCACGGAAATGCACTGCTCGTTGGCCAATACCAAATGCACACAGCACACACCTCAACTCCACAATCATGCAACACACAACACAGGAATTGCACACGTCACAAGCTCACATACAACATGCACACCCACCAGACACGACAGCACAACTCACTGTGGGAACCTGGGCCAGCCATGTACATGAGCCATCTACGGCATGGCACCTCGGACACACAATAGCAGAATGTCGGAAGAGGTGGGGACCAGGTATGTGCGAAGGAGGCAAGGGACCGATGAATGAGAATGTACACAATGCCAAGTGTGGTGTGGATGTGCTGGCCAGACTGCAGTATGCAGACCACACACATATCCATATCGACACACACCGCTGGTGTTTGGAGTGTAGTGGACAGTGGACGCAACCATGTCACCCCAGCCAGTGGGGAAGTCGCGGAAATGTAGCTTGTGACGTCCCCCCGTAAGCGTGAGCGGAGTGGGCTGGCCCGGCATACGCCAGGCCAGCGTAGGGGTGTGAATAAAAGGCACGTAACCCTGGGCGTGGTCCTCTTCCGGGATGCCCAACATCTCTGCCAGGGCGGCGCCCCTCACCCCGCCACAAGGCCGACACCGTGAGCAGTGTTGCCAGCGATCCTGTGTGCCTGCTGCACCCCGGGACGCTGGTCCCCGAATCAGTCCTGCCCGCCCCTGTGCACCTAGGCCTCAATGCCCACCTTCCGACACTGGCGTGTGTCGACGAGGGCCCACCACATGCCGGTGCAATCTCCAAGCCCGAGGCCTGTGACCTTGGCAGCCTCCTCAGACCATCACGGCCTCCGCAACACAGGCCCGCAGTATTCCTTTCACGTTGACGTACTCCACCGGCATGCACAGCGGACAAGTAGGTCACACATTTGGAACTGAGTCTTGATTACACCATGGCAGAGCACATAAATCATGGCTGAGTGTATGTCACTATACACCCTTCGATGTGGTGCCAACAGGTCTTAGTGTTACATCACAGCCGCAAGATTCTGTGGGCCCATGCGGACTACTGCTCTCGGCCTATGCTGCGCTCGAGTAGGTCACAGAATTGGAACTGAACATCGATTATTCAAAGGCAGAGTAGGAATCATTGCACGCAAGGAGAGGCATACGAGGATGACTCGTTGCAGTTGGGAGGAAAAAAGGATCATCATTACGGAGGTGATCGAACACTACCGAAAACTGCCCTGATGTCACTAACTCTGTGCATCGCGAGCCTACGACACGTGGCTGTGGCCCACTGCTGACCGCTGCCTCCGGCCTACACTGCGGTCCAGTAGGTCACAGAGTCTTGAATCGTCAATGCCGGAGTTCATATCAGTGTACCAGCATCATCGCAGACTGCATCCCCTCTCAGCACCGGTGCCACTAAGTCTGTTCCCCGACATTCATGGACACGCTCTGGTCGTACATTGGTGGCGTTTGAGTCTATGGACTAGGGGGTAGTTTTCATCCTCATGCAGCTGATACCGAATTGGTGGTGGCAACGAGGCAGTCGCTTTCCACTCCTCCATTTGCTGCTTCTGGATAGCTTCTGCCCTCTGCATCATGCCCTGGAAGAACACCTTCCACTGTCCCCCGAAACACTCCGCGACATTCACCTCCGACATCGGCGAGGACCCGCTCAGTCTGCATGGCCCTACCTCATTGGACCGCAAGTCACCGTCCTGTGGTGGTGTGCCTGTGCCTGCCGCTGTGCACCCAGGGCCACTAACTCTGTGCAGCTCAAGTCCGGGACCCTGTCTGAATGAATATTGGATGACCTCTGTGACGGTGGTCTTGGGGTCATCAACGCCATGTGCATGTGGCCCTGCGCTGTCCGCTGCCTCTGGCCTCAACTGCGGACCACCAGGGCTCACACATCAAATCGAATCCTGACCGGCCCGGACGTTGCATCACCGCAGGAGGCACATGCCACCATCGCCAGGGCCAACTCCAACCACCATCTGCCAGAGTCGAGACAGTGGTACTGGCAGACTGACGGAGTTGCTCAGACCTGTCGTGGATGCCATCATCTGCCTGATCCCCTGCTCAGCACTCCAGGTGCCAATGACTCAGTGCACCGCAACCAATGGACCGTTACTGATTGAGTTTTGTGATGTGGAGATGTTGCGCAGCAATGTCACCTCAGGCAGTGTGGGAGACCTGGGATGTTGATGAGGAAGTTGCTGCAGGTCTAGCACACCCCACTGCATCTGCATCAGGACTATCCCGAATGGACACAATCCAAGTTATTTTCATCACATGAGCGCGCACAGCTCTAGTGCCCCAACCTCAGTGCACTGCAACTCACGGACACTTCTGTTTGTATGTTGGGTGACCTCTGTACTTACTCCGGCTCCCTCCATGTTGCTCAGCAATTGACTCTGTTATGCATGTGTTTTCTGTTTCCATTGCACAGGTGTCCACTGTTCAAGTTGTTGCAGCACCGAGCACTCCGTGCAGGCTGGCTTATGCTCACCCCACACACATCCAACACAGGCGTCACTGTACATGTGGCCCTGCCAATAAAGGGGCCGGGCGCTCGTGCCCGTAGCCAGTTCAACATAATATCTGCATGTGTCTCTATGGCAGTGTGGGTCTCCTTTGTGGGGTGTAGGTGGTCCCTGAAGGGTAATTGACACCCACGTATGTGATCTAGTTCGCCTTCCATGGGTTCGGACCACACCCGCACCTGTTCGGCCACCTCCTTTTGGCGTTCTGACACCTGGCATTGGGGTGCCATGTGTGGGTCGGTGAAGTGTTGTGGGCCAGCCGTGCTTGGGTGTGTTTCATGCTCTGTGGTCTGTTGCAGGGGCTGGGTTCTCCTCTAAGCAGCTTGTCTGCCCTGGTCTTGGTGGTGGGTTGCGTGGGATGTCCCTGGGCTGTTGTAGGGCGTCGGTGTCGAAGGTGTGTTGGTCGTGTCCTGCATCACTGATGGGTTGTCTGGTCTGACCTGCTGGAGGTGTTGTTTGTCCCTCTGCAATGTGAAGGGGAGATGCATGTTGACATTGTGTTGGCATTTATGTTGGCGCATTGTTCTTGTAGACATGCAGACTGTGTGACAATGTACATTGTGACTGTTTGGGCGGTGCTGGCAATTTGAGGGGGACAGTGGACATTTGGACTACATGACTGTTGTGAGGTTGTACCCGTACATATGCATCTCACAGTTCCCTGCTCTGTCAAATGTGATTGGCCTGTTCCTGCGCATGGGCAGACCCAGTTGTGTCCCCTGTTCTGTAGTGTCGGTATTGCACTTTGTGCCACATTGTCATGGGATGTGCTGTGATTGCCATGTGTGTGTGCTGCAGTGTGCCACGGGGATGGGGGACATGACCCTGGGTTATTGTGGGTGTGCAGTGTGCTACACGTCGTTGTGCATGTGTGCCATTGTGCCCATCTCCCCCCGTCCCCCCAGGACCTGTTCGTTACTCACCCTGTTGTTGTTGTGTCAGGTCCTCTCGAGCTGTGTCTGAACTCCCACCTTATTGCACCGTCTCCACACTGATGGCTGGCCTCCATTTCCTCCAGCTCCTCCTGTGGCGCAGGACTCCCACCTCCTGTCGCCGTAGCTGCCTTCCTGTTGGCAGCGGCTTTGGGCATGGTTTAGGTTTTCACGTCATGCCAGCGCCTCTTGGCCTCCTCCATTGGCCTCCTCGGTACTCCGGCTGCATTCAAGGTGGTCTGAATGTGGGTCAGTTGCTGGTAGTGTTCTGTCACATCCGTGACGCTGGTCTTGTTTTCCTACGGACTGCACCCCGTCTTCCTCTCCCTCTTCTCCTTGGCCTTCCCCG
Organism: Calotriton arnoldi; assembly: GCA_963921515.1. Taxonomy (NCBI): domain Eukaryota; kingdom Metazoa; phylum Chordata; class Amphibia; order Caudata; family Salamandridae; genus Calotriton; species Calotriton arnoldi. Next base: position 265,807 of record CAWUFW010006263.1, on the reverse strand, counting down.
ACCCCGTTGGTCCTTGCTGGTGGTCTGTGGGGCTTGTGGGGTTCGCGTTGGCCTCTGCGCTGGGTCAGGATGCATCCATGTTGCTACGCACTTTGGATTGTTTCTGGTGTGTTGTTTTTGTTGCTTCTATGGTGCATTTTCCCGCCAGACGCGTGGGATTTACAGGCCTGCTGCTGGTTTTCGCTGCTTTTTGTATCGCGATCGGCCTCATCGCAGCTTTTTTGGCGTTCGTGTTTCGCATTTTTGCGGCGTGGCGTTGATTTTAACGCGGTCAGTTGACGCGTTATCTGGAGACTATCGCATGGTACCGCCGTGTTGTGAATACTTGGTTAACACAGCGTAAATGTCCCGCGATAGACTGCAATGTTGAGGGTTGCATTAAGTCACTTTTGCGATGGTTATCACACGTTATTGAGAATATGCCCCCTAGTACTGCCAATGTAGTGTTTCTCACATGAACAAATAAGACAAAAAATACAGAAATCAGTGTTACAATCAAAGTTACCTTTGATCTTGTATTCTCTGCTGCTATTCGGGACCTTCATTTTTGCACAGTTAGAGCAATTAATGCAAGCTTTACACCTCAGACAATATGTAAATCTAGTCCAACCTCTACTGATACCACCTCTGACCTCAGTAGATGTAGTCATATTATGGTTGAGGTCATCCTTCAAGGATATGCTCCTTCTGAATGTTAAGGGGGGTATATCATGTAGATATTTGTCCAGGACCTGGTCAGTTTTTAAAATATGCCAGTTTTTGTTAAAAAATCATTCTGATTTTATATGACTGGTTAGAGAATGTTGCAATAACTCTAATATGGTCATGTTCTGTAGGCTCAATCCTATTGCTGGGATGGAGGAGGCTTGTCTTAGACAACGTATCAACTTTTGCACTGGCTTGTAGAATGATTTTACTGCTATATCCCGCTCCCTGAATCTCCTTGCCATCACCCCTTCTCCTGTTTGTGCTCTTCATGAGATACTGCAATTCTGCTTGTCCCTTAACAGCTCCCCATATGGAATGCTGTAAATGAGACTGGATGGATGTGCAATGGTAGCATTCAATAATCTATTGCACGCAGTTTCTTTGCGGTGGAGCTTGGTTACTAGTTAGCTATTCTGGACTGTGATTTCTACATCAAGGAATACTATTTAGCTTTTACTCATATGTGCTGTAAATTGTAAATTCAATTCATTGTCATTAGTACTGGTCACAAAAGATTGAGCAGATTATTTGTCTCCCTTCCAGATAACAAACATGTCATCTATGAACCTAGTCCACATCACAACCTGACTCTCAAAGCTCTCCATTTGGACGGACACCTGCTCCTCCCACCAGTCCATGAACAGGTTTGCGTAGCTGGGGGTGAACAATTTGGCTATGTGGATTAAAATGATTATGGATATATCATGCAGAGTAATGTGAAGTAATAACCTTTCTTGGCTGATTTAAAAGGCGAGTGCGTGTCCTGAGCGTTGTTGCTGCATGCAAAACCGAAAGAGAACATATACATCATATATATATTATATATATATATATATATATTTCCACAAAGTGATCCTCGTATTTCGAAAGCGCTCTCCAGCGGGTGCTCAGCATAGGGGCCGGATCCTGGCCCTTATTCAATTTTATCAACAAAGGACGCGGCACTCTTGAGCAGGCTTTTGCTTGATTTATTTCTCGTATCACACTCCACCAACGCGTTTCAGCCTGACTCGGCTTTTCTCACGGTTAGTATGTCTTTCCTCACTTGCACTTTTATAATGCCCACCTCAGCCTTAAAGTGGCATTGTGGGAGTTGTAGTGTATTCAAAACATATTGAAAAAACGTTATACATATTTACAAGAAAGACATTGCCCGTCATGTCAGCTATTTACGATAATCATTGGTTTTTCATGTGGCATATTATGTGATCCATCTTAAACTTTGTATGTCTGTTCAATGTAATTCTATTATTCTCCCAGATGGACATACTGTTACCTGGTATAGTACCCTTGTTACTACTCTAGATGCATTCTAAATTTATGCATTCATAATTATAAAATCATTATTAGCGCATAAGTGCTTCCCATTAATGCGAGCAACATTTTTTATTTTTTTTATAAACATGTTACACTCTTTTAGTATATCTGGTATAGTACCCATCTATCAAGATGCATCTGAAATTGTTATGTCCATTTTTTTATAAGTGCAGCATTCTTACTCAAGATGTACAAAAAGTTCTTCATCATTGTTGAAGCCTCTGGGGGTCTTTGTTCTGAGTCTTATAATGAAGCGGGATTCCATTTGACGTAGCATTTTAACTCTGTCTCCACCACGTTCTCCTTGAGGTATCATTTTGATTCCGTAGTAGGTCATCGCCCTCCAATCACCTTTTTGGCATTTGCTCATATGTTTTGCTGTGGCATATGTTATATCACCATTCTTCACTGCACGAATATGCTCGAGGATGCGCTTTTTAAGCATACATGTTGTGCTGCCGATATATTTCATCTCACATTTGCACTCTATGATGTAAATTACAAATCTTGATGTGCAGGTAATATTTTGGTCGATGGTGATTGTATTTCCATTTGGTTCAATGATGGTGGCCACATTTTTTCCTATTTTGCAGGCTTTACATGAATTACATTTTCTAAAGCCTTTGTGTTGGTCTGTTAGCCAGTTGGTTTGTTGCTTTTCCTGGAAGTGGCTTCTGACAAGTAGGTCCCTCAGAGATTTAGTTTTTCTATAGGTAACTACTGGCTTTGCACCCAAGATTTTTCCTATGTCTGGATCACCCGAAATTAGATGCCAGTATTTTTTCATTTTGTTAATGATTCTTCCACTTTCTTTGCTGTATGTGGTTACAAATCGAGAAGCTCCTTGTTCTTGATTTTCATTGGCTTTGGTTTTTACAATCAAAGGTTCTTCTCTTGATTTGTTGTCAATTCGTCTTTTGCATTTTTTTAACGTCTTTTCATTGTATCCCCTCACTCTGAGTCTGCTTATAGTCTCCTGGATCTTTTTCTCTGCATCTTCTTCTTTCGAACAATTTCTTTTCATGCGCATGAATTCCCCATAGGGAATGCTGTTTATTAATGGTTTGGGGTGGAAGCTCGTCCCATGCAGGATGCTATTAGTTGCAGTCTTTTTCCTAAAAAGTGTTGTGTGTATTTGTCCATTTTCTATATAGATTTTGGTGTCTAGGAAGTCAATTTCTCTTTTGTTTATAGTACATGTAAATGATAAACCAACTTCATTCGAATTAATTTTTTGATAGTACTTCTGGAAGTCTTGCTCCGTTCCATTCCAAATGAGAAATAGGTCATCTATATAGCGGACCCATAAGATGATCCGCTCGAGATCATCCTGATTGTCTGTGCTCCATGCTATGGTCCTTTCCCACCACCCCATTGTGATGTTCGCATAATTTGGGGAAAAAGAAATGCCCATAGCTGTTCCACACTCTTGCTTGAAGAGCTCTTTGTTAAAAAGAAAAATGTTATTAGTGAGACAAATTTCTATCATCTTGAGGACCATTTCTGTGTGGTCAAGTTCTGAAACGTTTCGTTGTTTCAAAAAATGTCTGCAGGCTGTTAGTCCTATGTCATGCCTGATGGACGTATATAGTGATACAACGTCTATTGTGACTAGAAGATATTGTTGGCTTCATGTTATTCCAGTCAAGATTCTAAGGAAATCTCCTGTGTCTCTTAGATACGAACTCATATTTTGTGCAATTGGTGCCAGAAATCTATCCACATATTGAGACAAATTTTCATAGAGTGAGTTGCAAGAGGAGACTATGGGTCTCCCAGGTGGGTTTACGAGCGTCTTATGTATTTTTGGCAAAAAGTATATACATGGTATCACTGGAAAATCCTTACTTAAAAATTTCCTTTCATCATCACTGATGAGATTTTTCTCATACCACTGCTGCAGATATTGGTTCAAGTCCATCGTCATTTTGTTTATTGGGTTATTTTGTAATCGACAGTAATTGGAAACATCATTTAATTGCCTTAGTGCTTCTTGGATGTAATCTCTTGTATCCATTATCACATTATTTCCTCCTTTGTCGGCGGGTTTTATTGTGATTTCTTTATTTTCCACCAAACTTTCAATCGCTTTTCTCTCCTTGGTTGTTAAGTTCTCTCTTTGATTCAGATTTCGTATTTTGGGCATCCTTTCCAGTTCTTCAATTATTGCATCTGAAAAGAGATCGATTTTATTGCCAGGGGATAATACAGGGCAATATTTTGATTTTTTTCTTTAGTCCACTCTCTGGTCTTTTGTTCGTTTCTATATTCAGATGCTCGAGTATTTCTTTTTCCGTCATTGCTTCATCTTCCAGGTCATACAAGATGTCAAACATATTTTTTAGATCAGACATTTGATCTATCGTAATGGCAGGATTGTCAGTGTTTTCTGGAGGTATATTTTCGCTTTGTGTAATTCCTCCTTTATTGGCATGAATTTTAGCTAATTTCAGCTTGCGAATATATTTATATAGATCTATTCGTACTTGTGTGTAATTAAAATGTGATTCTGGAAAAAATGATAGTCCTTTATTTAACAATGATATTTCTTCTTGTGTTGGTTGATATTGTGAAATATTCACAATTAAGTTGACATTCTCTATTTCCGGTTGCGCAATGGATACTGTTTTCTTTCGTTTGGCCCTTCTTGTTTTTCTTGTGCTTGCGAGGTGTTTTTTGTCCCTCTTCCTCGGCCTCGGTTTGCGGCTCTTCCTCGACCTACCCCTCTCGTTAGAGTCTTGTCCAGGTTCATCAGCCGCATCTCCTCTAAAAAAGTTGTCTTAGATGTTCCACTTGCGTCCCTTGGTGTCTCACTTTCACTAATGTCCGATTCACTTGTGCTTACTATTATTGGCTTAGAATACTGCATTGGATAGTTCTTTTTTAAGGTGTCAAAACGTCTTGCAAATGTTAAAATTCTGCCTTGTAAATAGTCTTGCTCATCTCGTTTGAATTTTCTTTGTTTTCGCTCTTGTATTTCAATTTCATATTTTTCAAGCCTGGTATCCATTTCTTTTCTTAATTTTGAAACTTCTTCTTGATTTGGCTCATTCTTTAAAATTTCTTCCATTTCTTCTAGTTTTTTTGTGACTTCAATTACATCAATTCGGGCATGCTTAATCAATATTTGCATCATATTAAGAGAGCATTGCAAATTGTTCTCAACCCATTCTTCCAGCAGCTCTACTTTAGTGTCTGGGTGTGTTGGCATAGTAAAAATCCTTAGCCCTCTGGGAACACGCTTTACTTCAATATAGTTTTCCAGTGCTATAATTTCCCAACTCTTATTTACCTCCTTCTTGTACAATCTTTCCATTTGGTTCACTTGCTGCTTTAGGAACGTGTTAGTTGTATTTTGTGAATTTTCTGTACTTGTCCCTGCTTTATCACTTCTGTCTCCAGTTTTAAACATTGAAGCAGCTTTGGACGCTCGTTTAGCTGCTCGAGCCTCCATGGTATTGATTTTCTTTCTCCTGACTGCGCTTCACTATAAGTGTGTTACTGATACTTTGTTGCAATTTATCCGCCCGGTTACTTCAAGCTTCCTTGCTCGAGCCGACTGTGTTTTGTCACCACCCGTATTGTATACGTGCCTGGTTTCACTCCACCAACACAATCGGCCACTTCGAATCACTGCTAACTGTTTCAGCACACTGCCACTCACCTCACCGGGAGACTCCCGTTTTGACGGCGTCCTCCGACTCCGTCATGCGGCGCTCCACCCGGAGATGATTCTTCGTGTTTTTTGCTACAGTTGCAATGCAGCGATCCGGGCGCTTTCAAACAAAGTCAATTTCCACAAAGTGATCCTCGTATTTCGAAAGCGCTCTCCAGCGGGTGCTCAGCATAGGGGCCGGATCCTGGCCCTTATTCAATTTTATCAACAAAGGACGCTGCACTCTTGAGCAGGCTTTTGCTTGATTTATTTCTCGTATCACACTCCACCAACGCGTTTCAGCCTGACTCGGCTTTTCTCACGGTTAGTGAGTCTTTCCTCACTTGCACTTTTATAATGCCCACCTCAGCCTTAAAGTGGCATTGTGGGAGTTGTAGTGTATTCAAAACATATTGAAAAAACGTTATACATATTTACAAGAAAGACATTGCGCGTCATGTCAGCTATTTACGATAATCATTGGTTTTTCATGTGGCATACTATGTGATCCATCTTAAACTTTGTATGTCTGTTCAATGTAATTCTATTATTCTCCCAGATGGACATACTGTTACCTGGTATAGTACCCTTGTTACTACTCTAGATGCATTCTAAATTTATGCATTCATAATTATAAAATCATTATTAGCGCATAAGTGCTTTCCATTAATGCGAGCAACATTTTTTATTTTTTTTATAAACATGTTACACTCTTTTAGTATATCTGGTATAGTACCCATCTATCAAGATGCATCTGAAATTGTTATGTCCATTTTTTTATAAGTGCAGCATTCTTACTCAAGATGTACAAAAAGTTCTTTGTCATTGTTGATGCCTCTGGGGGTCTTTGTTCTGAGTCTTATAATGAAGCGGGATTCCATTTGGCGTAGCATTTTAACTCTGTCTCCACTACGTTCTCCTTGAGGTATCATTTTGATTCCGTAGTAGGTCACCGCCCTCCAATCACCTTTTTGGCATTTGCTCATATGTTTTGCTGTGGGAAAAGCCGAGTCAGGCTGAAACGCGTTGCTGGAGTGTGATACGAGAAATAAATCAAGCAAAAGCCTGCTCAAGAGTGCTGCGTCCTTTGTTGATAAAAAAAAATATATATATATATATATATATATATATATATATATGTACTTTGAAAAAAACAGAGATTAAAGTAATTTTAAAGTTAGACATTCAACAGTTATGGCAATTATGGTTAGCAAAGCTAACTATAATTTGCGCCCCAGCCGTGCACTGTTTATGACGTCACATATTACATCATTCATGACATGTTCTATGACATCATTTATGACATCACTGATGACATCCCAAATGACATCCTTAATGACATCACTGATGACATTGTGCTAGATTTGTTTATAGTTTACATAGGGGCAGGTAACTACCATATTACTTCTCTACCTAGTTAAGTACAGCCTGTGTCCAGCTAATGGGTGTAAGTGTTTAATGTGCATGTGCTCCTACTGCACCTTAGGCATGTAGAGGTATTGAAAACAGTATAAATCTTTGTATTGAAGACCAGCTCTGTGTGCAGGTGATAGCTGACGACTTGTGTTGAGTATGTTCCACACAGGTTTTTTGGCTCTGTAGGAAAACTTTTCAACAGGGCAACGATTTCTGTAAAACATATAAAATATTGTAAGGAGCCTTGGGATATTAGACAGAATTGTCTCAGCTTGGCAATTTCTACATAACATGGAAGACTATATGCACCAGGTACTAACCTATGTTTTGCTTCAGAAGATGGGTTATCTGTAAAGTTTGCACCACAGTATGAAGGCTGCAGGTAGTATGATCTTGAGCACCTTCAGATCTTGGTTATTTTAGGTAAATAGTGACTCTTTCGAAAAGTTTAGCATAGAGTGTACACTGTTCTTAGTAGATACTTTTTAATACTTTGTGGTGTATTTCACATGAGAGTTTCACTGTGTGCAAACAGTGTAGTACAGAGTATATTCTCTCCATAGAGTAAACAGTATTAGCAGTACCCTCCTTTCTACTGATATCCACTTCATTTCTCAGTGTAGGTTCAGTGATTGTCAGGAGTTTGATAGAGGTAAAGACTGTCCCTACTTAGTAGGGCATTAGTTATGTAACAGGCTTGAGTATGTGGAGGAACTTGGTTTTCCCTGAATAGGTGCATATAGATTGAACAACGTGTGCAGGATAGGCTACCATTTCATCTGTGGTTTATAGTCAACATGTACTTGGCTACCCATGAAGTGTATGGTACAGGGTCAATGTTGCACATAATATAACACAAGCTTGCTTTACCTATGGGGTTTGTATGTATGATAGCAGTAATGGTGCTTCATGTTTCTCTGAGCTATTTTGCATTACTTTAATTGTTCTAATAATATACACGTTTATAGAGCAATGTGTGCAAAAGAAGCTTGGATGATGTCATCAGTGATGTTTTCAGTGATACATCAACAATGTCATTTGAGATTTCATCAGGTATGTGATAAATGATGTCAGAGAATGTCATGAGTGATGTAATATGTGAGGTCATAAGCAGTGCATTGCGAGTAGTTCCAGTAGTTTGCAAGGCTTAACTGCAGTGGTATGAGAAGGGCTCTTGGTGTCCTCAACATATAAACATGTTCATTGCCGACACAAAGAATTGCTCAGACTTCTCCAGTATACAGGAAATCAGTTTATTGGCTTCCCTGATGCGTTTCAGCTTTCGCCTTGGTCACAGGTCAAAAGGTGAAGCAGTCCTAAACATCTATAGGTAAATGCAATGTATGTGGAATGTGAAAACGGCTCAAATGAAAACATGGTCCCATGTTAGTGACTAAGGTGGATGCTATATTAAAATATCATTGAGCACAAAGCAATGTATATGTAGTAGTGAATAATAGTACATATTTCACATGCAAAACGTCTACATGCCAGTTTGATAATTAACATTTCTTCACAGCGACTCAATGCTATATTAACGCACAGCAGAACGTATGATTCGTTCCAATTGTATCACTATGACAATCACAGCAATCTAATCAGATAAATGCAGATTGGCCAATGCACCCTGTCCTATGCAAACTTAATGTCTGTAATGCAAGGCTCAAAGATCCTGAAGTCTGTCGTGCTCAGAACCCAACCTATAAATCACTTAACTAGCAAAGTAGCTATAAATGTTGTGGGATAACATACCAGTTGTATACAGTCAATGTCGGGTTGTGTTAATATGCCAGTTCCATCTACCGAAATTGCAATCTAGCCATGTAAGCATTTTCATGATTGGGCTTTAGAGCATGCATTGGTCCACTCCTACCCTAACGCAATGTCCGTTACGGATTAGTTACACAAATATGCCTCCATGCAGTTAAATAGGATCCTGTGATACACATCCCGCCCATGTGAGCCCAGCCCAGTCATACTCAGTTAGTTGTTCCCAAACTAATTCCTTCTCTAGCCCATGTGGGCAAGTGCATTTTACAGTTCTTTGCGCTGCTGGTCAGATAGTGGGGTGATCTAAAACGATGATAAGTAGTTCACTCAGATGGCTACTCTCAACTTCAAGCAGTGCAGACACCTAGATGAAAAATAAAATAAAAATTGGGGTTAAAATCAATTCATAATCACCTGCTTAAACAGTACTACAACGTACTTCCTTTCCCATAGCCAGAAAGAAAGAAACAGCAATATCCTATCAACAATAAAAGACTATCATCCCAAAATTCTGGACATATTTTCACTGGAATTCAATCCCAGAAGGGTCAGAGTGTCGAAATCAATTAAGTACCTGGATTCAAGTACCTTCAATTTCTGTTCTCTGTTACCACCCCTCATACCTGGTTCCACAGTATCAATAACAATGAACTTCAGGAGTTTCTCATCTTGAAAGTGAGTCTCAAAGACGTGACATGCCACTGGGTAGTGCTTGTCATTATGACGTATCGGCCACATATGTTCCATTACACTTTTTTAGGTCATGTGGATTGTGCTGCCGATGTACATCTTGTCACAAGGTCAAATCAAACCATAAACACAGTAGGTAGTGTTGCAAATGAGCCTCTTCCTTATGGTATACTCCCTGGATGTATTGGGAATCTGGATCATAGAATAATCCATGCTACCTTTACATGCCTTACATTTCCTGTAACAAGAGATCCCCACTCTGCTCACATTGCCCTTATCAATGGCAAGAGAATTAACCTGGTTGTGGCTAAGGGACCTGTCCATTCGGGACCGACATCTTCTAAAAGTGATTTGGGGGCTTAAGTGTAGATGTTCACATAGTGTCTCGTCCGTCTTCAGTATGTGCCAATGTTTGTTGAAGCTGGAACGTATGTTGAAGGCCTGATTGGAGAAAGTGGCGAAAAAACACAGACTCTCAGTGTCACCAGCACCCTCTCTCTGAATGTAGAACCCATGGTCTCCCTTTCTTTGGCTTAAGCTTACTCAGTGCTACAATTACATTTCGCACAGAGTAGCTCACCATAGGGGATGCTGCATATCAGACTAGATGGTGAGCACTGGTAGCAAACAGGAGACTGTTACATGCCATGTCTTTGCCAAAAAGTCAGGTTTAAAACTTGTCATTTTTGACAATAACCTCAACATCCAGGAACTCAATAATAGATTTACTGATGTGGCTCTCAAAATGTAGATTGTACTCAGGGCCGGACTGGCCATAGCGGGCACCAGGCATTTCCCCGGTGGGCTGCTAGTGTGGGGGCCGGTTTGGGGCCCCTGGGGGGCCGTTTTTGTTACCAGGGGCTGGAAATATTGCCCCCCTGTAACAAAATCGGCCGAAACCGGCCCTAGCAAACAGCTCAGCCACACCCCCCCACACCCACACCCCCTTGGGGGGGGCGGCCGAGCAGTTTGCCAGTGCTGATTTGGTTCCCAGTCTGGCCCTGATTGTACTCATTCTAATTGAGTTTGCTAATGAATTCTTTAGCAGAGCTCTCCTCATCCTTTCAGGTTACAAACATATTGTCTATAAATTTAGTCCTTGCAACCACTCGGTTGTCAATCTCAAGTCGATGGACACCTGCTTCTCCCACCAGCTCTTGAACAAGATCGCATTGCTGGGAGCGAAGCATGTGCCCATCATCTGCCAATACAGCTGATCATCAAAAATGAAGAAATTATTAGTTAAAGACTAATAGATCATGTCGAGAATCATTTCTGAATGGAGTAAAAGAGATACAGATCCCGCCCTCAGAAACTGCCTGACTGCTGTGATGCCAGGGTCCTTGCGGATGCTTGTGTACAAGCTGCTGACATCAAGAGTCACAAGTGTGCATTCATCCTCCCAGTGTACATCATCTATCATAGTGAGGAAGTGATTGGTATCTCTGAGATAAGCAGGTAGTGCAACTACAAAAGGTCTCAGGTAATTGTCTATGTAACGTGATGTATTCTCCGGTAATGAGTCTATCGAGGAGACAATGGGACTCCCCGGTGGACTGACTGGGTCTTTGTGTAGTTTAGGTAAGAGATATAAGATCAGAATCTTGGGATGTGTGTTCTTCAGGAATAAATATTCTTCCCATTCAAGTAACCCTCTATCCCTCCACTCAACCAACATCTCCCCGTGGCGTGCATTGCACCTGGTGACTTCAGTCCTGTTGGGTAAATGGTAACATGTTGTATCACTGAGCTGTCTCATGCCCTCTGCCAGGTATTTACTTTTATAGAGCATCACCACATTCCCACCCTGATCAGATTGATGAATCATGCTAAAGGGGTCAGCGCATAAGCTCTCAATGGCTGCATATTCGGTGTGGGTAAGATTGTTCCTAGATCTACAGGATGATCAATACCTGATTTATTTAAGGTCTTAAATCACCCCTTTCTCAAACACCTCTATTGCATCAAAATGAATCATGGGTAAGAAAGTAGATTTTGGTTTAAAATCCCTTGGGCAGTAGGACCCCACATCAATATCAAAATTCATGAGGTTCAAGAAAGGGTCATCATGATAGGTGGGTTCAGCATCATGAGTGGACAGTGCATTCAATGTCTCAGTGTCACCAATGTGTAGATTACTTGAGATGGGAGGAGCATTAGAAGGAAGTGGTCTGGTCGATTGGGTATGAAACCACTTCTTAAGTTTCAACTTATGTAGAAAACAGAACAAGTCAATTCTAGTTTGTGTGTAGTTAAGATTGGTCGAAGGACAGAAAGAAAGCCCTAATGACAGAAGTTCAGTCTCCTCTCTGGTCAATATGCGTGGAGAGAGATTTACCACATTAATGATTTGGCTTGTTTACTCCTTGCTGTCAACCCACCAGGCTCTCTTTCTTCTTTTCTTGAGTCTTTTCTTTGTGTGTTTGTTCCTCTTTTTTTCCCTCTCTTCCCTCTCCCTCTGTTCCTCCGAACATTTTGTTGCAAGTGTTGCTCTGTTCTTCCCTGGTTGAGCAGTTGAAACTTCTTTAAGAAAATTCTTCTGGTGTACATTAGTCAGAAGCCCACAGGCTAATGTGGTCTCAGAAATATCAGATAGATTCCCATCTCAGAAGTCACTTTCCTCTGGCTCAGAAAACATTTGACGGTCTTTGGTAGGAGGGGGTTCACTCTGTTTACTTTCCTTGAACAGATGGTCGCATTTCTCCTGAAAAGTCAAGGTTTGTCCAGACCGATAGTCTTTAAAGTCACGGAAGAACTTCTGCAGCTTCTTGCCTGTGATCTCATCTTCTGTTTTGGCTAGATGAATATTTAAACTTTTCATAAATTCATCAAGCGTTTCTTTAGACACCATCTCGGTTAATTCTGTCATAAGTGCAATAATTTTTGACACGAGTTTGGTCCAATCTTTTAAAACGTACTTTACTAAGATTCTCATCATGGTCATTCAGCATTCACAGGAATTGTAACAAATATATTCTTTTGGAGGGATTCAGTCTCCCACCACGTCACCAATTCTTGCTTTTGTAGTTTCTCCAATCTCTCAAACATTGTTTGAATCTTGATCTTGTCACCAAGGCTTTTGGTTGTGCTGCTGGTACTGCTGCCAGATATGTTTTGGGTGAAAAACAGTTTGTTGGCAGTCTCTTTCCTTCTGGCTCCCAAACTTGAAGCTATGATCGATAAAGCTGTTGCAGTGTAGGACAATATTGCTGCATACTTGTGCTGTTAATCACTAGGACGTTTTGGCACCTCAATTGTAACAGCTCCGCTTCCATGTCTGACACGCAGGCACACTGGGAGTTTGGTTACCAAGGAAAACAAAACTGCACTTACTGCATACTCCAGAGAACTCCAACCAGGTTCGCTGACTCGATTGCGGTCTCTTTTTTCCCGGTAAGATACGATCTGCCTCCTGCCGGCACCTGCTCCTCTGGTACTGCTTGCGTTCTCTCGGCATCACCACACCAGCCAGGGGGGTAAATCCTCTCAATTGGACAACTCTGTTCGCTTGTGTGCTCACAGCCGCCATTCGAAACGGATCTGTTCTGCGTGTCTCCTCAGCTCACCAGGGAAGGGGACGTGGACAGTGCGGTCAGCTTCCAAACTTTTAACAACACCAGCACATAAGTTCCCAGAGTTTGCGAGGCTTAAATGCGGCAGTCTGAGATGAACTCTGGGTGCCCTAAACATATAAACAAGTTATTTGCCAACACAAAGAATTGCTCAGACTTCTCCAGTATGCAAAAAAACTGTTTATTGGCTTCCCGACGTGTTTCGGCTTTCACCTGAGGTCATTTGAGATGTCATCAGTGAATTCATCAGTGATGTCACTTTCCATGTCATGAGTGATGTAATATGTGATGTCATAAACAGTTCTTTGCAGGGCATAAGTTATAGTTAGCTCAGGTAATTTTAACTTCTGAATTACAATGGTTTTGTACGAATGAAATCTGAGCTAATTATAACGTCCCTGTAACCTTTTGTTTGTTTTTTTCTAGTGGATTTCTAAGGTTTTATTAATTTTATTCCCTAACTATAATGTTAATGTTGTTTTTTAATGTGAATTTCTGTGTTTTTTTTCATTCTATTTTGGACAGAGTTCGCGCAGTTCCACGTACCGAAAAAACTCTGCCGTGCTCCGCGGAGTTCCGCAAGTGGCAGAATGAGGTAAATTGCGCTGCTCATGCTGATTTTTAGTACCAGGAGTTTCTCCTGTGCTGTAAAATCAGCGTGTAAATCACCATCCTGATCAAGTGATCAGGATAAATCCGCGAATCTAAATCAGCAGATTTCGCCAAAAATTCTATAAATTCCTTTAAATATTTACACCCCTCCATTTTCATTAATGACATCAGTGTGAACATATTTACAAGTATATATAAGGCACCCTATATCTGTGTTTCAAGGAAGTTACCCATTTTATGAGTTTTGTAATCCGTGAATCTTCGGACCGGATTTGCAAATTCAGCCAATGACACACCTAAACCTTCCCTTTTGATTGGATAAATTAGGACCCAACCCATGTACATGGAAAACCACACCCAAAAACAGTTAGTTCTCTAGTGAAGTCTCTAGAAAGAGGATTGATGACCAGTGGTGCTTTGCTTTCAGAGAATGGCTGAAGCTACATCTTCGGTCCAGTATAAACATCCGCAAGCTATTGAGGATGGGGAGGAAAATACACCACCTTGAAGTAATATCTGGAAGCACTTTACAATACCTTCTGGGGGAAAGAAGGTAACAGCAAAATATGTGCAGGGCAATATTTGCGGAAAGCAGTTATCCAGAGGCACTGCAAAAGAAGTATTAACATGGTACAAGTTCCATGTGGAAGCACTTAATAACTATTCATGAAAGGGTCTACAACCGGATGATGCGTGAGAAAGCAGGTGCAGCAGGACAGTCCACCTCTACACCACCCTTGGGAGAACCATTATCAGCTGCAGTCATTACAATACCAGCTGCCTTCGAAGAAATGTGTGAGATGCTTACTCACTGTGCTGAGTGCAACATGCTTGATGCTGTAAAACTATCCTCTGTTGGTGCATCCTTGAATACTGTGAAGAAGCATCGCTGTAAGTTATTTTTTTTTCTCCCATTACCAAGTAATATTTTTTGAAGACTGAAGCGAGTTGCTTCTTTGCATTTCCGAGCCATACCCTGTTCCCTTTTGTTCCAAAAATAAAAAGAAGAAAAAATTAAAAGACTGTAAAAAACCCTTATAGAAACAAATGGTTCTTTTTAGAACCCCCATCTGGTCAAACAAAGAGCTAACTCTGTGTTTTTAATGTATCAGTTACCATATCAGTGTGAGACTGGGTGTGTCAGTCTGTGCATCAGTGTGTGCCAGGATGTTGTATTGGATGCATTAATGTTTGGCTGGGTGTATCAGTGTCTGCATTGATGTATGCCTGGCAGTGTCAGTGTATGCACTAGCATGTCCCTGGGTGTGTCAGTGTATGCATTAGTGTGTGCCTGGATGTGTTATTGGATACATTTGTGTTTGGCAGGGTGTGTCAGTGTCTGCATTGCTGTATGTCTGGGTGTTTCAGTATCTGCACTGGTAAATCCCTCGGTGTGTCAGTGCGTGTTTCAGTGTGTTCCTGGGGGTGTTATTGGATGCATTAGTGTTTGGCTGGGTGTGCAGTGAATGCATTGGTATGTCCCTGGGTGTCTCAGTGTATGCATCAGTGTGTGCCTGGCTGTGTTATTGGATGCATTAATGTTTGGCTGGGTGTGTCAGTGTCTGTTTGTGTGTATGTCTGGCTGTGTCAGTGGCTGCACTGGTGAATGCCTCAGTGTGTCAGTGTATGCATCATTGTGTGCCTGGGTGTATTATTGGATGCATTTGTGTTGGCTGGCTGTGTTAGTGTCTGTATTAGTGTGTGGTTGGGTGTGTAACTGGCTGTATTAGTATGTAGATGGGTTCTTGAGACACTGTATCAGTGTTTGGCTGAATTTGTAAGTGTTTGTATTGATATGTGACTGAGTGTCATTGGTTGTATGAGTATGTGTCTAGGTGTGTCAGTTTCTGCATCGGAGTGGGGCTGGGTGTGTCAAGGGTTGTATCAGTGTGAGCCTAGGTCTGTCAGTGGCTGTACTGGTGAGTGACTGGATGTGTCAGTGACTGCATTGGTGTGTACATGGATTTGACAGTCTGTGTGTGGTTTTATCAGTGTGTGGCACAGTGTGTGAGTAGGTGTATTGGTGTATGTGTGTATTAGTGGGTATATCAGTGTATAACTGGGTATATGAGTCACTGTATCAGTGTGTGGCTTGGTGTGTAAGTGTGTGCGTGTGTGAATGGATGGCTGTATGGGTGTATGAGTCTGTGTAAGTAGCTGTTTGCATTTGTAACTAAGTGTGTGATTGACTGTATGAGGTTTTGACTAGGTGTATGAGTGTATGTGTGGGTGTGTCAGTACCTGTTTGAATGACTCTATAGGTGCATGAGTTCATGTATGAATACCTCTATGGGTGTGCGTGTACCCACAACTAAAATTAGTAATACACACTTTTATAAGTTTGAAAATGCATTCTATTAACACAGTACAATACAATTTAAACCAAACAATCAACAGATAAACATAACCCATTTAACTCTTTACAAATACACTTTTGTACCAAGTACTTCAGGAGGCACAAAACAAAGTGATGTCTGGAAGCATATTACAATACTGTGAAGAGAAAAGAAGGTTACAGATAAATTTGTATACTGTAATGTTTGAGGCAAGTAGTTATCCAGGGGCACAACAAACAATTATTTACATGGGACAACTTCCATATGGAAGCACTTAAAAACAATTCCAGAAAGGGGCCACAACGAAATGATGCGAGAGAAACCCGGTGCAGCAGCACAGTCCACCTGTGCAGCACCATTGGGAGAACCACCATCAGCTGCAGTCATTATAATACCACCTGCCTTCAAACATTTAAGTGAGATGCTTACTCACTGTGCGAAATGCCACATGCTTGTCACTGTACAAATGTCTTCTGTGGGTTTATTTTTCCTTTTTTACTGTTCTCAGGTTCGATACCCATACACCAAAAGTGATGTACTGTTGACAGAATCATAATTGAACAGTGGGGAAAAACATTCATAAAGATTGTAGAAAAAAACCTGCATACTATGTATATGTAAGTAATTACAGTACAGAGAAATTTAAGAAAACCAACTTGGTTCCTAACTCTGAGCTGTGCAGAATATCCATGGGGTGACTTACTTGACTTTCTGAGACAAGCAAACTGTAACATTAAAGGAATCAAATTCTAGACAGTAGGAGAACTTTGCTGTTTGGATATGGCAAATGTTTGCAGGTACTTTAAGCAGAGATTTCAAACAATGCTGTCCTTCATCTGCAACAAATAAATCCATCTCTTGGAGAAATGACTGATTTCTTTGTGCAAAAAGAGTACCAAGCAAGATGTGGTCCTCATATTCATATGCTATTCTGGGTAAATGATGCACCTACATTTGGAACCGATACTGATGAGTCTGTACTTTCTTTCACAGAACAGGATATTACATGTAGCATTCCAAAAGACACTGAGGAAAAAGCATAAATCAGCAAGTACTACATTTCCAATCACATAGATGTGGAAAGTACTATCATCACAAATATGTTATTATTTTCTTAGCTCCCCATTGAACCTTCATGTATTTCACAGTCTGAAGCCAGTTGCTTTTTCCCAGTTCTCTGTGAAAAAAAATGAAAAAGTATAAAACTGTTTGAAAAACCTTCTTAAAAAACAACAATACTTTTTACAAACATTTCAAAAGTACCCCACAAACTCCTGCCAGGACTGGTACCGCAGTTTCTGACTTCCCCCGAATCTCAACCTGTGCTCCCTGGGGTGTCATCAGGGCCTCCTTTATGGTGGGATACCTCAACCTCTTCCCCTTCTCTACAGTGGTGTAACAAAACTTGAAGAGGCCCCCCTGCAAAGGACATAGAGGGCCCCCCTCCAGACTCATTCAGGAGCTCTTCTGCCAGGGTACTGTGCTGAGGGGGCCCCCTGGAGCTCTGACCCCCCCTGCACTGCAGGGGCTACAGGGGCCTTTGATATGCCACTGCTTCTCTAGGGCTAGTAGGTTGTCCCTCCCAGCACCAGGAATATGACTCCAAAGGCCAGCTATCCAATTCTTCTCAGAGATCCTCTGTACCTGTAGAGCTACTTCATATGTCTGCAACCCACCATCCTGGAAAGGAGCGGAGATAGTCCCCATCCATAAAAAGGGTAGTAGGGAAGATCCAGCAAACTACAGGCCTATAAGCCTGATAGATGTTTTGCAGAAGGTCTTTGCCAAACAAATTTTAACTAGGCTCACTGACTGGATGGCAGAAGGAAATGTTCTCTCACCATGTCAGGCTGGCTTTAGAGAAAAAATTAGCACATTAGATCAAGTTTTTAGATTGATGATCATATGCTGGAAATAAACAAGATTAAGATCTAGCCACCTATATGTCGCCTTTATTGACCTAAAGGCGGCATTTGATTCTATTCCAAGAGCTCAGTTGTGGGAATCCTTACATCGACTGGGTGTACCTGATAAGATTTTAACCCAAATTATTAGGTTACATGAAGATAACTACGCCAAAGTGCGATGGGGCAAAGGAAGAGATCCCAGTCAAGAGGGGAGTGCGTCAGGGCTGTGTCCTGGCGGCGACTCTCTTCCTCTTGTACGTAAATGATCTGGTCAAACACCTTCAAAGCTGTATGCATGACTCACCAAAACTGGGAGGTAATCACATCTGCGCCCTAACATTTACGGACGATACCTTCTTACTGTCCCAAACATCTAGCGGCCTACAGAATCTGCTTCATAGCCTTAATGAATATTGTAAGGTGAAAGGACTCGAGGTGAATCCTACAAAAACTAAATACAAAACTAAATACATGACTATAAGGCCCCATAGAAGTTTCAAGAACAAATTGTACTTGAATGGGACAGAGCTAGAACGTGTATCCAATTTCACATATCTGGCGGTCACTTTGGACTCTAAACTTTCCTGGGCCCCACAGATAGAGAAGTCAAAGGCTATTTTAACACAAAACTCTATCCCCATTGTAAAAAAACAATTTGCAACATCCACCAAAGCCATTTCTCCTGCTCTGGAAGTATACAAGGCCAGAGCCCAAACTGCAGCTCTATATGGTGCGGAGATTTGGGGAATTGGCACTCTTAAATCCTTAATTACTGCTGAAAACAAAATTCTGAGAATGTTTGTTGCCCTTCCCCAACATACACCACTGACACCCTTGACTAACGATCTGGGTATTCAACGCATCGAGCCCCTAGCAATTTGGAGAACTTTGGCGTTTTGGATCAGAATTTGGTCAACACAAGAGCTAGTAGTGTATAGAGAGTCACTTATTGAACTCCTAGCTCTTGACACCCAAGTTTCTTTCCCTTGGCTGATTCATATTAGATCATGGTTTTCAGACCTAGGATTGAAAAGATACTGGGTGAACCCATGCTTGCTGACTGCTGATTCAAAGCGCGAAATTAAACTCCTATTCTGGCAGTTTGTTGAGAATATAGTAATTTCTTCCAGGTCTCATGGCAGACTAACTGCACAATTCCTTCAATTCAAAACGACACCCCACTTCGAGACGTTTTAGATGAGATTGAACCATTATTGGCAAAGTGCTTATATCTAAAATTCAGATATGGTATATTACAACTAAATAGTTTTGTTGCCAAATGGTCAATGTCAAAACACAAGGAGGGGGAGTCTCAGTGTACCTTATGCAGAATGGGGGTTGATGAAGACATTGCACATGTTATGTTTTTTGCCCGGCTTACAAACCAGCAAGAAGTAAATGGATAAAACCAATAGCCAGGTGTCTCAGTGTAAGGAGAATGAACGACATGTTGAGAATATTAAAAACCGATAACTCTCGTTTAATAGTTTTTGCCCTCAGCCAATTCCTACTGGCTGTTAATTTTATAAGGGGGAAGGGAGGGAAAAATTATAATTTTTCAGTTGGTTGCCTAAACTATGCACCGAGCAGGAGGTAATGTTGTTGAATCTGGTAAGAACAATCTTGATTAAGATTATAGAAGTATACATATTTTAATCAAGAACAAACGTTACTGAAATAGCTTCGCTTCTGTGTAAAACTTGAAGTATTTTTTCTCACCTGTTCCATATTGTATGGGCTCATATATTTTAGTAATGACCCGATGATTTTAACAAATGACAGCTCTTTCCCAATATATGAATTATACAGAATTTTTTTCTTGGAATTTTAAATCTTCCCTGTTTCTCTACTATCTTGGATATAAATTCACCCTAGCCAATGGTCGAGTTCAATGGTAGAGTATAAGATTTTGCTCCATCAAACATGTATTGTATTTGCACCTTGAGGAACCTGATATTAATATAGAACAAGCAATATTTTAATTTGATTACATTGCACATGCACTTTATAAACGGGTTACCCCCAGATTATTAAGACCAAATGATGGAATTTATCTAGACTTAAAATGAATTGTAAAAACCGTATGTATATAGACCTGATGAAGTGAATAGTGGAGGAATGTTTTTTTAAATATTTTCTTCTCTATGTATTGCATTTTACTGTTCTTTTACTTTCATGGCCTTTTAGGCCGAAATAAAGTATTTTTTTAAAGCAAGTACTACATTTCCAATCACATAGATGTGGAAAGTACTATCATCACAAATATTTTATTATTTTCTTAGCTCCCCATTGAACCTTCATTTATTTCACAGTCTGAAGCCAGTTGCTTCTTCCCAGTTCTCTGTGAAAAAAAATGAAAAAGTATAAAACTGTTTGAAAAACCTTCTTAAAAAACAACGATACTTTTTACAAACATTTCAAAAGTACCCCACAAACTCCTGCCAGGACTGGTACCACAGTTTCTGACTTCCCCCGAATCTCAACCTGTGCTCCCTGGGGTGTCATCAGGGCCTCCTTTATGGTGGGATACCTCAACCTCTTCCCCTTCTCTACAGTGGTGTAACAAAACTTGAGGAGGCCCCCCTGCAAAGGACATAGAGGGCCCCCCTCCAGACTCATTCAGGAGCTCTTCTGCCAGGGTACTATGCTGAGGGGGCCCCCTGGAGCTCTGACCCCCCCCCCGCCCTGCAGGGGCTACAGGGGCCTTTGATATGCCACTGCTTCTCTAGGGCTAGTAGGTTGTCCCTCCCAGCACCAGGAATATGACTCCAAAGGCCAGCTATCCAATTCTTCTCAGAGATCCTCTGTACCTGTAGAGCTACTTCATATGTCTGCAACCACCTGTCTACATCACCCCCTCCTTAAATTCAGGCACCAAGTCTCTTGGTATATGGACTCTTTCTTCTGCTCTGGACACAATAGTGGTGCTCCCACCATTTTTGCAAGACTCTAAGGGGCATATTCTCAAGGAGTCATCACCGATTTATCGGCACTTTAGCGCCGCAAAAGTGGCGATAGACTTATCGCCCTATTCACAAGCTGGTGCAAACTGCCGACATCGCCAGTTTTCCTGCGATAGCTGCCGCAAAACACATCGCCACGGATGAGAGCGACAACTAACGCTAATGATATGCAGAGTAGGCGTTCCCGTGCAAAAACACACGAAAACACCACTTCACGATATTCTCAACGACCAGCCAGATCTGCGATGCCAGAAAAAAACAGGCGATAAGGCGCGTTAGCAGCAGGGACTTAACACCTGCTTTTTACTGGTCTTAAGTAGGACAAAAACCTGCAGTACAAAGGGAGCCCAGGCCAGAGCCACATTTGAAGACCAACAGATGCCATGGAGCTACTAATCATGCAGCTTGGAGACCCAAGAGGGCCACAACACCCACCGCCACCACCCCCAGGACCACCCCACCCCAGATCACCACCGAGGCAGCGCAGAACAAGACAGCGGACCTTCCGAAAACGCATCAGCCTCACAGACTTAACGCCAGAGGATGTCATTGCCCACTACAGGCTCAAACGGACAACCATCCTCTGCATCATGACCCACATTGCCCACAGGCTGACGGTACCAACACAGCGGACAACCAACATCCCTCCGCAGACAAAGGTGCTGGCTGTGCTGCACCTGTTGGCCTCTGGTATCTTCCAACCAACAACTGCCTGAGGCGGAGGAGTCTCACAGCCAGCCCTATCAAAGTTCCTCACACCTGTCCTGAATGCCATCATCAGTTTCATACCCCAGCACCTTCACTTCCCCCACACTGCGCAGGAACAGCTGGAGACCAAGCAAGGCTTCTACGCCATAGCTGGATTCCCGCACGTGTTGGGGGCAATTGACTGCACACATGTCCTACTTGTGCCCCCTGCCGACACTGCACACAATTACCACAACAGGACGCACACGCATTCCATCAATGTGCAGGCAATAGTGGACCACCGGGGACTGTTCACCAATGTCGTCGCCAACTTCCCAGGCAGTGTGCATGATTCATACATCTTCCGACAGTCCATCATCAACCAGCGCTTTCAGGATGGCACCTATGGAAATGGACTGCTCGTTGGTAAGTACCAACGGAACACACCACACCACACACCTCAATTCCACAATCACACAACGCACAACTGTGGGAATGGACACGTAACAAAATCACATTCAACATGCCAACCAACATGCACACCTGCCAGACACGACAACACAAGTAACCGTGGTAAGAGGGGCCAGAAATGTGAACAAACCATACACTAAGGCACAGCCCCTCTGCCACACATTTGCGGAATGTGGGGAGAGGTGGGAACCACGATTGTGCGAAGGAGGCAATGGACCTATGAATAACAATGTACACAATGCCAAGTGTGGCGGTGATGTGCTGGACAGTCTTGAGTATGCAGAGCACAGACATGTCCATGTGGACACATACTGCTGGAGTCTGTAGTGTCGTGGACAGTGGACGCAACCATGTCATCACAGGCAGTGGGGAACACCTTGGACAAGTAGCCATGTCGGCCCCCTGTAAGCGTAAGCGTAGTGGGCAGGGCCGGCACACGCCAGTCCAGCGTAGGGGAGTGACTAAATAGGCCGGGGCTCAGGGAGTGGTTCACCTCCGGGACGGCCACCGAAGTAACTACTGCGTGTGGCTCTGTGTCTGCCATATCCTGACCATAGGCCTACACACACATGGCCGACCACCTACAACGGGCAAAGTCACACCGGCGACGAGGTGGCTACGTCCCACGCCACCCGGCGCACATCTCGTCATCGCCTGCAGTGGCGTGTCTGCCAGGGTGGCGTCCCTCACCCTGCCATGAGGCCGCTGTCGTGACTGTTGGTGCCTGCGCGATCCTGTGCACCTGCCGCACCCCAGCCCGCTGATCCCCAGACCCGACCTGCGCCCAGCGGTGAATGCCCGCCCCTGCGCACCCAGGCCACACTGCTCACCTGCTGCCACAGGCGTCTCTCCAAGAGGGCCCACCACGTGCCGGTGCAATCTCCAAGGCCGGGCTCCGCGAGCTTGGCAGCCTCCTCAGCCGATCGCTGGATTCTGCGCAACAGGCCCCCAGCGCACCCAGCGGCACTGCACCGTGGAGTTGCAAGTTGGCTACTGCTGCCTTCTGACCACACTGCGGTACAGCAAGTAACAGACACATCCTTTCCAGTCTGTCCCTCCAGGCCTCCTGCATCATCGCAGGCTGCACACCCGCTCAGCTCTTCCGGTGGGCCTACCTCAGTGCACCGCAAGTCATCGCCACGTGGCGGTTGGCCCGTGCCGGACACAGGGCCTCAGGTGCCACTAACTCAGTGCACCACAAGTCACCGTCCAGCCACCAGGCCTGCTGCATCATCACAGGCTGCACACCCGCTCAGCTCTTCCGGTGGGCCGAACTCAGTGCACCGCAAGTCATTGTCCCGAGGGGCTACCCCACAAGTCCGCCTCCAGTAGCCAACAGCATGTCCTCGGTAACGCCACTGGAGCCCTTCACAGTCACAGGGCCACCGGTAAGCCTGGGTAGATCATCTGGAGACGTACTCCTAAGCGCACGACATCCCAGCGCGGCGGCGGTGGTGCACGCGTGTGAGGAGTGCGGAGAAATGGCCCGGGGCTCTGGGCGTGGTTCAGTTCTGGGCTCTGGGCGTGGTTCAGTTCCGGCCTGGCCACAAAAGTGACTATGGCGTGTGTCTCCGTAGTAGTGTCTGCGCCACCCGGCCTGTAATCGACAATGTTGCAATGTAGCATGCACCAGGAGGGCGGCCTCGCCCGAATGAATTAATAAAGGAGCACGAGACCGCTCGGGGTCTCGGCTCATACATGCCAACTGTTGTGTGTGTATCTACATTACTGCAGCCTGAACCGAAGGCCTTGCCTCAATATCAGCGCGAGTTCAGCCAGGCCAGAACTCCACATCTGTGTCCGCCCTATCCTTACCATAGGCCTACACACATGTGGCCGCCCACCTTCAACGCCCAACATTACAGTCTTGCTGTCAGTCCTGCGGACATGCGCAGACAGGCATGACAATGGTGTGCCGTAGGAGTGCAAGTGATGCAACCGCGCAGCACACACAAGTAAATAGGCTCGGTGGGAGAGAGGAGCAACTGTGAGGCTACGTAATACACATTGTCCTACCACATTTGCAAGCAGCAATACATGGCTAACATGAATCTCAAGGTCGCACAAATCACACACCACGAAACTTGTATGTCTGCCAACACAGCATGCAGAACCACCAGTTAACACTAATCTCAATTACCTCTCACAGGTGATCAAGGATATGCACTCTGCCCGTTGATGATGACACCCCTCCGAAACCCGAACACCCCGGCCCAGAGGCAGTACAATGTGGCCCACAAACGCACCAGGGGCATTGTTGAACGCACATTTGGCGTGTTGAAATCACGTTTCAGGTGCCTGGACATCACCGGTGGAAGACTCTTGTACAGTCCAGAAATAGTGTGCAAGATGATCACTGCATGTTGCACAACATATGTGTACGCACCAATGCCCCATGGATCCAAGTCCCAGAAGCACCGGACGATGATGAGGAAGATGATGCAGGTGGACCACACCCCACTGCAGCCGCAGCAGGAATAGCCCGAAGGAACACAATCATCAACAATTTCTTCGCATGAGCACGTCACATTGTGACTGTCCACAGCAATCATGGCACACTACAAGATGACCACATGACCAGCATGTGCAAATAAAATCTTAGCAACACACATTCCCCGTGTGCATGTCAGTCCTCTGCATTAGCACATTACTCTGACGGGTGTAAGTGCAACATTGAGTGCTAACATTCGCATATGTTGCAAGAAGAGATGATATGTATGTCACCTCTGTACCGAGAGGCTGTTTAGGGCGTCACGTATTCGATATGCCATTCAGGGTGTCACAGGAAGTACGTCATGCCACTCATCAGCGTCCCACGTGTACATGAACATGACATGAAGGCCGGCATTGGTGTTCAGGAAAAGACAACAGGGTGCCATTTGTGGTCAGAGATGTACCTGCCTGATGCAAATATACACCCTGTGTGTCGAGTCCCACAACATGAACAACATGGCCGTAAGGGGGATGTGGGCACAGTGGACAGCTCAGCAACATTGGGAGATGCACACCAGCCTAGAAGCCAGCAGGTCCACCTTGCGTGGAACACACCAAGGTGTCCCCTGTTCAAATGTGCCATGTACAGGTCACATGTGTACACAGACGTCATCCGTCAAGAGCAGTGATCAGTGCCAGCTAATAGGTGCAAGGTGAGTGGTCAACCGCCTCCTCACAGCTACCTGCACCCATCACTGTCAGACTGCAGCAAAACAACACTGCTACATCAGAGCATGCAATACTGACCGTGAGGGCACGTACATGGCTGGTAAGGGTTCAACCATGCCGGAAGGCGAAGCAGTGACATCCCCCCCACCCAATCCCCATCACATTTCCAGAATGCAAGCAGATGACAAACTAACATTGTGGATGACAGCCCCTCTGTCTGAACTAGAAGGCGGTAGCACATCTGTACCTCCGACCTTGGGAATGCATGCGCCCGGCACCCCCTGAGCAATACCATAGCAGCTGCTGATGGCTCCCACACTACGCACAGCACTAACCAGAGACCAACGTATACACACCCCACACACAGGAGTCCTTGCTCGTAGTTCACTTGCATGGTAAGACCTTCACACATACGCACCGACCATCCCAGGAGTCCAAGCGCTCCACACTCAAACCAATCATTGCTCTGAGCTGTGGCTTCCACATAACTTTGACTTTGCCTTTGTGACACACAGCCCTATTTCATACATTGACGAGGGGCTAAGTTTGGAAATAGCAAGATTGTTGTTTTGGAGCAATGAGGCCACAGCTAGTTCACACATTCCCGGTCATCTCACTGCCTATCTGGGTCACGGACATACATGCGCTTTGAAATCAGTTCCCAGGTAGCACCGTTATTTGGAATCACTGCCCCTACATACATCCATACTTTCATACTTGCTTGATCATGGACATGACTCATCTGTGTGAATTTGAATGTCTTAATCACATTCGGTGGAGTGGTGAAGGTGGACCAGTACCTGGCCATGCACACGCTACTTTACAATGTTGCCCCGTGGAGGGCCAGCCAGGGTCCTTTGGGGAGGGAAAAGTACATCGTAGGAGAGGGAGTTCAGTCCGCAGTTTGATTTCTGTGTAATTGGTTGCCTAAACAAATGTAGCAGCCCATGTCGGGGGCCAAGGTGAGTGTCGCAGAGTGTTAAGGGGGACAGTGGAGGGTGTTATTCCTGGGCATGATGCAGAGGGCAGAACCAAGCAGAAAGAGGCCATATGGCGGAGATGAATGCTACTGCTTCCTACTTAGCCCAACGGCAGATTCATCCTCATCATCGTCCTCCTATGTGTGATGTGCCTCACATGTGAGTGGTGGTGTTTTGTCTGCGGCACTGTGTGGCAGTGACACATCAGGGGCCGGAGGTTGATTGTCAGCCCCACTGTGAGGCACTGACACATCAGGGGGCGGTGATGTGGAGGGAGTAGTGGCAGCAGCATTCATCTGCGCCAGGCCTTGTGGCCGCACTGCCATGATGAGGATCTGCAGGGCATGGTAGATCCCTGCTACATCTCGCTGGTGTGCAGCCATGGCAGCCATTCTTCCCACCTGCATCCGCTCCATGTTCTCCATGTTCCTCCCCATGTTGGCCAACTTACAGCTGAGATCGCTGGAGCCACTCTGACTAGACAGTTGTTCTTGTCTACGAGTCATGACTCCAGCGATGTCAGCCATGGATTGTTGGAGACCATGGAGCGGACTGTGGGTGTCCGTTAGGGCCTGTAGGTGGTCCCTGATGGGATTTGGACACCCACGTATGGCATCTAGTTTGGCTGCCATGAGGTCAAACCCCACCCGCACCTGCTCTGCCATCCCCTTCTGGCCCTGCGACACACGGCGTTGGAATGCCATGTGTTGCTCGTGGGGATCCTGGGAGACAGCCGTGGTGGTGGGTGCTTCCTGCTGTGTGGTCTGTGCAGGGGGTGGGTTCTCCTCGATGCAGCTGGGCTGCCCTGCTCCTGGGGGTGGGGTGCTGAGGGTGTCCATGAGCTGTTGGAGGGCGTCGGGGTCGATGGTGTGTAGGTCCTCTTCATCATCGGTGATGAGGAGTATGGTCTGCTCTGCAGGAGGTGATGATTCTCCCTCTGCAATGTGAAGGGGAGATGCAGTTTGACATTGTGTTCACATGTATGTTGACGCATTTGCCAAGTTTACAAACAGACTGCATGTCAATGTACATTGTGACTGTTTGTGTGGAGATGCCTATTTAATGCTGGACAGTTGACATTTCGCCACCATCACGGATGTGAGGTTGTATTTGTCCATTATCATCTCACAGTTTCCTGCTATGCCAAATGCGAATGGCCATTTTCTACACACAAGCGGCAGCAGTTGTGTCCTCTGTTCTGTTGTGAAAGTGTTGCAGTTTGGTCCACTTTGTTGTAAATGTTGAGGTGCTCTGAGTGTTATGTGTGTGTGTGCTGCATTGTGGGTGATTTGCCCCTTCAGCTCTGATTTGGCTGGCCCTTATCCCTTTCAGGCGGCGTGCCTTTCACTTCTGTGCTTCTTCAGTGCTGAGCTGTTGCAGACTTGGGTAAATTGGGCTCTTGGTCGGAGTTGTGACTCTTGGGCATGGTTTGTCCGCAGATGTGCTGTACTTACTTGAGCATGTGTGCCATTGTGCCCATCTCCCCCCGTCCCCCCAGTCCCTGGTGGTTACTCACCCTGTTGCTGTTGTGTCAGGTCATGTTGAGCAGTGTTCGGTCCTCCGACTCCTGCCACCGTCTCCACACTGATGACTGTGGACACCATTTCCTCCATCTCATCCAGCTCCTCCTGTGGTGCAGGACTCCCACCCCCAGTCTGCATTGCTGCTTTGCGGTTGTTGGCGAGTTTCAGCTTGGTTTTGCGCTTCACAACATTCCAGCGCCTCTTGAGCTCTTCCATTGTCCTCCTCAGCACTCCGACTGCATTCACCTTGTCCACTATGGACTGCCATATTCCATTTTTTGTTGCCAATGACACAGTGGAGGTGACGAACAGTTGTTGATGGTGTTCTGTCACCTCCGTAATCAGGATCCTGTTTTCCTGCGGACTGAACCGCGTCTTCCTCTTCTTCTTCTCCTTGCCCTTCCCTGACCCCGAGGTTCCAGGCTGGTCCTCCGTGGGGCTTATGGGGTTCGGGTTTCCTCTGTGCTTGCTCCGGCTACCTCCATGGTGCTTCGCAGTTGTTTGTGTTTAATTTGTAGTTCATTTGTGCCGCTTTTATAGTGATTTTTCCCACCTTACTTGTGGGACTTGCGGGCCTGGCGCTGCTTTTCGCTGGAATTTTATCGCAGTTGAGCCCATCGCAACTTTTTTCACGTTCGGGTTTCCTTTTTTATCGCCGTCGCGGTAGTTGTATCACGGACATTTGAGGCGTTATCGGGAAACTTTCGCATGTTACCGCCGTGTTGAGAATACGACGTTGACACGGAGTTATTTTCCCGCGATAGACGGCGATATGAAAAATTGCGTTAGCCTATTTTGGCAATGTTTATCGCACGTTCTTGAGAATATCCCCCTAAGATATATTCAGCCTTCAATTTCAGCTCCTTAACACTCAATTCATGAGCCAGCAAGACCCTTTTCTCCTCCAAGGCTCTCTTAGACTCAGCTTTTCTCTCCTCTGCTGCCAGCTTGGCCAGCTGCAGCCTCCGGTCTCACTCAGCCTTTCTGTACTTGAGGTCCTCAGAGGACTGGGTTTGGGAGGAGAGAGTAATTCCTGCATCGAATCAATAGGGAACTCTCTTTCTGGGGGATCCCCTCCCTCCTCTGGAGCCTTTGCCCAGTCATTTCTCTTCTCTTCTCCTCTCCCTCCTTCTCTGGGCCACTACCCTTTGGGGCCCTGATTCTGAGGTCAACTACAATCAGGATTCTCCCTTGCTCAAGAGTGCTCATGTAGTCCTCGTCAAACTCTTCCTGTAGTGCAGATTGCATTCTGCGGATGACCTCCCAGACTCTAAGGGTGAACTAGTACTCAACCTTTGACATATAGGTAAGTGAATGGTTTTATGGATGTGTGATTGAGTATTGCAGTCACTATCTGGCATATGAGTAGTGGGTACATAAATGCTTTTGTGGGTGTGTAAAAGCCTGCCTGACTGTGTGAGTGTGTGTACATTACATACTATTCTCATTACATACTATAAGCAAACACTCTCATCTAATTTCAAACACATACATTCATACTGGCTTAATACAATTACTATACTTTCAGGATACCAATTCTTCTTGCTCCTTTCCTGCTCACTGTATTTTTAGTTAATGTTATCATCTAAGCTCCCTTCTATTTTCCCTTCTGGTATAGTGTCTAGAAGCTGCATATTTTCTTTCATCTTATATTCACTCACAATTTTTTATCTAAATATACTTTTTTATACTGCAACCTAATTAACATACCGTAAAAGCTCTTTTCTGTTCTCCCAGTTTTATTTCTATGTCTGTTAACATCTATTTTCTTTCCAAGTGTCCAGTAACAATTCTGGCAATTCACCTCCACTCTCAGTAGAAAAGCAGCTAAAATGGCTACCCTTCACCATGTTGTCTTACTTACGATGCTCTAGTTAACAAATCACAGGCTTCTTTTCATCTTTTATTTTTGTTACATCACTTTCAAATGGTCAGTATTTCTTTAAACCTTCCCATGTTTTGTGTGAAGAAGCCCGATTTGATTGCTTTTTTCCACGAATCCACTGCGGTGCTCAGCCCGGGCCCCCATGTAACTTCATTGTGATTTCATGGATCCAAACAGGGTCTGTGAGTAGGTTTGTGAGTGTCTGTGTGGGTTGGTTAGTGGGTGTGTCAGACTGTGAGTAGGTCTGTAAGTGGGTGTGTGACTATGAGAATGGGTCTCTGAGTGGGTGCATGAGTGTCTGACTGGGCCCATGAATGGGTATTTCTAAGTGTCTGAGTTGATCTGTGAGTGGGTCTGTGAAAGTGTAAGTGGGTGTCTGAGTGGGTGTGTGTGAGTATGTGAATGGGTCTGCGAGTGGGTGCAAAAGTATCTGAGTGGATTTGGGAGTGGGTGTGTGAGTATGTGAATGGGTCTGTGAGTGTGTGCACAAGTGTCTGATTGGGTCTGTGAGTGGGTGTGTCAGAGTGTGAATGGCTCTGTGTCTGGGTATATCAGTTAGTGAGTGGGTCTGTGATTGGGTGAGTGAGTTTGTCTGTGTGTGGCAGTGAGAGTCCGTGAGTGGGTCTGTGAGTGGGTGCATGAGTTTCTGAGTGGGGCAGTGTCTGAGTGTGGGTGTGTGTGAGTGAGTAAGTGAGTCTCTGAGTGGGTGTTAGATTGTCTGTGTGGGTTTCTAACTGGGAGTCTGAGTGTCTGTGAGTGGGTGTATGAGTATCTCAGTGGCTCAGCTAGTGGTTGTATTGTTTTTATTTACAGCTGAAATTCATGGATCCACCATGATTTGACATGAGAGGGCCATGCTAAGTGTTGCGGCAGATCTGCGAAGTCAAGCACGTGGTGGAAAAATACATATAGAACAATTTCTTTTCAATCATGGCTCCCTCAGACACCCATATATTGCACACATGGGGTCAGGGTACATCTACCCAAGCCCTTTCTATTCCATTTTTTGTCATTTCTCACAATGGGCGACCATTCCCTCGTATCTAAAATGGCAGCCACAATTTTCCTCCCAGGTTGCGGTCAGTCAATCACGGTATTGCTGGTGGTGCGTGAATCCACTAAAGTCAGTGGCAAACTAGTTTTGAACATTTTGTGAGGGTTCATCAAACGGTACGAAAGTTACTGACAAAATAGAATATGTTTTTCCTAAGGAAACTAGTCCTAACTATAACTACCCTCCCCATTGCTGTCATGAGCTTCAGTTGATGAGCCCAGCCCTGGCTCATGGGCTCAGCATACCATATATATATATATATATTCACTGAAAAAAACCATAGGTTTCAGGCACGTTATAGTTAGAAATTAGCATTTAAAAACCTTAGAAATTCACTGAAAAACCATAGGTTTCAGGCACGTTATAGTTAGAAATTAGCATTTAAAAAACCTTAGAAATTCACTGAAAAAACCATAGGTTTCAGGCACGTTATAGTTAGTTGAACATTTCACTCGAACAAAACCATAGAAATTCGCCCGCAGCTAACTATAACTTGCGCCCCCGCAATGCACTGCTGATGATGTCACATATTACATCATTCATGACATGGTCAGTGACATCACTGATGACAACACTGATGACATCTCAAATGACATCACTGATGACATCACTGATGACATCATCCACGTGAAAATCTGATGCACCTCCTCACACTCTAATATAACCTTTGATACACCCACTGTAAAATACAGACTACCATTTTCGAACCCATCGACACACCAATTACAGTTACAACATACGCACTCACTGAATCCTAGGTCTACACACACATCCACTCATTCACCCATACAATCACTCATACATGCAGTCACTCATCAATACAACACTATCATATGCACTCACACACCACCACTCATCCAGAGTTACTCACACACCTAGTCAGTCATGCAAAGAATCAATCACACTTCCATTTACTGACCTATATAGTTGTACACACACCACATCACTTATTCAAACAGAAACAAACGCATACTTACTCTCTTATACAATCACTGATACAAGTACACACTCATCCATACAGCCACTCTCACAATCACTGACTCTCACGTATAGTCATTTATATACTCCAAGTCTCACATACACTGCCTTTTACATATGTAGTTACTTTTTTTTTTTTTATTTTTTTTTTTATTAGCATTTTCAAAGACATATAATGTCCAACATGAAATTAACATTTAGACCGTTGTACAACAACATCCATCATCCAGTTTTTGCAACTTTACATTATTACCTGTGAGTACATTTTCTACAGTGCAGTTGTTACACATAATTAGTCAACTTGGTGCTGTTGCAAATAGTCAGTCAAGCATTTCCAGTAATCTCTAGGCCTTGAGCCCATGGGTAGCTCCTCCTCATACGTTTGCAATGTGTCTCTACAATAGGACAGATCTTGGATCCATTCCCTAACTCTTGGCGCCCTCTTACTGCCCCAACATAAAGATATTCTGCGCTTAGCCAATAGCAGCGCAATTACACAGAACTTGCGCCTAGTGGCACGTACAGCAGGAACTAGACCCAGCAAGCATGTACGAACAGTGCATTCCACCGCAATGCCCACCATAGTGCTCAGTATCTGTGTTACCTTTAACCAAAATTCCGTCACCCCTGCACAAGACCATGCCAGGTGTATGAAATCTGCTATTTCAGTATTGCAGCGTTGACATTTAGAATCTGTTCGTAGACCATATCTACAGAGCCTTGCAGGGGTATAATAAGTCTGATGTAGGTACTTATAATGTAATATACGTAAGTTCCCATTGGGTGTGAGCAAGCCAGTCAGTGAGCAGGTTATAGCCCATTCCTCTTCTGTCAATGGTATATCTAGCCCATCGTTCCACTTCTCCAATGCCCTGTGTGTGTTATCCGCTATGTCTTCCTGTATCTTAACATATAGTCTAGATACCATGCGTTTAGCAGCGGGTGTTGTGATCATTAACTGTAGCGTGGACAGCTGTGGTGGTTCCTCAGGGTAGGATGGGTACAGCTTTTTATTGCTTCCTGTAATCTGTGATACGTAAATCTAAACAGTAATGTCTGGTTGCTTATGTATGATAGCTCATCGAGTGACCTAAAAGCCCCGTTGTGATATATATCCCCCATGGTATCGATACCCACTTGTCTCAGCAGGCCCATGCCCACTTGTTCCTGGGTAACTGATAGTTCCGGATGGTAATATAATTTCAGTGCAGGGGCGTATAGTGGTAGTTTATGTGCTTTCTGACCCATTACATGCCATGCATTGTTTGTTGTGTCTATTGTGTTTATGTCTTGTTTATGAAGTGATGGCCTACGGTGCGTTATAATCGCATTTAACGGAGTTGGTAAGGCATCGCCTTCTTCAATAGCTGACATGTGTGAGGTAAGGGGTCTTATGATACCAAGCATGTGCATATTGCGCTTGTGCACATAAATAATAAAGCAAGAAGTCCGGAACCTTGAATCCACCCTTTGAGTAAGGTAGTGTAAGAGCTCGTAGTTCTATCCGGGCCTGTTTACCCGCCCATATCAGACGCAGTGTCATGGTGGTTATCCTACGAAACACCTCCTGCCGGGGGCTTAATCGGAATGTTATTAAACAGGTACAGCAATTTTGGCAATACAACCATCTTTACAATGGCTATTCGGTCAGCCAATGATAATGGTAGTTGAATCCAGCGCCCTATTTTTTCTTCCAGCACAGTAATCGCCCTGCCATAATTGGCGCGGATTACAACTTCTGGGTCACGGTGATACCAAACACCCAAATATTTAACTGGCTCTGACTGCCATTCTAAGGAAATTCGGTTAAATGCGGGTGTGTGGTGTCTGTTAGTGGTATAATTATTGATTTGGCCCAATTTATCTTGAGCCCTGACTGCTGCCCAAATCTAATATACTCCTCAGTAGAGGATTCAGATTCATTTCAGGGTCTCGTACATATAGCGTCATGTCATCTGCATATAACGATATATGCAAAGGCCTCTGCGGAAATTGGAGCGCTGAGTAGTGATGTCCCTGTCGAATCTTACATGCCAATGGTTCAATCGCTATTGCGAATAATAACGGGGACAATGGGCAACCTTGCCGCGTCCCCCTAGCTATCGGTATGGCCTCAGATATATATTTATTGACTTTAATACGCGCCACCGGTGCAGTATATAGTATTTGTATCCACTTCAGGAACATAGGGGGGAATCCCATTCTCCGTAAAATCGTGTGCAGGTATACCCATTCAATAGAGTCGAATGCTTTAGCAGCATCTAGAAGAATTGCGGCAGCTTTAGTAGTGGGGCTTAAGTAATGCGAAAGCGCAAAGAGCGTTCTAGTATTATGGGCTGTTGACCTTGTTGGAATAAACCCTGATTGATCCGGCAGTATTAAATTGGTCATCAGTGGTTGTAGCCGAGTGGCTAACAGCTTGGCCAGGATTTTTGTGTCTACATTTATTAGGGACAGTGGCCATATGAGTCGCAATATTCCGGATCTTTGTTAGGCTTTAAAAGTGCTATAAGCATGGCTTCTCTCAATGTTGGTGGTAACATCTGTTTATCATGAGCTGCTCCGTACATCTCTACCAGGTGGGGCGCTAGCTGATCGGCAAAGGATTTATAAAATTCACCTGTGAACCCATCAGGGCCTGGCGCTTTACCATTTGGCAGTGATTTTATGACTGTTATTACTTCTTCCACTGTAATCGGTGAGGACAGGTAGTCTCTTTGCGCATCCGACAGCCACGCTATCGCTACATCTGCTAGGTAGTCCCCTATTGTGCCTGGTGGCGCTGTGGGCTGCGAAGTGTAGAGCTGTCCATATGTATTCATGAATTCCCTCAATATGCCCTGTGCAGTATATTGCAGTACCCCATTAGCATCCCTGACCGCCCGGACAACCTGCGGAGTATGCCCTGTACATATTTTAGCTGCCAGCATCCTACCCGGTCTACCACCCTCACCGTAGGATCTCGCTATCTGCCGCTTTGCTACATATTTGAGTTCGTCATCAGCATATGTTTGGTATTCTGTCAGTGTGGTCCTGATGTCTCCCAATATCTTTGTGTTTTGTGTGCGCTCGTATTCCTTCTCCAGCGTGCGTAATTGGTCTTCACGCACTTCAAGCTGTCTGCGTATATCTTTGAGAATGCCAGCATTAGTACTTATGCATACTCCCCTGATAGTAGCTTTGAAAGCCTCCCATAGTAGGCCGGGGTCCTCAGTCGTGGGTTTATTGATAACAAAGTACTCTGTTATAGCGTGACTAATGGTGTCAGTATACATTGAGTCTAGTAATGCTTTCGCATTGAACCTCCAGCTATAAGGGGGCGGCACATAGTTTGGCATAGCCATGGAAATGAGCACTGGGTTATGATCGGATATTGTTTTGGGTAAGTGTTTCACAGCTCGTGTCCATAATGCTATATCGTCCGATACCAGCCAATAATCGATACGGGACCAACTATGGTGCGCTGCTGATGTATGCGTGGCTTCCATACGTTCTGGATTTCGGGTTCTCCAAATATCAGTAAGCCTTATATTAGTCATAATATCGTTTAGTTTGCCCCTCGCCCTTTTGTGAGGTTCCAACGATGCACCCGACCTATCAAGGTCGTCATGTAATGCAATATTAAAATCTCCCCCAAATTAAGGGGATGTTCGGTAAGTCGATGAGTTTGCGCCATAATGCATGGTAAAAGTCAGGATCATCTATATTTGGGCCATATGTATTAATTAAAGCGAGTCTCTGCCCTCGTAGTGTTCCCGTAATGATAACATAGCGCCCTAGCTCATCTGTGATGGTGGCATCTATATTAAATTGCAATCCTTTTTTAATCAATATGATGACCCCTCTAGAGTAGGAGGAGTATGGTGAACTGTGTATTGTCTCCGCCCATCTATGTCCGATGCGAGTGTTAGAATTGGTGCAAGATGCGTTTCCTGCAGGAACGCAATGTCAATTTGTAGCCTGTCCAAGGTGGCAATTATTTGCCGGATCTTTTCGGGTTATTGAGCCCTCTCACATTCCAAGTTAACAAGTTTAAGTGTTTAGGTTGTAATCTGTCAGTAGTCATTGCTAGTTACTTGTGTGCAATGTATTGAAGTACAATTCATGCAGCATGCACTTCTCCCGTTTGCTAAAATGAAGCTGGTGGCATTATTTAACTGTACGTAACTCTGGATTTCAGCGACGTTTCTCAAGTACATTGGTCTATAAAACTTTCCCCAACATCCCCCCTTCCTCCCACCACCCACTTCAGCACCCCAACCATGCCAAAGACATACCCCTGAAAATAATAACAACATAATCTAACTTTGATTGGGGAACTCCCGCTTGGGGGTCCGCCAAGTGCACACAACTCCATCCAACCTAGTGGATGTAGTCAGGTATACATTAGTGTTGCAGACCAGAATCATCTCCTCCAACCTGTGAGTTACCATTTTTGACAGCCATATGCCTTTATCTAGTTAGCACAGCCGGCTGTAGCGTATTGCCAGATACCGCTCTTATACACAATAATACGAACCGTGAGATACTGCCTGCAGGCACAGATCGGTATCATTACTATAGTTTCTACCTCTGTGTGCTTAGTACCAACATAATAGCTTAATCTGCAATATTCTCCCTCTGCTCCCTATCCATAGCTACATTCCTGTCTGGTAATTGTAGGGCTACAGGGTCAATCCGGTAGTCTATATAATCTAGCATTCGGCATCCCTCATTCCTGCCAAGGCCAGCATACATATATGAGTTATACCTGCTCCCAGCCGGGCAGGCGGCGCCCTTTACGTGATCCCAAGCGTACTGGCTAGCCATAGGGCCCCACATCCCCCGGGTCCCAGGGCATCTCAGTTTTGGTAGAAACAAATGTCTGTCCTTAGGTCCCTGCAGTAGGCTCCGGGCGGCATCTCCAGCCTGTGCCGACGCAGCTGCACCGGTGTGCCAACAGTTCCATCTGTTATCCCATTACTTCCATGTGTTGCATCAGCTTATAGTGTCCGATTGCCGAGGATTTCCGTTCTTTCCATGATTTCTTATTCCGAGTCTTGGGTTTGCTCCGCTCGTTTACGTTCCTTACGTTTACTGTTGATTTTTTTGAGATAATCCTGTGCTGCTTTCGGTGACAGTAGAAGCGTGGATTGGCCTTCATGTGTTACTCTCAGCCTGGCTGGATAGAGCATAGCATACTCTATTCCTAATTCTCGCAATTTCTTTTTCGCTGGGTTGAACTCCTTTCGTGCTAGCTGGACCGTCAAAGTGAAGTCTGGGTAGAACTCCAATGCATTGCCCTGGTAGTTGATCTGCTGTTTCTCGCGGGCTAGCCTCAAAACGACATCACGATCTCTATAATTGAGGACACGGGCAACGATAGGTCTCGGAGTGGCGCCCGGCTTTGGTCTCGGGGCCATCGATCTGTGCGCACGTTCTATTAAAAATACCGCTGAGAAATGTTCCGCGCCAAAGATGCCTCGTAGCATTTCCTCCACGTACGTTTCCATCCGTCCTGTGTTTGTGGACTCCGGAACTCCCGCTATTCTGATGTTGTTGCGTCGAGATCGCGCTTCTAAATCCTCCGCCTTATTTTTGATGACTTCCAGTAGTTTCTCCATCTCAGTGCATTGTTGTGTCGTGCCATGTGACTCAATCTCCACTGCCGTGATGCGATTTTCGGCCTCGACCAGACGCTCTCCGTGCTTGTCCAGCTTAGCCGCCATATTGTCGACCCGTTGGGTGATGGTGTCTAATTTCCCATTAATGTCCTGTAGACTTTGTTGGATTGCCTGTAGGACACCTTCCATGCCAGTCCGAGTTGCGTTGTCGGTATCAAGTTCGGTGTCTGAATGAGCCGTCGCACCCTTTGTGTGTCGTCTGGTGTCAAATGATATTTTGGGTTGTTGCTTGTCTGGCTTCCCCATTGCTGCGTTTTGGGCCTAGCAATTTTGGAGGGAAAGTATCACCAACTGTCTTGGTGCCTGTGCAGCGTCGCGCAACGCACCTCTTCACAGAGAAACGGGCGCCTCGTCTCCTTAGCCTCCCTTCCGCTAGTGCACCGCCACAGCACAGCGCAACACACGTCTCACCTTCAGCAGAAGCGGTGCATAGTCGTTAGTGACGCTCCACTTCGGTGTCGGTCCTCCAAACCCCAGCACGATATCACCCGGCGAGACAGTCAGGCCTGCAGGCTCTCCGACAGTGTGACCCTCTCCTGCCTGTCCCTCGCTGCAATCAGTAATCACCTCGATCCCAACATGCACACGTAGCGCGGCGCACTGAAACAGGGGCCTCCGGGGTGTTCAGTGTTCAGGCAGCACATTCCACTCTCTTGCCCTCTTCGTGATCAGGCATCAGCAGCCCACGCCCCATTCACCACCTCGTAAGGCGTCTGTATAGGAATTCACAGCGTTGCTGGGGGTTATTTACTGCGTGGCAATTGACGTATAGTGCTTGTCGCTATTTACCTCCACGTGCCTTACATTTATAAGCGCGATGCCGTGGGCGCTAGGATCATGGCACAGTCACAGGTGTTGGGGACACGGTCCTCGCCCGCATGGGCTACGCCTCCCAGGCCACTATTGCATATCCAGGCGCAGGCTAAACATCAACCCGGGTGTCGTGTTTGTTGAAACTCCCTACTGCTTGCGCTTCACACAGTAAAGGTCGTCAACATCATCACTGTCCGCCATTTTGAACTCACTCCCGGTATTTCACAATAACAAATGTCCCACACTCTATACAGAATGCATCTAATGCGCTTTGGCGGTTCAGTACAAGCCCTTACCCATAGTTTCACGGTACATAGGGCGTACACACACCGGAATATGGCTCAGTTTCATATGTCGCCCCTCTCTTCCCGCAAGTCGCTCGCACCTCAGGGCGCCGCCATCTTGTGTTCGGGCTGGTCCCGTCTCACGCCCTGCTGTCGTTGTCAATTTCTCGGCGTTTGCTGCATGTTGCCGCTCTCTCGCTCTGTTCACTGCGGTGCCGGCACCTTCCGATCCACGGATTGTGCGTTCGCG
Source organism: Calotriton arnoldi (assembly GCA_963921515.1). Lineage (NCBI taxonomy): Eukaryota > Metazoa > Chordata > Amphibia > Caudata > Salamandridae > Calotriton > Calotriton arnoldi. The sequence goes on along the minus strand of CAWUFW010006263.1, from coordinate 227,111 downwards.
GCCGTTTTTGAGTCCGCCTAAGAAGCTTTATCAGCAGATATTGCGCCTGACCGGCGGAGCTGTCTTAGAAGGCAGCCATTCCGCAGTGCGCCCTCTAGCGCCCCCCACATATGTAGTTACTTGGACATGTACCACTGAGACATCCATTCACTCACCAACACACCCATACACACACTCGCCAACCCATACAGCTGTTTCCACATGCACTCTTGAACCCATACACCCAGTGAATCAACCACTCAAAAATCTATGCACAGAGTCACACACCTCCCACCCACCCACACACACACTCAGGCACCCATACAAATACTCAGGCAACCAATCGATAACCCATATAGACACTCATGTAGCTACTGACCAACCCATGCAGCAGCTTATACAACAACAGACAGACTGATACAGACATTCACACAGTTTAGTCACTAACCCATGCATTCAGTAAGACACATGTAATCACTCACTTAAACAGTCAGTCACGCACCTACTAAATCCTCCATCCAGACACTTATACACCCACTCATTCTTCAATACACCTTGGCATATATATAATACATATTTAAACTTTAAAGAAACACACAGTCACTGGATGATGTCATCAGTGATGTCATTTGAGATGTCATCAGTGATGTCATCAGTGATGTCACTGACCATGTCATGAATGATGTAATATGTGACGTCATCAGCAGTGCATTGTGGAGGCGCGAGTTATAGTTAGCTGAACTAACTATAACAGGCGGAATTTCTATGGTTTTGTACGAGTGAAATGTCCAACTAACTATAACGTGCCTGAAACCTATGGTTTTTTCAGTGAATTTCTAAGGTTTTTTAAATGCTAATTTCTAACTATAACGTGCCTGAAACCTATGGTTTTTTCAGTGAATTTCAATGGTTTTTTAAATGCTAATTTGTAACTACAATGTCCCTGAAACCTATATTGTTTTTAAGTAAATTTTAAAAAGACGTGCATACTTTTTGTAGTGAAAAACTAACTGTAACAGTAGTCTGTTATAAGTTATAATTTAACAATGTTTAAAACTTAATTAGCACTAATTAACATATAAGTGTGGAAAAAGTGTGACGCAGCAGCTATGATACCTGACTTAGAACAACAGCGTTCACAGTTCGATTCCCGGCTCCGGCGGCACGTTAGCCCACCACTATGTCACTGTGGGCAATACCTTGCTTAATCTTCCCGACGCCCCGAGCGCCGGGACACCTCTCTGGAGGTAGCTGTACGCTTTACAAATGCTGGCATTTTTTTACTTTAAAACCATAGTGATGAGAAATATTAGCACGTATTTTTTTTTTTCTATTCTGAACGATATTTTTTTTATGTCTTCTATTTAGAATTACGGCAATTAATAGATGTTTGTAGTCATGAGAATGGAAATGACACGGTTTGCCGGGTAACAGTTTTTAAGCTCTCCAACGTATGTACATATTAAGGACCTTATACGTGTTAGGATCGAAATCGAAACCTTTACCGCTTCACATTTTGTAACTTTTCCCAACACGTGCACAAGTTAAACAGTGAAAACGTGAGCACGTGTCAACTGTAAAACGTGACATCTAAATGGGCGGAGCCGCATCTTCCTTCCATAGACTACTCAATAACCAAAAAGTATATAAACCACACCCGTTCTTTGATTAGTTTCGTTTATGCGACTTATTTACGCGTGTCCATTCTGCGATGCACGTTCCCTTTTCTAGCGTCGGATTCTTGTTTTGCGGCAACAAAACATATTCCAGAGTTGTAAGTTGTTTGATTATGGCATAGTAGATATTTATAATACGTAGCTATTTGTCAATATTTAAACATTTGTATTTAGAAAAAAGTGTTATTGGTTGTTTTTGCCATTTATATGTAACGTCAGCAGCTTGTTTTCAGAAACAGACAGAATACAGCAAACATTGTTCCTTTTCTGGCTCCTTTGAGATCATATAGTGTGACTTTGTATATTATAATATTGACACTGTACTTGACCTCAGAGGTGTTGGTGACCCGTCGGCGCGAAGACTAAAGATTTATATGTAACGTCAGCAGCTTCTGGTTCTTACTCTGTTTCCCCTTGGGATCATATAGTGTGATTATGTATATTATAATAACCACCCATTATGATCTCAGAGAAGTTTATGACCCGTTGGCGCGAAGACTAAAGATTTATATGTAACGTCAGCAGCTTCTGGTTCTTACTCTGTTTCCCCTTGGGATCATATACTGTGAATATGTATATTAAAATATTAACAGTCATTGTGATCTCAGAGGAGTTTATGACCCGTCGGCGCGAAGACTAAAGATTTATATGTAACGTCAGCAGCTTCTGGTTCTTACTCTGTTTCCCCCTTGGGATCATATAGTGTGAGTATGTATATTGTAATATTCACAGTCATTATGATCTCAGAGGAGTTTATGACCCGTCGGCGCAAAGATGAAAGATTTCGAAGTCCCGGATAAAAGAAGCTCTGAACATATTCACCGCTGCAAAGTATTTCGTTATTGATCTTGTTTTGTGTTCATGACTTTATTTTCCTTTTCCTTTTTGTGTGGCATCAGTGTCACTCTCTATATTGTAGTAGAGTGTCATATTTTCACACAACAGGAATTGGAGATTTGTCGCCGCCAGGAGTAAACCATCTGAAATACAGCTTACTGACCTTTATAACTTACTTGATCAGATATTTTTACAGTGAGAATATTTTTCGAAATTGCAGTTTAAAAAAGATTGTTTGCATAGACACTTTCTTACTGAATGCCTTTGATAAACCCTACATTTTTGAATGATTTTTTGGTATTTCTCTTTTTCTCTGTTGTGGTTCCTATTCTCGTTCTCCCTATAGAATTGATAGGAATAGTAGTGTATATATTACTACTATCCTATATGTTCTTAAAGGAGTCCGTGATCTGTTAGCGGAGCAGTGAGCGACCTCTAAGCACTACGACTGAACTTTCCAGAGTTCTACAGAATAGAAATTGTAAAAAATGATGAAGCGTACATTTCTATGTAATATAAAGTCATTTGTGTTTAACAGTTTTTTACTTGTTATTGTTCTTGTGACCTGAGATGATGTAGTGCGGGAGTGTTTCTTGTAGCACTTCTTTTCTACTTTATCTAAAAGTAACTCATGCCCTCTTATATTATCAAGAATATGGGGCAACACTTTTACAAACTATAGCAGAAAAAAAGGGAGGGTGTGGCCACGCTTAAGGGATATTTTATGAATTGCGTTTTTATTTGTCACCTCTTTGATATATACAGCTTCACTTTTCGAAGAAAGTTTATTTGTAATTGCTTAATAAAAACTGTTTCAAACCTAGACTGAAATTTTTGCTGCGCAACCACACCTCCCCGTCAGAAAAGTAAACACCACATTCTAAGTAAATAGTGCTACTGGGAAGTATCCCACCCGCAAACTTAATAAAAAGAAGACCGCAACACACTCTGTTATTTTCCCGCCGTGATTTGTACACCCCACGCCAATTATATAAATGGCCCTTAAAATATATAAAAACAATTTTTACCTTCACAATCCCTGTTCACCACCTTGTGACCACTTTACAGAGTTAATAGTGTTCCTACCCTCCCCGCTACTACTTTGTTTTCCCGTACTCCATTGAAGTGCGTCACAAAACGCTTCACAACAGTGAAACCTTCCCAACCAATAATGAGCAAACTTGTACTCGGAACACTTTAGCCAATAAAATGTCCATGGTGTTCCGCAGAGGGGGAGGGAATCGCTGCCAACACTTCTACTTTTAATGCTTCACAGCCAATGAACATTAAGCTTGGGAAGGTCCTGCTTGGAACACATTACCCAATCAGATGTCCCTGATGCTCCGCGGAGGGGGAGGGAATGGCTGGCAACACTTCTACTTTCAATGGTTTACAGCCAATGAACATTAAGCTTGGGAAGGTCCTGCTTGGAACACGTCAACCAATCAGATGTCCCTGCTACTCCGCGGACGGGGAGGAAATGGCTGGCAACACTTCTACTTTCAATGGTTCGCAGCCAATGAACATTAACCTCTGGAAGGTCCTGCTTGGAACATGTGAGCCAATCAGATGTCCTTGCTACTCCGCGCAGGGGGAGGGAATGGCTGGCAACACTTTTACTTTTAATGGTTCGCAGCCAATGAACATTGAGCTCGTTGTTGGAACACCTCAGCCAATTAAACGTTAATTTTGTTCACTGTCCGTGATAAAAGTGAACACCGCATTATAAGTAAACATTACTGCGCATTATATTAAAGGAAGGTAAAGGAAGGCTGCAATACGGCGCATTGTTATTTTCCCGATATGATTTCCACAGCCTACTGAACATTGCCGCAATACCGCGCATCGTTGTTTTGCGGACGTGATTTCCACAGCCTACGCATTTCCACAGCCTACGCAACATTCACACTACCTGTGTGTGCACCCTACACACTGCTTGCCGCAATACGGCGCATTGTTTTCCCGACGGGATTTCCAGAGCCTACGCAACCTTGCCGCAATACCGCGCACCGTTGTTCTGCGGACGTGATTTCCACGGCCTACGCAACATTCAAACTCCCTGCCTCTGCACCGTACAGACTGCTTAAACTAAGACCACAGTGTTCCTACTATACCCTCTTATACAATTATTCTCTTATTTTTCCCCCTACGCCTTTCAACTCAGTCACAAAATGGCTGCCAACACTTCCTAGTTTCAACAGTTCGCAGCCAATGAGCCGCACGCTCGTGCTCATAACGCCTCAGCCAATCAGATGTCAGAATTCTCAAATATCGATATCTGTAAATTTTGATTTTTCTCTAAAACTACTGAACGGACTTACCCCATTTAAACAAAAGCGTGCTTTCTGGACCAAGACCTTTCTCCCTGCCAAATTTGACGTAATTCCGTTCAGCAGTTTGACCTGTAGCCTTGTCTAAAGTTTCCTATGGAAATTGCATGGAGTAAACACGTTTTGGGACCCCCTTTTTCTCAGCCCCCTTGACGAATCACCCCCAAACTTTCAACATAGGAGCTGATCTGAAAAGAGAAGTTTTTGGAAAATTTCAGTAAACATTCGTCAAACGACGCCAAAGTTATAAGCAAATCAAAAACGCTTTTCCTATGGAAACGTGGTCCTAACTATAACTATCTACTGGTGACCGCCAGTAGATAATATATATATATATATATTATCTACTATAGTTATAGTTAGGACCTATTTTCCATAGGAAATCCGCGACATTCTATTTGAAATAACTCTCTTGCCGGTTGACGAATCTTCGCGAAATTTTCAAACTTTATGGCCCGCTCCGGTCCGCTCCTACCCTGAAAGTTTCGGGTGATTCGTCAAGCGGGGGCCGAGAAAAAGGGGGTCCCAAAACGTGTTTTCCCCATTCATTTTCCCATAGGAAACTTTAGACACGGTTACAGCTCGAACTGCTGAACGGAATTACACCAAATTTGGCAAAGAGGTAGTTCTTGGTTCAGAAAGAACCCTTTTTGTTAAATGGTGTAAATCCGTTCAGTAGTTCCAGAGAAAATCAAAAGGAAAATCACATATATATCTATGGCCGCGTCGGATTCCGCGCATCCCTCCCGATCACGAGCTGCATGTTAATTGGCTGTCAAGTGGCTGTCAACACTCCAAATCAGGAAGTGTTGGCAGTTATTTTGTCCCTCGGTAGAACCGAGGGACAGAAACAAGTGCGCAAAGCGCAAAGGGGGCAGGGTAGAAACACCCTGACCCCTAGGTCTGCTCAGGGGTCCCACAAGGACCCCTGGGCAGAAAAAGCATTTTTTTTAAATCGGCAGGATGCGCTCAGGTGCGCGGATCCTGCCGATTAGAAAAAAACAGAAGAAACAAGTGCGCAAAACGCACAAAGGGGGCAGGGTAGAAACACCCTGACCCCTAGGCCTGCTCAGGGGTCCCTCAAGGACCCCTGGGCAGAAAAAGCATTTATTAATAAAATCGGCGGGATGCGCTCAGGGTGCGCGGATCCCGCCGAGAAAAACGAAGCGCGGTCTCCCGCGCTCGTTGTTAATTGCCCCGGGTGGGCCAAGTCCCGGGGCATGCAGGGTTTCTTTTTAATATGTGGGGGCCTCTAAGGCCTCCCAAGCCCCGGGGACCGTCACCCCCGGGCTTAAAAATAATGGTGCGGGAGGGCTCTTTGCCCTCCCGCTGCCCCGGGACCGCCACCTCCCGGGGCTTCTTTTAAAATTTTTGACCTGTGTGGGGGCTCCAGCCCCCCACATGCCCCGGGACCGCCACCTCCCGGGGCACTAAAGATTTGAATATGGGGGTCCGTTACGGACCCTCAAAGCCCCGGGACCACCACCTCCCCGGGCTGTGCACTGGATGGGAGGGGGCCGCGCGGCCCCCTCCTGGAGCCCTTGATGGCCCTGGGGACCGCCACCCCCAGGGCCGGCTCCTGCAGTGTCCCGGGTGCCTACCCTCGGGACACTGTAGTTTGCTATGACAGGACGGGAGCCTCGCGGCCCCGTCCTGTCATAGTAATCTTGGTTTGCATTTTGAAAGAGAGAGCAGGAAACCTGCTCTCTCTTTCAAAATGCAAACTCAATTGCTTTTCACATGGGGAGCAGCATGTTAGCTGCTCCCCATGTGGAAAGCAATGCCGGCTCCCGTAGGACACGGGGAGCCGGCGGGACTGTGGGGGATTGGGGACCCCCCACAGTCCCCAACCAGAGGCCAGGCCCCGGGGATGGGGTCCCCGGGCCATAGTGGCCAGGAGGGGGGCCACGCAGCCCCTCCCCAAATTATAAAAATTTAAAAAAAAAAAAAGGGCAAGGCCGGCCCCGGGGATGGGGTCCCCGGGCCTTAAATGGCCTGAGGAGGGGGCCACGCAGCCCCCTCCAAATTAAAAAAATAAAAATTGAGGGCATGCCCCGGGGATGGGGTCCCCGGGGCCAATACAGGCCCAGGAAGGGGGGCCACGCGGTCCCTTCCCCGTTTTTTTTTTTATTTAAAAAAAAATAAATGCTCAGGCCCCGGGGATGGGGTCCCCGGGGCCAAAGTGGCCAAGGGAAGGGGGCCACGCAGCCCCCTCCCAATCAAAAAAAAAAAAAAGACCGGCATCGTGCCGGAGGCCCCGCCCTCCCTGCAGCAGCCTGCAAACGCGCCCTGGCGCGCTTTGAGAAGGGGAAGTACTCCCTTGAATACTGGGGGTCCCTGGGGCAAACTAGCCCACCAGGAACCTCCAGTATGCGCTAGGGGCTGCGTTGCAGAGAGGTGTACAGAGGCCACGCCCCTTTACACCTCTCTGCAACGCAGCTCTGTGGCGCTTTTTGGAAGTACATGGTGGGCTAGTTGGACTCCAGGGACCCTCAGGATTCAAGGGGACTTAATCCCCAACTTAAAACGCGCCACGGGGCGCGTTTGCACAGTGGTGAAGGGAGGGGCGGGGCTTCAGGTGACATGTGTGCAAACAGGCCCCGTGGCGTGTTTTAAGATGGGGAATTAAATCCCCTTCAATCCTGAGGGTCCCTGGGGGCCAACTAGCCCAACAGGTACGTCCAGAAAGCGCCACAGAGCTGCGTTGCAGAGAGGTGTAAAAGGGGTGTGGCCTCTGTACACGTCTCTGCAACGCAGCCCCTGGCGCATACTGGAGGTTCCTGGTGGGCTAGTTGGCCCCAGGGACCCTCATGATTCAAGGGGACTTAATCCCCAACTTAAAATGCGCCACGGGGCGCGTTTGCACAGATGTCACCTCAGGCCCCGCCCTCCCTTCACCATTGTGCAAATATTCCTCTAAAATCAGCCGAACTACGAATTCCGATTTACTCACCTGTTATCAGGAGAGAACCCAGTGCTGCATCTTTTAGCCCAGCACTGATCCTGAAAAGTAATTTTAACCGTACTTACCAGTAACTTGAATTTCCTTCCATAGGATATCATTGCCTGCTTTTTGCTGAAAAAGTTTCTAAGTGTCGATTTTTGAAACATACAAATATTCCTCTAAAATCAGCCGAACTACGAATTCCGATTTACTCACCTGTTATCAGGAGAGACCTCAGTGCTGCATCTTTCAGCCCAGTACTGATCCTGAAAAGTAATTTTAACCGTACTTACCAGTAACTTGAATTTCCTTCCATAGGATATCATTGACTGGTTTCACTTGGAAATTCTTCTAAGTGTCGATTTTTGAAACTTTATAATATTCCTCTAAAATCAGCCGAAATACGAATTCCGATTTACTCACCTGTTATCAGGAGAGACCTCAGTGCTGCATCTTTCAGCCCAGTACTGGTCCTGAAAAGTAATTCTAACCGTACTTACCAGTAACTTGAATTTCCTTCCATAGGCTAACATTGACTGGTTTCACTTGGAAATTCTTCTAAGTGTGCAGTTTTGGAACTTTATAATATTCCTCTAAAATCAGCCGAAATACGGATTCCGATTTACTCACCTGTTATCAGGAGAGACCTCAGTGCTGCATCTTTCAGCCCAGTACTGGTCCTGAAAAGTAATTCTAACCGTACTTACCAGTAACTTGAATTTCCTTCCATAGGCTAACATTGACTGGTTTCACTTGGAAATTCTTCTAAGTGTGCGAGTTTTGGAACTTTATAATATTCCTCTAAAATCAGCCGAAATACGGATTCCGATTTACTCACCTGTTATCAGGAGAGACCTCAGTGCTGCATCTTTCAGCCCAGTACTGATCCTGAAAAGTAATTCTAACCGTACTTACCAGCAACTTGAATTTCCTTCCATAGGCTAACATTGACTGGTTTCACTTGGAAATTCTTCTAAGTGTGGAGTTTTGGAACTTTATAATATTCCTCTAAAATCAACCGAACTACGAATTCCGATTTACTCACCTGTTATCAGGAGAGAACCCAGTGCTGCATCTTTTAGCCCAGCACTGACCCTGAAAAGTAATTCTAACCGTACTTACCAGTAACTTATATTTCCTTCCATAGGAATCCATTGTCTGGTTTTCAGCAGAAAAGTTTCAAAGTGTCGATTTTCACAAATTACAAATATTCCTTAAAAATCGCCTGTATGACTTAAACGCATTCTTTCAACTGTTTACAGGAGATGCACCAGTGCTGGATCCAGGATCCAACACTGAGTAAGAAAAAGTAACGATAACACTACTTACCTGCTAAGTGAATTTCCTCCCATAGGATAACATTGGTGATTCTATGTGAAAAAGTTTCTAAGTGTCAACTTTTAAAATACAATAATATTCCTTAAAAATCACTACTGTAACCAAAACGCTTTACTCAACTGTTTACAGGAGATGTCCCAGGACTGAATCTAGGATCCAGTCCTGTGGTTAGAAAAGTAATCCATAAAGTAACTAATTGCATTTAACTAGAAATTCACATTCAGCTCAATGTTGCATTGTGTTTGAAATTGTGTTGCCCATTGCAACAACTGTAACTACTGTACTTAAAACTCTATTGCCTATTTGCAAACTATTTAAACTAAAGTAATTCATTCAGAGAAAGTATATTTTGTAATGTAATGTATAATGTAATTACAATGTAATTTAATAAATAAAATATCTAAAAATAAATAGTTTTAAAAATGTAGTAAATCAGTATCAAAAAAATAAATATAACAATTAATACATTTAAAAATTGTCATTTACAAAACCTTTGAAATTCACTGAAAAAACCATAGGTTTTAGGGGCGTTATAGTTAGAAATTAGCATTTAAAAAACCTTTGAAATTCACTGAAAAAACCATAGGTTTCAGGCACGTTATAGTTAGAAATTAGCATTTAAAAACCTTTGAAATTCACAGAAAAACCATAGGTTTCAGACACGTTATAGTTAGAAATTAGCATTTAAAAACCTTGAAATTCACAGAAAACCATAGGTTTCAGACACGTTATAGTTAGAAATTAGCATTTAAAAAACCTTTGAAATTCACTGAAAAACCATAGGTTTTAGGGACAGTTATAGTTAGTTGGACATTTCACTCGTACAAAACCCATGAAATTCCCCCGTTATAGTTAGTTCAGCTAACTATAACTCGCGCCCCGCAATGCACTGCTGATGACGTCACATATTACATCACTCATGACATGGTCAGTGACATCACTGATGACATCACTGATGACATCTCAAATGACATCACTGATGACATCACTGATGACATCATCCACGTGATAATCTGATGCACCTCCTCACACCCTAATATAACCTTTGATACACCCACTCTAAATTACAGACTGCCATTCGCAAAACCATAGACACTCCAACACCAATAACTACATACCCACTCACTGATTCTTAGGTCTACACACACACATCCACTCACTCACCCGTACAGTCACTCATACTTATGGTCACTCAGTACAGGACTATCATATGCACTCTTACTCCTATATAGACACTCAAACACCGCCACTCATCCATAGAGGTACTCACACACCTAGTCAGTCATGCAAATAATTAAACACACTGCCATTTACTCACCTATACAGTTATACACACACCAGCTCACTTAATCATACAAATACTAGCACATTGTTACGCTCTTATACAATCACTGATACAAGCACACACTCATCCATACAGCCACTATCACAATCACTCACTCTCGCTAATAGCTATTTATATACTCCAACACACATATATACTGCCTTTCACATATGTAGTTACTCACACATGTACCACTGGGACATACATTCACTCACTAACACACTCTTACACACACTTACCCACCCATACAGTCTATCACAGATGCACTCTTGAAACCATCCACCCAGTGAATCACCCACTCACACATCTATGCACAGAGTCGCACACGCCCCTCCCACACAAACACTCAGGCACCCATACAGATACTCAGACAACCATTCAATAACTCATATACACACTCATGTAGCTATTCACAAACACATGCAGCCACTTACACAGCAACAGACAGACGGATACAGACATTCACCCAGTTTAGTCACTAACCCATGCATTCAGTAAGATACGTTAAATCACTCACTTATAGAGTCAGTCACGCACCTACTAAATCATCCATACAGACACTTATACACCCACTCATTCTTCAATACGTCTTTTCCTATATATATTAAAAATATTTAAACTTTACAGAAACACACAGTCACTGCATGATGTCAACAGTGATGTCATTTGAGATGTCATCAGTGATGTCATCAGTGATGTCACTGACCATGTCATGAGTGATGTAATATGTGACGTCATCAGCAGTGCATTGTGGGGCGCAAGTTATAGTTAGCTGAACTAACTATAACGGGGGAATTTCATGGGTTTTGTACGAGTGAAATGTCCAACTAACTATAACTGTCCCTAAAACCTATGGTTTTTTCAGTGAATTTCAAAGGTTTTTTAAATGCTAATTTCTAACTATAACGTGTCTGAAACCTATGGTTTTTTCTGTGATATATATATATATATATATATATATATAGCCTCAAAACTCGCTCCAAAATATGAACAAGCTCTGACACTCCGGGTACACAGACGGTGAGTATAATGAGCCACCATGAAGTGAGATACAATCTTCTCAGTGTGCTGTTAGTGAACCACCTGGCAGACGCGTTTCGGCGGAAATGCCTTTTTCAATGCCAGTTTCCTGTGGGAAGTTTGACAGCTGTGGGAATTTTGCAGTCTCGCTGATGACTCCCATTGGAGGATGTTAGGCATCATAGAAAGAGGACTGCGATGTTAAGTAAAATACTGAATGGCATCTCTCAAATGCAGTCCTCTCAGTCCATGACAGTTACCTATCCCCTAAAACAGCTTGATGCGCCTCGTATTGAGCCGCAAAGTGTGTGTTGGGCAGTCCAAATCTGCGGGCATGGGTTAAGTAACCCTGGCTCGTGCACATAATAATGCCCCGACTTTCGTCAGCTGTTTGGTTGCAAAACCACACTTGCGGCAAAGTCTATGGTGGTCTGACTCACAGCGGCCGTGACCCGTTCAATCAGTGATACTGCCTGTCTCTCTCCCCACTGCAACCATGTCCGTCACCGCTGGGGGGGCACTGCGTTGTATCGCTCCATACACCTTTTCCACTAGTTGCCAGCAGACGCAGTGCACCAGACCGAGAGACGTGTCAGTTTGAAGCGCCGGCTGCTCCCAAATATGACCTCCAAAACCCGCTCCAAAATATGACCGAGCTCTGACACTCCGGGGACACAGACGGTGAGTTTAATGAACCACCATGAAGTGAGATACAATCTTCTCAGTGCGCTGTTAGTGAACCACCTGGCAGACGCGTTTCGGCGGAAATGCCTTTTTCAATGCCAGTTTCCTGTGGGAAATTTGACAGCTGTGGGAATTTTGAAGTCTCGCTGATGACTCCCATTGGAGGATGTTAAGCTTCATAGAAAGAGGACTGCGATGTTAAGTAAAATACTGAATGGCATCTCAAATACAGTCCTCTCAGTCCATGACAGTTACTTATCCCCTAAAACAGCTTGATGCACCTCGTATTGAGCCACAAAGTGTGTGTTGGGCAGTCCAAATCTGCTCGTGCACATAATAATGCCCTGACTTTCGTCAGCTGTTTGGTTGCAAAACCACACTTGCGGCAAAGTCTATGGTGGTCTGACTCACAGCGGCCGTGTCCCGTTCAAGCAGTGATACTGCCTGTCTCTCTCCCCACTGCAACCATGTCCGTCACCGCTGGGGGGGCACTGCGTTGTATCGCTCCATACACCTTTTCCACTAGTTGCCAGCAGACGCAGTGCACCAGACCAAGAGCCATGTCAGTTTGAAGCGCCGGCTGCTCCCAAAACTGACATCCAAAACCCGCTCCAAAATATGAACGAGCTCTGACACTCCGGGTACACAGACGGTGAGTTTAATGAACCACCCTGACGTAAGATACAATCTTGTCAGTGCGCTGTTAGTGAACCACCTGGCAGACGCGTTTCGGCGGAAATGCCTATATAAATATATGTGTGTGTGTGTGTTTGTGTATATATTCACTCAAAAAAGAAAGATTGCAGGGATGTTATAGTTAGCAATCAGCATTAAAAAAACCTTAGAAATTCACTAAAAAAGACAAAGTTTGCAGGGACGTTATATTTATGTTCTGAATTTACATGCACAAAACCATAGAAATTCAGCTGTTAGAGTCATTTCAAGTAACTATAGCTCATGCCATAAGGTAACTATAACTTGCTCCCCCGCCATATGCAGTTTTCGCATCAATACTTTTTATTTTAAATGTTGCAGTGATAATATCAATGATGCTATAGAGGATCAATGACGTAATATGTGAGGTAATTAGATGTGCATGTCGAGGACGCGAGTTATAGTTACCTTAGGGCACGAAGTTATAGTTACTCAAAATAACTCTAATTAAAACAGCTGACTTTCTATGGTTTTGTGTGTGTAAATTTAGAACCTAACTATAACGTCCCTGTAACCTTGTTTTGCATAGTGAATTTCTAAGGTTTTTTTAAATTTCTAACTATAAGGTCCCTGCAACCTTTGTTTTTTTCAGTGAATTTCTATGGTTTTTTAAAAGCAGCAAAGATTTGCCCACAGAGCCTGACCTGCGGCAAGGCCCTGCGGCCAACCCTCTATTTTCTGCTAATCCCACACTACGCATGGCTTTTGGCCGTGCGCAGTGGGGGGTATGCCTCAGGGCCTCTCCCCGCTGTTTTTCTGAGTGCTTCATCCTTCTTTTCGCTCGTTTATTTACTGCTTTCTCCTTTCTATCTTTCCTTTTCCTGAGTGCTTTCCTCTGCTTTTGCCTTGTTTTTACTGCCTTCTCCTTTCTTTCTCCTTTTTTCTGAGTGCTTTCTCCGGCTTTCACCTCACTTTTTACTGTTTCCTCCTTCCTTTCCCCCCTTTTTATCCCAGGGACTATAACCTCCCCGAGACTTTATGTACGTATTGGAGGGGGGCTGCACATAACCCTCTCCATGTGCTCATTTGAGCCCTGCGGACCATTACCTCTCCCTGGCTTCTTTTTTACAATGGAGGTGGGCAATGTTGACCCCCCTCCTGGGTCTCTTTAAAGCCACCTCTACCTCCCCGGTGCATAATGTGAAATTTTAAAAGATATAAAGGGGGATTGTGGGCCCACTCCAGGCTCCCCAGGCCCCCCTCAGGCCCAGAGACCACCACCTCCCTGGTGGCCAAATATTTAATTAAACTTTGAGGGGGGCCAAGCCACCTCCTGGGCGGGTTTCAGCCCAATGGGCCCCATCCCCAGTCTCCTGGCCATACCACAATAGGGGAGGGGGCTGTGGAGCCCCATCCCTGGGTTGTTTTCAGCCCCAGGGATGGTTTTGAATGGGGGATGGGGGGCAGAGCAGTTCCCGTTCCCAGGCCAATTTTTGCCCTAGTGACACCATCCCCTGGGGCCCGGCCATGTTTCTGTTGGTGCCCTGGAGCCTTTCCAGGGCACCCAGTGTGCAATGGGACCGCAAGGGGAGCCTTAAGGCCCCCGCAGTCCCAGCTGTCACCCCGCTTCGTGCAGGAACCAGCATAGCTCTTGCACGCAGGGAGCTGCTGGAAATTCAGCTCCCTGCATGCAGGAGAAATGTTTTCATCTGTTTCCCTGCACGCATATTTGTGTGCAGGGAAACAAATGAAAATTTCACTTTCTGCAAGCAAGAGCTGTTTCACAGCTCCCGCTTGCAGAAAGCGGAGTTATGTTTGCTTTTGCTTGTTGGATGCTGTTAGCCTCCACCAAGCATAAGCAAACAGCTACCTCTCGAGGGTGGGCACCTTGGGAGGTAGTAGGAGCAGGCCCTGGGGGGTGGTGGTTCCCAGGGCAATTTTATGGCTCCACATGGAGGGCCACGTGGCCCCCTCCATTGTAATCTTTTAGCCCCGGCGTGATGGTCCCTGGGACTACGGGGGGCGTGTGACCTCCCCTTAATTAGAATGAATTGCCCCAGGGAAGTGGCGGTCCCCACGGCTGCAGGGGGCCAAGCAGGACCCCCACATTAATTTTATGTTTAGCCCAGGGGAGGTGGTGGTCCTCGGAGCTGCAGGGGAGGTCGTAGGCCCCTGCATTAATAGTATATGTTTTGCCACTGGGAGGTGACAGTCCCTGGGGTGCGGGCAGTCCCAGCGTGCCCACCCGCTTACATAATTATAAGTGCCCCAGGGAGGTGGCAGTCCCTAGGGCTGAAGGGGGTGCCGAGTGCTGTGCGGGAACCCCCTGCATACATTAAAAGTAGTGCTCGGGGAGGTGGCAGTCCCTGGAACTTTAATAAGCCATAGGAGGGGGGCCGGTGCACCCCCTCCTATTTTTATGGTATGCCCCAGGACCTGGCCCACCCTTGGGGTTAATTAAAAACAAGCACTGGGAACTTGCAGTTGTTTTTTGTTATTTTTCCCGTACATTCGCGAATTTCACCAATTTTTTTGCAATTTTTGTTTTTTAAAAATGCTTTTTTAGCCTGGCAAGGTCCCTTTGAGACCCCAGGACCAACTTTAGAGGGTCAGGTTATTCCTACCCTGCCCACTTTTCTTATATTTGAGAGGTCATCATGGATGTCATCAGTGATGTCACTGACCATGTCATGAGTGATGTAATATGTGAGGTCATAAGCAGTGCATTGCAGAGGCGCGAGCTTAACTATAACTACTAAATTTAGCTGGTTTTGTATGAGTAAAACCTGAGCCTAACTCTAACGTCACTGTAACTTTTGGTTTTTTCAGTGAATTTCTAAAGTTTTTTAAATGCTAATTCCAAACTAAAATGTCCCTGTAACCTTTGTTTTTTTCAGTGAATTTCTATGTTTTTAAGTGGTAATGGCGTTTGCAGAGTGGTGGAGAAAGGGGGAGGGCCTATGACTAGCTCTCAGGAATCCCACTGTGTAGGACTTACAGAAAGTACCAGGAGGGCGTCTTGGCCCCCAAGGTCCCTTACCATCCAAGAGGACTCAACTTCCCAACCAGTAGTGTGCCATTTGCAGAGTAGTGGAGAAAGGGGGCGTGACCTCTGAAGACCTCTTAGCAATCCTGCTGTGTAGGACTTACTGAAGGTAACAGGAAAGGTAGATGGCCCCCAAGGACGCCTTTGGGGGGCCACCTAACCCTCCTATTACCTCCAGTAGGGCCCACACAGCAGGATTGCTGAGAGGTTGTTTGAGGCCAAGCCCCCTTTCTCCACTACTCTGCAAATGCACCTCTGGGCGTGCTGCTGGTTGGGGAATGAATTGCACTTTATTCCTGAGGGCCTCAGGACTAAAGTGGACTTCTTCCTCCAACCAGTAGTGCACCAGGAAGTGTGTTTGCAGAGTGGTGGAGAAAGGGGGCGTGGCCTCTGATGACTTCTCAGCAATCCTGCTGTGTGGAACTTACTGGAGGTAACAGGAGGGCTTTTTGGCCCCCAATCATGCCCCAGTGGGACCCCCAAAAAGGCTGAGGAGGTCAGGGTGTTGAGACCCTGCCCCCTTTTCTTTTTTTTTTTACATTTATTGTGGGACTCAGTTCAACCGAGTCCCAAGATGGCTGCCAACACTTCCTGGTTGAAGTGTTGGCAGCAAATCAGTAGGGTTTCAGTAGGCTGTTGGGCTCCCAGATATCTATATTTTTTAAACTTACATTTCTCTGAAACTCCGGATCAGATTTACACCAAATCACAAAAATCCCTGAGGGACCCTGCCGGGGGGGGGGGAGGGTGGGGGTAAAAACATTTGTAAAAAATAAATTGCTGCAGATCCAGGGTGATCCAAAACTCATTTTCCCCATGTTGAGTCCTTGGGGATTTGTCATTTTTTTAACACGACTACAGCCCAAACTGCTGAACGGAATTACACCACATTTGGCAGAAAGCTAGATGCCGGTCCAGAAAGCGTGCTTTTTGTGATTTGTTGTACATCCATACAGTAGTTTTTGAAATATCTGTCTTTAAAAAATATAAATATCTGGGGATGGGAATCCTTGCAGTGGACTTGTGCATCCTACTAAAATTTGATTGGCTACCAACACTTCAACCACGAAGTGCTGGCAGTCATCTTGGGACTCAGCTTGAAGCCGAGGCCCAGAAAATAAGTCCATTCATGATGAATTACAGATGTTATTGTGGTAATATTATATATAATTCTAGATCAATATGTAATACATAACCAAAGTTATCGCATGGGTTTGTATTTTGCTTTTTACCATTGTTGTTGTGCACATTATAAGATGGCCGCTGAATATGAAGCGGGCAAAACTATGCTGAAGTCCTCTTTTCATGTTGTTTAAATCACAATTGTATTTAATTCATGCCGTAAAATGTCTTCTTTTACCTGTGAGCAAGGTGTGCAGATGCCGAAACGCTTAGGGTTTGTTCGGCTATGACAATAAATCACTCTGGAATTCTCAATTGACATGTCTGGAATTTATCTTGGAGGGAGTGCGTACCTCATAGCATTTCGGCACTTGATGGTGAAAAACTATTTGATACAGGGTTTCCTCATACCCTGGTGCGCACCTTGGCTGCTGGATCCCAGCACTTATGAGGACGGTAGTGTATATATATATATATGTGTGTGTGTGTGTGAGCTAAAAAAACACGTCACAGTTAGGAAATAGATTTTAAAAAAACAGATTTTTCACTGAAAAAAACAAAGGTTACAGGGACATTATAATTAGGTACAGATTTTACACATGCAAAACCACAGAAATTCAGCAGTTACAGTTATGGTTATCTCAAGTAACTATAACTCGCGCCCTAAGGTAACTAACTATAACTCGTGCCCCAACCATGCAGTTTTGTCATCAATAATTTCACTGCAAATGTTGCAGTGATATGTTCAATGATGGTATAGTTGTCATGAGTAATGTAATATATAGGGTTATTAGTAGTGCATGGTGAGGGCACGAGTTACAGTAACGTCAGGGCTCGAGTTATAGTTACTTGACATAACTAAACCTATAACTGCTGAAATTCTATAGTTTTGTACGTGTAAAATCTGAACCTAACTATAAAGTCCCTGTAACCTTTGGCTTTTCAGTGAATGTCTAAGGTTTTTTCATCCTATTTCCTAACTATAACGTCCCTTTAACCTTTGGTTGTTTCAATGAATATCTATTTTTTTAATGCTATTTCCTAACTATATCATTCCTGTAACTTTTTGTTTTTTAGTGAATTTCACTGTTCTGTTTAATATAATTTGTACTACGAGTTGACCCATAAGTTCAGTTTACTAATATACATTTTCACAAGTGTATAAATACATTTTATTCACACATTCATTCTTATTATATATTTTAAAACAAAAAATGTAAAAATTAAGATAACTTATGTAGTCTTTGTATTAATGCAATGCACCAAGTCTTTCTTTTTTTTAAATTCATTTTATGGATATGCAGATCCGTTGCGAATCCTCGGACAAATAAGGGGTCTGCCGGTTGTATAGCATACATTCAATAATAAACAAGCATTGGCATAGCCAATAGGTCTCGCCTTTGGGACCTTATGTGTTTAGCCATGCAGCACATTATCCCCACTCACATGATCACCCACTCCAACAACACATAGCACACTGGGACCAGTAGGGCCTGCTAAAACAAAAAAAAGAATAGCTGAGACAAGAAGTCTATGGTGGTGTGAACGGATTCAATAGTTTCTCCATTTGTTCCCCCAAAAATGGTGCTAGTATAAAAAAAGAAAAATGACAATATGGTTAAACGAAGAAAAACATCCACAAAAAGTAAAAAGCATGCTTTTGTTTCTTTTCTAACAATAGTAAAAATAGTAAGAACTCTCCACTTGCCGCACAGCCGGATACTTATTAGAAAGAAAGCCTATAATTCGTGAAAGTTTAAATAAATAATGCCCAGAGGTTCTATTTTAGTAAACACCATGTTGAAAAAAATTAATACAAGCAACTGCTCCTGATTTGACTAGTGCTTTATAAACTGGGCACCACTGTACCAGCACTACTGGCTTTGTGAATAGTTGTAAATTGCATAAGATAAATAAGCAATAACTACAAATTCATTGTATATAATATGGAAAATGCATCCGTTGTTATGTGTTAGGGTGTGGCGTAAGGCTAGAGGTGCCGCCTTTGGAGCAGAGAAAGTAGGTTTGAGCCTGACTTTGGCTCAACATTATAAGAGCTGAGTACACAATCATGCTCACTGAACACAAGAACTTATTGCCAGGACACAAGTCCTAAAACGAGCGGCGCTCAGGAGCAAGCAGCAAGGGAAATGGTTGAGAATGGAGGAGGGGTGGGGCGATGAGAGGCTCGGACAGGACAGCAAGTATTTAACAGCGGGAGGGGGGTGATTGGGGGACGGGGGAGAAACCAGCTGCTGAGCGCGTTCGGAAAGGCAGAGGGGGACTTTTGTTTGCTTTTTGACTAACTTGTATCTTTGAGGGAGAGATAGTTTATAAAGCGCCAACAGGAGTAACTCTTCGCGTGAGGCTCATAAGGTGAAATGACTGTGCACAGTACAGACACACACAATACACAAAAACACTGCACGAATACACTTGTTAGGCACGCAGACAAAGTGCATCCAGGCGCATACAGACACATACAAAGAGCCGAGTACACAATCATGCTCACTGAACACAAGCACTTATTGCCAGGACACAAGTCCTAAAACGAGCGGTGCTCAGGAGCAAGCAGCAAGGGAAATGGTTGAGAATGGAGGAGGGGTGGGGCAATGAGAGGCTCGGACAGGACAGCAAGTACTTAACAGCGGGAGAGGGGTGATTGGGGGACGGGGGAGAAACCAGCTGCTGAGCGCGTTCGGAAAGGCAATAAATTGCTTTGCCAGTCTGAAAGAAAAGAAAAGAAAAGAAAAGTGCTCTTCTGCACCTTGTCACTATTTCCGCATGTCTGAGAAATCTCGACCACTCTCTCTCGGTCTCCTCTTTGATGCGTGGCGTATTTCTCATGATTTTGCATTTTTTGGCTGTTAATCTTTTATTGTGCGATTTTTCTCCTGCGGGAGACGAGCTCAAGTAGACATTGGCTCACAGGAACTGAGAAACTCATGTGCCGCGGTGGTGCAAATCACTTTCTACTCGCAGTATCTTGTGTGACTTATGTATGCTAGGTGTGCCCTCCTGTTCACTTTTCACATGAGATACCACTGCCAGCCAAGCAGGTTTTCAGTCATACTTGTAATTTTGGGTATTTTGCAGCTATATTACTCAAAGGGAATTTTTTTTGCAGTTTCTACCAGCCCTACTCATGACCCAAAAAAATACCCCAGACAATTGCTGTTTCATATTTGGATAATGCAGAATGTCACCAGGCCACCCACTCCCAAAGTGCTTTTTCAACCAAAAAAACTCCTTGCTTGATATGTTTAAAACGTTTGCATTCTGAGAAATGTACTAGAGGGAGAGACAAAGAAATGCACAAAAGGTAAAATGGAGAACACTGGTTTCGGCGTGTCTCTTCCAATTCTGTACCCGGGCTCAGGCCCACCCTCTCTGCATACTGCCCAAACCCTCTCTTCCTGTCAAGCTGACTGATATCCATTAGAAAGCGTACGGTATTGTGTTCAGCTCATTGTGTTTCATAGACTCTAGCCGTCTGTATTTACACAATTTCTTCTCTCTACTGCATGTACGTTTTGCTTGATGTACTTAATAAAAAAAAATCTGG
Source organism: Calotriton arnoldi (assembly GCA_963921515.1). Taxonomy (NCBI): domain Eukaryota; kingdom Metazoa; phylum Chordata; class Amphibia; order Caudata; family Salamandridae; genus Calotriton; species Calotriton arnoldi. The sequence continues at coordinate 206,592 of CAWUFW010006263.1, read as the reverse complement.
CGTGATTAAAAAGTACAGATGAGCTACCGCTGATAGCAGCCTAGCCGCCAGCCTGCTCTCTGGTTTCCTGGGCACACCCTAGACCACAGAGAGTTTGTTTACACAGAGAGGCTGCTGCACACCACGTCTCTCTTTGTGAGGAGAGCTCTGTGTTACTGTGTGTTAATTCTCCTCAACGGTATAAATTGAGTTAATCCCACAATGAGCAAGTGCTTGCGATTTCTTTCCAGGCGCCCCACAGTGTGATTTTTCGTTACTTCCCATGCAGTGCACACAGCGGCTGTGGCGGGTGAACAATGAAGCCTGTTTTGGGAGCGCTGCACGCAGGGCGAGGGCAGCTCCGCCCAGGTCCCTGCGCACGTTTGTGGTCAGGGTGTTTAATTAACAATTAAAGGGGTGCTTAAAGTGAACGCAGTGCCGTTCATAAACAAATGAAAGTGCGAGGCCATGCAATGTGTTGAAGGCAGCACTCACCTCTTTAAAGAGAAAGCAGTAATACGTAGAATAAAGCGTGTTGTGCCGGTTTTAAAAAACAAGCGCGGCCACGCGGCCCGAAAGTGAAAGCGACCGTGGGCCACGCTAATTAGAAACAGATGGCCCCTGCGCGCCGCTGCTGGCTCCCGAGAGCAAAACGCTCTGGGAGTAAACATTTCCAGAAAAGCTGGGACATCCACACGCCTTTGACCAATTGCGTGCTAAAGCCAGACGCAAAGGCCAATAGCGTGTAAGCACCACACGCACAAGCTTGTAGAAAAGCTGAAGTGATTCCAAGAGGCCGATTTCCTAGGGCAGCGCATGCGCGCTGCGCTAGGCTCGACCTAAAAAAACAGATTAAATACAAACATATGCTATTGAATTTCTATAGGCGTATCACTGTGTGTGGGTGTGTGAGTGGCTGTTGTGTGACTGTGTGGGTGTGTGAGTGGCTATATGGGTGTGTGAGTAGGTGTATGAGTGGCTGTGTGGATGTGTAAGTGGGTATGGGAGTATGGCATTGCTGCTGGTGCATGAAACTGCAAATCTGGCAGGATCCACAGAGGGTCTGTCTCTAGATATACATTAATCTTTTTCCCTTACTAACTCTAAAACAACTGAACAGAGTTTCACTGAATTACAAAAAGCTCTCTTTCTGGAACAAGATCTAGCTTTCTGCCAAATTTGCTGTAATTCTGTTCAGAGGTTCGGGTTGTAGTCGTGTCTAAAATCCCTATGGGAAATTGCATGGAGAAAATGCGTTTTGGGACCACTCCATCTTTCTGAGCCCCCGCTTGAAAGATCACCCCGAAACTTTCCAGACTGCAGCTGAAGTGACTGGCAATAAGTTTTGAAAATGTAGTGAAGATTCGCCAAACAGCGCCAAAGTTTTTTTTTAAAACATCTGTTTATTGAATAAACAAAACCTGGCAGCAAGTCTGACAGTAAGTACATTATGGGCAAATGCATCATTACAAATTCCGCTTGTCAACATTTGGTACATACCGCACAAAATCCTTGTAACAAGGCAGGGTCCAGTACATATTCATACATTGCAGTACATAATCTCCCCCAATTCACACACATAGTTAATTAACCAGCATTTAAAGTCCCCTATACTGTACCCAGCTTCCCCATATCTTGTCCCACTTCTTTGGGCACCCCCTCCCTTTGTATACCACTTTCTCAGCATTGCAGCACCAGTCTAGATCTTCCTGCCATTTCAGCACACTCAGTGGTTGGCTCTCCCCCCACTCCTTTGCTATGTTCCATTTACCAACTACACTAGCTATCGTCAGCCAAATCTTAGAATATTTTGGCCATTTTACCTCACCCGTCACACAGAGGATATGCCACCCTGCCTCACTTGGTTCCTGTTCGGTTACTTCTGACATGACCTGGATGGCATCCTTCCAAAACTGTTTTACCTTGGGGCAGGACCATATTATATGAAAGAATGTACCCGCCTCCCCACATTCCCGTGCACACAGGTCAAAGTCTCTCCGCCCTATCCGGTGTAGTAGCACTGTAGAGGTGTATGATCTGTGCAATATGCGCAATTGTATTAATCGAAATCTCGCCCTTATAGCCACCTCTCTTGGACTCTGGATTGCTTCTATCCAGTCATCGTCTTCTAGCGTCTCTAAGTCTCTTGTCCAAGCCTCCCTAAGGGCTAACAAGGGGTCCGGGGAGTTATTCATTATCTTTTTATATACCAATGAAACCGCCTTCTCGGGCATGGGATCCATGAGGAGTCTATCCTCCAGTGGGCCATATTCTGCTATTTGGTCTCCATCTAGTACATGTTTCATTAGCACATGTCTCAACTGCAGGTATCTTAAAAATTCCTTGTCCGGCATCTGATATTCCATTTTTAGATTCTCAAAACTTATCAGTTTACCCCCCCTCCAAATATCTCCCAGGAATTCAATCCCTATAGTTTGCCATTGCCAGAATCCTGATAATTGGCCCACTTCCTTTAGGTGATTGCTGACCCATAATGGCGTACGTTCAGTCAGCTTATCTTTCCATCCCAGGAATGTGGTAGCCTCCCTCCAGATCTGTACCGTCACTGTAGTATGCGTGGGTAGCGCACCAATCCCTCGATGCCCATACAGCGCCGCTAAGTAGCCTCCCTCTCCCATCACGTGCCGATCCATTCTGTAGGCAGGTTCCTCTCTTCCAGCGAACACCCACTCATTGATTGTCATCAATTGTGCTGCCCAGTAGTACTTTTTAATATCCGGAATCGCCAGCCCTCCTTCGTAGACACTACGCTGCAGTTTGCGTAACGCAATTCTAGCCTCCATCCCACAAAAGTAGCCTCAACTCAGAATCTATCTGATTAAAGAAGCTAGGTGGTACTTTACACAGGGTGTTCTGTAAAACATACAAGAACCGTGGCAGCGCCATCATTTTGAATAAGGCGGCGCGTCCCATTAGGGACAGTGGGAGTTTCCTCCTGTGCACAATGTCCCTTCGCACTCTTTCCAGCTGGGGGAACAAGTTATCTTCCAGGAACTGGGTGTTCCCTTTAAATATCATTATACCCAGGTATTTGAATGTCTCCGTTATCTCCAAAGAGTGAGCACTAGTGAGCAACCATGGTGTCGCGCCTGCCAATACATATAATAGAGATTTGTTCCAATTTATTCTATATCCAGAGTAGGTTCTGAACATGTGAAATATATGCATGATTCGGCCAACAGAAGACGCAGGGTTGGTGACGTATAATAGTATGTCGTCTGCATACAGAGATATGTTTTCAACCCAGTCCCCATCTCCGCTTATTCCTCGGATAAAAGGTTCCATCCTAACCCACGCCGCCAAGGGCTCCAGCGCCAGCGCAAACAACATGGGTGAGAGCGGACAGCCCTGCCTTGTACCTTTATGCAACTGTATGACCCTCGAGGTGACTCCATTCACTCGCACCCTCGCTAGCGGACCCTCATATAGCAACCGCACCCACGCACAGAAACTAGGATCAAAGCCAAACCTCTCCAACACCACCTGCAAATATGGCCATTCTATGTTGTCAAATGCCATACAAGCGTCTAGTGACAGCAGCGCCGCGTCTTCCCTAAATTTGGCCCCCGTACCTTGTAGCACCCTGTAAAGTCTTCGCAAATTAAGCCTAGTGCTTCTGTGGGGCATAAACCCGGACTGGTCTGGGTGTATTACTGAGGAGATGACCGCTCCCAACTGTTAGACCTGTCAGCCCTAGGGTGGTCTTTCCCTATTTTTTTTCCTTTTTCGCCTCCTTTTTGCCACCATATTTTTACTGGACCTAGGTCTCTGGGCACCTTGCCACTGCTAGCCAGTGCTGAGGTGCAGGTGCTCTCTCTCACTCAAGATGGCTGCCACAGGCCCCTGCTACTGCAGAGGGGCCTGACACGCATACACACTAGTAGCCAGGGTCAGGCTGGGGTATAGGGATACAGTATCCATTCCATCCCCGCCTCTGGGCCACATAGCCAGGCATGTAGAAGGTTCCAGAACCTTCCGGGCTGTGGGAGGAGTTATGTTTTGCCGCCTTTGGGAGAGTCACCTGACCTGGGAGTATAAAAGGCTTGGAGGGAAAACTTTCTAGTCAGTTGATGAGGCACCACTGAACCTGGGAGAACCTCCGCCGGAGTATAGGCTTTAGGGCCTAGGGGGGATACCTACACTACTGCTGCTGACAGGGTTGAGGCCCTGCTGTAGTAAGATAGCTGAGGAACGCCCACCACCCACTGACCTTGCCCAGTGTGAGGGGACCCAGGGAACCACCTTCAGCGTGCGGGGAGGAACATCAAGCACTCCCAGACCACCAACTCATCCCCCCCCCTCATAAGAAGAAACTTCTGACAGGAAACTTTGACAAGGAACCTATAACAAGGAACTTCTGACAAGAAACTTACAACTAGAAGTGCCTAAGAAGCAACCAAGCTGAAGCAGTCGCAAGACCCCTTAACTTGAGGAGGCCTGTCCGTCCAGCAAGGCCTAAAGCCTAAAACTGCCCAACTGGGGATCACCAGGTAAAGCGCCGTACCCTGAAGCGCTAAACCTTCACCCCCTATTCACCTTTGCCTGTTGCTGGGCTGCCCCCAAGTACTTTGCCAGACAGCCCTGCCCACAGGCTGCTGGTGCACCATGTGTGCTGTTGTCCCTCAGGTCACTGACCTTATGATGAAGATCACCGCCGCGGCCGCCGCCGCCTGAGAGGAGAAACCGTGTGGTGAGGTGCGCCATCGTGCCCTCATCAAAGGAAGCGCTGAGGTGGAGGAAGCCCCTCAGGTGTGTGAGGTGAGGAGCGCCGTCCGCGCCCTCACCGAAGCCTCCAGGGGCCCTCATTGCCGCCGTAGCGGCCCAAGAATTGTTCCTGCCGCCGTCGCGGCCAAAGAATTGCCCCCGCCGCCGAAGCGGCCGAAGAATCGTCGCCACCGCCGAAGCGGCCCAAGAAATTGCCACCGCCGCCGAAGCGGCCCAAGAAATCGCTAACTCGATCTTCAGCGAGGCCTCCCGGCCCCGCAGACGCCGTTGCCGAGCAACCAGGGGTTGCTCGGCGTGACCCGGGAAGGCCGCGCACCGATTGGGCGCCGGCTCCCGGTCCCGCCCAGCGCCGAAGGAAGCCCGGGAAGAGCCCCGGCAGTGCAGAGGGAGACGGGGAGCCGGCCGGAGAGGACTGCCGGCTCCCGCTCCCTTCCCCCAGCAGCCCTGAGCCCACCTGCATTTACCCTGAGCACGGGGCCGGAGGAGGGTGATCCCGGCCCCCGCAACGAGCCGCATGCATATTCCCTGATCCCGGGGGCCGGAGTAAGGCATACCGGCCCCCGCAACGACCCGCAACACCGGCCAGAAGGCCGAGACACCCCCGACCGGGCCCCGCCCAACAGAACACGGGCCGGCCCGGATGATCGCCAGTCGCCCTGAAGCGCGACCAACGACCACACCACAGGCGAGCCCTGGAGGCCCCTAGGGCCCATAAGACGCCACTGGGGGCCGGGGGCCACTATTAACCCTTACTATTATAGTCCTACGAGGCGAGGCCCCAGAGAGCAGTGGGCCTGGCCTGAATTAACCCCTAAGGAACCTAGAAGCCCCAGAATACAGGACATGTTGAGGGATTCCCCACATAGTTCATTCATGTATTGACGATGCCCACAGTATGTAATGATTTATGCCAATGCCTGTTATAATTACTGCCTAGGCCATGGTTTTAGCTGTTAAGTCTTTACCACAAGGGGAAAGTGTTTAATGGAGTGGAGCTGAAGTGTACACCGCCAAGAGTTGAAGTATTTTATGTTACAGGTGTACTGGAGTTGCGACGCCCACTGTACTGAATGTGGGTGCGCCTAGATTAATGCAGGCCTATTTAAATGTAACGTGAAAAGCCTTCTTTTAAATAATTGAATATACTAAAGTGAACTGTATGTTTAGGCCTATGTTTTATTAACGTACCTTGAGATCATTATTAAGTGCTACGTGTAGGAGATAATTCCTGCGGCCTCTTAGTGGCCTACAATGTTGATGAGCTATGCAGCTTTATTTAAAATGTGCACCAGTTGAATAATTTAATGAGTTTGAATGTAGATCTAAATTAACCTGCCTTATCTGATGCCAACTTAATTTATTTATAAAAGATCTTGATTTTAAATACAAAAGCCTGGTGTGGTGTCATGTTATTGCGTTCGCATTTGTGAGTCAAAGTGAGAGTGTGCTGCACAACTGCCTTACACATTGCCTTCGCGTGCCTTTCCCGCTCCACGCCATGCTACCGTGTCGGACTCGGTAACCCCGGTTCCAACACCAACCTATTTGCCAACACCTTATCCAATAGCTTAACTTCTACGTTGAGCAAAGATATTGGGCGGTAAGACCCACAGTCATCCGGCTGCTTACCTTGCTTTGGTATCACCACAATTGTGGCCAATCTCTGGTCTATTGGTAAAATGCCATCCTTGAGGGCTGCTTTATACATGGCTAGCATGTGCAGGCCACTTTCGAAGCTACTCCCTTGTAGAATTCTATGGGTATTCAATTAGGGCCAGCCGCCTTACCCAACTGCAAGTCTCCCATAGCCCCTATTATGTCTTCCGATGTGAGTTCTTTGTCCAACGCCTCCCTCTCTTCATCTGAGAGTCTCGGAACGGGGAGGTCCCTAAGGAGTTCCGCGCAGTCTTCCCTCGTTCTGGTAGATGCCGATTTATATAGAGCCTTGTAATGGTCAGCAAATGCCGAGGCTATTCCCGCTCCCGTCGTTTTGGTCTCCAATTGTGGAGTCGTTATCTCTAAAACCCAGCTTCTCTCTTTGTCCCTCTTTTCTAACCATGCCAGCAGTTTGTTAGCCTTATCCCCGACCTCGTATAACCGCCTTTGGGTCGCTCTAGCATGTTTCTTAGCTGCCTCTTCTACTATGTCTTTTAGCTCTTTTTGTTTGAGCCGAATCCGATGTCTAGCCTGCTGTGATGTACCACCGTCTCTCGTGGCTTCCTCCTCCAGTTGCAGGATGTCCCTTTCTAATGTGTCTTGTTGGATACTTTTTTCCTTCTTTCTCCCACCCACAAGGCCCTGCACATACCCTCTCATCACCACCTTGTAGGCCTCCCACAATGTACAAACGGATTCCACTGTCCCAACATTGTCTTCAAAGTATTGTGTTGTCCGTTCTCCTATCTTATATCTAATCTGCTTATCTTTGAATAGCCAGGGGTCCATTCTGGGAGGTAGTGTGTAGTTCCTCACAGCTCCTTTCAAATGGGTTTCTACGGGTGAGTGGTCAGAGATTTCCCTTGCCCTGTGCACCGTCCCGGTAAACCACTGTGCATGTACCTCCTGTGTCATCAGATAGTCTAAGCGTGAGTAAAACAGCGCCAAAGTATTAGCAAAACACAAAAAGCATTTCCTATGGTAACTAGGTCCTAAGTTTAATTACCTACTACATACTATGTAGTATATATGGCTAACAGATATGAACAGTTGAAAAGTGATGACTGTGGCTACATGGGTTTGTGCAAGATATAGGTGTGAGTGGCATGGCTGCAGGCCTGGCATTTGCTTCCGGTTCAATGCAGTGGCCAAAGGCCTTCTGCAGCTGGTTTGTTGGGATGGGGCCTGTGTACAGGCCCAAAGCTTGTTGCATATGGCCAAATAACTTCTGCATCTGGAATGGGTCGGATTGGGCTGGTTCAGGACTGGGCTGAGGGTTAGGGACTGTGCTCAGAGGTCACTGTGCACTCCATAATTTGCTGTATTGGAATGCACCCAGTACTGGGAGATTGCTGTGCAGGTCCAAAGGCCATGTGCAGCTGAGTCAGGTGGGTTGCAAGTTTGGTGCAGGGTCTGACCTTAGGCCAGACCCTTGAGTGCAAAGTCTATTGCCTAGGCTGAAGATGTATGTATCTTGGCAGGATGAGACTTAAGTTAGGCACATGGACTGATTGTAGACCAGGCCCTTTGTCCAGTTAGTCCAAAACTCATGGGAGAAGGCCAAACCGCATAAATAATTATTTGTGTTACAAGATGCTTTAGCAGAGTTTGTGGCTCTAAACCAGGACCTTTTCCTGGAGTTTTCGCTTATATCTGAAGATCGTATCCAGCTTATTAGATAGGCACATGCTTTCATCACATTTCAGACGATGGGCCCAGAACAATCCACCGTAGTTCAGGCCTTGTGACAACACTTTTTTCTGTGCAGCAGTAGGCCAAGTGCAGCTAAGGTCAGTGAGGCAGGGCCTGGGTGTGTATACTAAAAAAACAACACATTGTGATTGCTTATGTGCAAACATAGCACACAGAGAATATATGGAAATGTATGCTGGCTGCAGGGCCCAGCTGGTTTGAGTGGGATGAGCTAAAAGCCATGCAATTTAGGAAACTATGCACTTAGATTCCATGGTCTCAGCAGAAGGCCATTGGCAGCTGGTTTGCTGGGATGGACAATGACCTAACCCTGTGCCAAGAGGTTAGTTTTCACAGCTGAAAACCGGGCACATTTTGGGGCAGATTTACAAGCCCCTTGCGTCACTTATACGCTGCCGTTGCGTCACTCTTGTGACGCAGCGACAGCGTAAAAAATGCGGCAAATTTACAACGTGACGCATCTAGGGAGATGCGTCACGTTGTAAAGCTCTGCGTGACATTATACCTGCGTCAGGTATAATGTATGCAGGGTAGGCGTTCCCACGCAGGAAAGCCTCGTAAAAGCAACGCAGTAAAATCTACACTGCGTGACTTTTAGGACGACACTGCGTCAAAACCTTACGCCTGCTTGAAGCAGGCGTAAGGAGTGACGCAGTGTATTGGGACTAGGCCGTAACATGCATTGCTGGAGTTGCGTCGTGCTTGCGACACGACTCCAACAATGCGTGACTTTTCCGCCAACAGATGCGTCAGAATTTCTGACGCATCTGTCAATCCTTGTGCCATAGTGCGGCGTATTGTAAATACGGCGCATCTATAGTGGCGCAAGGGTTTTTCACGCAGGCGCAAGGAAACTGACGCATCTATACAGATGCGTCAGTTTCTTGTAAATCTTCCCCTTAGTTTTGCAGGATTTGGCCTTGATGCAAGCACTTATGTGCATGGATGAAGGTTTTGCAGATTTAGGTTGGTTTGGAGGGATACCGGCCCAGGGCCTGGCTGCAGTCGCGGCAGGCATGACCCGCGGGTGGGGGGGGCGGGGGGTCTCGCAGGGTTGGGGGTCACGCAGGGGGGGTTTTAAAATTAAATTAAATTTAAAAAAGTTAACTTACCTTCGCCAGCCCGGTGCCGCATCGTCTCTGCTCCTCTCCTGCTCTCCTGCCTCTGGCAGGAACAGGAAGCAGGCAGCCTCCCTCCCTTCCCCTAAGCCAATCAAAACGCTGCAATGGCAGGGTTATGATTGGTCGGGAGGCCGACCAGCCAGGCGCCTATGGGGAGGCCATTTTCTCCATGTATCCTGCATACAGCCTACATAAAGTAAAGGCAGAGTGCACATAACTGGTTGGTCTGCCCCAGAGGGCCGACCAAACAGTCACCGCCCTCAGCAGTGGGCAAGCCACTCCTCCCCTGCCCTAGAGCAGACCCGAACACCCGCCCACCCCCAACCAAACCCTTCTGCTTTCTCGCAGTGCGAAAAGCAGAAACATAAAATGGTAGTTTTACAATTTTATGTTTCTGCCGCTTGCACTGCGAGAAAGCCGTGGGGCGACACTCATCCGCCCTAGTGGAGGAGCCGCCCCTGCCTGGCTGTAGTCCAAACCCTGCACACAGATGTCCATGTGAATGGCACAAGTACGTGCACAGCTGACTTGTTAGGGCAGGGTTGGGGCATCTGGCCTAGCTGAAGGCCGGTGGGTGGGATGGGTCCTATGTGCAGGCCCTGGCTGCAAACCATTCCCTATGTCCCCCAACATAGTTAAAGGCCACTGTGCAGCTAGCTTGGATAAGACATGTGCTGGTGCAAGGTATCCCCATGTACCCAGAATTTGCTCTGCACAGCCGAAGGACGTCTCCGGTAGCATAAAGAGTGACATCATTGATGAGACACACTTGTCAAGGTCCATCTCTGGGGCAGACAGATGCAAGGGCCACTCAGCACTGGAAAATGGAGGATATATGAGATCTCAAGCAACCAGTGCTCCCAAAGCAAGACCTATATAGGGCACATAACGCATTAAGCATCCTTTATTTTCTGAGTAAATGTAGATGAGTAGACAAGGCCTACCTCAATGGGGGTGGTTTGTAGCACATCTTGCCAAAGGCAGTACACAATAGGGATGGCCACCTTCAGTAATATGGGCACAGTGCCAGGCTGAAGGCCAAGCCTACAATCAACACCAGTTGTACACAACCAAAAGCCATGTGCAGAGAAGGATGGCCACCTACAGGGCTTGAGTGTCGGGCCTTGCCAAAGGCCTGACTCTGAGGCCAACTCCTGCTGCTTATTGTCGAAGTCCATGTGGTTAACTTCTTACCCTTGTGTGGGAATTGGCAGCGGGGCTTAATGCAGTTAACCCCCGCTGCACACAACTAAATGACATGCTCCGATGGGGTTGCTCACTCACTCATGAGGGGTGAAGTTTGGAAGGAGTATATCTCCAAAAATATACCACATTTCAAATAAAGGTATTTTAATTGGATTGCACCTTAAAGTATGTTTAAAAACAGCTCTCAAAATCACTTTAAGAAACAGTAAAGTATACTTACGGTAACAAAGTCACCCTGAAAAACAGTGAAATTGACCAGTTATTGTTATTCATGTAAATGCTGGCTTGCACGTCAAATGCAATGGTTATGACCTCACAAAATGTATTGCAAGAAGTAACAATATGTAAAAGCTCTATAGAAGTAAATAAAGAACGCATTGTCAAACCAATACAAAAAACACTACAATCATAGTCATCTGTTTGCTAGCGTTAATGTGATATTCAATGTCACCAGTAACATTGTCAATGTAATTTGTAATTGTATCTTTCTCATCAAGGGTGAGGTCATGAGGATTGCATCAGGTATGGGAGTTATACTTTGAATGGCTGTTGAGCACGTTAAGTTTGTTGCATTTTGAGGATCACCCATTTAGTTTACTTGGAGTCTAGTGGGCAAATAAAATATTATGCTAAATGCCTACAGGAATCTGAACCTAGATGCACATGAACAGCCAGTTCATACTTTTTTCATATTCATTGGAAACATTTGTGTCGCACCTCCGAAGTGTTCCAAAATGCTTATTTTTCCATTAATTCAATTAAAAAGGGAATACACTGGTCGGTCGGGTGTGAGCAAGGGAAGTGCTTTCCATGTTTCTCTGTGTGCATACGTGTACCTATACACATGCAGTACTCAAAGGCTATAAAAGACTATGGGGCATATTATCAAGAACGGCGCTAAAAATTATTGCCGGTTTAGCGGCAGAAAACTGCCGCTAAAGCGGCGATAATGGGCTTGATAATATGCCCTTGAGAATACCAATAGAAGCCCATGTTCTGCTGTGATCCTGGGCTTCTATTGGAATTCTCCAGGGCATATTATCAAGCCCATTATCGCCGCTTTAGCGGCAGTTTTCTGCCGCTAAACCGGCGATAATTTTAACGCCGTTCTTGATAATATGCCCCCAGTACTCTGTAGACAAATGCATATTAAATATAAGGGGTATCAGGATGGGGCGTCCTGACTTTCCAGTGTCTCTCCCCTTTTAGCATCACTGAGCATTCATAGTGAATACTCCTTTTGAAAGTTTAGTGTCTGTAAAACATGAAGTTTTCTCTGCATATGATGCTTGCCAACCATCATCTTCTGATCAAATACATTATTTTTATGCTTATGCGTATAAGTCAGATTATCCAAACATGGCTGCTTCTTCAGTTCACTACCACGTCGTTTTTTATGTCAGGAGGAGAAACAAGCCATTTTGGTTGAACCCTAGTTCCCCTGCTTGAGCAGACCATTGTTCATTATAGGTCGGATTACATAGACTTTGTACTTACATGAAAATGGAGGAAATACACCTTTTCCCCATTTGTGCTGCGTGTGAAATATTAAATCGAGCAAACGGATTTTGCTCCAGTCAGCCATCTTGTATAAGCACTTTCTTCACCAGGGCAAAACCAAACTGAGATAGAAAGCGTGACTGGCCAACCCACTCAAGGAAAATCCACAGGTGGTTGAAGGAATATTACTGGAGTTCCTTTGGAATATAACCCACCTCTCCAGAAATTGTGTGAGGTAAAGAGGGTCCCCACTGGAAAACGAGGGATCCTGTCCAGGTTCCACAATTGGAGCACAGACCACTCCCAGGCAGCGGGACAGCAAAGAAAGTGCATGCTACTCGAGGCAGCTAACGGTGTTCAGTGACGCCACCAGCAGTCTGTACCCGGAAACAACCCCCAGGGGCCGCTTCTACTGGGGCGCTCTACCAGCGGTGGACGGCGGTGAGACCAAGAACATGGTAGCATCTCCCACAGTGAGCACCCTGCCCCCTCCTCTACCATCGGCTCTTGCGGCCCTGGGCGCTCTTTCCCCGAAGCATCTCCCGGCACTTCCTTTACAGGTTTCGTGCTACCACTGATGAGACGGCTGCATTGCAACCAGGATCACCGCAGCATCTCCCAAGGTGAGCGGCTTGCCTCCTCTTGCTATCTTCGGATACCTAGCCGTGGGCAGAGCCCTTCAGCCCCATCGTCAAGATGGCGGCCCCTTGGGACGGAGACGCAAATCGGGAGCTGGCCTGCCTCTCTACCCACTGCTGAGAGGCGCCAGCCTTGTAACCCTAGAGCGCTGCGGCGTCTGCCACTTTGCCCTAATGAAGGCAGGATCAATCCAACGGACCTAGAACGCTTTAACTAACGATATAAGGGGCTTGCTGCTACTCCAGGGAAAAGGTGAGGCATACTTTCCGCCTGCATTACTCATCAACATCAGCCCGGGGATCCAGCATGCTGCTTCCGCCTACCGCCACCCGGCCTTCTACCCCTACGGCCATCTCCACCTCCACTTCGGGGATCCCTATGGACCCACGACCACCGCCCCTAAGTGCAACACCACCTGAACTCCTGGCTGAACAATGGCAAGAATGTCATGCTCTGTAAATATGTAATATATAATTGTCCAAACCTAATCGCTTTTTAAAATGTAATCTTGAGTGATTTACAACTTGTATATGTGTAACTCTAACCACTAGTATCTGTAGTAGACGTATGTATTTACTACCATTCTTATGTAAATTTAGAGTTTTTCTTCTTGTATCTTTTCCTTGAGTGAATTTTCAACTTGTATATATGCAACTCTAACCACTAGTATCTGTAGCAGACGTATGTACTACTACTACCATTCTTTTGTGAATTAGAGTTTTTCTGTTTTGTATCTTTTCCTTGAGTGAATTTTTCAACTTCTATATATGCAACTCTAACCACTAGTATCTGTAGTAGACGTATGTACTTACTACCATTCTTTTGTGAATTTAGAGTTTTTCTGTTTGTATCTTTTATATAACTCATGTACTCCGAAGTCCTTATGTAATGTAACTGGTCCTTTTGTAAAGCGCTCTGACACCTTTGGGTAAAGTTCGCTATATAAAATCGCATTAAATAAATAAAAAATAAAAAAAGGAACGTGTGCTTTTTTAGGGTTGTCCAATTCCATTTTGAAGCAGCCGAGCGGGAGCAGCACAGAGTTTCCTTATTGGCACGTACATTATTTGCTGCTTCAGAGAAAAAATGCTCCTGGCAGTGCGGCATGATCATGAAGTGTTGGTATATTTCACAAACTCATTCTCAGTACTACCCAAAAAAACTCGGGGGCATATTAGCAAGACCGGCGATAAAATTATCGCCGTTTTAGCGGCAGGAAACTGCCGCTAAAATCGACGATAATGGGCTTGCTAATATGCGTTATAGAATTCAATAGAAGCCCAGGTTAGATGTGCAGGACATCTAACCTGGGCTTCTATTGAATTCCATAACGCATATTACCAAGCCCATTATCGCCGCTTTAGCGGCAGTTTCCTGCCGCTAAAACGGCGATAATTTTATCAGTCGGTCTTGCTAATATGCCCTCATTTTTTTCACCTAAAAATCTTTCGGAAAATGTGATTTAAATTAACCAATCAATCAATCAAGTAATTTCTTGTGGTAATATCTCCTCAAATCTTCCTGCAATGACTCCCAGACTGCTGTGAGCTCTACTGGGCCATACCAATAACAGAATAAGCAATATGTAAAACATTAACATAACATACTATAAATATTGTGCACTGTGTACGGTAAATTTAGATTGAAAACCTATTTTATTTGCCTTAGAACGTTGGCACTGCTTGATAATTCTCCTAGGATGCTTGAAGATTTGGCAAATTAATGATCGAGAAAAGTTCATCACTCACTAAACCTTCAAAGCTATCCCAACACTTTTTTCTCATACAAATTTCTGCTTTGCAACAAATCAAGCAAAGGAAGGTAGACTTCTGAATACATTAGTTCGATGTACTTATATTCAGCAGTTTTTGCTGCAGCAGGGAGAAATGATTCCTACCGGAAAGATCTACACAAAACTTTGGCTGGAAAGGTTCACGGAGATTAGTGAAATGCACCAACGTTATAAGCAAAGCAAAACTTGCCCTTTCCCAGAAAGATAGATCTATCTATCCATCCATCCATCCGTCCGTCCGTATAGATAGATTAGATAGATAGCCTGGGCTCTAGTTCTGCTTAAATACTTGTGCTTGTTACTAACACTGATGAAAGAACAGTATAGCATAAACCATGCATGCAGGTGCACAGAGTGTAATATTCTGTTTATTGCCACTTTGGGAAATGACTCACAAGATGAAGACCATTTTTCTGACAGTTCATCAAAAGATTAGACTTGCATTTTCATCTCATATGGTAGGAGAAGCAAATTCATATCCAAAGAAAATCCCACCAAATAACATTCAATGCAAAAATATCTTCCTCTTTATTGGTCCATGTTCAAAACATCTTATTAAACGTCCACAGATCATGCCACACACCCACACACACCGACAAGGAGACAGGGAATAAGCGATAGAATAGTCAAGTCAAAAGATACTTTATTCGACAAATCAATGCCATAAAAGTAAACATACGAAAAAGGCATTTCATCAGAATAAAATACATTACATATAGACCACATATTTAAAATTTTTGTAAATTAAAAGAATGGAGTTAAGGATATCGGGTAGAGCAGGGGATTCATATAAAGTGCATAATACCAAATTCACATTACAGTAAGCCGTCGGAACAACATGTTCGAATTCCTACCTTGCGCAAAACTAACATTTAAAATACTAACGAATAAAATGAAAAATACTACAATTACAATTTCATAAACAATTATACAAATATTAAAATATTAAAAATGAATCCTGATGCTCCCAAGATGAAGACCATTTTTCTGACAGTTCATCAAAAGATTAGACTTGCATTTTCATCTCATATGGTAGGAGAAGCAAATTCATATCCAAAGAAAATCCCACCAAATAACATTCAATGCAAAAATATCTTCCTCTTTATTGGTCCATGTTCAAAACATCTTATTAAACGTCCACAGATCATGCCACACACCCACACACACCGACAAGGAGACAGGGAACAAGCGATAGAATAGTAGGTGTTGTGGAATGAAGTAACTAGTTATAAACTCACATAAGTTAATATGGAAGGAGGAGAAAGAGTAGGACTAGCCTGGAAAAGTTCACCCATGAATGGTAGCTAAGGTCGCTGCGCGTCCTGCGGAATGGTAGCTCATACCTTCCGAACCAGCGTCCTTATCGTGCTATTCTTTCTTTTTTTCTTTCTTTCTCTTGGCTTTGAATTGTTGAGGAAGGCGCTCAGCTGCCTTTTGGTGGAAGGAACTTGTTTTTCTGGTCACAGGCTATCCAGTTCATTTGTATGCGAATGGGAGATTCCACAAATGAAGCAATTTGCAAAAGGCATTGGTCAACGAGGAGCCAGGGATTTGACAGGTTTGGTGTTAACAGCGGGAAAGGCAAAAGAAATTGCCCTGTCCTTGTTGGTTAAATGTGATAAGTAATCAATCCCGAGATGTGTGTTGGACTAACTGACACTCATCTGCACAGGATCCAGCGGGAAAACTGATATCTTGACCAGAGCGCCTCAAGAACACCGAGCATCCATCTTGAGAATGTGTGAACTTCACATTGGTGAGGTGTGCTTAGGGCTGGGAAAGATTTCAGCAAAATTATACATCTGCACCACAATTCTGAAAAACTATGAGACCTGCCGTAGTTAATGTCTTAATGTATTTGCTCATCTTCACTGAGTGAACACATCTGCATTAAGACTAGTTGTGCAGCTCAAACCTTGCAGTATTTGAATTGTAATCACCAGGTAGGAAACAGTAACGAGGTTTGCACCAGCGTGTTTCGTTCTGCACTCGGCCCTGCTCACAGGTGCAATCATGTTACACACAGTGCAATAGATATTGAGTGCATGAAAACAAGCAAAGGGTCAGAGGAAGTGGTGCTTCGAATAATTCATGGCACCATCTTTGAATGTGCAAAATGCAAAAATTGTCCTTAAGCATATCGAATTAAGATAAACTGTTAGGGAATCTTGAAGATTCTAATATTTACAGTAATAAACAATACCTGTCCTCATCAGAAAATCATGACGGTGCACCAGCACCCAAAAAAGAGTCCTCAAAATATTTGAAAATGGGCACCATCTTGGATCTGTAAAAATACACACTTACAAGAGTTACAAAATAAATGTTTGTTACATTTTCGGAAACATGTATCAAATAACGCATAATGAAAATCTCTGATAGTTACCTATTCAAAAAGTGATATCAAACGGAATCAGACCACGGGCGCCATCATTTTTTTTAAAACATACTTTATTGCTTTTCCTTTTATCCGGTGCATTCGCGAAGAACATTTTTACATTATATCATGTTTGATCAGGGTATCATACATCTGTTGGTTGCATTTATATTACATCCGTCAGTTGAAGTGACACTGTTGTAATTATATCGAGCATATACATAATGCATCCATGTATTACAAAATCTTCTAATAGCCAATTGGTATCTAACTTGTAACAACTACCCTTCCCCCCGCCCCCCTCCCCCCGTTCTGGCCGATCTTGCCTATTCACAATTATAATATTGCGTCCCGGACCTTCCTGTGCTATGTACACAGTGCTGGTGATTGTGCATCCTGTCTATTCCTACGCTGGGCTCTACCACTTGGCGCTACGCCTAGTCAATGTGTAGCCGCTATACATTTGGGGTGCTAGGTAAGGGATCGGGATCTATGGCTTTGAAGGCCTCTAGCATGACATCCCATTCCATGAAGATCTGGTTTTTACGCAGCCCTCAAGCCTTCTCTCATCTTATAGCTGCGCTTTTGGCTCCACCCCAGCGCACTACTTCATTGTGCCAGGTGTATACTGTGGGGGTTTTTACTGATTTCCACCTCATTGTTATGGACCGTTTGGCTATAATTAAGGAGAGGTCTAAAAATTGGAGTTGCACTTTCTGTGAGGCGGTGCGTCTGCGAAGTCCTAGTAGGCATCCTGCGGCTGAGTCCCCAGTTTGAAGGTGTGTAGTTGTATCTATGTTTCGTCGTACCTCCTCCCAGTACTCTCTAAGGTGCGGACAAGACCATAACATGTGGACTGAGTCCGCTCCCTCTGTCTTGCATCGGGGGCAATAATGCTGTGAGAACATCTGCTGCAGGCGGCGTGGTGTAAGGTAGGCCCTATGTAGAACCATGTATTGTATGAATTAAAATTTTGCATTTTGCGTCACTTTTTTGGGATGTTCTAGAATGCTGGCCCACTCCTTGTCAGATATCTCCTTTCCTATGTCCCCAGACCATTTGGCTCGTAGGTCGTTGAGAGACACCGCAGCTTGCGCCCGGGTACCGGCATATAGCCATTTAATGAGATGGCGTCCCTTACCCATGTAGTATATTGTTCGCACTAATTCGTGTGCTGGGGGTTCTTCCCTATCAGGGGCCCAGTGTTTCTTCACATACTGTATTATGACAGCATGCATCATATATAAATGGTTTGGCACCCCATTTTCTCGTATGAAATTCTCATGGTCTAGTAGAATTTTATTGCTGAATAGTGCCCCTACAGTGTCGACCCCTTCGTCAGTCCAGCCCATAATTCTGCGTCTCGTGATCTGACCGTTGGGTAGTGTGATCCCCAACAGTGGGATGTTATCAGCATATGGAAGGCAGCGGGGCGTGTACTGTATCACTTTTTTCCAGTAGAGCAGCGCTGTCCGTAGTAACGGCGGCGCGTCTTGGGGGATCTTGCTCTTCGGTAGCAGTAATGTGTGCAGGGACCCCTGGCTGATATCTTGCATGGTGTATCCTAGTTCCTGCAGATTACGGCCTGCAGTCCAGTAGGACAGCCATTGTAACTGGCTCACATAACAGTACGCTCATAAATCCGGCGCCCCAGTCCCCCTCTGCTATTCTCTAGCTGTAATTTCTTTAGTCCCACCCTTCTTCGTCCAGTCCCCCATATTAGTTCCAAGAGTATGGTGTCTAGAGTTTGAAGGTAGAGGGGGGAACTACTACCGGTAGGTTAGTAAAGTAATATAAAAGACGTGGGAGGACCACCATTTTAGATACAGCAATACGGCCCATTGGCGACAGAGGCAGCGAGGTCCAGAAGGCTACCTTAGATCGTATCCCCCTAATCGCTCTGGTTAGATTGCCTTCAAGCAGATCTGTTTGGGATCTATATATATGTATGCCTAGGTACTTGAATGTATGCTGCGCCACTGATAGGGTGTACCGTCCAAAGCAGATCTCGTCTGGGCGGGCATTGTCTTGAAAAAAGAAGGCATTCGATTTTGCCTTGTTGATAGCAAGACCCGATATGCGCTCGAACCGGGAGAAAATACTGGGTACTGGTTCTAACGTGTCAGTTAGGTCATGTGCATATATAATTATATCATCCTCGTAGGCTGATATCAAATGTGTGGAGTTGGCTAGTTGGATCCCTGTTTGGCTTGCTTCCTGCCGCAGCCTAAGAGCCAGCGACTCTAACGCTAGTACAAATAGCAGTGGGGATAAGGGGCACCCTTGCCGTGTGCCCCTGCATACTGGGTATGCACACGATATGTGACTTCCGGTACGGACTCTCGCGGTAGGACCCTCATATAGTAGACGTACCCATTAGAGGTATTCAGGAGGCAAGCCAAACTTCTCTATGGCCTTAAACATATAATCCCATGTAAGGGTATCAAATTCTTGCCTCAAATCAAGCGTAACGCATCCTGCATTTTTATGATTTTCGGGGGTAGTTGCCATTATATGATGTAGCCTTCTAATATTTAATGACGTGCTGCGCGCTGGCATGAATCCGCATTGATCCATGTGAATAAGCGTGTTTAAATATGGAAGAAGCCTACCTGCCAATATTTTGCTTAATATTTTGTACTCCGTTGCCAGGAGTGAGAGTGGGCGATATCCCGCTATGTCCGTTGCATCGCTTCCTGGCTTGGGGAGTGAGACCACTAATACTTGCATGGTAGTATGGGGGAGGTGACCTATCTCCAGCGATTTGTTATACAGCTACTCCAGTTGGGGGACTAAAGCCTCAGAATATGCACCGAAAAATTCTATAGGTAACCCATCTAGCCCCGGCGCTTTGTTGCCTGGCAGCTCCCTAATAGCAGCTTTTATTTCACCCTTCATGATGGGGCCTGCCAGGTTTTCTTGTGCTTCTGCACTAAGCTGGGGGTAGGGTAGGTCAGCTAGGAATGTGTCTATGAGTGTGCTATCTATTGGGGAAGGTGCACTGTATAGCGTATCATAGTATGTGCAGAGGCCTCATTAATACCCTGCTGTGTGTGTACCGTGTCACCCCCTGCCGTGATGATTTCGCAAATTACAGTAGTGGGCGGATCATCCCTCAGTATCCTGGCAAGGAGTGTTCCCGATTTATCCGCGTCTGTGTATTTTATTTGGGTGTATGCCCTATGGTCAATAACCCTAAGGCTCTCTAGCAGCTCAGCATGTTGTATGAGCACCTCTAGCAGTGAAGCTGCTTTTGTAGGGTCGCTCGCTGTTTCCTGCTCTAATGTATTCATTTTATTCTCCACTGCTTTTAGGTTTTTATGTACCTCCTGCCTTGCGCCCACTGTGGCGCTGATCGCTGTGCCTCTTATGACCGCTTTGAGCGCATCCCATTCAACTAGGATTGAGGAAGCAGTGTTCATGTTATCTGTGAAGTAGTTAGTGACGGCAGTGGACAAAGTGCTACGAAATGCAGCGTCCTCCAACATTTGGGGCCAGAGTTTCCACGTGGGGACCGGTGTAGGAATTCTGCCCCAAGTAATGGAGATCTCTAAAGGGTTATGATCAGAGAAGGTCTTTGCTAAATAGGTGGCGTGAGTAACTTGTGTGGCAATGGGGAGCGAGCACAGTATTCTCTCAATTTGTGTGTGTAACTGATGTACTGGGGAGTAGAATGAGTATTCCTTGCTAGTCAGGTTCTTCATTCTCCATGCATCGCCCACCCATCCACCCATCTGCATAGGGCCTCCGCCTGTTTAGTGGTTCCCGCTCCATGAAAAGGGGGGTGCGACCGGTCCATTAATGTGTCCATAACCGCATTGCAGTCTCCTCCCAGGACCCATGGATAACCCTCCCATTCCGCTAACATTGTGTTTAGACTCGTAAAGAATTTGTCCTGGTCAAAATTTGGGGCTTAGAAGTTACCTAGTACTACGTGCGTGCCGTCCAGTAACCCATGTAATAGTATATATCTTCCCTGCGCATCTACGTGCCTCTCTAGCACCTCAAACGGGACCCCGTGTCTAATCCAGATCGTCACGCCTCTGGCAAAGGCTGAGTATGTTGTGGAAAAAACCTATCCCTTCCACTTCTTCCGTACCTTCCCCGCTTCTGACTCTGTGAGGTGGGATTCCTGCAGGAACACTATCTGCGCCTTTCACCTAATCAGTTGCGCATGCACCCTGTGTCGCTTTTGCACCGAGGCCAGCCCTCGCACATTCCAGGTGACTAAGTTATATGAGCCGAGCATGTGTAGTTGGTGTGATTAGTTAATTGTATGTCCGAAGTAATTATCGATCACCTCAGTGAGGGACATGTCTTCTGATGTATGCCAGAACCCCAGAACCTCCTCTTAACTGTGAATACTAGGTCCAGCCCTCGAACTATGCTGGTCCAAAACACAACTGTGTGAACATTAATACATTTACGTGGTGCATTCACTATAAGGGGGTTGTTGCTCGCGCCGTTCATGGTATTGTACCTGTGTGTACGGGCTCTGCAGTGCCCGGGACTTGTATTATTGCATTACCTAAGTAGCCAGATAAAGGATATTTATGTCAGTAACAATATTTGCCACCTCTGCTCCTTCATATATCCGTATGACCAGCGAGGTCGTCTATCTTGGGCCTCACTAGCCCAGCAAATCGTCCGCAGTCTGAGGCGTTATCGTGGGGAACAAAGCAATGCTATTCTCCGAGTCTGAGTGCACAGTACTTCCCTCTGAGAATTTGGATGCCGTATGGAGGCCACAGTCTCTGAACGTGTTTGCCGCTGCCAGAGCCTCTTCTTTGCTCCGTCGGGCCTGCTCGTGGGTAGGGCTATTAACTTGTGATTTGCGGACGGTTTTAAAGTTGCGGCGCGATCGCCGTCCATGTGTTCTTTTGGGGCTGCTTGGCAGGCTTTGAGATGTGGTGCCGGATGTTGCGGCAGGGTTCATTACCTCTAACCATTCCTCTGCTTCTTCTGGACTATCGAAAAAGTATGTTTTTTGTTCATGAATGATTTTCAGGTGGGCAGGGAATAGAAGTGCGTATTTGAGTTCCATGGCTCGCAGCTTCTTTTTAACTGATTGATGTGAGGACCTTTGGCGTTGGACCAGGAGAGTGTAGTCGGGGTACAATGATATACGGTGGTTCTCATATTGTATCAGGGATCACTCCATTGCCTTTTGAAGCAGGACATCTCGATCTCTATAGTTTAGGATCCTGGCTATCAACGGCCTCGGTGGAGCACCCACCTTAGGTCTGCCGGTAGGGATTCTGTGGGCCCTTTTGACGCAGAAGAAATCCGACAGGCCCTCAGGGGCTACATGTTCGCGGAACCACTGCTCCTTAAAGCTGGCGGTGTTAGAGCCCTCGCTACGCTCTGGGAGCCCGATGACGCGGACGTTATTCCGCCTTGTTCTGCCCTCTGCGTCCTCGACTCTGTCTTGTAGACCGGTGACTTGTCGTTGTAGTTGCTTAATTTGCAACGCATGTTCTTTGTGCTGAGGTAATATCTCCTCCAATGTTAATCTGCTGGCCTTCACTGTGGTTGCCAGTTTGGTGTGGTCTGCTTTGAGTAGCGTGAAGCCCGTCGTGAGGGATCATATTTGCTGCTCTACGGCCTTGCGAGACTCCCTGACCTCTTGCAGTATTAAATCCAGCTTGTCCGGGGTCGCCTCAGTATTTGTTGGCGGTATACAGCTGAGCGAGAGCGGGTGTGTAGAATGTTTTGGGTCTTCTGGTTGTTGCGTGTTGGTGGAATTTGCCTCCGGTAGTTTCCTTTTGGGGCGTCCCATGATTCGTGGTATTCACCCTCTCTGATATGGGTGGTCCGTAACTGCTGCTGGTATTTAGTAGACGATACTGCTGCTGCCCGTTCCTGTGTGTGTCAACTGTCTTTATACAGGTGCTGTGGCTCGTAGTCATGTCAGTAATCGGGTGGGGCACCCTATTGCAGTGGGCTGCTGTAAAGTTATGGTTGCTTCCTCCAAAACCGACAATACTGCTGTGGCCCTCTGGGCAGCTTTATGGCACCAGTGCTCAGGATGTCACTGTGCACTTCGTCTCGTGTGTGAGCCTTGGACCGGTGCATGCCTTGTGTGTCCAACTCCCTCTCACTCTCTGCAGCGCATAGGAGTATGTGCTCTCCAGATCACTTTGCGCCAGCACAGGCACTCCAATTGCTGCGATGTATTCGAACTGCCAGTGTGTCACATTCAGGGCCCCTATCACGGAGGATCGCCCTGTAGGCCTCGTGCAATGGTGCCTCTCGCTACTCCCTCCGCCCTCCACTCCTCAGTGCTGCAGCAGTCACTCTTCTCGTTAGCGGCTGGCAGGCTCCCTTGCTGATTCTTTTCGCCGTGGCAGGCCTCTTGTGCCTCATGTAGTGTAGGCGGTGTCCTCCGGCTATCAAAGCCCCTCGGAGTGCACCGCGTAGATCGTCACACTGCCCGTTCAAGTTAGGCCGTGCGGGGACAGCGGCCTCCCCACTGCGTAGTCCCGCGTGTATTCGTTCTTGCAACTGCCAAACATATAAAGCCTCTAGTAGGGAGTGGAGGGGAGCAGAGGTCAGCCAGACGACCCCCCCCCTAGGGAGCAGCACGCATCTCACTGCCGGCCTCGGTTTGTTTGTAGGCCCTCGCCGGGTCCCCGGTCTCAACCGCACCCTCCGCTCCAGCCCCGTAGGCAGGAGGCGTGGGGAGAAGCAGTCAGTGCCCCCAGCACTAACCTCTGTCGCTGCGCTGCACACGTGGGGCCCGATCCACCTCAACGTGGCAGGTAGTTCGCGGGCCCAGCCGGTTTCCCTCGCAGTTCCTCCTCCCTCTTCATTGTGGATCGGGCCGCATGGAAATCGCGGTCTCCGGCGTGAGCTCCTCCTGGTCACCAGCATTCACGTCGTGGGGATCGCCGCATGTTGAGGTGAGTCGGCCACTTGCAGTAACAGTCAGGTGGGAGAGGCCTCCGGCAGGAATCCTTCTGGAGCTCACGTCGCTCATGTCTCCTATGCTGGAGCCCCAAGCCGCAGTCGTGCCCACCGCTCCTGCCACTCAGACAGCAGGTGGGCGGTAGGGGTATCGGGAAGCTGTTGGTACCCTCTGCAGTCCCTGACGTGCTTGTGGCACCTCGCCGGAAGGCCTCCAACTACTTTCTGCGGCACCAGGCCACCTCCGCACTTCAGGGACCGTCCTCCGCACAAGCCCCACTTCGGGCTTTGTGCACCCCGGTGTTGGTATCTGCCACTCCGCCAGCCAGCTGGTATGCCCTGGCTTTTCTGCTTGGGTAGTGTGTTGTTTACCACGGGCGCCATCATAGAGCCTATTAGGCAAGATGAAAGAAGTAAAATATTATGCTTGCCCGCGTACTGACAGGTGACCACACATTAAATATATATTAGGTCACGTGAAGGAAATTCATAAGGACTGTACATAGCATGCATTATGTCAGCGGAAAGGATTTGTCCATTCAAAATATAATCAGTCAGGTCCGGACTGGCCTATAGGGCAATTAGGAAGTGTCCAACGTGTTGGTCTGAAAGGTCAGTCTGTGGGCTGCTTTTTGGCTGTTTGGGCCTTTTTTTTGGTCTGGTGGGCCAGTGTTTATGTTCATCTCCCTGATATTAAAAGAAACATTGCCTGCAGCAAGCTCAAATCCATGCAGTATTCCATCCCATGCAAAACACTTATTCAGGTGTTTTTAGAAGTTCCAACCTGCCCCAATTTGCAAATTTGGGCTAGTGTTTTAACCCCTTCGCTGCTTCTGTCGGCCAACGGCCGTCGCGAGCACTACCTCTGTAGTGCTGCGCAGGTCCGTTGGCCGACGTGGCCCCGCCCACTCAATGGAACGCCCGCACCGCGGTAGAATTGCTGCCGCGGTAAACGGGTTAACTATTTTATTCATTAAGGGGGGGGCTATTTTGGTGCCCGGTCTATTTTCTGCCCTAGTCTCACCGTACAATCAATTAGTGAATTTATTCATCATACTATCATCCCCAGATGAAACAGCCACACATAGTCAACAAATGTTAGCTGCACAATCAAGCCCAAGTGGAGAATTAAATATAATTGTCCATTCCAAGTGCAACCAAATGAATCAACTCAACATATCATTGTCCTGTGATGACATCGACCACAAAAATTGACATGTGTCAATTGCACAATCAAGTCCAAGTGGACAAATTCAATATAGTAAATACGCATCCGTGTAAAACAGGCAATCATGCACCATATTGTATTTCTAAATTCATCACCAAAATATATAGAAAAATGCCACTTTGTCAGACTTCACTTTCTCACTCCTGCCGTCCCAAACATGCTCAAATAATGGACTTCCTCTTAACCACCTGTGAAAAAGAAATATTGCTAGTTAAAAACTCTGAAGATAAAAATGCATTTCAACACTTGTGGAAAATATATTGCCAAGAACAGGGAAGGAAATAGGAACAAAAATACAAATGGACAAACTTAACAAATGTGTATGCTCAGTTCTTCTTCAACATTTAGACCTTTCGGCATATAGTTTCTAATTCTACTATGTACTTTGAATCAAGGTGTCTCTAGATCACCTCTTGGTTCCCACTCTTCAAATTGGGTGTTACCCTGTCTATGGCAAAAACATTCAGCGAATCACTGTTCCCCTCATGTCTTTCACTGAAAAGCTGTGACACATAATAGTGGATGCCATTGTTTTCTGGAGCACGCATGTGGTTTCTAATCTTATGCTAGAATCATTGTCAGACTTGTTGTCCTTGAGGATATTGGGAACTCTAAGTACGTCATTCCTGTTGACTTTGCTAACTCTGGCCACAGCAATTTCCAAAGGCAGTGTGCAGTGGTGGTTTGCTCACGGAATTCTTTGATGTGCTATATGATTAAAAAAGCAAAACTTCACTGAGAAAACAAAGCATAAAGTGAAGGTATGGCAACTAAATAAAACCAAAGAACCACTGAAATTCACATGTTATGGTCAGGAGCAACACCTGAAAGTGAAATATAAGTAAGCAACCACACTTAATCAAACAATTAATGAAACATTCATAATCATCTCAGTTAAAGTGACTGAGTGGTTTATAATGTCACCAATGCCCCCTGATGCCAATATTGGACCATATCACATGGTTACCAGCTATGTAAACACACACACATGCGCACACACACACACGCATGCAAGCGCGTACACTTTCTCACCCACACATACACATCTATACATATAGTATGATATGTAGTGTTTTTGCCCTTTGAAAAAGGGCTTTTAGTACCTCTTGCCATTATGTGGTGTAGCACACCTGTTTTCAATCTGTGGTTTGCAGCCGCGGTCCGTGCAGGTAACAGCGGTGGGGTGGTGGGGCCGCGTAAGGGGAGATTCCGAGGGACGATGCCGAAAGAAAATTAATTATTTATTTAATTTTCCCTAGGCATCGTTCCTCGGAATACCCCCTTACACGGCCCCACTGCCCCACCACTGTTACCTGCACTGACAGCGGCTGGTGGTTTGGAATACGAATAGGAAAGGTTTGTTTAAGCACATTGCTTATGTTTCTGTCCCACAATCCAACTTGTTTTGAATCAGCACTGATTCACAGAGCCCAGTCCAGTTCAGTAAATGTATAGAAATAAGTATACCAATGTAATTCTCTTTTCCAGGCTATTTGTGGGGGATAACTGCAGCTTATGGATTCATCAGATAGTTGTTCCTTTTGGCATTTCCTTCCTCCAGTTTTAAGGCACATTATTTCACTGTTTATCTGCGAATTTTTTGAGAGTATATATCTGGACAAGTAAATTGGTGAACGCAACATAAATTGCCTTGAAACTAATGCGATTGATTTCTAATTAGTTTTTGGGTTCATTTGTTTGAGTAACTAAAACGTTTGGGTCCTGCCGAGGGTAACCTTCTCTGTACATTTGCCACTTAGTTTATATGAACCTGAAGGGGCAGAGAGGAGCAAACGAGCAGACAACATGACACAGTGAGCAGTCTTAGAGGCCCATGCATCGGTGGCATTTGTTATGGGTGACCCGCATAAACTGCCAAGGCTGCCCAGGGGGCCACGTAGGGGACCCTCCAAAGGGCGGCCGCCTTAGTGCCATAGGAAGGCACAGAAGTCTGCGCACTAGGCTCCCTGGGCTAGGGACCAGGGGGTCTGCTGGCCGCGTCACTTCCGGCCGTGGGAGGGGACAGGGGTATATTAGCCTTTCCCCGCCCTCTGCACGGTCTCTTGACCGCTACCCGTCTCGCGTTTCTGACGTTCCCTCGGAGCTGAGAAGCGGTGAGTGCTTTGCCCCGGCCCCCTCCCCATTAGCTCGTGGCGGCGGAGTCACCTCCTAGGCCCGAGCTCTGCCGAGGGCTGCCGCTAGGGGAGGGGAGCTGGTCAGCTCCATGGGGTCAGTGCGGTCGGCGTTACCCCCCCACCCAGGTCAAGGGCAGAGCTCGGCTGCTAGCGAGGCGCTGAACAGGGCACTTTGCCCTCTGCTGTGTGTGGGGGGAGGGGATAGAGCCAGCGAGGCACCCGGGGTCCGGCATTGCAGGTCGTGAGGGGTGGGAGCGTCACCAGCGGGCCCGCGGCGCTCACCCTGTCCAGCTGTAGTGCCCAGGGGTGGGGCCTGCGGCGGCGGCCAGCTCTGATCCGGGCAAGCAAGCCGTGGGGTCGTGCCGATGTTCCTGCGACTACAAACATGCCGCGCTGGCGTTTCCGTCTTCGGCGGTCATGTCAGCTCGCGGGGTTCTGCGGGTTGGGCTCGCCAGGCGACCTCCGAGGAGAGCGATGGGGGCAGGGGGGTTTGCGGGGAAGAATCCTGTCAGAGATTTTCTCCTTTCCTCTCTGGCAACCAGTGCGATGTAAGTACAGCGGGGTAACATCACTTACGCCTCCAAGCTTGCACCACGGAAACGAAACGTGCATCTGCTCTTTCCAGTCACTCCGGATAGATGCTTCCTCCCGTCCTCTGTGCAGCAGTAAACACTCCGTATTAATGCCCGGGGCTACGATTCGGTGGGCTGCTTCCGTGATAGACCGAAGCGCGCCGCCCGAGGAATGCACAGGCTTGTGGGAGCATTGTTCGAGGGGTCACGGCTTTCCCTGCTAACACCAGTGAGGTGGCCTCGGGGTGGGTGGAGTTGTCTGAGCTGCGGCTGTAGGCGGCGGGGGTCTCCAACGCGGTCTCCTGAGTCTGGGATGTGAGTCCGTCCCCAGGGCCCCGGGGCATTCGTTTTTAGAGCCAAATATCGGGGGTAGGGGGCTGATTGTTCCCGCAATAGGCAGAGTGGAGATGCAGGGGCTCTAAGTAGGGCTGAATACTCAAAATAACTTCGTTAGCAAGTATTTGGTCTTTGAAAGACCTGTGAAGTTGCCCTCTGGTGCCCGTGCTGCTGTTCAGCAGTCAGGAGCACAGCTGATGCTGACCGGAGCTAACAGCGGCATTCCAATTATGCTCTCTCCAGATCTGCAACGGCAATTTCTCCTGCATCTCTTGCCTCGTCATTGTACTAATTAGCTGCGATTAGAAATGTCACGTCATTCACAGGCTGGGTTAGAAACCTGTTTGGCGGAATTTTGGCAACCTCTGTGGAAATCCAAAGGAACCCAATAAGGAAGCGGTTAACTAAAACACTGCCCTCCTTTTCACTGCCACATTATTTAATTTGTTCATAAGGTGATTGAAGGCAGACCTTTTACACAATCTGTTAAAATGTGTGCTATATGTTTCAGGGCAACCTTCAGTCACTGCTGTTCCCTATGGTGGTCAAAACGTAGTCAGTGTTAGGTGGCCATTTATTTATGCGGCTCACGCGTTCAGGCGGTCGGTTCTGAAGTCGGGCCGGGACACTGTCCAGCTGGCAGAGGACCAGCCCGCGCATTCTCCTCACCGCTAATGCTGTTTGAGCCCGATTGGGCATCAGCGGTGCGGGAGTGCCTGCTCGCTTACAGCTTTATTTGCTTCACTTGCACGTGGGAACGTTGTCATGGGCATGAGGTACACGCTTCCGCAGGGGGCGCGGCTGGCCCATCAGGCCAGGTCCTCACGCCGGAGTACGTCCGAATTGCATGCTACTGCTATTTTGGATGGCGCAGCTGGGAGGGGTTTAACTACGGTAGCAGGATACTAGGTACTGCAAGTCATTTACAATAAAGGTTACCTAGCTGCCAACTGCAAGTGCCATGTGGGACATGTCCTAAGTTTCTGTGTACTAATGTGTCTCGTTTTCTTGCCTGAGCGGCACTCCACCGTTAGATTATGGGCACGCAGGTCTGTTAAGCAGCCCGGTCGTCGGTGTTTTATTAGCTAAACTGGTTCCACCTAGGGTATAGGAAGGGGCTTCTGGCTTAGGTGCGGCGACTCTGGAAGTGCATTTGGTTTGGCTTGTTGTGGCAGGCAGGGCTGCGCTGGTAGAATAGTCAGGTCATATTTGCTCTTCTTTACCCTCTGAGCGCAGTGGCGACGGTCAGCATGCCGAGGTCGCCGTGGTAAGGATTGGCATCCCTGGTGGTTCCAAGCATTGTGGACAGATTTTACAGGGAGGCCTCGGCACATCCGGGCTCAGCGTTGACGCAGGGCAGCCCACAATAACAAACCTGGGAGACATGCCGGCAAAACAGAGCACAACAGCAAGTGTTGGGTGTCAGGATAGCAGGGCAAAGCACAGGGAGACTATCTCATGGCGAGGGAACCGTGTGTAAGAGGAAGTGAAACGAGCAGGCATGGCATGCCATGCGCGCCCTCTGGACTTAGGCCTGATTCTTTTGGCTACACCCGCTGCAGTGAGAAACGCCTATCCTGCCCGCCTTGTCCCTGGCTCCAAGTTTGGCATTTGGGCACCTATCGATTTCTATTTTGCAGTAATAGTCACTGCAGTTTTGCACTGGGGCTTATTAGTGGGCAGATGGGGAGGGAGCACTCTATGGGTGCTGTTGGTACTGTATCGGCGATACCGACCATT
The DNA here is from genome assembly GCA_963921515.1 of Calotriton arnoldi. Taxonomy (NCBI): domain Eukaryota; kingdom Metazoa; phylum Chordata; class Amphibia; order Caudata; family Salamandridae; genus Calotriton; species Calotriton arnoldi. Next base: position 176,946 of record CAWUFW010006263.1, on the reverse strand, counting down.
AATATATTAGCGCAGCGCTGTCTATCAGTCTTGAAGCGGTGTCGCGTCCAGTGCACTGAGGTTGCTATCCGGGGGTAGAAACCCCAGCTGCGTTTGCCGAGCCCAGTACTCGGGGCCTACCAATACACACAGGCCATTGTTTGCTTTGGCCACTAGGGGTCCTGCCCTTGGAGCCACTGGCCGACGTTGTTGGGTCCCCTGTTTATTCTGACACAGTGCGGGCGGGGAGTCTCGTGCTCGACAGCAAACATATGGCCTGTAGAACATGCTGCTGTGGGGCGCTTGATTTTCTAGCAGCGCCCTTGGCAATGTGTGGGGTATGTCAGTAGTGTGACGGAACAGTGGGAGTGCGCGCGCAATCCCGTAAGCTATGCGTGAGGGAAGAACATGGAGGGTTCTGGCTTTCTTTGTGGGATAGCATAGCAATACTTTAGGTCAAGTTGCTTAGTGTATTAGTAGTCCGTGTCTGTATGCACGGGTACTAACAAAGGAGGCGTAGAGTGCCTCCTTCCAGCACAACTACATTCCTCTCGCCAGGTCACTGAAACTATGCAATGCCACGCCTTTGGCCTATATCCATGGACCTGCAGCAATTCGGTCATCTCCAGCACAAGTTGCAGTGAAATGAAATAAAGTCATAAATGTTACAGCTCACACGAGCAACAGTCTAATACGCATCGACGGGGGTTCACACGCAGTGGAAGGCCCATGGCCAGGTGCACTGGAAATCTGTTGTTCCCTTGTACAGTATTTATTTATAGTATTTAACATGTACTAAAGTGGGGATACCTCTGGCATTATTTTCATGCCTGAGCGTACATAGTGATGAAGTAAGTGTCCCAAGTTGCGCAACATGATACACTTGTGTATAGGAAGCTTGTTAAAAGCTTCATTTGGTCTAACAGTGCCAGGTTAACGGGGACGACTTGTACAAGAAACTCTGTCTTGTAGGCCTGGGTGTTGCGCCTAGGAGGAGACTGGATAGAAGTGGGTTGGCAGTGAGCAGCCTGTTAGTATTGTGAGCAAGACATCACAGCATTTCAATTTCAATATGGCGGGATGGGGAGTTCTCATGTAACTGCACTTGTATTAAAATTAGGAACCTTGTAGAGCGAGCTACAGCTAAATCTGACAATAGAGATTTCTCCCCAGCACTAAGGTCACACAACAGTCAGTGTGGGCTGCTGGGTGGGGATGCTCTACAAACTCATTCCCGCTCTATAGTAGCTGGCAACGTGCAACTAGTTTCCCCATGTATGGGCGAGCATTGCACTTTCCAGGAACTTTCAGGAATCAGTGCCACCAGTCTACTTTCCGGTGAATTGAATTGCATATTTACACATGGAGGGTCGTTACTTTGTGTGTCAGTTATTTTTAATGGGGGAAGCGGTCGTACCTCGCACTACAGGTGCCAACAGTGGTAAGGCAGCTCCTCGCAGCCAGGTCACTGGAACTATGCAATGCCGCACCTTATGTCTTATAATCATGGACCTGCGACTAAATCCGCCATCTCCAGCACAATTTGCAGTGAAATCAATGTCAGATGTTACAGCTCAAACAGATCATCAGTCTAGAATGCAACGACAGGGGTTCACTCGCAGTGGAAGCCCCTTGGCTGGGTGCACTGGTAATCTTTTGTTCCCTTATACAGTATTGATTTAGTGGTTAAACAGGACTAAGGTGGGGAGACCTTTGGCAGTAGTTCCATACCTGAAAGTACGTGGTGATGAAGTAAGAGTCCCAAGTTGCGCAACAGGATATATACACTTGTATAGGGGGCTTGTGAAAAGCTTCCTTTGGTCTAACGAGTGCCAGGCAAACCGGGACGACTTGTACAAGAGACGAACATGAGTGGTTAGTCAATACTGTCTGTTAGAAGGGATGTTGTCTAAAGCAGAACTCAAACTAATTAGCCTTAAACGCATGATGGAGACGATTTAAGTGACATGCCTAAAGTGGTAAATGTTGTGCTATAGGGATGGCATGCCAAAGGAGATACCTTCCATATTTCCCTGGATCCCCTCAATCCAACACGCCTAAAGTAAGCAGAGGATGCCCGATTGATTTGGTTGACCTGTCATTACTTTTATTAAACACACCAAGTACCATGAATCAGTGACATTTGTACTTAAATCATAGGTGCTTCCAGGACACTTCTAGCTAAGGGGGCAGGCGCAGTAGGGGCAATGCGGCGCTTAGCGTTAGACTCGCCCAGCAGCAGTACGTCCAGTTGGGGGCTGGTGTATTGAGCCACAGCTAGGCCGCCTAGCAGGCTGATTTAAGTACCTAGGTCACGCACATTGGGCAGAGGGGTCCAGTGGAATCACATAATTGGGGACTGCACCAGGACATGAAATGGCTCAGGTTAGATTCCCATGTTATGTCACGGCACCACAGCTATTGTGTACTGCGACAGGCATTTCCCTAAAGCCTCGTGTTTACACGCACCAGTAGCTGGCCAGGCGCGTACTTTGGTGAGGATGGTCACTAAGGTAGCTCGCCTGTGGTGGCCAAGCTAGCAAGACATTTTCACTCTCTTCTCTACTGGGAGCCCCCTTTGGGAAAACATTGGTGGTGCTTCTATTTGGGCAGAGGACAGGAGGTTCAACTAGCTTTCCAGGGTCCCCATGGCCTAGCCAGATGATCAATGCACAGGAGGATGGAGGGTGATTACTATGGCCTCGCTGCTGGCGTTATTGATTACTACAATGTACTACAGATAGGGAGCGTACCAGCTACCCAGCGTAGGTGTATCACAAGAAGATCTGTTACACATGATTGGAAGGCCTTATCGACGCTTGTCATAACAGTCCAGTGCACTGCACAGGGGGTGAAGAATAGGCCATGTCCCGTGTCAATTGATGTTTCCTTTTATTCGCCCGGGTTTGCAATGTCATTCAAATTGGGCAGCCAGAAACGGTAAAGGCAAAGAAATACCTGTGTTGGGGAGTGGGCCACTCAGCAGCAAAGTAAGCTACGACTCAGCATAATCCAGGCACACCTTCGGGATAGCTCAGGGTTTTGGACTACACACGCATAGGCACTATTTAGTCAGCTAGGGCGTGAGTTTGTCAGTCCGAAAAGGGTGCCGTTACCCCATCAGTGTTGAAACAGAGGGGTGGATCAGAAATACGGTCAACTACCAGAGCACAGTTTGCATTTACAGTTGGGAGGATGCAGGTACATGGCTCATAGTTTTTTCACCAGGCCCTCAGTTCCAAAAGCATTGCATGTTACCAGCTGCTTCTTTTAAGCAAATTTTCCTTGGGAGTTGCCAACTAACAATGGGACGACTGTCCCAATTACTGGCCCAGGAATTCGGGACGGTGTGGCACTCCCATCAAGGGTGTGGTGAGAAGTTCAAAACCGGCCTGGCTCAGCAAGAAAGGGGCGGTAAACCCAGCGTTATGGGCGGGCTTGTCAGCTGAGTGCATCATGCAGGTGGGACGATGGGAATCCCAATGAGTTAAAAAAAAAAAAAAAAAAAAGTACATCCGTCAGCAGCCACTCAGGGAGTGTCCGAAAGACGGGTTAGGTGCTTTATGTACAGGTGAAGGTTGAGTACCCCATAGGCACCCCGGTAGGCACCTGTGGTTTCTGGGGGTGCAGTGTTATTGGGCAAGTTGGATTAGTTGTATAGATTGAGGTGCAGTGCTAAACAAGGAGTGTGAGCAACCGAGCATTTCAGTAATTTGCCAGGATCAACGGTCTGGGTGAAGGGCCTTCCGTGCGTCCTGGGAGTGGCGTGACAGGCGGAATTCAGGAAATGGAGGCATGTGTTTTCCACCACTGAGTTAACTTGGTTGGGGAGCCCAGGCTGGCACAGGAACAGCTTGCTGAAGCAGCTGCAGCACACTACTGGGATAATTCAGGGGTCCCAGGCATGCGGGGGAAGAGCTTGCCGCAGAAGCTGCAGCACAGATTGGGGGGGGGTGTCTCCCCTCCCAACAATTTGCCATACACCTGGGAGGCAATGATTTGACAAGGTAGGAAGACACTGCTGCTATAAAATGAAATCTCCATGGGTAAGTTAGTGACCACTGCCTTCTTATCAGGGAGACTTAGGGGAGGGATCGGTCCACCTCATTTCTGGTCATACATTTGGGAAGGAATGACCTGACGACCCTGGGGAGGAGAGTAATGCTCCAAGACAGGAGGGACATCATGTGTCAGTTGAGCATTCAGCTTGGGGCATGTGAACTGTGGTGGTCTTAAACTTTACCTCGCCCAGTTTGGCAAGGAGCCCGATCTGGGGACGCCATTGAGATATCACATACGAGAGTGAACAGCGCCATGCGTAAAGGCACGGAACAAAGGGGATTTGTCTTCATCTGGCATGGTTTACTTCAGGCCAAGTCTACTGGATGCTGGGAAGTGGAGGAGGTTCACTTCTCAAGGGTAGGCATGGACTTAATTTTGCTGGACCTTGGGGAGGCCTGGGAAGCAACAGGATGTAGGTAGGATATCTGCCTTGGTGGGGGGCCCTGGTGGTGACGGTGGCCACCCCCAGAGCTGTGGAGGAGTTACAGGGCGATCCAGAGTCTGCAAGGTACAGAAGGGTACTATATTGCAGCAGCACAACAAGGGTGCTAAGCCAAGGATACCCAGGGATGTTTTAGCGGGTCCCCTGGAAGAACTACGGCGCCCCGTTAGCCCTTCGGGCGGTTGTGGGTCTGAGCAACCGGGGGCTGCCTGGAACGCTCCGCCCACCGGTCGGGGGCGTGAGTAAGGGAGTGGACTGGCGGTCCACTGATGGGAGAGGTGGCCTCTCCCAAGAATTGGTAACCACCGGTTGTCGACGGACACGGTGCAAGTTGGCTCATCAGACGGGCAGGCGGCATAGGGGCTGGCCTGCCCTGGGATCGCCCGTAAGATAACCCACCATGTTGGCATATTGGTTATGCTAATAAACCTGCAGCAAATTTCTCCACTAAAAAGGTGTCGTGTGGTTTATTTATGTATGTTGCTGTATGAGAACTGAGTGTTGCCGATATTGGCACTATGCCAAGGCTGCCCAGGGGGCCACGTAGGGGACCCTCCAAAAGGGCGGCCGCCTTAGTGCCATAGGAAGGCACAGAAGTCTGCGCACTAGGCTCCCTGGGCTAGGGACCAGGGGGTCTGCTGGCCGCGTCACTTCCGGCCGTGGGAGGGGACAGGGGTATATTAGCCTTTCCCCGCCCTCTGCACGGTCTCTTGACCGCTACCCGTCTCGCGTTTCCCACCCTACCGCTTACCCTGCGGACGGACAAAAGGGGAGTACGGGGAGGGGAAGAAGCTAACTTATTGTTTTGTGTTGCAGGAGGAGTTACAGGGCGATCCAGAGTCTGCAAGGTACAGAAGGGTACTATATTGCAGCAGCACAACAAGGGTGCTAAGCCAAGGATACCCAGGGATGTTTTAGCGGGTCCCCTGGAAGAACTACGGCGCCCCGTTAGCCCTTCGGGCGGTTGTGGGTCTGAGCAACCGGGGGCTGCCTGGAACGCTCCGCCCACCGGTCGGGGGCGTGAGTAAGGGAGTGGACTGGCGGTCCACTGATGGGAGAGGTGGCCTCTCCCAAGAATTGGTAACCACCGGTTGTCGACGGACACGGTGCAAGTTGGCTCATCAGACGGGCAGGCGGCATAGGGCCTGGCCTGCCCTGGGATCGCCCGTAAGATAACCCACCATGTTGGCATATTGGTTATGCTAATAAACCTGCAGCAAATTTCTCCACTAAAAAGGTGTCGTGTGGTTTATTTATGTATGTTGCTGTATGAGAACTGAGTGTTGCCGATATTGGCACTATGTTAGGTGCCTGGAAGCCAACAACAAAGCCCTTGACTGACATGTAAGTAACAGCTGGAAGGTCTTGTCCTTTTGATGCTTATGCTGAGCTTCTGCAGGGATGCATTTCACGTAATAATATAGTGCTAACTGCTACTTTTGCATTTTGCGTAATCTGTTTGTACATTTGCAGAATTTCACATAATTACGCAAAACAAATTACATTAATTTCACGCGACACTGGAAGTGGCCTGCTGCCTGTATCTGATGCCCCAAAGATGAGCTACTTAGTGGAGTGCACTGGGCTGTTGGGAGTCACTAAACCTACAGGCGCTGCTGGAATGTTTGGTAAGCTCCAGAATGTTTGGATAGGAAAGAAAATGGACTATTCATCAGCAGCGGTCCGTGCAGGTAAGAGCGGTGTGGCGGTGGGGCCGGGTGGGGTGATTTCGACAGACGACGACAAGGGAAAATTAATTATTTATTTAATTTTCCCTCATGGTCATCTGTCGAATCCCCCCCGCCCCAACCCAGCCCCACCGCTCTTACCTGCACGCGCCGCTCATGCTATTCATACTTAAAAAGTTTCCAAGTAGTGACGGAAATCGCATCAAAGATCCTGTGAGTGTATGGCAATAATAAAGTTTGGCCAGAGTGACTTCGGGTGATCAGTATACGAGGTCCACGGGAAGAGGAGGAAATCTGTTTTAGTGCTGGATAAGAGCAGGGATCTCAATCTGAGAAGTGCTAAAGGGTATCCTGCTTTTGAAAACTAGGGAAATACAATCCAGAAAGAAACATGTACATAGTTCATACAGCTACACTACAAATGGCTAGTTAGAGTTTTTATTTCTTAAGGTCTGAATATGTCAATCAGCAGGTTACCGGGGGCAGTCACTCTGCAGACAGACTGGTGCTACTTCGCATTTTAAAGTCAAAGGTTCCTGTAGCCTTTGTTCCGGAAGCACATTGTTTCGTGAAATAAAGCAGTTGATATGACAGATGATGGAGTAGGTGACAAATGCAGCATGACGCAAATTATGAGATATTTGGTGCAACTGCACAATTTCATTGTTCCAGTGGACATGGTTGTGGAACATTTCAAGTTTATATAATGGTCCATTCTAGTTCAATGCGTTTATGAAGGTGGTGAAAGAGGTTTGATTTGATCCCTCTTATTGGCATCCACAAGGCTCCATGAGCCATATGATGGCTTTGCCCACGGACAGCGACTACTAGAATAGGATTTACAAAATCGCGGCTCGTGCTTCTACAAGACAGAAAACCTAATGCCACACAGTTTAAGAAGTTCTTATTAGTGGCCACAGATTAAAAGATCTCTAGACACTTAGGACATGCTTTCTTGGAGTATTTGAGCAGTAGATTTGGCAACTCACAGGGTGCTATTGTGTGTCATAGGATACTGTCAATCAATCAATCAGATGGCTTGTAGAGTGCCACTACTCACCAGCAAGGGTCTAAGGGCGTTTGGGGAGGAGTTGCTGGCCCGTCGAAGGCGATGTGGGTCAGTCGAAGAGTCAGGTCTTGAGGTCCTTCTTGAATTGAGGCAGTGATGGTGATTGCCTGAGGTGGAGAGGCAGGGTGTTCCAGGTCTTTGCTGGTAAGAGAAGGATCATCCTCTGGCTGTGGTCTTGCGGATACATGGGATGGTAGCCAGGGCCAGTCGGGTGGAGCGGTGGTCTCCGGGGGGGGGGGGGGTGGAATGCGAGACGGTGGTTGAGGTACGCAGGTTCCGTGTCATGTAGGGCATTGTAGGCGTGTGTGAGGAGCTTGAAGGTGATTCTTTTGTTGACTGGGGGCCAGTGGAGGTCTCTCGGGAGGCTGGTGATGTGGGTGCAGCGGGGGATGTTGAGGACGAGTCTAGCGGAATGTTCTGCAGTTTCTTGAGGAGTGTCTGGGTGATGTTGGGGTAGAGTGCGCTGCCATAGTGAAGTCTGCTGCTGATGAGTGCGTGAGTGACCGTTTTTCTGGACTCTGTGGGGATCCATTTGAAGATCTTTCGGAGCAGGCGTAACATGTGGAAGCAGGATGATGAGACGACGTTGACCTGGTGGTTCATGGTGAGCGAGGAGTCCAGGATGATGCCAAGGTTTCATGCGTGGTCAGTGGGTGTAGGGGGGGTTCCAAGTGCTGCGGGCTACAGGGCATACTATAGCTTTTCAATTGTCATTTAGAGAAGGATCAATATCATCATTATCAAAGGGTGAAGTGGAAACCCTTGAACTGAGTGGAGTTCATGCCATGTGTATGTGCAGACTCTACACATACACAATTGTGTAAAGCTTAAGAATCAGGTTTCAATGTCTCAGGATGATTAGAGGGTGTTTCAGAACCCTTTGGCCCAGCTTTTCAAAGATTTTGCATCAGGTTTGCATTACGTTTTTAATACATATCCAAGGCAAAATCCGACTTGGTATGTACAAACCAATGCAAATGGCAATTGGTTGTAACCAAAAGTAATGTGACGCCTTGCATTACTTTGCATCAAGGGAGAGTTACATTTGTAGTGCTTGGGCATTCCCATTCATTCAACCATGGATTGTGATGTAAATCTATACAAAGAATTGTAACTATAGATTTGAGCAAAAAGCTCACACCTTCCCAAGACTGGCATAATAAGGTATAATATTTATATTTCTCCAAATTGTTTCCTCTTTTCATGTATGTGGTGTTCTGAAGCACACATACACAGAGGAACGTGCCTTAAAGCATAGTTTTTGTGCCGCATCGGAGTCCTTCCTGCACAAAAACTATGCTGACCACAATGCAGACACCTTTGCACTATGGCACAAGGTGCCTGTGTTGCTGGAAGTGCGCCAGCTCAGGAAGAGAGCACAACTGTGCCACTTCTTTGTAGATATGCCGCACTTTACTCTCTCCAATTACCTCAATGCAGCACCGCAACTTTGTTTGCTTCCCTGCATTACATCAACTCTTTGTAAATCTGGGTCTTTGTGTTTTGAGGGTGGTCAGCAGTGGGTGCTGGTAGCACCCAGCTGCAACACCCGCCCTCTTCCTTTCCCCATCCCCACCAGTCCAAGCTGCTTAATCGGAGTTTGGCTTCAGGGCCCTTCCCTCTTCTCCAGGCCCCATCCCTTTCTCGAGCCCTGACCCTCCATGACCTCTCATCCTCTCTGACATAATGAGGTTTTTTATAAAGGTTGACAAGTCTGTGAGAGAAAGTGGTAGCTATTTCTGGGCCAGATTCAGGAAACAGCTAACCCAGGGAAATATGTTGAATTTGTCCTGGTGTCATTTTCCAACACTGGGACAAATTCACCATGCGCCCTCAAATTGTCTGCATTCCGTTCGGTGCAGCAACCTGCAGGAAGCGAGTGGGCTTTCTTATTTTCAATTCCAGGTGGACACAAACAAAGGCCTGTTTTAAAGGGCAATCAGCCCTCTTTTTGTTCAAGTATCACCCTGGCTGGGAGCCATCTGGAGCCTAACACCTAGATGCCAATGCAATGAATGGAAACAAAGGCACACATCTTATCACTTCACAAGTGGTTTGGAGAAAATATGACTTGGAAGCAGGTTTTTGACTTTCTTCAAAACCTGTATGTAAGAGATGTGCATGTATCATCAGAATGCAAGATTCATCTGTGTGTATTAGTAATCTCACTAATAATTATTTAAATGGCACAAACTTATTTTTAATTTTGTTCTTTTATAGCGCTACCCCTCCCTGTGTAGGGGTTCAGAGCACTTTACATCACACACACACAGACACAATAAATCATACAAGTGTGTAAATCAATGTACAGGAAATGTTACTTAAGACAATGAGGGTTACAATGTCTAGGAATCATATATTGTCCATATTTGTAGACATTGTATGGTAAGAGTGAGCTGTCGGGAGAAACATAAACTCAGGATATATGCAACACAATGATTGGGGTTGTCTGTACTAACAAGACTTTATTTATTCCCATCGGAGTCCTTCTTTGCAATCTTAAAATAACAACAGATTGAGAAAAAAACAATAAGGGTCTAAACCCATGACTTACAGTTCACATGCAACTCCTTGATGCCAATTGATCACTGTGCTATATTAGAAAGATTGCATCTTATGAACTGGAAGTAACACAGTGATTTCAGTGTGAAAAGCAGTACCACACTTACCTATCTACATCAAATACAAATCTGTGATGTGCATTTTACATGATGTGCTTTGCAGCAGGCACCTTAACCCTCTATGCTACTTTAAGAGTCAAAACAGTGATAAGACAATGCACAGAAGTCTCCCAGAACTATATTAACCACCACAGTTATTTTACCACTATTATTATACCCCTCAACATTGCTCGGCACACAAAGATCTCTTCAGCATGTGTCTTAAATAGTAAGATATTTTAAAATGCAGCTTCTTTGTGACCAATTAAGTAAGCTGTATCAGATTTGCTGTCACATTTGTCCTTATTGCCATTTTCTGTGCAGCAGATTTTTTTTTTAAATGAATGTATAAGTTGACTGTCAGACTCTGCTTTTCAAGCTTCACACCTCATAACTTCACCATGTTTCCTCTGCCACACCTTGAACCCACAATTTATGGGTTCCCTAAGTAAATGTTTTCCAATTCCAGTACTGCACTCCTGAAAAAAAAAAATTCCACCCTGACCCTAACTGCACGAGGCAACCGCTGTCTTTGGTCCATAGACCATAGTCCATTGGTCAATGGCTGCGTCATGGCAGTCCACCTCCTCCTGTGTAAGCTGTCCCCTAGGCTGCTACCCTCTGGGTAAATGCCAGAGCAGGGGCATAAGCAGTCCAGTACTACTGATGGTTCAGTACATGAAGAACGTCTCTGTACCCTGGGGCCAACAACTGCTTCTAACTTCACATACAAAGCCTTCCTCTGTCCTCCATCTCCAGTCCAGCATGTCCCGCAGTCCCTTGTGCTATGCTGTACTCATCCTTGTTTCTTTTTACTGGCTTCAACTGAAGCATTTTCATAAAGATATGAAAAATTGTGATCCCACGTTCCAGTCTCAATTTGTTCCTTTCGCTCTCATTTTCCCCCAAACTGCAACGTCTGCAGCACTTACGTGTCATAAGATGAAAGCACTAAAACATTTCTGATGCCTTATTGTGTCTGTGCTAAGTGCACAGGAGTTCAAAGGCAGCTGTCGGAAGAGACGTTTCACTGCTCGCATAGTCACAATAATGCTCTTTGAATCGTTTGGGGCTCCGCACTCTAGATTATGGCAGACACTCGCCAACTTTACAGGATTTTAAAATAACACAAGGGAACATTTCAGCAGGCATTAGGGTTTCAAGTTTTAGAATGTAAGGTGTAAAGGGTTTCCTTTTATCTGAGAACTAGGGACCATTTGGTACTTTCTTGAAGGTATCTTTCCAATCAAATACCAAAGTTAAGTTATGTTTATTTGTATAGTGCACAACTCACCCGGAGGGTATCCTGGCGCTGAAGCAGACGCAGTATGGGTTGAGCCAGGGTCAGGTCTAGGTGAAGAGCGAAGGCCTCACTTTCTTGCAGAATCTGAGCAGGAGGCTCTGCTATGCAGGGGCAGATTGTTCCAGGTTTTAGCAGCAAGGTAGGAGAAGGCATGACTGCAGAATCTGGTTTATATGCGGGGTGTGTGTGCCAGTAGGAATCTGGCAAAGAGGAGGTGTCTGGTAGGTTTGTGGACGTTTTTGCACTTGTTGTAGGGTCAATGTTGTGTAAGACTTTCTAGGTGAGATAAGAAGGTAGAACAGTACTCGCTGGAGGGTTGGGAGCCAGTGTAGCTCTTTGAGGTGTGGGGTGATGTGGGTGTGGGGTGTGAGGCTAAGCGTGAGCCTGGCCGCAGAGTTTTGTATGTTCTGGATTCTTTTGATGATTTGAGCATTGATTCCAGTATAGAATCATTTGCCGTAGTCCAGTTTGCTGCTAATGAGGATGTAGCAGCGTACGTTTGGCTGCACCCTTACATGTCACAAATACATAATATATACAGGCACTTAGCACCTGTTCTCTGTGTGGCCTAATGACATTAATGTAAAGTGTTGCACTTGACATCATTGTTGAAGTGCATTCACTGTAGAAATTGATACTCATATATATCCTGTGTGCCTTAATTCGTTAAATGACATTTACTGTTTAGGTGATTGAATAGAAAGCCTCCTTACACTATCAAAATGTATTTACTTTAGAAATGAAATTGCTTTATGTAATGTATGCACTAATGTTTCACTTTTGTATTTATAATGTAGTCCTTAGTCACACTTATACAAGTGTACTCAAAGCTATTTTACCTTTATGGACCGTTAACGTGAATCTAATGTACTGACAGTTTTATTTATTTGTGGTTGATTGTGCACACGAATATTAAGGTGCACTCTCGATTTAATACTTTAGCCAATCCTAACTAGGCCTGTAGTTCTTTCTGCTTGAAATACTGTTTTCCAATTTCTGCTTGCATGTCTTTTCTTTGCAGGTATATTCACATGGTTTGTTAGTCTGAGAATAGATACAATACTTTACTAGTGATAGAGAGAGAGAGACTGAGAAAAGGACCTTGACAAGGAACATGGAGAGCCAGAGCATTAAATGGAGAGTTCTATTCAGCACTGTTGCAAGGTGCCACAGGTGAGCAAGGACGATGTCGTTCCCATGTCTGGCCTGGGATATTTCGTTAATGTTGCAGATTTCAATGTGAGAATAGAAAAGGACAATGGAGCCCCTAATGATGCCAACCTAGGGGTTTACTTTGGAGAGTCTTGTGGTAATAATTTGTGTTCACATTGTATGAGGTTATGCCACTTTCCTTTGGAATCTGAGAGGTTTAGATCTCAATGCTTACTCTCTTTGATTCTTTGAACTTGTTTAGGAGGTTGGGTTACCCGGTTATTATTCTGTATCTTTACAGCATGGTACTAAGATTTGTTTATCTTAACCTGACTGCTAATTTTTAATGAACCTCCTTAACTATAGTCACTGATTCCTGGTCCTTGTTGTGTGGCCAAATGGATTGTACTGTTAAATTGATTGATTGAATGCAAACTCCCTTTATCTCTCAGTCGGCGAAAAAGGTTTATCGGATAACCAATGGTAATAGGATTGGCCCAGCTCTGCATCAAGGGCTTCTACGAGTGTTGTGGGTAACCATTTGAAGATGTTCTTGAACATTTTAAGTGTGGAAGCAGTAGACGAAAACTGCTTTCACTTAGCCAGTCATAGTGAGTTGGTTGCTGATTAATATTCCAAGGTTCTTTGCGTGGGTTGACCGGAGGGATGTGAGTCCGAGTTCGGCAAGACACCAGGTGTAGTTCCAGAATGAGGTGTCCTTGCTGAAGATTACTAGTTCCGTCTTGTCTGCGTTGAGCTTAAGGCAGTTGATTTTCAGCCATATGGTGACTTTGGTCATGCAGGCAGAGAAATTGGTCCAGGTGTTAGACGTCTTGTCAGAGAGGAAGAGTATGAGCTGGATTTCATCAGCATGGGATATTATGCTGATTCCATGGGCACAGATGATGCTGGTAAGTGGAGTCATGCAGGCATTGAACAGAGTGGGCCTGAGTTAGGATGCTTGTAGAACTATGCACATGAGTTGGCGATGTCTAAGGTGAAGAGGGGCCAGCTAACCGACTGAATGCAGCCTGTCAGGAAGGAGCAAATTCAGTCAAATTTCAACCTTGGATGCCAGCTTTGTGCAGTTGTTGGATAATGATGGGGAGGGAGACAGTATTGAAGGTTGCAGAAAGATCCAGTAGGATGAGGGCAGCAGTGTCACCTCTGTCCATGATGATCCAGATGTCATCCTTGGTAGTGATGAGGGTGGTCTTTGTACTGTGTTTGGGCTTGAATCAGGATTGAGTGGTGTTGTGGAGGTCATGTTACTGAGGTGGGTGGCCAATTAAGTTGTTTGAAGATACTTAATGAAGTTGGAAAATGTGATTTAGTTTTCTGAGGATGCACTGAACGATTTAACAGTCTTCTTGACTGGTATGATCTGGCAAGCGTTTTTGTGTGGTATGTTTTTCTTAAAAAAAATTGAAAAGCTGTGTGTTAGACCTGGCCCATTAAGCAGGGTCACTCCATATTTTGGCCTTCCTATGCCTTCCTGTGCTGAACTTGTTTTTGTTGACTTTTAGACTGTGCATTTTACCACTGCTAACCAGTGATAAAGTGATTGTGCACTCTTCCTAAACCATGGTAGCAATTGGTAATCACCGGATTGTTACATTTAATTTACTTATAATTACCTAGTAAATGGTACCCAGTGCTTGTAAATTAAATGCTACTAGTGGGCTGAAGCACTCATTGTGCCACCCACTAAAGTAGCACTGCAAAACATGACTCAGGCCTGCCACTTCAGTCTGCAATGCAAATGTAAACTGCTATTTTCTATTTGGCAAAATAAACATTTTGACAGTCCTAAATATTACTTTTCAGTACTAAGCCACCCTAAGGTAGGCTCAAGGAACAGGGTGCATGGCATTTAAAAAGTAGACCATGTGGGTTTAAGTAGGGGTGGGCATAACTGGTGTGATTCTCTCTAGCATAATTACTCATAAGCACCGCAACATTAATTGTAATTATGAGGAATTACGTGAGAAGCGTAATCCAGCATTTAGTGCTATTTTCTCAGAACAAAATGCACCTCTGCATCCAAAATGGACCAGAGGATGCATTTTGTGCTAAGAAAATAGCACTAAATGCTACAGGACACAAACAGCGGTAGCCAGCAGGCACTCGCTCTCTCTTAGTTCATTGTTCCTGTGCTTCTGTGGTAGGACTTTTGCCCCAAATTAATCTTAATGACTCAACCTGGCATAATGGCATCATTTTGGAAATTTTCTTTACAAGAGTAATTACTAAAGTTACTCCAATTACTCTGGTGTAATTAAAGTTTCATCCACACCTAGGTTTAAGTTTTACATGTCCTGGAAGTAAAAGAAAATCCTACAGTCATTTTTCACTGTTGTAAGCCTTTCTCTCCCATAAATTAGCACAGGGTTACTTTGATACATTTAATAAGTGCTAACTTCAGAATGGGAGTGGATCAAAGCACGCCATTTACACCCAAATGAATTGTACTTTAAAATCCTTTTTAATGATAACATCTGATTTTAAGTTACAATTTTGAAAATGCCACTTTTAGAAAGTTGGCATTTTCTTGTCCAAACCAACTGCGCTTTTCTGCCAGTGTCCTGGGCCACATGAATGTGAATGAAACTTCTGTTGGGGTTTGTGCATTGCTTCCAGACATGGGAACAAAGAAGGTCTTGGTGTTAGGGGAGTGGATATTCCTGACTGGATGGCTGAGGTGGAACTGTCCCCTGCCCTAATTACACTTCAAAGGTCTCTGCCTGCATCACACACAAAGGAACCTGGCACCATGCCTGTCCTGCCTATTGTCACCCTGGACAGTTTGGAGCCAGGACCAGGGGGAGGGAAAGAACTTACCAGAACCAGTTTTGGGGGTAGGTCAGGGAATTCCCCTACATAAGGGCTGGCTCCAGGAGATTAGATGGGCTGGATTGCATGAGTGACAGCCCCCTCCCCGAATCTACCCCTTTGCACCCCATGGTTATAACCTTTCTGAGGGGACGAGCAGTGAATCCTATAGCATGTCTACACACTACCCAGCATGACAACCAGAAGCTGACACGACTAGCAGGGGCGGAGGGAGAGGGAGTTGAAATGTTAACCAGTTGACCACAGGGGGGTGACGTTAATGTGTCAGCACTTTTTCTCATAATATGTAATGAGCATTTGATGCTTTGGATGTAACTGTATAAAACCCCAATAAATTCTAGTTTTAAAAAAAAAGAAGGACTGGCTCCAAGTATTAAACTAGGAACTTCAGAACCACTTCTCAGCTCAGAACACCCTTGGACCTGAGGAAGATTCAGAAGAAGGACTGCTCTGCTGCCAGAAGAACTGCCCTGCTGCTGGAAGAACTATCTGAAGAAGGAAGTTTGGACCTGTATGTCTTGATCCCTGGCTACCCAGACTGACTCCAAGACTCAGTTGGCTGACTTCCTCTGTGAGCTACAGGGACACATCAAGCTTCCAGAGGACTCAGTTCAATTGCCCAGCTGACCAGCACCAATTAGACCTGCCTGGACCTCCATGAGCCTTGCTACTCCCCTCTGCTGGAGTAAGTCATGGTCTCCAAGAGGTGCACCCCAGGTCTCTGGAACCTTAGCTGGCATCAGTGTGCACTCCTCAAGAAAAGATGAAATTCTGAAGTTTGGGCTCCTTGTGACAGCAAAGTTACCTCTTTGCCACGAGAATGGAATGCTCGAGATGATCATCAATGTAGATCTCCAGCGTAACCTGCTCTCTACGCCGATAGTACTTGTCCCCGAAGACCAACAGTACGAGACTTGATCTTTGCTCCGACAGCGACTGTCCATGATGTCCAGCAACACGAGACCTACACTTTGCGCTGACAGCGACCATCTGCGATGATCATCCAACACGAAGCTCCAGCCACAACTGTCTCCTCGCGCTACAGCAACAACTGTCTGTGACACTTAGCCTGCTCTTCACACCAAAAGTCTCCTCCTCTTGTGCTGTGTTGTCACTTTATTACTGTTTTTTCTAGTGTTATATTTTCACTTTATTACTGTTTACTTGCTGCCTAAATACTTTACGCTTTGCTCTAAGTTAAACCTGACTGATTTTGTGCCAAGCTGCCAGAGGGTTAAGCACAAGTTAATTTAATAACTTTTGTGGTTCACCCTGACAAGGATTGTGTTTATTATTTGAGTGGGTCTTTCTTCCCTCTCAATGAATAACCCAATTTCTTATTATGTAAAAGAGTGGTATTTGCCACTTGACACACCATGGTAAAATTGAGCATGCGTGGAAGAGTTAAAGGAGGCATTCGGAATGCTTGATAAGGTTTACACTGTACAAGAAATGAAAATACTTTACATCTAAGACATACATGTCACAATACAAAACTAGAAAGGAGGCAGAAACATTAAATGAGCAGAGTCAAATCTAATAGGTCTGGGTTTATAACGCCCACACACACAAGTTACAAGTACATTAAAGCCAGACAAAAAACATAGAAGGCAGCCTTTTGTGAATGCTCCTTTGTCTTCAATATATTTCTGTTTTTGTTTTCAAGACAAATAAAGTGGGGTCGGGAGGAGGCTTCATTATAGTCCTTCTTTGGTTCCTATCAAAATGAAAGATTATAGTGAAGGGTCCCTTGCCACCCAAACTACTTCTGAGACAGAAATAGGAATGTACAGGTACATAGCTTCAAGGGGTGGGGGAGGGGGGGTGTTTGGTGTGTTGCACTCTCCCTAATAAATGCATTTTTAAGTAAATCGTAGGGTACAGGTGTTCTCGGTTGGTTATGGTGAGTACTCTGTCGGATTTCACGTGGTTTTTTAAATATACAAACCGATGAAAACAAACACTCTCTGTTGGTTGTTTTACAAAATATTATTTTTCCTGTCACTTACCAACCATAAAAACCAAAATTCACCTCTGTCTCCTTTGACTCTTAAGTCCCCATCATGCCCTGCTTGTGGCATTATTGTAATTTAACTGGATATGCCAGTGTGATGTTTGGAAAATCTGCGGGTCACACCCCCACAATCTTTCTCACCAAGATACGCCCCTGAGAATGTTTTGGAGGCGAAACGGCGGTCTATATAGACCCCATTTCAATTCTATGAAGAGCAGCCACGAGGGAAGCCGCCAGCTGGTGCAATGGAAGGGTGTGGGTGGGAGGGGGAACAAGGGGTGCACAGTATAAGGAGGGACGGGTGGGAAGAATAGAGGGAGACAAATTGGAGTTATCCAACACAAGAGGACAGAGAGGGCTATATTCATAAAGTTTTACCTCCTGTAATACAATGCAAGCACTGTAGTGAAGGCGGAAGAATACACCATAAGTCAAGAGCATCACATGATAAATAATTATTGGAGCAGAGCCAAGCAGTGTTGACAAAGTCTCTATCCAATGTCTGGGAGAGGTTGGTCAAAAAAAGGCAATAGTCGAACGAGTGAGACTCATAGCATATTCGATAAGTAAAAGGTCTGTTTCACCGCTGCACTATGAATTTAGCCATAAAGATAGCATTTCACAGAAAGGTTTGGCAGCGTGTGAAGTGGCCTTTCAGAAAACCCTGCAGAGACCAATGCAGTAAAAGAATCTCAACAGCATAGAATGCATCCAGTGGAACAATAGGACAGAGAAATTGAAGGCAAAATGCCCAATAAAGTAATCCCTCTTTAACAGGTCTAGCATGAAAAGGTCCTATCAAACTGTTTTTCTTCTTCGCGTTTCACTGTATCTCAGGGTCAAAATGTGTAAAAGGCCAGATTTGGTGGGGTCCAGTCAAGGGCAAAAGGCCTCTGTGACCCCATCTCTGAGGGTAGACTGGCCCTTTGGAACTACCTCCCACATGCCAGCAGGCTTGTGCTCTCTGCCTACACCACCTAAGAAAAGACCAGCAAAATGATGTTCTTATTTACACCGTCGACCATGATACAAGCACTTCAATGCTCAATCTGCATTTATTACAGGCGTCTCCCCTGACAGTGATGTTGGGTTTGTACTACCATCAGCTGCATTCCAGACTGTCACCACTACCCTTTCTGTAATGGGTCTTATCTCCTACTCAGCGATAGTGCCGCCAAACTTTGGGTAGAAGGTACCAGTACCACCCTTTCCAGTATTTTTTAAGGTCAATAGTCTTCAGTCTTTGTGGCAATGGGACATGTACTTGTGCAAGAAATATACAGAACACCAATACGGTCATGTACTGTCTCCTCTGTTTGCCTAGGACCGGTTTGTCTTGAAGACCAGAGCTGACCTTTCCAAACAGAATATGGAATTTCTTCAATATTGCCAAATCTTTATCCAATTTAATTGATCGAAGGACCGATACAACAGGCAGGGGAGGTGGAAGGGAGATTTCTAGATTTAAAACCACATCTCATCCTGAAGAAATTTAACACGCCATCTGCAGCAGCTAACAATGCCACAGAGAAACAATAAAATGGCTTCACCTTCTCTTGCACTACTGAAAATTGGAAATGAGGTGGTGTGTAGAATCTTACAAACAGGCACAGGCCCATCATTGGGTTTTGCCGTCTCAAGATCTTTTAATTCTAATGACTGCTTGGCTCATTAGGAAAAAGATGGTTTCTATTTTAACAGATAGCCAAAACACTTTTATGACATAAAATTCACGATCTTATATTTATGGAAATCATGATCAGTTGGTATTTATTGTATCAGACTTAAGGTGTTTTTTTTTATTCATGAATCATGCCTATTTGTTAGATATGTTTTAGATTACAAGTGGTTTTTAAAGATTTTTAGGTCTTAGTGTTTTATCATTTTTGTACCTTTTTATGGTAATTTACCAAAATAAAGAGTATTATGTAATGTAATGTAATGAAAAGATTATATCAAATTTGCAGCAGATGAAGGTTTGGAAAATGAACGCACAAAATGGTGTAGGAGACAAGAGCCATTAGCTTCCGGTATTAGCAGAGGTGCATGCACCGCACATTGGTCTTAGAGTGGTGCAAGGTAAAATAAAAAGGAATTTGTAATTCATTGGCTGAAAGCATCACAATATGCGAAGTATGCTTTGCAGAAAGCATACCAATCACTGTACGATTAAAGGGGAAAATAAGTAGAGGAATATTCCCTGTAATAACAAATGGGATGAAACGAAGGTGTGTTGGATAAGTTAGCACTTGCAGTGGCGTAGCAATGATGCAGCGGGCCCTCATGCAAGCATGAAAGCGTTCCCTTGTATTCAGATTTTGATAGTAAGATACAGCCATAAATGAGGTTCAGGGGGGGGGGGGCCCTAACACCTTTGGCACCTGCTACACAACTAGTAGCTACAGCATTTGATATTGGAAGAATCCTTCATCACCAATTTTTGTTGATTTAGTCCCCCAGAGGTGGAATTGTGAGTTTGACAAAAGCGAGAGATAAAGTTGCTGGTAGTTTCTGTAGGAGAATTCTTAAGGCTAAGGTTGTGTAGGGTTGCAGTGTTTTATTATTTCTGTTAACTTCGCAAATATATATAGAAACTACAGATTTCACAAAAGTTGCAAACATGTTGGCTTCCATCGTTTATATTAAAACCGAAATTGTAGCAGGAATTTCAATTTGCCTATATAATTATTAATGGCAACAATACTGAAATTCAAGATTTCCTTTTAGAAAACAGTTTGTGGTTTTGCAACGCAACTGTGTATAAAAATATCTCAGCCCAAGGTAGGCTATTGAACAACAGAATATTCAAAAAGTATTGTGGAGCTAATGAATATCGGTAAGAATTTGACTTTTTTTAAAAACATGCGATATTCGAAAAAGTTGAATTTTAACCTATTTACTTAAAAATTGCTGGAGACTATTGACAAGACAACAAGTATTCGGGAAACAGCAGTGATGGCTGACTAATTTGGTTTCAGTGGAAAATGTAAACATTCTGAAATGGCAGTGAAACAAATTACTACCTTTGGGCAAACTTGAAGAAAATTAGAAACTTTGCACAATTCAGTAAGGAGACCACAGCGAATGCATGTTTGTATGCTAGATTACTAAAGCACAAACCTAGCTGACTATCAGTGACGAGCTGCACACAGGGGCCCTACATGGGGTGAGGGTACAAGGGGAGGAGGTAGAGCTATTGTAAAGGGTGATAAGTTAGCCTATCAGAGGTAGTGTTCCTTGAAGAGGTGTTTTCAGTTTCTTCCTTAACTGTATGTGGGTTGGTGCTGTTCTGGTCTCAGGAGTGATGTTATTTAAGATCCTTAGCACATAGAATGAGGAGGCTTGTTTTCTACTTCTTTGGAGTGAATACGCTGAATAACTGATATTATGCTTTGGTGGTTGCTAATATTATATTTATCAATGTCTTTTTGTGATATGGCATTACTATCTAATGTCACTGATGGCAAAAATCTTAACACCTGCTTTTATATAGAGCTTATTATTGCAGTTTCACAGTGGTAAGTGATGTAATCCAAAAGAAGTCCAGAGGTAGCCATGTAGTAGATTGTAGGTAAGAGGTTTATTAAGCTTAGTTACAGGATGGTAAGTAGGATTATAGGTTCAGTAGTTCATTAGTTGAGCCCCACCAGGAGCAGCATCCTTGCTGCTCAGCCCACACACTCCAACTGTCTCTCTCTCCACTCCACAGGCACTCCAGCATTCTACCTCCTCATCAGGCATTCTAACATTCCGCACACACATCACATTCATACTGGCTGAGCAGCAGGGAACAGGTATCTAAGGGAAAGAACGTAAAGCAACATTACAAGTTACAACAGTAAGCATAAATTGTCTTATAGAAAGTACCCTTCCCTTTCAAAGTCATTCATTCTTTTCTTTTTTATTCCAACTTATTCCTATGAAACAGAAGTTCAAGAAGACCAATTTTGTTTTTATAATCATGTGACTTTGATTTAATTTGATCTCCTCGTAGTGAAAGAGAAGTATTTGGAACAAACTAACATAGATTGCAACTAGCTGCCAGTGAATAGCAACAGTTTAGACTCTTGAGTACTTAATGTGATAGTATGTCTTTCTCATTGAGGTAACGTTTCAATAAAGTTCTGACAATCATTCTCTGAATAAACAATAAAACATCATCTGCTTAAGCAGATGTTTTAAGGCTGATGTTTTCAATAGTGAGTTATGTACTTCCATTGGAATGTTTTAATACTGGAAAGCAAAGGTTCAATGACCAATAAAGAAAAGGAAGGATGATAATGGGCAACCTTGTCTAGTTCCCCTAACAAGGTTGAAAGAATTGGAAAAGTGTCCATTGATAAATCATCTAGCAGAGGGGTTTGAATATAGAGCCAATATAATTTTTATAAATGAGTCTCCAAAATTGAAGGTAGATAGGGTGTGGAATAAAAATTGCCAATGAACCTTTTTATATGTCTTCTCAGCAGCAGGCGTTAGGCGGCCAGAAGGAGAAAGGAAAGAAGGAATAGCTTCAATCATGTGAAACACAACTCAAGTATTATTAACAGACTGTCTGTTTTTCATAAAACCTGTTTGAAGCACATGAATTATAGTTGACAGTGTTCTGGACAATCTTGTGGCAAGGATTTTTACAAACAAATTACAGTCTTGATTTATTAAAGCTATAGGGCGGTAGTTAAAATCTTTAGTATGATCTTTGTCAGGTTTAGGCAGTTCTATGATCAACCATATCTATATTACTAAGGTCAGTGAATAATTGAAATAGCTGAGGAGAGAAAAAAATGTTTTACCAAATGCCTCAGGGATAACATCAGATGGGTGAATCTAATTAGACCTGCCTGAATGGGAAATTAGTGCAAGAGAACAAGATTACAAAAATAGTCTATAATTTGGTTATCAATAGGATCTGTTTTTCTGTATAAAGAGGAAATAAATTCTAGAACTTTGTTAACAATATCTGTACTATAATGATACAAGTTTCCAGTCATTACATTGAATACCATGAATTTGAATTCTGTCCTTTTTAATGTGAAGATAATTCACCAATAATTTTCAGGAACCTATTGGCACTATAATAAAATGTTGCCTATTGATATGAAACTTGCACACCAGCTCATTAACTTCATAAGAAATTGCATAATTAATTAAGCTTCTATAATCTAATTTTATAAGAATTATTATTAGATTAAAAGAATAGCTGATTCAATATAGCAATTTGTTTCTCTAAATCAGAACTTTTTGCATAAAATGTTTTATTTTCATGTGTTATCTTAGAAACCACTACACCCCTAACAAATGATTTAAAAGCACCCCACCATATAGGAGTAGACGTTGCACTCTCAGTAATAAAAGAGGATTAATCTTCAATAGTAGACAACATTTTACCCTTATTATTATCATTGTGAGCAATCGTAGCATTCATACACCATCTAGATTGAGAAGAATAAGAGGGATCTAGTTGTAAACATACAGAAATCATAGCATGGTCTGTAATATCAGTAATTCCAATAATAGGCTAAGTGATAGAATGGACTGAATTTCTTGATGATAATAAATAATCAATTTGTGAGTGAAAACTATGAGAAAAAATTGAAAATTTAGATTTTTCTCAGCCTGGTGGGCAGAAAATCTGGATTTTATTAAAGACACGGAAGCTAAGATTATGCAAATCTCCTTTTTTGCACAGCTCACAGCAGCAACAATTGAAGAGATCTAGAACTTCGAAAACATTCCAACAGTGAATATAGTCCCTCCACACGTAGTCTTCTCCCTTCTTTGTGCAGCGAACTTTAACTTTCTTTTTTCAAAACTTTAATGTAGTCATTTGTTAGTTTCTTGAAAATTCTAATCTGGAAGACAAAAACATCCACTTTAGTCATTTACATAGTGGAGGGATAATCTTAGCCCCAGTGTCTTTAATAAAATCCAGATTTTCCGCCCACCAGGCTGAGAAAAATCTAAATTTGATGGCATGACACGGTGGCTAACATTATGCAAGTTTAAAGGGGGTTTAACACATTATCAATCGCGTTTGTTACAGGTTTAAAATAACAGCTTTTGAAGATACTTTCATTGGACCAGTCCGCAGCTCTAGGATGTCTTGTAGATCTCCACCCAAAGTAAAAGCTTTTGAGGCTGTGGCCCTTCTAAGAGAGTGTGCACCAAATATGGATATGTCTATTCCTGCTTCTTTCATAAGATCTTTCACCCATCTTGCTAAGGTGCGTGAGGAAACTGCTCTATGGGGAGTCCTATGGGATATTAATATCTGTTCAACATTTCCTCTTAACCTCGCAGTCCTTCTTTCATACTCCAGCAGGCACTTCACTACACACAATCTTTCATTCTGTGAAAAGAAGGGGTAGAAAACCGAGTAAAAGCAGACCCCTTCTGGTTGGTATGCTCTACTGGTGATATCTAAGGCTTTCACATCTGACGTTCGTCCGAAGTATAGTAGGCACAGTAAAACAGTGAGTTTATAAGATAATTGCTTTAGGGAAACTCCGGAGTTCTCACCCCAGTCTGTAATTACTAGAAGGACATCTCTCACATCCCATAGGGAAGTGTATTTAGCAGATGGTGTGTTTAAAACACGCATACTTCTCATGAACATCTTAGTTAGTAGGTTTTGACCCACGGAGGTTCCGTCTACAAGGCAATGGCCTGCTGCAATGGCCGATCTGTAGACATTCACTGTCCGATAGGCCAGACCCAATGTGAAAATCTCAGATAGATAGTTAATTACGTGTACTAGATGAGCCGAAACGGGATTGTAGTTCCGTTGAAGACACCAACAAACCCATTTCTGCCAAGCCAATCTATATGCTTTTCTTGTGTCCGGTGCCCATGACTCTGATATTATTATTATTATTATTATTATTATTATTAATTAACACTTCTTAAGCGCATAGTTACCCTAAGGCATCCCAGTGCTAGCGGCAGAAAGAGCAGGCACAGGGAAAAGCTACCAGTTGATATGAGTCTGAAAGCATTTGGCGAAAGTCCTGGCATCTGCCACTGTCTCCTGAAATCCTCCAGGCTATCAATGATAGAAGGCCCTGCTGTAAAAGGGGGTGACATTCTCCCTGAGGACCTGTAATTATTTCCACGAATGTTGGTATAAGGATTGGTAGGTCTATACTCATTTCCATCAGGATTGGGAACTATGCCTGAGACCTCCAGAGGGGCGTTATTACTACTGTTACCTCACTGTTCCTGCGAACTTGTAATAGTAGCCTTGGTAGCATGACAAATGGAGGGAAAGCATAAGGTGGTAGTCCTCACCAATTCTCAAGAAAGGCATCCACCCCATGGCCTGAGGGTCGGGCCTCCAGCTGAAAAATTTTGGTAGTTGACTGTTCAGTCTGTCTGCAAAGAGATCTACCCCAAAGGGTCCCCATATCGCCTGAATGGTCAAGAAGATTTTCCTGCCTAGCCTTCAGTTGCTGGAATCTCTGAAATTCCTGGATAATTTTTTTGCATCAGTTGAAATTTGTGCATCCACAGAGAGTGGAAAATAATGATCCAGGAACACTTGATTGTCTTCAGGGCAATGAAATGACTTAGAGATGTTGTCTTTCCAAATGAGCATGGTTGAGGGATCAAAAGGACCATACTTGAAACAAGAAATTCTGGGTCGTAATTCAGTAAATTCCTTACATATGGCAACCGTTTTGTGAGCAAAATCCTGATAAACATTTTATTGGCATTAACCATTGGAGACCCTCACGGGTGAGTAGAGCGCTTTAAACCTCCTGATTGATTGATTGATTAATTGAGAAGGAATTTCTCTTGCTGCCTTCCTTACCATTACTAAATGATTATAACGCTCTAGGTTATGATGGTATGCAGTGTGCTTAATCGATCTCAAATTTCTCTGTAAATTTTAACTTTAAAATGCTAGGCAATAAGTTCTCAAGATATCATCTATGATCATTGCCCTCTATTTCTTCAGGGAAATAAAAAATCCTCAAGGTGTATTGTCAATTTCAATTTTCCAGTTCCAACGGAAGCTTATTCTTAGAAAGAATGTTTGTGATAATGGGAATTAATTGATCTATCTTAGTTTTATGCCATTGTTTTTATTTTCATTATTAGAAACTTTCATTGATACACCAGCCATATCTTTGGAATATTTTTGACTTTCGCAACAATATTTTCACTGTTAGACTGGACAGGCTGTAATTCTTCTAGCATTGTGACAAGCGATGGTTCAGAGGAGTCAACTAATTGAGAATTAGGAGGTGATGGAAAAAGTGCTTGTTTATGCTTATTGACATTAAAAGATACACTTTTACCTGCTATAATGATCAGAATGAGAAGGAAAATATATAAGTGCTATGCAAAAGTAACATAATCAGTGAAATAAGTCAAACCAATGTATTTCCAGTGTAGTTCCACACGTGCAGCAGCTAAAACCAGCAGTAGGAGGATCCTAGGCCAAAGCAGCACCCTTTCCTGCAAACAATCTGCCTCTTCTGACAGGAATCTCAGGCACAGCAGTTAGGAATCTTTGGCGGTGTCGCCAGCCTCTCAGGAAGCCCAAAACCAGGAAACAAAGACACCATGGGTAACTCTAAAGTCCCATGGTAAGGACTATATTGACCAAAGATTGAAAATAGCCCATAAAATGGCAAAAAATGTAATCGATAATTACAGGCTTTCCTAGAACCAGTGGACGCTGGCCATCTTGAATCATATGCTCGTCTGTCACCAGATACTGTCTCTAAGTTGCTGTTTATCACCATTGTCAGCAAACAGGAATGGCAAGGACTCAGTGAAGTTCCAGGGTGTTCCAAATGCTCCAGTCGACCTGGTCAGGAGACAAACGTGTCAGGCGATACATGGCTCATCAAAAAGCTTTTGCTATAGAGAGGCATACTTACACCAAGTTGCAACATTTATAGTAAATGCTGAGATTTTGATTAGTCTGAAATTCTATTGTGACCAATCAGAAATCTCCCTGAAATGGGCCAAAGTAGTTCTGGAAACAGGTAAACATTATTGAGAAACAAATCTATAAATCAATGGTCAACATTTACACTGGGAGATGCACTCCCAGGCTCCACGGGTGTCCTAATGGAACATAAAAAAGTTGTGAACATGAAAGAGATGAGAAGCTTTTTGGGATGTGCAATGAACACTGACAGACTTCTTGGCATTCATTTTGGAGTTATTGTAAGTCAACAGAAATGAAAAGACAAATGCTCTCCTTTCAGGTAACAGATCCTGATTGTGAGATCTGTCCTTCTATCAAAAGCGTAGGCAGGAAGTCCACAAAAGGAAACTAAAAAGGCACAGAGCTACTCAAAAATCACCCCACTCTTCCTTTCAGTTTACTTTATCAAACTTTAATTGCAATAAAAAAATTGGCAGTAATGGACAGGATGTAGTATTAATTTATTTTACTTTTAGGTGGTAACCTTTCACTAAAGACTAGTGTCATTTGTGGCATTACTTTTATCTTCAGACTTATGACCTGCCTGCTCATGACAAAACCCTTCAGGTGATATTTGATGTAGTCATAAAGTTATGAGGTACAGGGTACAGGTAAAAAGAAAAAAAAGTTAACAATGGAGAGAGACCAACACTCCACGCTATCTGACACGTATTGACTATTCTGTGAAATACATTGATCATCGGAGGGATATTTTAATTTTTAGTAATAGATTTTTATTATTTATTTATACTGATAACATCATAGGATAGCTCATATTTTTATGAATATGGGAGCATATAAAACAATTTCAAGCATTAATACATTAGAGACAGTGGAATATAGCCATAGTATAGCAGAAAACTTTAAATGAGATGAGATATAATGCATGTGATGAGTTATTTTAAAATATCATTGTTAGTTTAGAAACAAGAAAGAAGGTAAGGCAACATATGAGCACAGACGGGCTCATATACCTAAAGGAACTGCATATCTATAGAATACCTTTGCACAAAGCATTCTGATTTCACTGCAGCTATATAACTACATAAGTCAGATAATGTCATGTCAGGTTCAGCTACCAGTTCGGGTGGGATTTTATTAGATGCAAATAACTATGCCTGCACAAGGTCTCGTCATTCCCGCAAACGGTCCCGTTTCCAGTCAGTGAGAGAACTGATAAATTGAGTTTCTCTTTGATAAAGTTCATTTTACATAGGTTTAGTTATGAGCACTTGGCTTTCCCAACTTAAGTATTATTTGGCCTTTGTATTCAAGCATGCTGTCACAGGTAAATGTGATGGGGTGGTGGGGCGAGGCGGTGGGGGGGCAAGTTGACAGATGACAGAATAGGTAAAATTAAATAAAAAAAGAAATAAAACCACTTACCTTGTGCTAGCCACATTGCTGTTTTATTTATTTATTTATTTATTTATTTAATTTTACCTAAACCCCACCCTCCCACTGCTGTTACCTGTGCCGGCCGTGCCTGATGGACACTAAAACAAGGATGCTGGCTTGGGTGGAAATTACTTTCAACTTTGAAACCTATTATTATAATGGTCACCACTGGTTACAGTCCAAGGGATTTTGAAATATAGTTAATCTTAACCCAGCATGGTGTACTCACTTTTGACTGTGATTGTCATATTAGGAGGTGAGAAATAGTTTGGCCCATTTTCATACATAACCCTTTTTTTTTTTTATTAATTCCTCTTGCGATATTCATTATTTTAAAAAAGAAGTAAAAATGGTTCAATGTTACTTATTTTTTTTATTATTACCTAAAATTACTATTCATAATATTCATACTTTTCAGCCATAGATTCATCAATATAGAATTTCTTACTTGTGGCTTCAGGTTTTTAACATGATATTTGTTAATGGAAAATTATTGCGATTGGGATTCCCAGATTTAAGATTCAGATAAGTAAAGCTAATTTCTGGTTTCAATAAAATCCAAACTCAAAATAAGTGATTGTAGGTTATCAGGTAGCGTGCATTGAGTTCACATGTTCACAAGTCAGAATGTGGCTAGAGCTAGAAATGGGTAGTCATGGTTCATGGTTCCGATATTCAATTGATTTGCCTGGTTGTGTAGACTACAAAAGCCTTTTGGAAAATAAATCTTAGACTGTGGCCAAATGGCCTTTCAAATGACAGGGCTGCTGTTACGGCTCAAAAGCGAAGCTCGCAAGGCGACACGCTAAACGCTGACATGGCCCAAGAATCCGACCAGGCAGGCAACAGGCAGGAAATTTGCGTGAACATAACCACCTACCTGCATGCATATGACAAACTCTGTGGCTGGTGGAAGGCACGATGGGGCAGATTGACAAGCCCCTTGTGCCTTCTTGCGCCGCCATTGCGTTACTTTTTTTGACGCAACAGCGGCGCAAAAAATGCGGCCAATTTACAACGTGACGCATCTAGGGAGATGCGTCACGTTGTAAAGCCCTGCGTCACATTATACCTGCGTCATGTATAATGTATGCAGGGTGGGCGTTCCCGCGCAGGAAAGCCTCGTAAAAGTGACGCAGTGAAATCTACAAGATTTCACTGAGCCACTTTACGACGCCACTGTGTCAAAATCTTACACCTGCTTGAAGCAGGCGTAAGTAGTGACACAGTGTAGTGGGAATAGACCTCAAAATGAATTGCTGCAGTTGCGCCGTGCTTGCAACACGACTTCAGCAATGCGTGACTTTTGCCCCAACAGATGCATCAGAATTTCTGACGCATCAGTCAATCCTTGCACCATGGTGCGCCGTATTGTAAATACGGTGCATCCATGGTGGCGCAAGGGTTTCTCAGAGTGGCGCAGGGAAAGTGACGCATCTCTACAGATGCGTCACTTTCTTGTAAATCTGCCCCGATGTGTTTCCTGAATGGAGCGCCGATCTCCGAGCTGCATCGGCTTGCCGGAAAAATAACGCAACGTCATCGCGTCACGACCCACAAATGGTTGAAAGGCATTTCCGGTTCCAGCGCGATGAGGATTATTTCTTCTTATTAGCGTGACGAGGAGAGACAGAGTTCTGTGGATTTGCAAGCTGAGACTTCGGAAGTGGTGCGGGAAGGTTGCCGTTCTGTTGTTCGCTCCCCTTTTGTTGGAGTTTGCCTTCGCTTTCACCCTGATTGTGTATTGAGGTCTCCTTTTCATAGTAGGAATATTAGACTGCTGTATCATTGATGTAATATCATTGGAGGAGGTTCATGGAGCCCAGTGGGTAGCGTGCCTAACCTATCAGCCTTTATTATCTACCATCTGGAAGTGGGGAACACAACTACTGCGATCTCCTGAGAAGAGGTGCATGGTCACAGGAGTGGCACCAACCTTAATTACTTTATTTTGTTCATTAATTTCGGGGGTATTGACTACACTGTGGTACAGAATGGAGATGCAATTCTGTACAGAACAATCCTATTATCTAAAAAGACACTTCTTCATATTTTGGTCTGAAATTAATTGTATTCTTTCTCATTTGCCATTTATATAACAGGGGTGATCAGAGGCATAATCAAGAGGATTCCCCCCGTGATGTGTGGCAGTTCAATTGTTGCGGTGGGTACATATATATAGGAGGAAGCGATATAGGCAAATTGTTTTATTTTGATCAAGATTGTAAATCCTCTTCGTTTGTTGTAGTGTTTGTATGAAAGAGCGTCAGTACTCAGGAAAGTACAATCCATTCCTTGTCCCCCACATTGGTGTAGAACGTTCGTATTTTGTTTTACAGGTAATGGGTTAAGCAGAATTATGATTGCTATATACCATCTTGTCTAGGCATCTTTTGATTGGTGTTTTTAATCTGGTTTCCAGATCTACCTCCCTGCTGTTCCCATCCTTTCCTTCCCTCACTTGATCACCTCAAGCTTCTGTGCTATGAATCATTTCAGAATTGAGGCTATCAAGGGGTATACCCACTTGATCCACACACCGATCCTGAGGATTCAGAAAGGTGCAATCCTGACAGCTGCGTTATGTGTTTGGAGGTGTGTCCTATTCCTAGTCTGCTATGCATGATGCTCTATACGCATAGTCATGCCTCTTGACAAGCCTTTTAAATAATAAATACAATCAATGTCGTTCATTTTTCCACCATTTTAATATTCAGAGGAGGACATTCACATCTACAGTTGGTTCAGGAAGGGTTCTCATTTTTTTTTTTTTTTATCTATTTATTGAAAATTTTAGATAATACATTCGACAGGCACATACATTGTCAATAGAACCAGTGGGCAATTCTTCAAAACATTATAGCAGTGTTCGAACATATATCATATATCAACTTATATCCATGTCACAAATCACCTTACAACTTAATAAAGCAAATAAATGATGTCAATCCGAATTTGTTACATTTACCTTATGGGAGCTCATTGCAATCGTATTATACAAATACATATTAATTCCGTCTATACATCTCAGAAGGCTCCTCTCAGCTATGCCGCTTCGACCAAACATTCGATCAAACGACCTTACGTGTAACACTTGAATTTTAAAACAACCGATTGAGGAACAGGGAAAGGGTTCTCATTTATGAGCCTGTTTGTGTGAAATACAATCCACCTGAGTAGACAATGTGATCATCCAACATGGTAATGCTCTTCCAAAAAAGAATTACATGTAGTACATACATACAGCACTTCACCTTCTGAGAATATACAATAAGAAGGACCAAAGGCGCCATTTTCCTTCCTGCACAGCCCCTGTCAGAGCTTAGGGTGAGGAGTCACAGGCACAAAGACCTCCGTTGGTAAGGAAGAAAGGGTTGACGTTCCATCCACAAGGAAGGTTTCCTCTCTTGCTCGCTCTTTTAAGATAAAACAGAGTTTCATGGGATATATGCCAGTGTATCCTCCAGAAAACCCACCGGTGACATCTGCATCCTCTGCATCCTCTGAAGGTTAGGCAAGCAAATGGCTGACACAATCTTTGGCTGAGTATTCCTTGTATTCCTTGTTGCCACTGGCAACACATTGCTGATCATGTCTAAGCTGCTGGTGATGAAGGAGCAGGATCTTGTTAACATTGAACTGTGACATGCAAATAAGGCCACGTTAACCTGCTGACATTCATTTGACTGCCAACAGAATACTCATTCAATGAATGCTAGAGCTTCCTGTTTGATACTATCTCTTGCCAGGCAGAAGCAATGCCATCCATCCATCCATCCATCCATCTATCCATCCATCCATCCATCCATCCATCTATCTATCTATCATTGATAACACCACTGCAACATCTGAATTGACCTTATTAATGACAACACTGTTCATAGAGGAGGCACAAGTTATAGTTACTTTAGGACACGAGTTATAGATCTTTGAGATAAATATAACTGATGAATTTTAGTGGTTTTGATTATTTAAAATGGTATGTTTTAACTGATATTTTCACCTAACTATAATGTCCCTGTGCGGCGTGGGATTGAGTGTGCTGCAGCTAGTGCCTGCGCTCAACCCCCACCAGGCGCTTAACTCGATAAGGATCTAACAATGGAGATTCAAGCCAAGAAACTGTCAGACACATGTTTTGGACTACTCAGAATGCTCCGCAAAGTTCTGGAGCGTATCCCAGTACAGCTCAGAAAGACAGTAGTCCATTCCCTGGTCACATCACGTTTGGACTATGGAAATTCACTCCTCCTAGGGGCACCAAAATATGTCATCAATAGACTTCAAGTGGTCCAGAATGCCACAGCAAGACTGCTGTGCAAGGTCCCAATACAGGAATCAGCCGGAAAGTATCTAAAAGCTCTTCAATGGCTCCCAATTGAGGCCAGAATTAAGTTCAAGGCACTCTGTCTGAGACACAGAGCCTTATACAACAAGGGCCCTAGTAAAATCAAAGACCTGCTAACCATCTATGTCCCAAACACAAGCCTCAGATCCTGCTCTGAACGGCTATTAAAAAATACCAGAATTAGGAGATCCAGATGGGGAGGCAGATCCTTCACTCATCTGTCACCCAAACTGTGTAATTCGCTCCCACGTGAATCTAGACTTTTGGAAACGGAAGCAACCTTCTGGAAAATGATTAAAACCTGGCTGTTTCATCAGTATTATTAATCCGCCTCTAACTTCTGTATGGCATCAGTCTCTTAGCGCTGGGAAGACTTTGGGCAGCTATGCACTCTACAAATCTCTTAAATAAAATAAAATAAACTCTCCACTGTGCAAGGCCTCTGTCCATGAGTGGTGTGGGGTTGGGTGCAGGGCCAGACCTGTGTCACGCTGGCACCCTACCCCCTGCTGTGCACAGCCTTTGGCCAAGCTCGGCATGGGCTTGGGCACAAAGCCTAGCCTGCAGCCAGGGCCTGCGCCCAAATCCCCAAAGGCATGCACAGCTGATTCTGTGATGTAACAATATAAAGTGTATAACTTTAAGTAAGGTAGACCTACTGACTCTGATCAACGGTCAGAACACCAAAAATATCAAAAGCGGGCCTATTGGCTTTATCAAGGGTTAGCACATCAACATATGTAAAGCAGACTTGTTGGCTTTGTCAAAAAGTGACCAATAACTATGATAAAATGTATATTTTATATATTCAGACACTACAGCATTTAATTAAAGTGATTGTCATAAAATATTTTCAATAAAGCCTTATTTATAAAAAAATCAACATGCTTTTGAGTCTTTTTAACATTTTTCAGGTCACAAAGTGCAACCATAGAACCAGCCACAAGGGGATGGGATCCCCGGGACCTCTAAGAGGATACAATGGAGGGGCAGCATTCCCCTTCTCCTAATTAAAAAGACTGACCCCAGTCGATGGAGTCCCCAGGGACTCACCTAGGCTCTGGGAGCGGGCCACTCACCCCTCCCCTAATGATCAAAATCAGCACTGAGGGAGCAGGTCCCCAGAGGCTGGCTAAGGCACTGGGGAGGCCACATGCCCCCTTTCCAATATAATTTGAAAATGGCTACCCGTGGACTGTGGCCCACTCTGGGGCGGGGGGAGCGGCTGAAATTAAAAAAGTGTGGTAGGCACCATTTTCTTTTCTCTGCGCCATGATCCTCTGATCCTTTGCAAATCACCTGGTATCTATATGTATGTGTGTGTATATATATATATATATATATATATATTATGCAAAAAAAGAAGCAGAGAACTCTGGGTAGTTCTCAAGTTTAGTTGGAAAGCAGCTCCAGTATAGAGCACTCTCAACACCAGCGACACTCTAAGGGGGAGATTTTCATACCTTTTGCGCTGGTTTAGCGCCACAAAAGTGACGCAAACTAGCGCAAATTTTGTTTTTCCTACTTTCTTTCCGGCGCAAAACTTGTTTTGTCCTGGAAAGAACCCTGTAAGTAGCGCAAAGCAGCGCGAAGCACTGCTTTGCGTTACTTTGCGCCGAGGGGGCGTTACATGGGTGGTACATGGGCGTTCCCATGCAACCACCCACGCCTTTTGACGCAAAACCATATTTACAAAGATTTGTAAACATGGTTTTGCGCCAAAAGTTAACGCCCCTTCAAAGGAGGTGCTAACTGGAGACATGCTTACATTTCTCCGTGCTTTTCCGACTTTCCATGCGTGCTGCACTGTGCAGCACGTATGCAAAGTGGGAAAAGCTTTCCCTTGTCGAGCATAGTATTTTGTACAGGAAGGGTACAAAACCTATGCTGGACTCATGCACACATCCTAGCGCTGCAGCACTAAGGTGTGTGCATGGCGCACAGCAGCTGTAATCAGCGCCGGCGCAAGGGAAAGTGGAGGAGATAGCCATATCTTTGAAGATATGGCGCTCTCCTGCTCCCTCCCTGTCGCACAACGCAGCGCAGCCTCGCGGGGGGCTGCGCTGCGTTGCGTGACTTTTTTGTAAATCTCCCCCTAAATTTGCTCACCTCAAATGTCTGCTTTTCTATCAAAGTCTTTAAGCTTAGGATTAGCACAGTGTCATCCACGCCAAGATAGAAAGGGACAAAGTCTTTTACCATTTCTACAGCAAAATCTTTAAGCATAGGATTAGCACAGTGCTATCCTTGCCAAGCTGTAAAATGGCCAAAGCCTTTTACCACTCCAGGCACAGTATTACAGATTTGGGGGGATATTCCCAAGAACGCGTGTTAACTATCGCCAAAATCGCTTAACGCAACTTCTCACATCGCAGTCCATCGCGGGAAAATAACACCGTGTTAACGCAGCATTCACAACCCGGCGGCACCATGCGATAGGCCCACAATAACGCGACAAATGCCCGGGTTAAAATCAACGCGACGCCGAAAAAATGCGAAACCCCAACGCGAAAAAAGGTGCGATGACCCCAATGGCTTTACAAAAATCAGCGAAAACCAGCGACAGGCCTGCGATTCCCACGTGCCATGCGTGAGAATGCACTATAAAAGCAGAGAAAAAAAAAAGACAAATAAATGCAACTGCGTAGCAACATGGACGCACCCGGACCCAGTGCAGAGGACAACGCGAATCCCACAAGCCCCACAGACGACCAGCCAGGAACCCCGGGGCCGGAGAAGGGCAAAGAGAAGAGGAAGAGGAAGACTGGGTTCAGTCCGCAGGAAAACCGGATCATCGTCACGGAGGTGACCGAACACTACCAACAACTGTACGTCACCTCCACTGTGTCATCGGCAACACAAACGGAAATATGGCAGTCCATCGTGAACAACGTGAATGCAGTCGGAGTGTCGAGGAGGTCAATGGAGGAGGTCAAGAGGCGCTGGCATGACGTCAAAAGCCAAACCAGGCAGAAACTCGCTGCCAACCTGAAGGCAGCAACGGCCACTGGAGGTGGGAGTCCTGCGCCACAGGAGGAGCTGGATGAGTTGGAGGAAAGGGTGGCCACAGTCATCAGTGCGGAGACGGTGCAAGGAGTTGGGGGTCCGGACACTGCCCGAAATGACCTGACCCAACAGCAACAGGGTGAGTAACCACCAGGGACTGGGGGGACAGGGGAGACGGGCACAATGGCACACATGCACAATCAAGAATAGCACACTGCACACCCACAATGACTGTGGAACCTGTCCCTGATGGCCTTGGCACACTGCAGCACACATAGAAACACCAAGTAGGCCCCCGTCCACCATGTGCACAAATGCCCCCCCTCATCAATCCCACAACCTACCCATGAACATGTGCTGAACCCAGCAAAGCAGCGACTCTGTGAGCCACACTGACAATGCAAGTGACACTGCATGACCAATAGCATGGCTGCAGTCAAAATACATGACATGGTGCACGACACGACACTGAGGTGGCCCAGTGTGAATAACATCCTCAAAGGAGCAGGTCACACTGTGACAATCCACGTGCACATACAACCCCTGACGTCAACAACACATCTGCAGACAAACAATGCACAAGAGTACCAAATCCGTCCAAGAGCACAAATGACCCAAGTCGCCAACATCTCAGCACCGTAAAAGCACAGAAGCCAAAGGCACACCGCCTCACAGGGACAGTGGGCCGCTAAATCAGAGCTGCAGGGGCGACTCTCCCACAATGCAGCACACACACATAGCAATCACAGCACATCAACATTGACGACAATGTGGTACAAAGTGCCACACCGACACCACAGAACAGAGGACACAACTGGTGCTGCATGTGCGTAGAAAAAGGCCAATCACATCAGGCATAGCAGGAAACTGTCAGATGAAAATGTACGAGTACAACCTCACACCCTTCATGTAGTCGGAATGTCCACTGTCCCCCATCAAATACCCAGCTCCTCCAAAACAGTCACAATGTACATTGACATGCAGTCAGTATGTAAACATGTACAATGCGTGCACATACATGGAACACACTGTTAACCTGCATCTCCCCTTCACATTGCAGAGGGACAATCAACACCTCCTGCAGAGCAGACCAGACATCTCTTCAGTGATGAGGAGGAGGAACCCCTGGCCATCTGCTCCGACACCCTCCAACTGCTCGTGGACAGGCTCCGCACCCCACCTCCAGGAGCAGGGCAGCCCAGCTGCATCGAGCTGGTACCACCCCCTGCACAGACCACACAGCAGGAAGCACCCACCACCACGGCTGGCTCCCAGCACCTCACCCAAGAACACATGGCATCCCAAAGCCGTGTGTCAGACTGCCAGAGGGGGCTGGCTGAACAGGTGCGTGTGGGTTTCGACCTCATGGCAGCCAAACTAGATGCCATACGTGGGTGTCTCAGTCCCATCAGGGACCACTTACAGTCCCTAACGGACACCCACAGTCCGCTCCATGCCCTACAACAATCCTTGGCTGACCTCGCTGGATTCATTACTCGGATACAAGAACTGTCTAGGCAGAGAGGCTCCAGCGACAACAGCACAGAGTTGGCACAGATGCGGAGGACAATGGAGAACATGGAGCAGATGCAGGCAGGAAGGATGGCTACCACGGCTGAACACCAGCGAGATGTAGCTGGGATCTACCATGCCCTGCAGATCCTCATCTTGCCATTGCTGCCACAGAGCCTGTCCCATATGACTGCTGCGGGAACTTCGACACACACATCTCCACCCTCTGATGTGTCAGTGGCACACAGTGATGCAGCCATACCACCTCCGCACCCTGATGAGTCCGTGGCACACAGTGATGCAGCCATAACACCACCACACACACCTGGCACACCTGACACAGAAGACGTATCAGAGGACGAAGATGTGGATGGTAATGACTCTGTGTCAAAAAGAAGGTTGTAGAATTCATCCCCCACCATATGGCCTGTTTCTGCTTGGTACAGCCCTCTGCATCATGCCCTGGTACAACACCTTCCACTGTCCCCGAACACCCTGCGACATTCACCTGGACCCCGACATGGACTGCCATATCTGCTCTGGTTACCAATGACACAGAAAACAGGCTGCGGACTCAACTCTTCCTCTACCGATTCACTTGTCATCCCCTAAAGGACTCTGTTTGGCCCTCCACTGGGCAACCATGTAATGTGGGGTGTGCATGGCCATGTACTGCTCCAGCTCCGACACTCCACAGGATGTGAATAAAACATTCCTAATCACACAGATGTGTCATGTCTATGTCCAATCAAGTATGACAGTATGGATGACTGTAGGGACATTGATTGCACAAAAAGGTACACCCTGGGAAATGACATCAATGCACATGTTTGACCGTGACACACATGGCCAATTACATGACTGTGGAGGTGTGAACTAGCTGTGGCCTCATTGATCATGAACAACAATCTCGCAACCCCCCAAAGTAGCCCCACGTCCATGTATTAAATAGGGCTGTGTGTAACATTGTCAGAGTCGGTAGGAGGCCTAAAGTAGTGTCCCACATCACATGTGACAACAGAACATCTCTTCGCATACCTACACACACTCAACTGTGTGGACACAGCCTGGTTTGATGAAACACATTGGTCCACATGGCAAGAAGTTGGACACCATAGTCACATTGCTGAAGACACGAAAGCGCACAGGTCGACCAGCAACTCTCCCAAACACAATGTCTGGCTCACAGAGGTGGAGCTGGCAATAGGGACTCACCCCTAAGTGAAATCCGTCAATCAGTCCCTCCTTGTGTACGTACAATGCTCATTGGGGCACACGATTTGGCATGCAAATCAACACTCATCACAGTTGTACACTAGTGAAGCTGCGTAGACTTTATTAGCATATGCGTGTCAGTACGGGCAAGACAAGGGCCACAACATGCAGACCAATGCATCATACACTAACAGGCAGCCAAGGAACATGTAGAGGTGCAAGACATGGGGAGGCACACATGAACACCAACCATGACGAATGCCGACGGTCTCAGCCCACCTTGCCCTGCTGGACGAGTCATGTGGTGTTTGACAAATGCTCATTGCACCGTGTCAGGGGACACCACTCACAGCCCATGGGATATGCATAGTCCTGTACCACCGGACAGCGCTTACTGCTTGCTCTGCTGACAGTGAGCAGGTGAAGGAGTCCAACAAGGTCACATGTAGTACTACATTGCCATGTGTGTACTCTCCCTCCAGCGGTGTGTCAGGTTGAGGAACGTTGCCAGGCGCCGCTGTCCACTCACCTTGCACAGGTGTGAGTCAACCCGCAGTCCTGCACGCACATGCATTCTGAGTCCAGGCGAATGCAGACATGTCCACTGGCATGGTGGGATATGTGTCCATCTCTCCAAGAGGCAAAAGGGGGTTGGGACCTGTGCCATGGGTTACAATCTTTTGTGGCTGCAGGAATGTAGTTACTCGTCCATGAAAGCGAGCGCAGCTTCATGGACAATCAGTTCCAAGAGTACATCGTTGTCGACTTCAACGAACACGGGTGTGAGCCAATCCATTAGCTGGTCCGGACAGATGTGCTCCGTCCACGCCGTTTCACCAATCCGCAACACAGCCCAATAGGGGAGCGCTTCGATGTGGTCACTGCACACAAGGAATTGTGCGATCTCACATGCCCAACTGCCAGCACATACGCCCAATTCCAAGGCATCCCATGAACGGGTATCACGGTTACACTCCTGGTCGTGGTCCAACAGGGGGCGCACACACATGTCATAATCCAGTTCAGCTACCGTTGTGTTGGATAGGCAGACATCCATGGGCCACTCGAATATGCATGATCGGCAGTGGAACCAGGGCTGGACGCAGGTGACGTACGCAAGACGGAAGCTCAGACGGTAACTGATGCGCAACACTGCCAGTGGCAGTGCCCCCAACAAATGCCGCATTCGGTCACTGTACAGTTCCACGTGACAGGGGTTGTGCATGTGCCCGGGATGTTCTGACATTGCGTTGTTCGCACTCGTAGAACCGGCACTCTTCTGACCTGCGGCTGTTATGTGGATGATATGCCACAGCTCGGAGCAATGAGTCGTATGAGTGTTTAAAGTTTGTACGTATGGGTTTTCCTGTATGTAAGTGTCAAGGCCGTTCCATGCAGGAGTACCTCGGGCAAGGACTTCTGTGTGTGGGGTGTGGATACGTTGATCTTTCATTGGCGCCGTGTGTAGTGTGGGAGTCGTCTTCGTCTGCCATGGTATCTCTCTTAGGGGGTGCCTGCCGCATGCGTTTCCAAGGTCGGGGGTGCAGATGTCCTTCCGCCTTCTGTATTGAGACAAGGGGGCTTTCATCCCTAATGTTAGTCAGAACACTGCTTGTATCCTGGATATGTGATGTGGCCATCGCGCTGCAATTGAGGCTAGGCCTTGGGCTTATGGTGCACCAAAAGCGATGAACACACACACCAGTTGCCATGTATGAGCCAAGACCCCGAGGGGCCTTGCGCTCCTTGTACAGTCCCTTCGTGCGCGGACGCCCTCCGGCTGCATGCAACATTGCAACATTGTCGATTGCGGGACGTGTGGCGCAGACACTGCAACAGAGACACATGCATCAGTTGGTTTCCTGTGCAGCCCAGATATGAACCACGCCCAGGGGCCAGGGATAATTGTTCACACCCCTACGCTGGCCTGGCGTACGCCGACCCAGCCCACTCGGCGTACGTATAAAGGGGGGACGACGACGCTACGTGTCCCAGTTCTTCCCCACTGCCTGAGGTGACATGGCTGCGTCCGCCTGGCCTATGACGAGGCTCAATCATATAGGGTCCATGACTTGCGTTGCACGGAGTCGGTGGCACCGGTTGCACTCCACCCGGCACGGGCCTACCACCACGGGACAGTGACTTACTGTGCACTGAGGTAGGGGCACCTAAAGTGCTGAGCGGGTGTGCAGCCTGCGATGATGACGTGTGCACTGATACGATCTCTGCCATTGCAAAATCAAGACCCAGAGTCAAGTGTGCGCCTGGTGGCCCGTGCTGCGGGGATGCGTGATGTGGAGGCTGCCAAGGTCGCGGGCCCCGGGCTCGGAGCTTGCACCGGGACGTGTTGTGCCCTCTTGGAGACACGCTGGTGGTGGAAGGTGAGCAGTGCGGCCTGGGTGCGCAGGGGCGGGCAATCCACGCTGGGCGGGGGGAGGGGCTGGGGTGCAGCGGCCTGGGTGTGAAGGGGCGGCCATGCGATGTTGCTGTGTGCAATGAAGGTACCCTGCCATCATTAGCTGTGGACTCTGTTTCAGATGAGGGGCCTGGTGGCCTGCAGTGTGAACCGACACGTGGTTGGAGACACACCGGTGGCAGCAGGTGAGCAGTGAGGCCTGGGTGCGTAGGGGCGGGCAAACACCGCTGGGCGGCGGGGGGGCTGGGGTGCAGCTGCCTGGGTGCGCAGTGTCAGCACTGTCTCTCTCTCCCTCTCTTTCTCTATCTTTCTCTCTCTTTCTCTCTCTCTCTCTCCCTCTCTTTCTCTATCTTTCTCTCTCTTTCTCTCTCTCTCCCTCTCTTTCTTTCACTGTCTCTCCCTCTCCCTCTCTTCCTTTCACTGTCTCTCTCTCTTCCTCTGTTACTCTCTCTCTCCTCCCTCTCTTCCTTTTGCTGTCTCTCTCTTTCTTCCTCTGTTTCTCTCTCTCTCTCTCCTTCTCCCTCTCTCCCCCTTTCTCTCTCTCCCTCTCTTTCACTCTCTCTCTCTCTCCCTTTCTTTCTCTCTCTCTTTCACTCTCTCTCTCTGTCCTTTGTTGTGCGCATGACACACCTTCTTATCTTCAATTTTGTCTTGCAGGCTGTGACTTAAAGTTTGTCCGGAGAAGACCCACCATGACTCTTCCAACTATTGCTGTTGATTGGAATTTGAATACATTTATTATTTTTGGAATTCTGCGATGTATGTATGTTTTTCCTTTTTCGAACCACACATGGATGTTGGTTGGTGTACTTGTGCGACATCAGGCGAATTGTTGTTTTCATGAATTTGTGAGGTAGATGTGAGATATCTTTGTCGGGGGTTGGCGTGCCCGGGGCAGGGCCACGGGAGGGGTCCTGGGGGGGAGGCCTGGGGGGGTGGCAGTGGGTGTTGTGTCCCTCTTGGGGCTCCGAGCTGCATGGTCAGTGGCTCCATGGCATCTGTTGTTCTTCTGCTGTGGCTGTGGGCTGGGCTCCCTTTTGTGGTGCAGGTTGTCGTCCGACTTAACACCAGGTGGGAGCAGGTGTTAAATCCCTGCTGCTAGCGCGCCTTAGCGCATGTTTTGTGGTCTTATCGCCGATCTGGCTGGTCGTTGTGAATGGTGCGAAGTGGTGTTTCCGCGGGTTTTTGCACGGGAACGCCTACTCTGCATCTCATTAGCGTTAGTTGCCGGTGTCATCAGTGGCGATGTTTTTTGCGGCTGCTCTCGCAGGAATACTGGTGATATCGGCTGTTAGCACCAGCTTGTGAATGGTGCGATGTATTTATCACCACTATGGCTGCGATAAAGTGCCGCTAACTCAGCGATAAGTCCTTGAGAATATGCCCCTTGGATTGTTAAAATACTATCCAAGCCAACCTAAAATGAATAAAAGCAACCCCTGACATGTGTTTCGCTCTCATTAGAGCTCGTCAGAGAGGTATAGTTTTGTCCACACACAAGGGAGCACCCAGTATAAGTCAAAACAATTCCTTTTCAGGCATAGAGTGACGCATAAATTATGCAAAAAAAGCAGAGAACTCTGGGTAGTTCTCAAGTTTAGGTGGAAAGCAGCTCCAGTATAGAGCACTCTCAATACCAGCGACACTCTAAATTTGCTCACCTCAAATGTCTGCTTTTCTATCAAAGTCTTTAAGCGTAGGATTAGCACAGTGCCATCCATGCCAAGATAGAAAGGGACAAAGTCTTTTACCATTTCTACAGCAAAGTCTTTAAGCATTGGATTAGCATAGTGCTATCCTTGCCAAGCTGTAAAATGGCCAAAGCCTTTTACCACTCCAAGCACACACAGTATTACAGATTTGGAATGGCAAAATACCATCCAAGCCAACCTGAAATAAATAAAAGCAACCGCTGACACGTGTTTCGCTCTGATTAGAGTTCTTCAGAGAGGTATAGCTTTGTCCAGACACAAGGCAGCATCCAGTATAAGTCAAAACAATTCCCTTTCAGGCATAGAGTGACGCATAAATTATGCAAAAAAAGAAGCAGAGAATTCTGGGTAGTTCTCAAGTTTAGGTGGAAAGCAGCTCCAGTATAGAGCACTCTCAACACCAGCGACACTCTAAATTTGCTCACCTCAAATGTCTGCTTTTCTATCAAAGTCTTTAAGCGTAGGATTAGCACAGTGCCATCCACGCTGAGATAGAAAGGGACAAAGTCTTTTACCAAATTTAGAGTTTTAAAAAAAGAAAAGGGGGCAGAGTAGAAACATCCTGATCCCTGAGGCCTTTTGGTGGGGTTCACACAGGGACCGAGCAGGGCCAAAAAAAGCATTTTTTAAAAAGATTTTCGACTGGATCCGCTGTTCCGGCCCAAAATGTAAAAAGAAAAACAAAGCACGGACTTGCGCTCCGTTCATTATCAGCTCCCAGGTATGCCAGGTCCCAGGGGCATTTGTAATTATAGGGGGGGGCGCATGGGCAGCCCCTCCTGGGCCTTAATAATGCCCCAGTGACCAACACCTCCCAGGGGCTTCTTTTTTAAAAAAATGCAGGGGAGGCCCGTACGGCCTCCCCCGTTGCCCCGGGGACCACCACCTCCCTGGGGCTTATTATTTTGTAAATGGGGGGGACCTTGCCCCCTGTCCCAGGGACCCCTACCTCCCCAGGGCTCCATGTTTAACTAATGCAGGGGGGGCCATGCGGAACCCCCCTCAGCCCCGGGGGTCACCACCTCACCGTAGCTTTAATTTTAAATGCGGGTGCCGCGAGGACCCCCTCCCCGCCGCTCTGGGGACCACCACCTCCCTAGGGCTAAATCAAACAATAGGGCCACACAGCCCCTCTCATGGAGATGTAGATGATCCTGGGCCCACCCCCGCCCCTCAGGGCCGGTTCCTGCAATGTCCCGGGGTGCCCAGCCCTGGGACATTGCAATTTGCTAAGGCTTGGCGCTCTTACCAAGCCATAGCAAAATCTGCTCCGCTTCGTGGAAGTGAGAGTATGTAAAATGCTGTCACTTGCATGAAGCAGAGCATAATTGGTTTTGGACAGAGGGAGATGCATATACTGTTCCTAACATCCCTCTTTAACTTCTGCCTAACAAATAAAGTCACCGGGGCAGATTTACAAGGAGCTGATGCATCTTCATAGATGCGTCAGTTTCCTTGCACCAGCTACAAATGTCCTAGTGCCACCATGGATGCGCTGTATTTACAATACAGTGCTCCATTGTGCAAGGATTAACAAATGCGTCAGAAATTCTGGCACATCTGTTGGCCCAAAAGTGACGCATTGCTGGAGTTGCTCATTAAAGTGGGGCGATTCCAGCAATGCGCCACAACAGATAGGTGAGTCCGATTCAAAAAGCCCTGCGTCATTCCTTATGCCTGGTCTAAGCAAGCGTAGGGATTTTGACGCAGTGAAGGAATAGAGGGGCATATTAGCAAGGGCGGTATCGCCGCTTTAGCGGCACTTTTTGCCGCTAAAGCGGCGATATTTCCATCGCCCTATTAGCAAGCTGTCGCTAACAGCTGTTAGCGACAACTTCATGGCGAAAGCGACCGTTTTGGTGCCGCTTTGCATGTCAGCGATAATTATCGCTAATGACATGCAAAGTAGGCGTTCCCAACTAAAAGCGACTGGAAACAGTCGCAAACACAACTTCCCCCTATTAGCAATGCCCGCGAAGCGATAAAAAAAGTCGCGCTAACCACGATTATCGCTGGATTTTAACACCTGCTAACAACTTGACTTAACCATTCTTGTCAATGGGAGGTGAATTGTAAGGTTAAGACCTCACCTGCTGTTGTATTCCTCTTAGGGTGTCCATAAACGGGCTTTCCAGTATCATGTCCTTATATAGGCACAATTCGCCCTGCCCTTATATAGGCATAAAAT
This sequence comes from Calotriton arnoldi, assembly GCA_963921515.1. Lineage (NCBI taxonomy): Eukaryota > Metazoa > Chordata > Amphibia > Caudata > Salamandridae > Calotriton > Calotriton arnoldi. The sequence continues at coordinate 132,988 of CAWUFW010006263.1, read as the reverse complement.
CCCAGCCCTTATTTAGGCATTAAACCGTGCACTCCAAATACAGGCATGGTCTCTGACATCCGTCCACCCTAACGTCACAACGAGTTCATGAAGAACAGACCCTTAGGCTGCGGGAGTTTCCCTAGCCCAGGACTATTGATTTCTTCAAGGACTCATATATTATGCATGAACCATTATTCCTTAGGGGTTCATTCATGACGTCTTTCGCTGTCCGACTCACTTCAATACTAACATTCCTAGGTACTCTCAGGTATAAATATACCTTCCCTAGCCCCTGTAAATCAGAGGAGACCTCGACTTCAGAGGAGCCCGTTTCCCGGCCTGACGCACTGAGAAGACGCTGTCATCCCTGCACGCAGAGAGTCCAGCTTCCAGTGATCTGACTTCCCTTGCGGGGTGTTGGAGTTCGAGTCTGGCAAAGAGATTCCTACCTCTCTCATTCTTCAGGTATAGAGCTGATAAGAACCTAGAGGGACTCTTGGCTTACTAGGCTTAACATACTCTTAGTATACCATAGTAAGGAATACTTCACCTACTTCCTACCTCTCCCTACACCTAGGTTAGGTTAGGTACATTGGGGTAGAACTAGATTAGAAACGCATCGTATGAGTGCTCGCATTTTTAGTCTGTGTTATTTATGTAAAGGCATATGTACTAAAAGATAATGCTATCGCAGTATTATTTATTTCTACTGCTCACACTGTACATTATTTATCTCGCATACTGTCTTGTGATCGTAACAGCACATTTTACTTACATCAGAAACAAGACTGTTCAATAAATCTTTTATTGAAACGCCCGTCTATTTCTTTCTGTGTAACTTGGAGAAAACTAAGCATGCACGATTGAGCTGAGTGAAATAGTTATCTATTGTTTCCACGACTCTGGGACACGTTCTGATTCTAAAGGGAAACAAAGTGGTCATGTTTTGCGGCTGCCAGAAACTACTCCCTTCTTGTTGTCAAGGAGTTTCTAGTGGCCTCTGAGCTAGCTGGCACAAGTAATTAAGTTTAATATACTCGATAGGGACATACTGACCTTAGTCCTATGTCAAACCTATAGGATATATTGTTCCAATGCGCAGAGCCTATTAGGGAAATAGGAGCTACACTACATAGCGCCCAACGGTTTGGTAAGGCGGTAATTCAACATTAGATACTGAGTAACTCAGCCGTGCTTTTTTCTCTCAGAGACCCCTACCCATATACTCCAAAAGACGTCTGGAGTGGGCAGGGTTAAGTATCCACCACGGCTACATAGGGAAACACCCTATATATTAGCTGTTTGGTTTGCTCAACGTTGAAGGATACAGTGTTCCAAAATATTGTGCACCTTATCTTTGTTTCCTTGAAACTTGTTCTACATTTTTCAAAAAACAAAAATGCCTGGCTCCGACAATGAAGCCGGAAACGGTGGAGCTGCGGCTGACCCAGCCCAAGCAGCAGTTTTTAACATTACAGGTTTAAATGAAACCGAGGAGGGTGTCATAAACATCGCTCCAAACTTAAGAAGAACCATCACTCTTAAAACTTATAAAACATGGCCTACCACCAAGAGGAGGTAGAGCAGTTTTCGTGATAGAGGCACATGAATCCTTTCAGACAGAGGTATTCTATTCATGGGTAATATTTCCTGAATCTAATTCAGTAACACACATGTTTCACTTCTACAAAGAAGATGATCCACCAGAGGAATACATTCCTTTCGAGGATATAGAAATTCCATTAACATACCAGGAGCATCAGCTCTGGTTTAAAAGCGCCCTAAAACATCACAAAAACATTACTAGGCTCGGTCCACTAGGTAGACCAGGAGCAACATGGCCGATTCTAGCCGGCTACACACCTCATCCTGACATTGAAGAGATGTCAGACGTGGATTTACTTACTCAACTCACAGAGTTAATAAAAATCTACAGACAATTGGTCCAATATGTCATGCGGACTTTTACAGTCCAGCAACCATTAACAATTCCAAATCCAACTCCTCACCAGGGGAAAACACTAAAACTTACACCACAGACTCTATACGCAGTCATGGGTAAAATGCCCACAAAACGTGAGCAAATTCCATTCTGGATAGCTCAAAAAATTACTCAAATCGAAGCAGTATTTCCAAATACTAGCCCGTATGAGAAACACAGAATACTGACAATCAGTTTACCAATGGGGATCACACCACAACTGGAAGACTGCACCACTTGGGGCTGTCTTTGCTGCCATCTATACCAAAACACATGGCATTCCGTCAATTGCGGTAATACCTGATGTCCTGAAACAAATTCAAAACGAATACGGGGCAGAGCCTGCTCTAAATTTAGGTATGAAATTACTGAAAAATTTCGACCAGGTCTCAACAATAATATTATCTAATATTAAAGGGGAGGAGGCAGCAGCAGTGGCGATCCTCCAAAAATTAAGGGAATTTGATGTTACAGAACATCAAACTGAGCTACCCAGAATAATTGAACAATCTTATGCAGAATTAGGCAGAGATAGTTTGGGTGGAAGACCAGTGAAGCCGAAGCTATCTGAAAGTCCTGAGAAGGACTCTATTAAACAAACTCCTACATCTTCTAAAAAGAAGTGGGAGACTAATAAACAAAATTCAAATGAGAAACGTTCTCAATCTCGAGGTAGGTCTCCTCAAAAGGAGCCCTCTGAAAGGAGGTATAACCTCAGGAATAGGGATAATTTGAGAAAACCTGACAGGTATCAAGATACTGATACACGTTCCTCTCGTCCCTTTCAGATCTCATCACAGACTTCGGAAAGAAGAGGACGATCGGAACATAGAGAAGAACGCGTGAAATCGAAAGACGACAAACACGCTCCAAAAACTAAAGCAAAACCTCAATTCTCCAAAAAGAAAGTAGCAGGTCTAAAGATCAGACATGCTGAGAATACTGAGAACATAACTCAAGAACGGAGAATGGGCTCAAACAATGCTGGACAGTGCAGCAGAAGTCACAATAGTTCGCCAGAACCTGAAGGAACTTCTGGAGATAGTGGACTTGAATGAGTACATTACAGTTGAGACTGTAGACACCAGGGTTAGTACTCCACAAAAGTTATATGAAATAACTCTCCGGATGGAGGGAGACAAACCTAGACAGGTGAAAGCACTTTTTTGGGAAAGACTATCAAGGGGCTATGACATACTTCTAGCAGAAAAAGACTGGCCACCACAATTTGTCAGGGAGTGCCCACATGGCGAGGACATTATTATGCCTGCCTTCTCCAACCATATTCCAATTCACCTAAAATATACATATGCCAGGAAATGGGCAGTAGCCCAGGCCCCAGCATTATATAAAAATCATGTAGGATGGGATGAGGACTCACCTCACCATAAAATACATCTGAAACATGAACCAACTGCACAAAGGCAGTACCCAATAAAGCAAGAAGCTAAAATACAGGTCACGAAGATCCTAGATCAACTTGAATACCAAGGGGTGATTGAAACATGCACCTCCTCAATGAACAATCCTTTGTTTCCTGTCTCCAAACCAGACAATACATATCGTCTAGTTTTGGACTACAGACACCTAAACACTTGTTCTAAAACTTTTGCAGTGCAAAATGCACATAGCACAGCATTAATGAATAACATTGTGCGTAAAAAATATAAAACAACATTAGACATCTCAAATGGTTTCTTTTGTCAAAACATAGCACCTGAAAGCAGGTACTTAACAGCATTCTCCATAATGGGGACCCAGCGTCACTTTTGTCGACTCCCACAAGGGTTCAAGAATAGCCCAGGTTTATTCTCAGCGAGGGTAACGGAGTTACTACAAATTTATGACAATGAGGCATTGTCCTATGTCGATGACATTTATCTGACAGACGATGACCTGGACAAACACTTGAACAGGGTGAGCACCATTATACTGGGCTTCGCCTCTGAGGGCTACAAATTCAACTTTAAAAGTCCAGAATTGCCCATCTCAATGTCCTATTTCTAGGATATGAGCTTTCAAGTGAAGGCAAGAGCTTGGCAGCTAACTTTTTAGAAAAGTGTGCGCTGCTCCAACCTCCAAAAACGCTAAAAAACTTACAATCCATCCTGGGTTTCCTAAAATTTTGGAAGAACATACATTCTAAATTACGCAGAAAGGGTTAAACCTCTCTACGCATTAATCAAACCTGATTTTTCGATCAGAAACTGGACACAGGAACACACAGAAATTTTGCGTTCACTCCAGGCTAACATGTTAGCAACAAGTCACTTACAAACACGCGTAAGTCAACGCAACCTGGTGATCCGAATAATTTCGGGTCAATGCGGATTCACCTACTTAACCTTCAATGAGGGTGAGAAAATACCAATAGCATACAAATCTCATTTGTACACACAAGCGGAAATGCGCTTCAGTTCAACTGAAAAACTTCTAACAGCAGTTTAAACCGCTGTAGCAAAAGAAAGAGCCTTAGCCCAAGGGAAACGCATTATTGTCGTAACCCCAGTACCAGCTTTAGAAGCGGTCACAAAAGCAAGCATTCCAAATGCTAAAGCATTACATCCAAGATGGATACAATGGGTTAATTCTCTTGCTGCAACAGATGTTGAATATGTTTTTGATCCAGATTTAAAAACACAAGCATTCCTGCAATATGAACATGAATGTCCTCTGCCTACTGAAATTCTGCCTCTCGATCAGTACGAATTCATAATTTACACTCACGGATCCGCACAGCCCGCAACAGGGAGTAAGCAAGCTTACAGTGCAGCGTGCGCAATCGTTAAAGGTTGCATGCGAAATGGCATCTTCAGACCTATGGTCACTAAAACACAATCTCTAGCAGATTGTACAGCTCAGCGAGCTGAACTACAAGCATTCAAACTGGCACTTGAAAGTACATATCGAGAATTCCCCACACTAATAGTGTGCGATTCCTTTTACTGTGTTCAGTCGTATAATGAATATATACAAAACTGGCTTGAAAATGGTTTCAAAGATCCGAAAGGTGGCACAATAAAGCACAAAATGTTTTGGGAACAAGTAGTTCAGTTGAAAAACGAACTACCAAAGGCTCACGTGATCCACACACTGAGTCATCAACGTGATGGCGTTCACGTTGCAGGGAATTCATTGGCTGATGAAGCTGCAAAGGGGGCTGTGCAGACGGCTTCCGTAGCTGCGATCACTCGTTCAAAAACAAAAATAGACGGTGAGATAATGTTGGCTGTCAATGCATCAAGCAAAGGCAGCAGTGCAGCGTTACCAAAAAAGTTTCCACTCAAGTACTCTTATGTAATTGATGCGAACAACGTTCCTTTTGCTCGAATCCCTGGAGTGGGGGATAGGGTAATCCCAAACATGGAACGTAGAGCAGCCTTGATTTATGAAACACATTTGGGGGAGGGTCTGTCACATCAAGGGATCTCTAAAACATTTTTGACGTTAAAAGAGATGTACTGGTGGCCTGGAATGAATACAGAAATTCACATATTCATCAACAACTGCTTAGACTGTAAATTACAGCGAGAGAGCCACCAGACACCATGCTGCGGATGCGGTAACCCAGTGCAGACACCATTGTTAGACAGCATTAGATTATCTACGCACCTGCGTCCTACTGGACAAAGGCATTCCCACAAATACTGAATTTAGGTTCCTATGGTTATGGCCTCAGCGCTCAGCTGACGCTCGAATTGTTATAAAAGATTTGCGAGTCTTTATCGGCACATACGCAATAGGCACGCTACATTCTGACCAGGGTCCTGCATTTAGCTCTCGGGCTTACAAAGAAGCCATGGCCAGTCTGGGCGTTGCATTGCGGTACTCCTCTCCATTCCATCCTGAGGGAAATTCGGTTGTGGAAAGGAAAAATCGGAACATAAAGCAGTCTATAACAGCTAGGGTATTAGGTTCGGGTGATGGGTGGGTCAAATACCTTAGTGGGGTCCAACGCTCATTGAATAATCTGCCAAGAAGTTCTCTAGGGGGGGTCACTCCATATGAGGTCCTATTTGGGACAAGAATGTGGGTACCAGACCTTGAACACGTAGGCACAGTGGTGGAAAATAAACCCTTTGATATCAAAGATCGTTTGGCTGTTTTACAGGAACTCAATAAGTTAAGAACGAAACAAAGCAACGTATTCCTACAGCCAACCACCATTGGGGAAATATCGGCGGTCCCAGCAAGGCCTGTCTGGATTCCAAAAGTTGGGGATCTAGTCAGAGAAAAAATTGCGGACAAGAAGGAATTTGGACCTTTTACAGACAACCAGTACCTGTCCTAGCAGTTCAAGGAACAAGAACAGTACTTCTGCCGCCCCTTGCTGGAAGAAAGGAGAAAAGATTTGTGTCCATCGACCTGATCAAACCACAGTATGTGGCCAATACTAAATAGTAGGCCTCGTGGACTCCGACCTAGTAGCAGACGCACTCCTCTCACTACTATCCAAGAGGTTCAGACTGAAAGACTGATAACAATCGAGAATTCAGCTGTAACAGATGGAGGACTATGCAACAACACTATGGAACTCATCCCTCTTGAACACCAAGTAACAGTTCGTCCAAATACACCTGTCTACACCAATGTAGCAAGTGATGAACTGGTTCCAGTGATTTCTACAAATCCTGATGCAATTCCAACAATTGATAGAACTGCTTCTGGCTATTTCATTGACTTTGATACGTTCTCAGAAGATCCAAGTGAACCTGAAACGACGCCAGCATCATTCAAATTCAAGCAGCAAGTACAAGACTTTCTTCACTTTCTGAAAAAGACTTATTTGGTTTCTCCATGGATTGAACTCTGGATTATATCTGGACTTTTTGTTTTCCTGCTCTGGCTAGCTTTGGTTACAACTGTGAGCGTGCTTATAAGTGGCAGATACATCCATGTGAACACTGAAAGAAAAGACGTGAACGTACTTTTGAAATCTCATAAATCCTCCCATCGTGAAGCAAGAGACTTGTCATCAGTGAACATCACAGCTGTTCCTATACAGGATGGTATAGTGTGGGACAAAACAGATTTTGACATCTTCGGCCCGTCGGAACAATTGAACATTACACATTTGTTTAAAATTTCACTAAGTGATCTAATTACGCCCAGTACCTATTCTGATGATTGGGACTTTGAGACTGTTAATGACATAATGTTTGACCTAGAAAAATCTGCTGCATTTTCTAAAAATGAATATTTAGAGGGTTCATCAGACTATGAACAACTGTATTGTTATAACTACTATGGTCATCATTATTTGCATAAATCTGCATATCCAAGAAATGTGTTTATGTTTAACCAATGGGAACATTGTCCTACACCACCTAAAAGTAGTTCAAGAACATTTGCCAACAAATTTCCATATTTTTCAGGTTACAATACATCTGATCCAGAAATGTTTTACTATAAAAATGTAAACAAGACAGGACTGAAAATTATGTTAACAAATACAAAACAGATTTATTCTGCATTATTTAATGCCCAACTGTCTAGACAGGGTTTCGACTTTTGGAAAGACACAGCAGACACCAAAACAGTCTGGGGTACTAAAGATTGGCAAGTGCAGGGGATAGAAGCTTTATTTAGAGCCTGTATCATCCCTGAACAAATAATGTTTTTGAATGAAACCATCCAACAAACATCTTGTCTTGGATTAGCCAAAATCAAAGAGATGAACACACCTTCTGTACCAACACCTGCAAGTGATAACGATACACAGGCAGTGGTGACAGTTGACAATATACTACAACTCAACAGATCTAATCCTGATTGGAAAAAATGGTTGATCTGGCCCACAGACACGAATAACTGTCAGGAAAGATTCCTGAATAAAACTCAGGGCTTTACTATTCATAGGCCAGACCCAAGATACGTCCAAAGACAACATCCGGGGATAGTAACAACATACAGTGTAGGAAAATTATGCCTCGATTGGCTGCATAAGTCTACACTACAGGATGTGAAACAACACTTAACCTTACTTAAAAAGGACGCAGACCTTAGGGAATTCTTGCTTGGACCAAGAAAACCGCGTCAAAAACGTTTCATATATGGCGGCATTTATGCTGCCTATAATGAAGCATGGAATGTATCACAGATGGAGGCCGCAGAACGAATACGTGAACTTGATCGTATTAATTTAGAGAAAACACTCTATGTGGTCGACAATGGGTTAACAACTTTGTCCTCCAGAATATATTCATTGGATGGCATTGTATCCTCTGCTATCGACATACTAGAACAAGATTTGGCGATGTTACAACACGGTCAGTCTCAATTACGTTCTATTGTGTTATTAAGCTGGACGCTGCAATCTTTGCGAGCGGGCTATGTGCCTTGGCGTTTTATCAACACGTCAGCTCTGTTTGCAGAATACAATCTGACTGATAAACAGATCGAATTGGCACAAAGAGGAGCAAGGTATACAGTGCTGAGCATTGAAAAACTGGAAAAATTACCATTCACAGTGGCAGAAAAACCAGCTACAGAATGGCTTATTCATGGCAAAATAACATTACCTGTGAGTACTTTTCAGTTTCAGTATTGCCTCAGACAAATGCAAGCAGGCAAATATAAAAGGTTGGGTAAGGAATACATTAAGACATCTTGGGATTTACCGTATACATATAGATGTTGGAGTGGGGATCATGAAGTGTTTTTGAGCAGTACACACTGTAAACGTGCACTGAGCGGTTCGCTTATATGTCAGGACATTTCTTTACACGGGGCTTGTAATGGTTCTGTGGCAAATTTGTCTTGCCATCAGCAGGGTACACCAGCTGCTGTGATTAATCCAACGTTTGGACAACTTTCTAATGGGAGTTACCTCATGTTGAATGATCAGAGTTGCTGCGGCATGCTGCCAGGCATCCCATATCTAGTAATGGTCAACTCCAGGGTCACTTGCTGTATGCAAGTATTGTTTGCCCCAATAGACACAGTCAGGGAGTCGCCTCTATGGCCTTCGCTGAACGTCTCTTTTATAAGATTTGATACTTTGAGCAGAATGAAAGCCATGCTTTTACAGCAAACAGTGCCTTTGACCTCGGCCAAAGAAACCTATGATCTACAAGTAGCAAGGACTTCGGCTGAGATACAGACTTTAATACGTACAAACTGCCCTATACATTTCGTAGAAATGATAGGACGTATCTTCAATATGTCTGATACAACCGGAATTGTACATGTATTTAAGAGCATCTGCTCCGGTCTGTTAGCACCTTTCCAGGCAATACTCGGAATCATCCCGAACTTTGCACATTCGGTGTTTGGTGGCATACCATTAATTCTAGCACTTGTTGCCGGAATTCTATTTCTCTTCCTGCTATTACGCTATGGCCAGCCTATTCGCAGACATCACTCCGAGCGAAATGGAGAAAGCTCTCCTTGAACGAAAGTGCCGTGAGCGAATAGTACAGCTATTGGGCATGACTCGTCTACGGGACCTTAATACCACGTGGTTCCTGTCATTCAGACCAATCTGGCAAGATTGCATCTTACCTGTTCTACGATGCCTGCTATGTGGTGTAGAATGCGTGTTGGACACCTGTCTAACATATCCATCGGATACGCCAACGGATATCGATACTCTGCTGGTCCCGATAACGGCCCATGCTCTGTGTTGTCCCCAGAGGCTTCCTATCCTGATGTCAGCATTCATTGAGATCTCACAGATACTTCCGGCTGCTGCTGAGGTACAAGAAAGAACTACAGGCACACAGGTAACAACGGACGCGAACATTGCTGCTGCGACCAATACTGAAAGCAATGCTTCCCATCTCTGTGCAAATAATCTACTTCACGAGGTGTTCCAACCGACACCAACTACAGTGGATGATGTTTTGTCTATAGAAATAGATGATCTCATGTTTACACCAGACCCGTAAACTGACTCTGATTCAGCATACAGTGTTCCAGAGATGCAGTAACAATTTGGCCTTCATTCTACAAAAACTTGGAACCCTACCAAAATTGAACTTTTTCCCATTTTTCGAACGAAAATGGCACTTCAATCTGCTTAAAGTAGAACTAGCCTTATAGTACAGACTTGGCGGTACTTCCACGGACACTTAGTCATCTTGTGTGTCTAAAACAGTTCATTAATTTTCATGACATGAAATGACTTTGATTTTTGAACAACTTATCGATCATTTTCTGTCACATGTAAATATTACTGCTTCTTTCATTCCAATTGCATTTATTTTCGAACTTTATGCCTGAAATGAAAAGCATTTGCTTCAAATGTACAGTATCTTTTGCATTTTTTACTATGTTTTTTAATGCTTTTAAGAAATATTTTTAAATATGCGGTACTCCATTTTATGTTTAGCATTTTATATGTTTAGTATTTTAGTATTATCGTACACACGAAAGTGGAGTGGGTGTTGTATTCCTCTTAGGGTGTCCATAAACGGGCTTTCCAGTATCATGTCCTTATATAGGCACAATTCGCCCTGCCCTTATATAGGCATAAAATCCCAACCCTTATTTAGGCATTAAACCGTGCACTCCAAATACAGGCATGGTCTCTGACATCCGTCCACCCTAACGTCACAACGAGTTCATGAAGAACAGACCCTTAGGCTGCGGGAGTTTCCCTAGCCCAGGATTATTGATTTCTTCAAGGACTCATATATTATGCGTGAACCATTATTCCTTAGGGGTTCATTCATGACGTCTTTCGCTGTCCGACTCACGTCAATACTAACATTCTTAGGTACTCTCAGGTATAAATATACCTTCCCTAGCCCCTGTAAATCAGAGGAGACCTCGACTTCAGAGGAGCCCGTTTCCCGGCCTGACGCACTGAGAAGACGCTGTCATCCCTGCACGCAGAGAGTCCAGCTTCCAGTGATCTGACTTCCCTTGCGGGGTGTTGGAGTTCGAGTCTGGCAAAGAGATTCCTACCTCTCTCATTCTTCAGGTATGGAGCTGATAAGAACCTAGAGGGACTCTTGGCATACTAGGCATACTAGGCTTAACATACTCTTAGTATACCATAGTAAGGAATACTTCACCTACTTCCTACCTCTCCCTACACCTAGGTTAGGTTAGGTACATTGGGGTAGAACTAGATTAGAAACGCATCGTATGAGTACTCGCATTTTTAGTCTGTGTTATTTATGTAAAGGCATATGTACTAAAAGATAATGTTATCGCAGTATTATTTATTTCTACTGCTCACACTATACATTATTTATCTCACATACTGTCTTGTGATCGTAACAGCACATTTTACTTACATGAGAAACAAGACTGTTCAATAAATCTTTTATTGAAACGCCCGTCTATTTCTTTCTGTGTAACTTGGAGAAAACTAAGCATGCACGATTGAGCTGAGTGAAATAGTTATCTATTGTTTCCACGACTCTGGGACACGTTCTGATTCTAAAGGGAAACAAAGTGGTCATGTTTTGCGGCTGCCAGAAACTACTCCCTTCTTGTTGTCAAGGAGTTTCTAGTGGCCTCTGAGCTAGCTGGCACAAGTAATTAAGTTTAATATACTCGATAGGGACATACTGACCTTAGTCCTATGTCAAACCTTTAGGATATATTATTCCAATGCGCAGAGCCTATTAGGGAAATAGGAGCTACACTACACTGCCTATTAGCAAGCTTTTCATTAGCGCTGGGAATTTATCGCTGGATTCCTCGCGCTATTGTTGGGTTTCGCCGCTATCGCTGGATTTTTTATCGCCTTGGAGAAAAGCGTTGATAATAACACGTTATCTCCGCGATGAAATCCAGCGATAAAAAAAACAGCGCTAAGCGCGCTTTGCGATAATTATCGCTATTCCTTGGTAATATCCCCCAGAGTGACGCAGTGAAATGTTGTAAATTTCACTGCGTCAGTTCTACATGGCTTTTTGCGTGGGAACGCCCACCCTGCATACATTATAAATGACGCAGGTATAATGTGGCGCAGGGCTTTACAACGTGACGCATCTCCCTAGATGCGTCACGTTGTAAATTGGTAGCATTGTTTGCGCCACTGTTGCGTCAAAAAAGTGACGCAATGACGGCGCAAGGAGGCGCAAGGGGGTGTAACTCTGCCCCTCCATTGGTTTGGCCTATTTATCGCACCTTATAAAGCATCAAGATGATTTTACAACTCCCACCTGTGAGTGAAATTCCAGCAATGTACTAGATTCCGGCAATGTCCCAGTTAACTCCTCCCAGGAAAGCCTGTAAAAAACTTAGGGCATCATTATGATGCCGGTCATATGAGGAGTCGGCGGTCCCTCTGCCATTATTACAATGCAACTGCCATCACGACAGTCACAGTGTGTATATTTTCTATTGTGGCTTGTGCTGTGGGCTGCAGCACAAGCCGCAATAGAAAATATACACTTTTGAACCATCCCTGCACTGTGGGGTAGGCACTATGAGATGACTGCCACATGGTGCAGGGATGTTTATGGGGGCACCATAGGTCCCCCCCCCCCAGACCCCATAGCAGAGAGCCAGAGGGGAAGGGGGCCCTGCTAGGGGCCCCCAAAGTCACTTTCCACCTGCCTTTTCATGGCAGGTGAACCGCCATGAAAGGGCAGGCGGAAAGGGACATTGTAATCCCTACAGTGGTGCCTGAGCAGGCACCTCCCTTATTGTAGGGATTACTGTCCCTCCGAAGGTCCGACGGGCTTGTCGGAAATCATCAGATGGTCCCTACGCCTGCTGCCTCCAACCGCACACATTGTAATGCGGCTGTCGAACTGCAGAAGCAGATGTCGGACAGACAGCAACCGACAAGCCTTCGCTTGCGGTCCGAATGACATCAGAATGAGGGCCACAAACTTGGTCAAAATGTTTTTTGTTATGCTGGCCAAATTTCCCAAAATTATGCCACTACCCCACATTGCGTAGTCTAAAGTCTGACAGTTAAAATTTTATTGCAGAAGCACGGGAACAATGAGAATTACCAGAAGGCGAGCGTTTTTTTTTTTTTTAGAGCAAAATGTGCTTTTCCTATCCAAAGTGAACATGAGGACGAAGTAACAAATACCACTAAACGCCAGATTTGCTTTTCACATACTTTTTATGACATTTCAAGTAATTACAAAAATAGAAATTATGCCAATTTTGTGCACCCCTAGAAAAGAACTGTTTGCCATTTTCCAGCTGACTATTCCTTCAGAAGCTTTAACTTTTTCTGTGTAAACCTTGTAAACCATGTAACGATTTCTTTCTTGTTTTTATCTTAAGGGATTCCATATGCAACACTGATTAATTACCATCTTTTCATATGAATGAAGACCTAGTTTTAAGCAAACTAAAACATGGCTTTGATAATGATGAAGATAATAAGAACAAGAGCAACAACAACAGCAAAATTAATATTCATAATAATAATAGTTTGTTACATGTACACCCCAAATGACGTTGACTCACCTGTAGAAGTGTGAAAGGGTGATTTGGTTCTGCAGCAATTCAAACCTTTGGCCTGCTGGTTTTTTTTTTTTGCTAGATTGTACATCAGCAAACCTGTAAGTTTTTGACGTGCTGTTCTTGACTTTGTATTTGTGTTTTGCGAGCAGCCGTGGTGCAAGTTTCTTAAAGACTGGGGAGCAGATTTACAAGCTCCTTGCGCCGCCGGTGCATCACGTTGCATGACACACCGGTGGCGCACCTTGCTAAGATATTTACAAGAACAGGTAAAGTCACCCTGCATGACTTAACCGGTGCTTGTAAATATCGCCCCTGTTCACGCAACACTTTGCGTGTTAGGGGCGTGACATGGGTGTTGCTGTGGGTGTTCCCACGCAACACCCATGTCCACTGATGCATTTCCAGATTTACGAGAAATCGTAAATCTGGAAATGCGTCAGAATGCTACTCCACCCTAGGGGTGGCGTAGCGAGGTGCAACGAGGAGAAATGTTTTCATTTCTCCTCGTTTTTTTCCTCTTTCAATGTGTGCTGCATTCTACAGCACACATTGGAAGAGGAAATCACCTCAATTGATTGTTTTTGTGCAGGAAGGTGCCCCTTCCTGCACAAAAACAATCTCCCCACGACGCAGGCATCCTTGCACCATGGTGCAAGGGTGCCTGTGCCGGCGCATGGCAGCAGTTTGTGCGCCAGCGCAGGGGGAAGCACAGAGATGCGACATATTGTTGTAAATATGTTGCATCCCTGTGCTTCGAAACTAACGCAGCGCGGCGCAGCAAAATGACTTGCGACACCGCGCTGCGTTAGTTTCTTGTAGATCTGCCCCTTGATTGCATCTCGACGATGAGCATTGAATATATGGGGACATTCTGCGCTTGTCGCTCATCATCAAACCAAGTACAGGCGAAGGATGCGCGATGGGATCTGTATTTCAATGCCTGACATGATTAAGAGGATGCGACTGCACCTGCCACCCCCATTCAGGCAATGGCCTAGAATGCTTTCTACGTTTACAGCCATTTACTGCTTTGTGTAGGAAATGAGAATTGCACATGGAATGAGGTGGAAGATTGCAAATGCCACTGTCGTTCGCTGGAACGGGAAGATTTAAGTGCAGTTGCGGGGGCTGCTGGTTTGGTTTTCTTGCTAGATTGTACATCAGCAAACCTGTAAGTTTTTGACATGCTGTTCTTGACTTTGTATTTGTGTTTTGCGAGCAGCCGTGGTGCAAGTTTCTTAAAGACTGGGGAGCAGATTTACAAGCTCCTTGCGCCGCCGGTGCATCACGTTGCATGACGCACCGGTGGCGCACCTTGCTAAGTGATATTTACAAGAACAGGTAAAGTCACCCTGCATGACTTAACCGGTGCTTGTAAATATCGCCCCTGTTCACGCAACACTTTGCGTGTTAGGGGCGTGACATGGGTGTTGCTGTGGGTGTTCCCACGCAACACCCATGTCCACTGATGCATTTCCAGATTTACGAGAAATCGTAAATATGGAAATGCGTCAGAATGCTACGCCACCCTATGGGTGGCGTAGCGAGTTGCAACGAGGAGAAATGTTTTCATTTCTCCTCGTTTTTTTCCTCTTTCAATGTGTGCTGCAATCTACAGCACACATTGGAAGAGGAAATCACCTCAATTGATTGTTTTTGTGCAGGAAGGTGCCCCTTCCTGCACAAAAACAATCTCCCACGACGCAGGCATCCTTGCACCATGGTGCAAGGGTGCCTGTGCCGGCGCATGGCAGCAGTTTGTGCGCCAGCGCAGGGGGAAGCACAGAGATGCTACATATTGTTGTAAATATGTTGCATCCCTGTGCTTCGAAACTAACGCAGCGCGGCGCAGCAAAATGACTTGCGACACCGCGCTGCGTTAGTTTCTTGTAGATCTGCCCCTTGATTGCGTCTCGACGATGAGCATTGAATATATGGGGACATTCTGCGCTTGTCGCTCATCATCAAACCAAGTACAGGCAAGGATGCGCGATGGGATCTGTATTTCAATGCCTGACATTATTAAGAGGATGCGACTGCACCTGCTACCCCCATTCAGGCAATGGCCTAGAATGCTTTCTACGTTTACAGCCATTTACTGCTTTGTGTAGGAAATGAGAAGTGCACATGGAATGAGGTGGAAGATTGCAAATGCCACTGTCGTTCGCTGGAAAGGGAAGATTTAAGTTCAGTTGCGGGGGTTGACAGGCTAGGCTCGCGCGTCTTCATGAGTGGAATTATTTTTTCAAATTCTGAGGTGTTTGGAAAGAGAGAATGAACCAGTGAAGGGAAGGGATGGCGAGAACCAGAGAAAGAAAAAAAAAAATAAGGTTGTTATGCAGAGGACTTTCTCTTGTTATTTTGATGACCAAGGCAAACTGCATTGTTTTTGCTCCACACCCTTGTTTGGTTACCAACAAAGGTACACCCTATATGAAAACCATTCATAAGCATTACCCTCCAGCAGGTGGCGCCAAAAAAGAATGACTATCACTGTTATGTTGTGCGGCATAAGCAGGGAGCAAACTTGAAATGATGGACAGAACAGAGGGGGGAACTGCACGTAACTATATTTTCTTATGGGTTAGACACACCACCCTTACATAGGTGCAGTCGAATGGCAGGTCAAAACCAAATAACTCTAGCAAAACACGGGGTGGGGTGGGCGGAACACACAAACAGAACCCAAAACCCCTGCCAAAAAACACTGGGGTCCAACTGGCTAATAGTCAGCATCCTCCCAAAACACAAATAGGACAAAACAAACAGATCAGGATGTAACATATTGGTGGTATCAAAAGCGTTGCCTAGGGTACACCCTCAGATGATACCATTGGGCTGACAACCACCAACATCCCCATCAGGAGCCCCCAGGACATCATCCTTGGTCAGAGGATCTCCTTCGGGCCTATCCGACCCCTCCAATTTCTCATTCCGAGCCCTGGTCCCCTCCAGCTTCAGGAAGTGCGCACTCCACTGCAATGACACTTCCTCAAAACACAGCTGGTGATGGAAGTGGTGTATGTAGACGGTACACTCAAGGTGATGGTGCTAAGCATAAGCAATTTGCTTTGCTTTGGTGATGGTGCAAATTAATCATCCAGCTTCCCTTTTGGCCTGCAGCTTACTTCAGTGTGTTGGTTTCTGAGGGACATTAACTATTTGGCAAACTCTCACTCCTGGAATAGGGGCCCATTGTTAGTATGCAACTCGTTACCAAATGATGGGTGGCTTGGACTTTCTCTATTTTGGTAATAGTATCAGAACCAGCAGTGCAGTTCACGACTTTCACCTCAAGGTATTTGGAGAAGTCATTGATTACCACAAGGATGTGTCGACTATCTGGGAAACAAACTTACAATGCATTGACAGGATCTGCCATGACGGTAGTTCTTGCCGGGCGGGCGGACATTTCTAAATTTGGCAGGTGGCACCTCTGTCAGGGAAATGGATTCATTGCTCCGTCACTCTGGCACAGAAACCGGCCACCCGACAATATTTGTTTCTTAACTGGCTCTTTGTGCACACCATCCCTTGAAGCCTCGATGGGCTAGTTGGAGGAGCTTCTGAGCCACAATTCATGGAATCACCAAACTGTGCCCTCGCAATAGACAGCCTTCTTCGGAGTCAGGCAGTTCTTGCCACATTTTGTACAAAGACTGTAGGAGCTGTCTGGCCTCTAGTGTCGGGAGGGACAGGTTCTGCTTCAAACTGCCCTGATTTCCAGAATGACTGTTCCCTAAGGCCAGTTGAAGGCAGCCATCCTGCGCTGTAGTTTCCGTAATGTTCTTTACTGATATAGGGAGAGGACTTGACCTCTCAACTGTCACTCTCACATATTCTTCAGTGTCTTGGTCACCCTGTTCATCCTCCATCAAAACTTGGGGTCGGTGTAAACAGAGCACAGTGGGCCATAAATGTAGATGTGGAAATGGTGCCAGACACAGTGCATGGCTAAAGCCTACTGCTCAATTTGCGAGTAGCGTTGCTCCGTTGGTGTAAGCGCTTGGCTGGTATACACCACTGAGGCCCACTTTCCGCACTTCTGCTGTTGGGGTAGGACTGCTCAATGCCGTCGGACTAGCATCTACCCACGCCTCGGTTGGCTTCGCCAGGCAAAAGTAGGCTAGTGTGGAATCTGCTGACAGTGCCTCTTTCATGCCTTGTTTAGATAACAACATTGGGAAGCTACATGACCATGTATATGAGCACCTCCCCTGGTTGTTTAGGTTTTCTCATCACTACAACTGGTTACATCCTTGGTGTGTAGCCTTTCACTACCTCTGTAATGTCTGCCTCATCCAGTTTCCTGAGCTCCCCTTCCACTGTGGGGCAGAGGTGGAAGGCTATCCTTCGGTGTTTCAAAGCCGTGAGTTGGACAGTAGGATTGATAAGGAGTCAAACCTGTTTACCTTGAATGCAACCCATCCCATTGAACAAATCTGGATAACTGTCTAACAGCCCCCAGAGTTTGGTGTGGTGGGCCTGGAATACGAATTGTGTCAGGTACAATTCTTGAGATGTTTGGCAGCTCAGCAACATGTCCTGTCCGTGCTGAGTCACATATACTTTAGTCTGTATCATCTACCCTTGATGCTCCAGTGTCATTGCAAAAAATGCTGCCAGCGGGAATGGTGCAACATGCTGATAGGCACACACTCGCACTTGGTTGGGTTTCAATGCAGGGGGGTCGTTCAAATAATCCAGCAAGTGTCTGGCCATAACACAGACTGACACCCAGGGCCAATGACTACATTGACCGGGTTGCGGCCAACCAGGATGATGCAGTTTGGGGGAGAGGGGGTTTCTAGGGTGTGCACCATGTGGAGGACTTCTTCGCCATCACCATTCATGTCCAGGGATTTTTGGTCTGGATCGGTTGTTACCAGAGCCCTTACGCTTGGCGTGGTGCCTCCTGGAAGGGCATGTGAGGATTAACATTCTTTTGCAAAATGGTTGTCA
Organism: Calotriton arnoldi; assembly: GCA_963921515.1. Taxonomy (NCBI): domain Eukaryota; kingdom Metazoa; phylum Chordata; class Amphibia; order Caudata; family Salamandridae; genus Calotriton; species Calotriton arnoldi. The sequence goes on along the minus strand of CAWUFW010006263.1, from coordinate 114,675 downwards.
TTCACTCATTCTACCTACTTCCTCCCATTACTGGGCAGTCTCTTTGGTGTGGCGCCCTGCATGGTGGACAGGGTGGATTATGGTTGGTGCTACCTTTTCCTTTCTTATTGGCAGCCTGCCCAACAAAATTCACTGGCCCCATTTTGATGGTTTTATTCAGGACTGCTTCCAAATGTGATGCTTGGGCTCAAAACACCTCCTTGGAGCATCCCAGAGTGAGGAAATCAGCCAGTGACTAGTCTGGCTTCTTCAGGATCTGCTTGCACAGTTTGGTTGATGCACACCCCTGTATTATCTGTTCATGGATTTCCTCTGGCTCTTTAAGGGCATGTGCTTGCCAGCTCTTCTAGGTGCATATAGAACATGTTAGTCTAATGCTTGGGCTAGCGAAACAAAAATCCTTCATAATCCAGGTTTGCTAACAGATCAAAGTATGCATTAAGGGCTGCTACTAACATGGCGAAGGTGTGTAGAGGCCCATCTTAATGGAGAGTCTTTGACAGTTTAAATATTTCCGCCCCCCTAAGTGCTGCAGGGGTGAGTGCTTCCTGTCATCATCTATGCCGGTTGCTTCTAAATGTAGATCCAGACATTCAACCCATAAATTCAAGTTGGGGTCCTACATTAATAGGGGGCAATGGCGAGGTGCGTGTTCACCGCTACTGCTGTTTTGTTTGTAAACATGACATTATAGCCCTGGCTGTTGATGCTTTGGCTGCTTTGGGTCATGATGAATTCAGGGTGGTGGTGGTCCACTCCGCTGACCTAGGCACTGTCTAGGTGCAGGGTCATCTCCGTGAATCACTCTCTATTACTCCCAACAGTGCTTAATCGTGGTTATGTTCTTTCATGTGGTGGTGTTTTGGAATTACAGTACTCTTTAACACTGAGTCTGCGCTCACTAGACAGGTCTTGACCTTGCACTCCCTATTGTAGCAGCTGGGCGCAGGGATGGACTTGTGGCATCTGCAGGAGGATATCGGGGCAGCCTCCCGGCAGCAGTGCAGATGCGTCACCAGCCAACTTGGGGTTTAGCTTTCCTGTGCCTGTGGCGGTTGGGGCGCTCACATGAGCATGCAGCTTTCTTTTCTATTCTTTGCCTCCTCACCTTCTGTGGCCTCCGATGCCCAGTGGCGCAGTGCCTGCTCGTTCTCCTAGCAGGATTTTGACAGTAGCAATGGCACTCTCCTTCATTGTCAAATGTTATGTTGTGCAGCATAAGCAGGCCGCTACCTTGAAATGATGGGCAGCACATGGGGGAACTGCACCTATACTTTATTAGCTTACGGGTTAGACCCGGTCCCTGGACATATCACCCTTACGTGGGTGCGGTCACATGACAGGGCAAAACCAAATCACTTTAGCAAAAAACTGGGGAAGAAGACACAAACAAAGTCCAAAACCCCTGCCTAAACGTACTAGTGTCCAACTGGTTATTAGCCAACAATCACCTGGGTTAAAAAGGACACTGGCTGGGGGTGCAGGTGGCAGTAGAAGAGTCTGTTGGAAGATGTGCAAGTGAGAAGAGAAGGAAGATGCAGTTGAGAAGAAGGCAGAGGATCAAAGAGTTGCTTGGATGAGGTGAACCGAGTAGAGAACAAAGATTATACAAGGAAGGAAGAGTGGTTATGGCAGAGAAGCAAACAAGCCTATATGGCAGTCTGCCGTGATTGCCACACCTGTTTGGGTCTGAAAATGTTAAGCAATTTCTTTTCCAAAATATGTTCGTAGTCAACCATTTCCGAACACATTGATGGTGTAACAAATCAGTGGTGTGGTCTTCTGAGCTTTTTAGTTTTTTGGATAGTTTCCACATGAATGCTCTCTCTTGAGCAACCTTTTCCCATTTTATGGTGAAAGGTGTACTTTGGCAGCCATCTTTATTCTGAACTCTGTTGTGTGTCTACCACAAAGCGGTTCCTTCTTAGTGAAGTGATTCTCCTTCTGCACCCCTTCAACCTGTTTGGTCATCATAACACATTTGGCACTATTGTATTTGACATAAGTCTCTTGAAAATGTTACTCCATTTTTTTGCCATAAATCTGTTGGCAAGTCCCATAAACCATGCCAAATATGACTACAGACCAGTGGTTTTCAAACTATGGGATACCCCCCGCCCCCACCAGTGGAGGTCATGAATTGATGTCAAGTGGTAGCCAGACTCCGGCAAAGAAGAACACTTAGGGCCTGATTCACAAATGGTAAACTTATACTTTAGTGTAATTTTACAACTGTTTACTATTCGCAAAGGTATTTTACTAGTAGTATCTTCATGAATGTGGACTCTCCATCCATAAAAAGATACGGCTGTCCTTTGTGAATCGGGCCCTTAGACTTTCTGAGAGTAACTCAAACCATAGGCTGGAAACAGTGCTTTCAGGTAGTGAGCAAACATAGAGGGCAATCAGTAATGTCACTTATGTGCTGGTATCAAAATTGGGCCACCCAACTCCGTCTAACACCGTTAGAGTCTATTTGAAAATCTTAAAACTTATCTCTGTATTGTTTAATTTCTTTGGAATCAACCTTTAAAATCTCTTGTTACTATTGCTATGCTTTTGCACAGAGATTTGGTTATATAAATGGACAGGGTGAATCGGAAAGCAGACATGCAGGGTCGTAGCTACGAATAGAGTTGCAGATGCAGTGGTACTGCGGCACAGAGCCCTGAGGGGCCTTTTGAATACTGAAAATGATCTATTTTATAACCCCAACAGCACTTAAAGTTGCAATATCCTTTGCATGCTCCATGGCCCATGAAATCCTTGCTATGCTGCCGCAGACATATACAGAGATTGTTCATGTGCGTATCATGGAATAGAGCTGTAGGTCAGGGTTTCAAAAGGTATCTTGACTTAATGTGACAAAATGCTATGCATTGGCCTTGTAAAAGCAGCTGTGGTATTAACTCCAGAGCATTGTAGACATTAAGCTTGCTTCTGTTGAGATTATTTTTTGCACACGGTTGCATTGCTTGTTGGAGATAGCAGAACCCCCTTTGTCAATATGAGTGTGTCTGGATAAACCTGCGGCCACTCCAAATAGGTGAACTATGCAGCTGCCTATGGTAAAAGGTTAGCTGGAGCGCCAACATTTAAAAAAATGAAAAAATGCCTATATATCCTTTGAAGTTTGGGTCTGAGGACAAAGATTGCATGGTTTGACCAGAGCATCAGTTGTTCACAGCTAGTTAAGATCCCCCCACTGCATGGATAGACACTGCTACGCACTTCTCCACAAACAACTCTAAATCTGGCATGCTAGGTGTCCTGGCAGAGAGGGAATAAAGTGAAAAAGAAGTTGAAACCCTAATATTTGTTAATGTATTTAGTGTGAAGTATTTAACAGTGTGAACAATGTATTTATGGGCATCCGTGCCCTCAATATTTGCATTTATAATGAGTTGGTTTCCATGGATGACCTGGTACCCAACTACAAATACTGATATAGAAGTATAAATGGGTAACAGTGTATTACAGGAATGGTTTTCACCAAGCTGTTCTAAGTGGCATGAAATAGACAAGGAGAGCAACACCAGAGTTGTCCATGATGTCACTCAGAACCCCGATGTGATATAATAATTCCCGTAATTCACTTTTTACCCATCTTTAATTTCATGCTTTGTGTGGACCCTAAATCATCTGTTTCTGGTTTCAACTTCTACACATGGGCAGAGGAGTATGTGGGAACCATACATAGCATTGCATCATCTCCCCATACATAACATTGCATCATTTCCATATACATAACATTGCATCATCTCCCTGACCCCAATGTGGTAAAAATACCTAACCTGCCATCCTTAACCTACACCCACCACCTTCCCTGACTTCTTTCTTCCTCCTGCAGCTGTGCTTTCTACTTTCAGTCAAAATAGACAAGCAGTGCTGCACTGAGAGGCTCTCAGAGAGCCATTCCAGACTGGCCTGGAAGTCCTTTATGACGTAGCAAATGTGGATAATGAGTTTTGTTATCAACTATTTCTACATCATAGCAGTGAGTTACCAGATTAAGAATCTGGTGTAACGAAAGAGGCTTCCCATGGAAGCCATGCATAAAGAATGCAGATCACACTATATTGAATTGTTAAAATTATACTTTGAAATACAGCAGTCTGGCTGCAACAACCAGAACCATGGGGTTCCATCAGCGACATATGAGTAAGCAGTATGTTTAACTCAGCCTGAGAAAGTGCGAGTATAGTTCAGGCCCAAAGATTTGCTCTGGAGAGAGGGTCAACAGAAATTTCAAACATTGGCAGTTGTGATGGTGTTTAGTCAAGAGGTGCCCTTACAAATGGGAGCTAGTCTTCAGAAAGGCACTGATTCTTATTCCCTAGGGCTTTTTCCCGACAGGGTGAAGCCATCGGATGCCAGATGTGAATGTCCAAGGCCACTACAGGTACCGCTGTTACTATCCCCAGCTAATCGAGGTTAAACGCAGCAGTCACAGAGGTGCTTTGAGAGCAAGGGAGTGGGAGGTAGAGAGAAACAGATCAGAGAGGGAGAAGAGACAGAGGAGAGAAGGCTAGAGAAAGAATGGATTGACGGGGAGTGAGAAATAGAGCTGGGAGAGGAAGAGAGAGGGGCTGGTTGGAGCATTTTTGCCAGTGCTGCTTTTGGTTGCCCACGTCTGTTTGCAGATTCCACATGTAATGCAGTGATGTTGCGTAATAGTGAATGGTCATCACCAGTAATATCCTAGAAAAGATTTGAATGCATAACATAGAGGTGAGAGGTCCCCAAACCCTGTTCACAATCACTGGGCTATCCAGTGGATGCTGCATGGTAGACAGTTAACCTTGCAGCCTCCTCTGTTGAGCTTGGCAGGCCATGCAGCTGCAAGCACTGTTGCTTTCTCGCAATTTTTTGTAGTTACAAAAGCTGGCATCTGTGTAATGCGAATGAGCAACTGTATGGCACTACATTTAACAAAGAGACGTTTATTACCGCAGGCACATATCCAATAATTTCCTAAAACCAACATTATTGTCTTAATTAAACTATTCACTTAAAGCACCTAATATAACTAGGAGTACAGTGTAGTAGTAATTAAATGGTAATGTGGAATCCTCTCTCTCTCTCTCTCTCGCTCATAAATAGCTGAATATTTGCAGTGTAAGCATCTTTCTACCCGCACTGCTTCCACCGTGACAAGCTCCGAGTGACTGATGAGGTGTTAAGGTATGGTTACGTGGTGCCGCTCAGACTTTGATGTGACTGGGCGAAAGAGAAACCCAACTGATGATCTGATACTTATAGACTAACATAGAATAGTGAAAAACAGGCTTTAGCAGCTTGGACGGAGGGCTCCTGGGTTCTGGTGCTGGCAGTGCTCAATAGTAGGCCACTTATGAGTTCTAGGTATAAGCCCAATGGATGGATTACACTCCAGTTGGTTATACTCCATCCCTTTCTGACCAAGTGTAAGAAAATGCCTCATTATGCATGATCACACCCCCCCTAATTATTTTTGGACTGATGCTTCTGTTTTTTTGACTCTGTGCACTGAGGCTCTGCTAAGCAGACCCCAGTGCATGTTCTCTGAACCCTAAAACATGTTGAAATTGGCTATACTCCTAATTGGCACATTTAACCTACCTAGAATTCCCTAATATATGATACAAAGTGTACCCAGGGCCTATAAGTTAAATGTCACTATTGAACTGCAGCAATTATTGTACCACCACTAAAGTGACCATGGAAAACATGTCTGCAGATCTGCCACCAGTAACATGGCTATGCATGTTTAAACTAAAAATTCAACCTGTCAAAATAACCCATTTTGACAGACCTAAATTCTCCTTTTAAATATTAATAAGTCACCCCTAAGTAAGTTTTCATGCCTAAAAAGGCAGTTTGCACATTATTTAAAAGTAGGACATGTAAAAAGTAAATGTAAAAAGTCCTTACAGCAACAAGGCCCCAAAATCTATTTCCACGGTAGAAGAGTTAGATGTTCCATTGAAAGGCATTGGGAGTTAATATTAAAAGTTACTAATGTTATCTCCAACTAGGAACCAGCTAAAAAGTTCATTTTTGGACTTCCAAAATATTTATTAAAATTCAAGTGATTGGTAAAGTTGGATTTGTACTAAATCTTTTACAGAAGGCACTTTTAAAACTGTACCTTTTGACTGGTTAATGCATTTAGAAGCACATTTGCATGAGCTTCTAACTGTCACCCAGGAACTTAATAGTTCCTTGATATGGCATGAACTTCCTCCCAAAACTGAGGCAAAGGCCTTGGTTGTGGAGAAGTGTTTTCTTCCTTTGAAAGGATGGCCATCTGGGCAGTGCCTAGGACCTTAATTAACTTCAAAGACACCTGCTCTGTTGCAGGCAGATGTAGCTAACACCTGGGTCTACTCCTTCCTTTTCCCCCCCTAGCCAGTCAGGCACCAGGCATAGTGGGGGAGGAGCTGCCACCTAGAACCAGTTTTGAGTGACCACAGTGGATAGTTTGCTGATTTCCCTGGTCACATCTCTAGGGTCGGCACAGCATTACTGCACAGGAGAAGAAAGGTTCTGCCATCTTGGATGTAGGTAGAGAGGAACATTGTTTGCAGTAGGGCACACAGGAACCGCTGTAAAAGTTGGTAGGGATACCCCTTGGAAATGTTTCTTTATTGGTCAGGGAGGGGCCAAGAGTCACCCTCACTCACAGACTAGTGCCTGGCATAAATGTGGTATCCTCTAGATACCTTCTTCAGAACACTAATGGACATGTGGAACACAGAAGAAGGACGTCACCTCCTGTTGTGACCTGTGAGAAGAACCCTAGAGGCTGGATATTGGACTTGGCCTTCTCTGCAGGGCCATCCCCAGACTTTTCCCATCACTCCTCCTGTTTTGTTGAATTAGTTTTTGTTGGCCTTGGGACTCTGTGAAATTTGCCACTGCTAACCAGTGCTAAAGTGCTTGTGCTCTCTCCTTCAAACAGATTAAATTGAACTACCAATTAGCACATTTTATTTAAGTGCATGCCCCCAGAAAAGGGGTACCACATGTACCCAGGTCCTGTAAATTAAATGGTACATGTGGGCCTGCAGCACTAACTGTGGCACTCAATTAACCAGCCTTTTAAACATGTCTCAGGCCTGCTGTTGCAGCCTTTGTGTCCAATTTTAAAACTGCCATTTTGACTGCTCTTGGTTATGACTCACCGCAGGCAGAGTCCAGGCGCAAGATCAAGATGGTTTTTACCTTTTCTGTCCCTGAGGCTCTGAACATGAGGCCAGCCAACTAGCCCTTGGAGGCACTCTGGTGGTCCTGGGTTCAAGATGAAGGTCCAGTTCTTCTTCCTCAGGTAGCAGAGCAGCTGGGCAGTCTTTGCAGCAGAGCAGCAGGGGTGTCTTTCTTCTGCGTCTTCCACAGGTCCAGAAGTGATATGAAGAGTTGGTCTGAGAGTTCCCTTTTTATAGCTGGCGCCCACCTTGAACTAGGAGAATGCTTCTGGAGTTTCCCCCATAGAAGTGGCTGGGATTTCCAGCCTCCCGCCCTGGTCCCAGTCTGTTTGGGGGAACAATGGTCTAGTGTGAAGTCCTTTGAGTGTGAGCTGAGCCAGCGCCTCTGAAGTAAAAATGTGGTAGGAGACAGCTCCGCCCCCCATGCTGCCAACGCTCTCTTGTGATGATGTCTGGGAGGAATACACAGTGGCCAAATGCCAACTACACCTGATCATGCGACCCAGGAACAGGCTTTAGGCATCAAATGGTTAAGACAAGAAAATGTCAACTTTCTAAAACTGACATTTTCAGAATTGTGACTTAAAATTTGACTTCCCATTGTTATGTTATGTTATGTTATGTGAGTGGATTTGTAGAGCGCAGCTTATAATCTGTGAGGGTATCCAGGCACTTGGCAGGTGAAAATTTAGTCTAGCAGTGGTCGATTAAGGGACTAGAGGGCTAGTTGAAGACCTGAGCCTGGCTCTTCAACTTCTTTTGGAATTCTAGCAGCGAAATGGAGGTCCTGATGTGGAGAGAGAGATCATTCCAGGACTTTGCCACAAGGTGGGAGAAGAATCGGTCTACAGCTCTGTTTTTGAATATATGGGATACTTAGGCAAGAGAGAGAGAGGCAGAGCTAAAGGTGTCTGGTTGGTTGGTGGAAGTGGAGGCGGATGTTGAGGTTGGAGGGTCCAGAGTATTAAGGAGGGTTTTAAATTGCAATTCTTTAAAGACCAACTCGACCTTCCTACATACTCACAATCAACAGTTATCACTTATTAAATTAAATAAGGTAACCCAATGTCATCCTATGGGAGAGGTATGCCTTGGAATAGTGAAAAACAAATTTGAGAGTTTTTCACTATGAATACATGTAAAACGTAAAAGTACATGTCCAACTTTAAATAGTATGCATCCTGCCCTCTGGGCTATCTAGGGCCTAACCTAGTGGTGACTAATATGTATTAAAAAGGAAGGTTGAAATGTCAGTTAAATATGATACTACAGGATGCTGTGGCAGGCCCGAAACTTAATTTATAGTGCTACTTTAGTGGGTGGCACAAGAGGTATTGCAGCCCAATTGAAGCATTTAATTTACAAGCCCTGTGTACATACCTTGCCTTTTACTGGGGACTTATAAGTAAAATAAGTGTGGTAATTAAGTGTATACCAGTGTTATCATGTTTAAGGAAGAGAGCCCAAGCGCCTTACTGGTTAGCAGGGGTATGGTGTACCGAGTCTGAATGCCAACAAAAACGGGTTCAGCAAAAATGGGGGAGTGAGGGAAAAAGTCTGGGTGAATACCAAGCCGAGGAAGTCTGGTCTAACAGAAAGTTTATTCTTAATTTTTGCTTGGAAAACCGGCATGGTGTCAGGAACAAATTGCCAGCTGATCACCCGAGGGTGCAACGCTGGTGGGCCTGATTTCACTGCAGCTCCCACTACATTCAGCAAATTGGATTCATTGGGCCTAACACTGACCAGAATCGGATGACATTGAACTCTCTTCAGCTACAGCCTGCAGCATTGCCCCACTGAGGAAATACGACTTCCAGAAAAAAGTCTAGTTCCAAAGGTAGAAAGCTTCAGTGGCCCCGATGAAGAGCAGCATCTGATCAAAACTGACGGCTTTCTGGGTTCAAGCTCTGGAATTTTCCCACTCAAAGCTATTCCCTCCTTCGTTGATTGCTTCATCAAGACAACATCCTTCGACAACCCGTTATTGATGAACGTGTCTTCTGATACAGTCTGCAGCCTTGCTCCGCTGGGGACTCTACCTTCTTAAAACTTTTGTGAGTGTGAAGGGAAACTTCTGACCAAAACCAACCTGGTCTGTGTATCCGACCTACACTACATTGTGGCCAGGCTTAAAATTTACCTTTGCCCCTGTCCAGTGTTTCCAGTTGCCCGTGGCTGTTTTTTTGCGCTTTTTGGAGTTATATTTATTTAAAATTTTTAAAATCATACCTCTGCTTCCTCTTATCGGATTTCTGTTGTTTTAGTGTCATTGTGTTCATTAAAATATTTCTGTAAATTGGAGTGTGATTTTTTATTGAGTTGTGTTTGAGTTTTTAATTATTTTGGTACTTCTAGATGCTTTTTACATTTTCTTAAGTTAAGCCTGTCTGCTCTGTGCCATAGCTACCAGGGGTTGGGCTTTGGTTTAAATTACTGAAACCTTTACTTGATCTAACAACAGTAGTGACATTATTACTTTTGGTGGGCTACCATCCACTCCAACTAATAATCCACTTTCTCTCACTGAGCACTCCCCAAATGGCCACTGCTTTAAGCTATGGGCTGTGGTAGGAAGTGCAAAATGCAAGTCAATAGGTAAAGATATTTGGGGGATATGTATATATCTATGTATATATACATACAGACACACTTAAACCTGAAATTTCTCTCATCGTTACTAGATATCCCTATAGAGTCAAATGCTGAATCTTCAAATTTCTTTCCCAGAGCTGGCTGCAGTTTCTCAGGGCATTACTAGGCATTAATAGAGCTCGCTCTCGAGTCAGATGCAAAAGCATTGAAACCATTTCATGAAGCTGCAGTTTCCCTAGTCGTTACTAAGTATACTTCTCAAGTCAAATGCAAAAGCGTTTAAATTCTTTCATGAAGATGCAGTTCCGCATGTCAATACTAGGTGTCCCTCAAAAGTTAAATGCACAAAAATTCTTCCATGAAGCTGCTGTTTATTACTAGGTGTCCCTCGGAAGTGAAATTAAAAAGAAAAATAATTTACATTCTTTGGTGAATGTGCAGTTAAACAAATTGTTACAAGGTGTCCCTCAAAAGTCAAATGTATTGATATTGTTTCAAGCAGGTGCAGTTCCACAAGTCGTTACTAGGTGTCCCTCGCAACTCAAGTGCAAAAGCATTGAAGAACGTACATCAAGATGCAGTCCCACTAGTGATCACTAGGTGTCCACATCGAGTCAGATGCAAATAAATTGAAATTCTTATATGAAGCTGAAGTTCCACTAGTCGTTACTAGGTATTCCTCATAAGTCAAATCCAAAAGCATTGAAATTCCTTAATTGAGCTGCAGTTCCACTGTTACTAGGAGTCCTTCCAAGGCCAAGCTCAAAAGCATTGATATTCTTTCCTGGAGGTGCCGTTTCCCAAGTTGTTACTAGGTGTCCCTGACAAGTCAAATGCAAAAGCACTGACATTCTTACATCAAGCTACAGTTCCACTGTCATTAGATGTCTGTCAAAAGTTGAATGCAAAAGCATTCTTACACAAAGTTGCAGTTCCACTAGTCATTAATAGGTGTCCCTCACAAGTCAAATGCAACAGCATTGACATTCTTTAATTAAGCTGCAGTGCCATTGTTACTAGGTGTCCTTCACAAGTCAATGCAAAAGGCATTGAAATTCTTTAATTAAGCTGCAGTGCCATTTTTACCAGGTATCGCCATTGTCACCAGGTGTCCCTCACAAGTCAAATGCAAAAGCATTCAAATTCTTAAATGAAGCCCCAGTTCCACTAGTTGTAACTAGGTGTCCATCGAAAGTTGAATGCAAATGCATTGAAATTCTTTCATGAAGCTGCAGTTCGACAGGTCACTACCAGTTATTTCTCAATAGTTAAATGCAAAAGCAATGAAAAGCTTACATTAAGCCACAATTCCACTGGTGGTCACTAAGGGCCTAATTCCGAGTTTGGCGGTTCATCGGACCTCCAAACCGGGGTGGAGATGAGGTGGCAGTCGGGGACCGCTGCACCGGCAGTCCAACTGCTGTATTACCATTACTGCGGTCGGACTACCATAGGACAATCCCAACTGCCAGGGATCCGCGATCTCTGGAGGTGGCATGGCGGTCTGAGGCTGCAATATGTTTGGCACTGCCGCTGGGGCAAAGCCTAACATATTAAGAGTTTCCTCACCGCCAGCTGTCTCACGGTGGTGCTCACGCCATGAAACTGCAGTTCCACAAGTCGCTACCAGTTGTCTCTCACAAGTTAAATGCAAAATCAAATAAATTCTTACACTAAGCCACAGTTCCACTAGTGTTCACTCAGGGCCTAATTATGAGTTTGGCAGCCATATTATGACTATGGCAGTTGGACCGCCATAGGACCTCCGTAACCGCTGGGGATCCGCGATCCCTGGTGGTGGCGCAGTGGTCTGAACCTCCAATATGCTTGCTGGTGCCGCTGAAGCACCGCCAAGCATATTACGAGTTTCCTCACCGCCAGTTGTCTCATGGCCGTGCTCACACTATGAAAATGCTGGCGGTGAGGAAACTAAGGGACCTCTGGGCCCGCGGATACATGCAAGGGGGCACATGGTGTGCCCTCTGTGTGCATGCACCCCCTTTACTGCACAGCATGGACTGCACAGTCCATGCCCTACAGGAACAGGATTTGGTGCTCCCATTGAGGTGCCATTCTAATAGGCACCGCCGTGGGACCGCCAAAAGACCGCCCGCCAGACCACAAGGAAATTCTTAATCTGGCAGGCGGCCGGTGGTCGAATTTGACGGTGTGGGAGCAGGGCGCTGGCGTGGCGAACAGGCCCTTAGTGCCCTAAAAAGTCGAATGCAAAAGCATTGAAATTCTTATATGAAGCTGCAATTACACTAGTCGTTACTAGGTGTCCCTCACAAATCAAATGCAAAAGCATTGAAATTCTTACATAAGCCTTCATTTCCACTTATTGTTAAAAGAGTTCCAGCTCAAGTTTGGAGCAACTGCTTCAAATGAAGTGCACCAAGTTGAGGGTGTGTGGCTTTTTTTTAGAAATTTGCATACACACTTTTGCTATTTTAATCAATTGCACTTGTTTTCATAGGATTGAATATTTGCCAAAGTTGGTTCTTAATAAGGAGTCAAAAACACAGATTTCAGTACATTTCTTATTTTTTAGTTTATTATCACACCCTACTATTTATAGGAACTTTTATTCACTGGTAAGTACATTTAGATAGCTGATTTGACAGTTTATGTTTCGGTGGGTGTAAGCTTTGACTTTGAGTTGGGAGGAGTGTTTTCTGCATACTGACAGTGCTGGCACAACATTGTAATAGGGGTGATGTAGTTCCACAAGTAGTAACTAGATGATTATCTCAGGTGGTTCAAATGTCAATCACAAACCTGTGAGTGGTGTGGTTTCAATCTAAAAATCTGGAAATACACTTTAACTGCTCTAATGACTTGTGCTCTTTTTCAGTAGGCTAAATAACTATACTAAATCTAGTTTATAGTGAGGAATAGACATTGCAATTTACTGTAAATGCCTTTCGAGTTATGGAAATAGAGGATGTAACCCTGCTACACAAAGGAACTATCAGTCAATGGGAAGTGCAAGTGTTTATAATTTCGGTTGTTAGGGAATTATATTTTAGGTGAATATGTACATGTGCAAGGGCAAATGCAGTCACTCAAAGTGAAGGCATCCAATGGCTGGAGTGGGCTGGTCTATTGATCTTTACCTTCTGCTGAGGTGGGAGGGAGTATAATTTGAGTGACATGTCAACAGTCCAAAGGTGGAAGAATGTTAATTGGGAGTACCTTTATATGTATGTATTTTTTGTATGATATTTTGGGGAAAACATGAGGCTGGCAAGACAGCTAAAGCTGTCTTTATGCCTGACCTAAAAAATGGCTGAAAATATTTGTTCATGCACAGTGCCTGGCCATACCTCATGCCCTGCAGCCAGTACTACATTTGAATCGGTGTTTTATTTTTTGTGGTACCACCAACACTTGTTTTGATCTACTAGGACTCTTCAAGTCATCCTGCGGGGAGCAGTCCTGGTGAAGAAACTACAAAGTAAAAAAACTAGGTCCCAGACATTGCTTTATTTAATCAGAGTAATGGCACTCATATTACTCAACCATCTCTGTTTCAAAGGGGAGAGATTTTGCTCAATTACAGTGCATTCTGCTTTTCTTCATGCAGAGACTGAAAGATGAGACACATACGCACTTTGTTCTATTTTTTGTGTTTGACTTGATGGGTTACTAAGGGGAAATTGAAGCAACATAATGTTTCTAATATATGCGATTGTGCCACTTTAGTACCATAAGTATCCTACTTCTGCGTGGGGCCACACTGGGACAGAAAATAGGGCAGTGGGCACCAAAATAAAAGTGGCCACCGTTAAGAAATCAAGTAACTAAAAAAGTGTCACAGATTTGCAAATCACTGCAGTTTTGAACCTGTAAGGGCATGATGAGTAGGTGTTTGGCAAGGTATAGGAGACGGCAAATGTTTGTGCTTGCTGCAAGCAATGTTTGTGGTAATGAAAATCAGCAGTAACAATCGGCCCAAGAGATCATAATAAAGACCCACAGCCAAACAATTAGCCCACAGTGATCTTCCAGACCAGTCCTTATGGTACTGCCAGATTGAGCTATTGGCCAGCCCCACCATGCTTCCGCCTCCCTAGTCAGCTGCAGTATGCAATAGAGAGATGTAGCCTGACTTGCTGCCTACCTTTGGCTGATTTAGGATAGAAACTTATTAAGCAGCCTGGGTACAGGCTGGTGAGGATTGAGTGCCCACCACTGTGTTTCTCCTGTGGCCCTGGTCTCATGCCTCATCTATTGACTGCACCAAAGGTCATAGTGAGGAGGTAAAGTTGACATTAGGAACTGCTGCTAAATGTTTAGAAAATAACTTTCAGTTTGCCCCTAGAGTAGCAGGGGACAGTAGCTCACCTGCAGTATCAGTGTGGCATTCCTGCACTCAACCTAATGGTGTACATGCAGAGCTACTGGGGCTCCACTGCCACACACTCTTTTCTGAAGTGTCATTGCTCTTCAAGGTTGGTTTGACGCATGCAGATTCCAGACACCACTCAGCAACTCAGTGCTGCCAATTTCAGCTGCTGTGTAGGGTAGAATTAGAGCAGGATGAGCTGTCCGTTTCTGTTTAGGGACTGGTATGTCCTCCAATCATAGAGCTCACTGTTCCCAATTTTAATTCACCTTTCATTTTTATAGTTACATGTGAATATTATTCTTTTTATTTCCATTGGGGGTGTCTTTGCCTCCAGCTTTCAGGCCACATGTAACTTTGACAGCTAACTCATTTGTTTAACACACTGTGTGATCTTGGGTTGGTATCGCTCAGCTAAAAAATGAAAGTCTCAATGGCATAGCCTGATGATTATGCGCCTTCACTCATACCATGATGTAAAAATACCACCTTCACCTACAGTAATGAATCTGGTGGGATCCATCTCTGCAAAAGTGTGGAATGATGTTTATTTCCATTGGGAAAATACAGAGTATATGTGCAAAGCATAAACTAACGTGGAACACAGTAGAATACTTAACTCCTTAACCGCGGCGCAAATTCCGCCGTGGTGCGGGAGTTCTAATGAGTGGGAGGGGCCGCGTCGGCCAACGGACGTGCGCAGCACTAGCGAGGTAGTGCTTGCGACGGCCGTTGGCCGACGCTCGCACGGAACAGGTTAAAATATCAATGAGTCTACATGTTATCAGCACCTATTCTGCACTCCGTTCCATCTGATGGGCAATGCTAGTTCAATTTTTTTTCTTATAAATGAAAAACTGCCTGCAGCCAACTCCTGTTTCGTGTGGCTAAAGACCATATTCTGCAGAGGCAGGCTGCCCATAGCCGGTTGGGCATATGGCCGTAATCCGGTTCCTACTGTGCACAGCAGAAAACCTTGCACAGTGAACTAGAGCTGTACGCAGAAGGTGAGGGCCAAATAACAGCTTCATAGTGAATATGATCTGAAAACCCCAGAAGATCATTGAAA
The DNA here is from genome assembly GCA_963921515.1 of Calotriton arnoldi. Classification (NCBI taxonomy): domain Eukaryota; kingdom Metazoa; phylum Chordata; class Amphibia; order Caudata; family Salamandridae; genus Calotriton; species Calotriton arnoldi. The sequence continues at coordinate 99,476 of CAWUFW010006263.1, read as the reverse complement.
AAAACAATGGTTACAGTGAAGTTATGCTTATAAGACCATCCCATAAAAATACCCTAAAAAAACCTTTGAAATTCACTGAAAAAACTCAGTTCAAGTGCAGTTACAAAACAAAACCTAAACAACACTGAAAATCACCAGTTACGTTTCGGTAAACTAACCATAATTTGTGCCCTTGTCATGCATTGCTTATGACCCAACATATGACTTCACATATTACAAGCTAAATGACATTATTGATAATATAATTGGTAATATCTTCAACAACATCACTAATGACACCATTAGTGATACTGCTGTTGAAATTAGTTTTGATTTTTCAATTGATGTCAAAGTAGAAATTATATTATATTGTATTATATTACATAATAATATATTATATTATATTATATTATATTATTTGAAATGAGTAAAACCCATTTTTGTAATACAGTGTGTTGGAGCTACTGTTTTTGTGCCAGTACAATTTAAAAGTAAAGAATATGTTGTCATTGGTTAAGTATGTTCTTTCGAAACATAAAGGCTGGTCTCCTATTCAGTAGAAATAGCCAAATGTTCGTGGTTATATAGGTTTATGCTATGTTCCACTTTCTGTGATGATATATTAAGTCAGTGGGCATGTGTTTTGACACTACTTTTCTTCTTGCTAATGTACATTTTAACGCATGTTACATGACCCAGCCAATTACCACCTGATAAACCTTCTAGATAATATCCAGAACATTTCCTCTTGCACTGCTCTCTAGACTAGAAACCTGGGCTGAGAATAACAAGGGACCAAATCCCCTTTGTGAATGTAAAAATAAAGTTTGTTGAAGGGTAGACAGAGTTCCAGGGGACTGCTGGCAACTATTAAAGAAACAAAAAAGTAAACAAGTCCCGTTTACTTGAATGAAAACAGGTAGAATTTTTTTAAAACAGTTTACTTTTTTAATAAGCAATCACAGACATGGTGATCTTCTGATGCCAGGAGGCCACAATTCCTGTGATGGATTCCAATTCTAGTAAATCCCAATTTGCAATCTACCTCATTGATATTCGTGAGGCAAGTCAGATTCCGATCCACTACGATTCAGAATTTTAAGAAACGACCTATTAGTAGATAAGCTGGTTCTTAAAATTCTTTACTGGTTGCAGTAAACAGTACATCTGGCCTTATATATTTTTTCACACTGCCAGGCAGGCTTTAGAAAAAACACAGCACCATTGCCCAGATGTTTAGGTTTAATTTACTTCTAGAGAAATATAATGTGCTTGGGAGGAAATCACTGTATGTGGTGGTTGTGGACCTGCGGTCTGCATTTAATATTGTGCCTAGGCATCTCTTGCATACCTCATTCCATACCCAGGGTATCTCCACTGCACTTCTGCTCATTTTGGTCAAGATCCATGATGGGAATTTCGCCAACGTACGCTGGAGATCTGCAGAGGAAACTACCAGATAATTTCCTGTCAACAAACGTGTCTGTCAAGGCTATTCATTTGCCCCACTGCTATTTTCCTAGTACATAAAATAGATTTAAGAGGCTGTTGAAGCTTGCACAAATGTCACCACAACAACTAGGAGAATTTAAGAGTTCAGTAGTTTTGTTTATGGATGATGCCCTAGTGGTTTCGAAGCTACCCAGTGGTCCATATTACCTGCTAGATAAATTCAGCAAGTTCTGCACCTCTAAGGGCTTAGCTGCTAATACAAATACAACTACGTTAATGTTGTTTAGCTGTTGTTAAGAACAACATTAAGTTAGATAGTTCATCTCTCAAGCAGGCGAATAAATTGATGTACTTCAGTATAGAAGTGATAAATTATGTAAAATAGGACAAAAAAACAAATAGTAGGATCTAGGAGCCTTCTTGCACAGCATTTAGGAGCAACCATTTGCCATGCAAGGGAGAGGGTGGTGCCTGATCTCTCCTTCTCTTGGGGTTTATATAGCAGAGTGTCACAGTGCTGCATTGAATGGAGTGGAGATGTGGGGTTACTCTAACGTCTCATACCTATTAAGTTGCGAGGAAGGCTTCTTAAAAAGTGTGCTGAGACTACCTTCCAACACCCCAGTGGTACATTTGTTTGTGGACCTCAGATCATGGATCCTTCCTCTCTTGCTAAGATTACACCCATTTTATATTGGGTTTGAGAGTGGGGGGTAGAGCAACTACATAGAGGCTTACAAGATGTTTCTGCCTCATATGGAGACATTCAGTTGCATGATTTAGGTATATTTGTAATCAGTAGGGACAGATAGGCCTCCTAGATGTTTGGTGTGTCCATGAATCTATTAACTCATAAATAGCATTTAAGGTTAAAACTGCATGTAAAACAAGGCTACAGTGGTAGCTGCTTTTAGACTCCACCTAATCCGTTTATTCAAGGTTTTCCTAATCCACAAATGGGTATGGGAATTTCAGACCTCCCTGGATGAGGTGGATCAACAGCTGGCTAAAGTCTTGTATTTTAAGCTAAGTATCAGCATCCTACCATTGAAATATTTCATCATCATATCGACAGCCAACAAACTACTTTACAGGTGTTTACGATTGCCTGGGGTACTAGAATTTTGTGGCAGAGAGGACCAACTCATGTGGCAATGTTATCTAAATTGTATGGAAAAGAGGAATATTATGTGGCACATTCTCTGACAATATTAAATGCATCCATTTGATTTAGAAACATAGGGTCTGAATACGATGCCAGTTGGACTGACAGTCTGACCGCCGTCTTTGCTGGCCCTTTCCGACCACCAAGAATGGGAAGCTTACCCCTGCCGTATTACGATGCAAAAACTGCTACAGCGGCGGTCGCATCTACGGCGGAGAACATATCTCCGAGTATGTCACTGTAAATGCAAACAAAATCACAGAAAACATGTGAATTGTAAACACATGCATAACATATGTGGGGATATGCCTTGTGCACCATGTACCCCATTGCTGGAGTGTGGCGGAATGTACACAGTCCAGTCAATGGGGATACATCCCAAATGAGGACTTACCTGGATTCTGGTGCCCACAGGATTTGGGGTGCAGCTGCTCAGGAGTAGGGGGGACCTGGAGGAAGGGATCCACAGCAGAGACTGCTGGCGAGAAGCGGATTTGGGTGAGTATGCACCCCAAATCCATTGTTTCCGTCAACTCGAGGCAGTCAGTTGGACCGCCACAGTCGGGTCTTTGGAAACCCACATCGTAATCCGGACGGTGGTCAGAGATCCCTGTACTGCCCTATGGATGCTGTTGTTCTCCGACCTCCATCTAGGCGGTCGGAGAAAGGCTGTCGGTGGTCTTTCCGCGGTCGGTGGGAGTACAGGATGCATGCATCATAATCCGGCGGTTGGACCACTTCCAGCGAGACCGCAGCGGTCTGACTGCCTCCGACAGGACCGCGGAAGTCGGTCTGACCGGCATCATAATCAGGCCCTTAATTTTTGGTGAAATCTGCAAATTTGGCAAAATAAGCAGCAAATGATGTGGCAAATGCATTAAGTCCATAATTATGCCATAAATGCTGCAGCCACATAATTGCCTAGTCTACTGACCCTCAACATTGTGATTGTTTTGTTAAAAATATACTCAATTAAACAAAGCCTAAACATTCTAGTTCACCAAATGTTTGCTGTTTTTTGAAGAAATCAGCATATTTAAGCTACCTGACCCAAAATAAACATGTACTATAAAAAAAAGACATAATGGGAACCCTGTATAAAATGGTCCTATATTGCTGTCTTGGAGTTCTGGTGAAATTTACGATCCACTTGGCCTTCGGGCTCTTAGTGTATGATGCCACAGAAACCCATTGATGGCAATATTGGGCCATGTTAGACAGTTACCCATTATGTATTCTGTCCCTCAAGATATATATATTGATTTATAAGACCAAATAATTCAGAGCAGAAATATTTTCAATTGTGAGTTTCTAAATTAAATTTATAGAATTCTGGGTCATTATTTGAGCGGATTATGAGCGATACAAAAATTGGAGCGTGCAGCAAAGTGAAAAATTAGGCAAATGTGTGTTTTCCTGCCTCGCAAAGGCAGGGAGAAATGGGTACGAGCAATAAAAAACGCAGCCAAGTGCTGGAAACAAATTAAAGCATCTCTGCTTCCTTTTCATCGGTCTGTCCAAGCATGTGCGAGATCCTTAATGGCATATTTTAATCACATACTTCATTGTGCAGCCAAGAATATGTAATTATTGCAAGAAGAGGGTCACATTTATTCAAACTCACTGTCAAAGCTCACCAGCAAGCTGGCAGAGAGAAGAGACTTTCTCTCTAAAAGATATCCCTGCAGAAATGACGCCTATTTTTTTTATTTATCTATTTTCATTTTGAGCGAACTTACTTCCCGACGTCTGCTTTTACAGAACCCTACCCAGATCCTCGTTAGAGACATCAGAAACATGCTTGAGGCATTCCAAATATCATATTTTGTGTCCACCTGCTAAGCTCTCTTTTTGGACAGCAAAGTTTTGCGAAGTGCGCGATTTTCATCTAGAAAGAAGCAAACTTTCAAAGTTTTTACTTTGTCGTCGCCTGAGGGAAGCTTTTTTTTATTGCAATATCATTATCTTCCTAATGCAAGATACATTTCACTTAAATACTACCTCGTTAATTTGGAAAATTACTGCAGAATTTTCTATGAGGCTGACCTTTCAGAATGCTCCTCTATGTATGATGGTAAATGTTTGCAGAATGTTTTACTTCGAGATAACAGTTTATTTTTGGCGATCCACATATCCTATGCAGAACACTTTTGTTAACTTTAAATAAGGGAATAGGGAACATAAATTGTTTAAAAAAACCACGGTTTTCACATAAATGTATCAAAGAGAAATACTTTGCAAACTTTCAAGGTCTTCCATAAACTTTGAAAACAAAAAGCTTTATAACTTTGGACGGTCTTTTTTAGAATGATAGTCAACACACAACCGCAGTATGAGAAGCGACCTCTCCTCGAGGAACACACAAAGAACCCTCTTCATTTTCTCTTCTCCCTAAGTGCAGGCAATTTCTGCTTCGTAAACAGGTATTATGGAGAAGAAGAAAAGGCCAGTGAATAGAAGATTTATTATTTTTCACGTAGTATGATTGTTTAATATATTGGCAGGTCCTTTACTGGCATTGGTTGGAGGATGTTTAATGGAATACAGAAAATACTTTTGCCGCACCTTACCTGTTCCCTTAGAGGCACCTCCGTTTCACTTGGTGGTAAGGGCCACCATTTATGCAGAGGGACAAAATTATGGGGGATATTCTCAAGAACGTGTGTTAACTAACGCCAAAATCGTTTAACGCAACTTCTCACATTGCAGTCTATCGCGGGAAAATAACACTGTGTCAACGCAGTATTCCCAACCCGGCGGCACCATGCGATAGTCACACGAGAACGTGACAAATGCCCGCGTTAAAATTAACGGGATGCCGAAAAAATGCGAAACACGAACGCCCAAAAAGTTGCGATGTCCCAAATGGCGAAACAAAAAGCAGCGATAACCAGCGACAGGCCTGTGATTCCCACGCGACATGCGGGAAAATGCGCTATAAAAGCAGAGAAATAAAAAATATAAAAAATGCAACTGCGTAGCAACATGGACGCACCCGGACCGAGTGTAGAGGACAACGCGAACCCCACAAGCCCCACAGATGACCAGCCAGAAACCCCGGGGCCGGGGAAGGGCAAGGAGAAGAGGAAGAGGAAGACGGCGCAGTCCGCAGGAAAACCGGATCATCGTCACGGAGGTGACAGGACACTACCAACAACTGTTCGTCACCTCCACTGTGTCATCGGCCACACAAACGGAAATATGGCAGCACATCGTGAACAACGTGAATGCAGTCGGAGTGTCGAGGAGGACAATGGAAAAGGTCAAGAGGCGCTGGAATGATGTGAAGGGCAAAACCAAGAAGAAACCTGATGCCAACATGAAAGCAGCAACGCAGATTGGAGGTGGGGGACCAGCGGCACACCAGGAGCTGGATGACATTGAGAAAATAGTGGCCACAGTCATCAGTCGGGATACGGTGCCAGGAGTCGGGGATCGAGACACTGCTCAACATGACCTGACCCAACATCAACAGGGTGAGTACCGACCAGGGACTGGGGGGACGGGGGGAGATGGGCACAATGGCACACATGCACAATTAAGTAGAGCACACTGCACACCCACAATGACTCTGGACCATGTCCCTGATCCCCGTGCCACACTGCAGCACATATACAGAAACTCAGGGAATGTGTGTTGAAATTAATTTATTTGCACATGCTGTGCCTGTGGTAATTTTGTACTGTCTCATGTTTGCTAAGGACTGACACAATGTGACGTCCTCATGTGAAGAAATTGTCAATGATGGTGTTCCTACGGGCTATTCCTGCTGCAGCTGCAGTGGGGTGTGGTCCACCTGCCTCATCTTCCTCATCATCATCCGGTGCATCTGGCACTTGTATCCATGGGGCATTGGTGCGTACACATATGTTGTGCAACACACAACATGCAACAATCATCTTGCACACGATGTCTGGGCTGTACAGGAGCCTCCCACCTGAAACGTGACTTCAACACGCCAAATGTGCGTTCCAGGATGCCCCTGGTGCGTTTGTGGGCCGCATTGTACTGCCTCTGGGCCTGTGTGTTCGTGGCTCGGAGGGGTGTCATCATCCAAGGGCAGAGTGCATATCCTTGATCACCTGTGACAGTGCAGAGAGACATGAGTCAATAGTTGGTTCTGCATGATGTGTTGCCAGGCTCACTAGTTGATTGGCATGTGATATGTGTGTCATTGTGATTCCTGTGTGACATGTACTGATTGTAGCAAATGAGCGCCATCAAAGTGTATTACGTAGCCTCACTGCTGCTCCTCCCTCCCCCCGAGCCTAATCACTTGTGTGCGCTGCGCGGTTGCATCACTTGCACTCCTACGGCACACCATTGTCATGCCTGTCTGCGCATGTCCACAAGCCTGACAACGACACTGTGATGTTGGCCGTTGAAGGTGGGCGGCCACGTGTGTGTAGGCCTATGATAAGGATAGGGCAGACACAGATGTGGAGTTCATGGCTGGCTGAACTCGCGATGCGGTCGAGGCAAGACCTTTGGCTTATGCTGCAGCAATAGCGATACACACACAACAGTTGGCATGTATGATCCCGGACCCCGAGCGAGCTTGCGCTCATACATTCATCCCTTCGGCCAAGCCCGCTCACCGGGGGCATGTTACATTGCAACTTTGTCCATTGCGGGACGGGTGGCGCCGACACTACAACAGAGACACACACATCAGGTACTTCATTGGCAAGCCCAACACTTAACCACACCCAGAGCCCCGGGGTGATCATCCACACCCCTACGCTGGACTGTCGTATGCCAGCCCACTCCGGCAACGCCTACAGGGGGGGTACGACACAGCTACATGTCCCAGGTCTCCCCCACTGCCTGATGTGACATGGTTGCGTCTGCTGTACACAGCACAATGCAATGTGGCATGGCCCGGGGCCCTCATGCATACACAATGACCACATGGACACACTTAGATAGTTTGTGGAACTGGCTACGGGCACGTGCTCCCAGCCCCTTTTATTGCCAGGGTCACATGTCCAGTGACTCCTGTGCTGGATGGGTGTGGGGTGAGTGTGAGCCAGCCCTCAAGGAGTGGTTGGTACTGGCAACAACTACAACAGTGATCAGACAATCAGAAGTTCACAGTTCAAACACCAAGGGTCCATGACTTGAGCTGCACGGAGTTAGTGGCCCCGGATGCACAGCGGCCGGCACATGGAACACCTCCACGGGACGGTGACTACCGGTGCACTGAGGTAGGGCCACGAGAGCTGAGCGGGTCCTCGTCGATGTCCAAGGTGAAAGTCGCGGAGGGTTTTGGGGGACAGTGGAAGGTGATCTTCCAGGGCATGATACAGAGGGCAGTACCAAGCAGACAAAGGCAATATGGAGGAGATGAATGCTACAGACTCATTTTTGACACCAAGTCAGTATCAGCTACATGATGATGAAGACAACCCCCAGGCCATAGACTCAGATGCCACCAAAGTTCAACCAGAGAGTGTCCATGGATTTCGGGGCACAGAGTTAGTGGCACCAGAGCTGAAAGGGGATGCAGTCTGCGATGAGGCCTGTACAATGGTATAAACTCTGCCATTAATAAATCAAGACTCAGTTCCAAATGTGTGACCTACTTGACTGTAGTGTAGGCCGGAGGCAGCAGTCAGCAGGGGCCCCCAGCCACGTGTCCTTGGCTTGCAATGCACAGAGTTAGTGGCACCAGAGCAGTTGTTGGTAGTGTTCGGTCACCTTCGTAACGAGGATCCTTTTTTCATCCGGACTGAACCGCGTCTTCCTCTTACTCCTCTCCTTGCATACAATGATATGCACTCTGCCATTGACCAATCAAGACTCAGTTCCAAATGTGTGACCTACTTGACCGCAGTGTAGGCCGGAGGCAGCGGTCTGCGAAGGGCCAACCGCTGTTCAGGCAGATCCTCCTGGTACTCTCACACACGACGTTGGAATGCCATATGGCGATGATTTGTGGTTGACGGAGGTAGAAGCACCAGAGCTGAGCGTGTGTGTAGCCTGCGACGATGCCGTGCCCTGCCTGGTACGGACTGGATTGGATTGGTGTGAGGCCTGCTGGACCGCAGTGTAGGCAGTACACAGGTGACCCCGCGGTCCTGGGCCGCAGTGTAGTCAGTACACAGGTGACCCCGCGGTGCTGGCCCGCAGTGTAGGCCAAAGGCAGTAGTCAGCAAGGGCCCACAGACATGTGTTGTTGGAATGCTATGCACAGAGTTGGTGGCACCACATCGAAGGGAGTACGGTGATATAAAATCAGCCATAAACTTATGTACTCTGCCATTGTATAATCAAGACTCAGTTCCAAATGTGTGACCTACTGGACCTCAGTGTAGGCCGGAGGCAGCGGTGGAGTACATCAATGAGAAAGGAGTAATGGGGGCCTGTGTCACGGAGGCCGTGATGGTCTGAGGAGGCTGCCATGGTCGCGGGCCTCGGGCTTGGAGCTTGCACCGGCACGTGGTGGGCCCTCTTTGACACACGTCGGTGTCGGCAGGTGAGCAGTGCGACCTTGGTGCGCTGGGGCGGTCATGACGGGTCTTGGGACCAGCGGCCTGGGGTGCAGCAGGCGCACAGGATCGCATGCACCGCCGCTCACGGCGTCGGCCTCGTGGCGGGGTGAGAGGCGCCGCCCTGGCAGACACGTTGGCCATTCCGGAAGAGAACCACGCCCAGAGTAACAGGATTTTTCTTCACACCCCTACGCTGGCCTGGCATACGCCAGGCCATCCCACTCCGCTCACGCTTACAGGGGGGGACGTAACAAGCTACATTTCCGCATTCTTCCCCACTGGCTGCGGTGACATGGTTGCGTCCACTGTCCACGACACTCCAAACACCAGCAGTGTATGTCGACATGGAAATGTCTGTGGTCTGCATACTCAAGTCTGTCCAGCACATCCACGCCACACTTGGCATTGTGTACATTCACATTCATGGGTCACTTGCCTCCTTCGCACATGCCTGGTTCCCACCTCTCCCCACATTCTGCTATTGTGTGGCTGAGGTGCCATGCCGTTGATGGCTTGTGTAGATGGCTAGCCCAGGTTGCCACAGTAAGTTGTGTTGTCGTGTCTGGAATGTGGGACTGTTGGTTGTCATGTTGTATGTGATTTTGTGACGTGTGCATTCCTAGAGTTGTGAATTCTATGTTGGTGGAGTTGAGGTGTGTGGTGTGTTTAGTTGTTACTCACCGACGAGCAGTGCATTTCCATAGGTGCCATCCTGAAAGTGCTGGTTGATGATGGACTGTCGGAAGATGAAGGAATCATGCACACTGCCTGGGTAGTTGGCGACGACATTGGTGAAGAGTCCCCGGTGGTCCACTATTGCCTGCACATTGATGGAGTGCGTGTGTTTCCTGTTGCGGTAATTGTGTGCAGTGGCAGCAGGGGGCACGAGGAGTACATGTGTGCAGTCGATTGCCCCCAAGACGTGCAGGCAGCCAGCTATGGCGTAGAAGCCTTGCTTGGTCTCCAGCTGTTCCTGCGCAGTGTGTGGGAAGTAAAGTTGCTGGGGTACCAAGCTGATGATGGCATCCAAGACAGGTGTGAGGAACTTTGACAGGGTTCGCTGTGAGACTCCTCCGACTCTGGCAGTTGTTGGTTGGAAGGTCCCAGAGGCCAACAGGTGCAGCACGGCCAGCAGCTTTGTCTGCGGAGGGATGTTGGTTCTCCGCTGTGTTAGTACTGTCAGCCTGTGTGCAATGAGGGTCAGGATGCGGAGGATGGTTGTCCTTTTGAGCCTGTAGTGGGCAATGACTTCCTCTGACGTTAAGTCTCCGAGGCTGGTGTGTTTACGGAAGGTCCTTTGTCTTTGTCTGCGCTGCCTCTGTGGTAGTCCGGGGGGGTCCTGGGTGTGGTGGCGGTGGGTGTTGTGGCCCTCTTGGTGCTCCGAGCTGCATGATCAGTAGCTCCATGGCATCTGTTGTTCTTCAGGTGTGGCTCTGGGCTGGGCTCCCTTTTATGGCGCAGGTTGTCGTCCGACTTAACACCAGGTAAGAGCAGGGGTTAAATCCCTGCTGCTAACGCGCCTTATCGCATGTTTTGTAATCTTATCGCCGATCTGGCTGGTCGTTGGGAATGTTGCGAAGTGGTGTTTTCGCGGCTTTTTGCACGGGAACGCCTACTCTGCATATCATTAGCGTTAGTTGCCGGTGTCATCCGTGGCGATGTTTTTTTGCTACTGCTATCGCAGGAAAACAGGTGATATCGGCTGTTAGCACCAGCTTGTGAATGGTGCGATGAATTTATCACAACTTTGGCTGCGATAAAGTGCCGCTAACTCGGCGATGAGTCCTTGAGAATATGCCCCTATGTGTGAGAAAATAAAACTGGCAACAGAAAAAAAGTGTAGGTGAAGGAAGACCGGGAAAGTTCCTGACAATATGTAAAGGACAAGAATCAGTAGCTATTCCCAATACTTTATTCTCACAATAAAAATGTTGCCCCCCCCACTTCATTATTGCCTTTTCATGAATCAATTTGATAAATTAAGTCTCAGACAGGCTACACATAAAGATGTGTGTTTGAATTTCTTCCATATTCCTCATTGTAACAACCATATCTATGCACTAATGACTCACACTCGTTATAAACCATGTGACCATATTTCCCTGGCCCTGCTAACCATCCAATGGCTTCCCATTGAAGCTTGGGCACAATTCAAAACCGCCTGTACTACCCACAGAGCGTGGCACACTCCTCTTCCCTCTCCTAAGTGTTAAACTGAAAATTTCTGGAGCAAATCGGGGTTCCAGAAATGCCCAATCCCTTCTCCTGGAACCCCACACCTTCTCCGAGAATGGTACATGAGCCAGTCATTCTCTGGCAGTGCCACAAGAATCTGGAACTCCTTACTTCCCTCCCATACGCCTAACAAACTGCATAGTCACCTTCAAAACGGAACTCATGCTCCTCCTATTTGATAGACACCTGGGTTAATCACGCCTTGACTATACCTAAGTACTCTATCCAGGAGACGAATTACCTTCATTATGTGTCTCCTCCATCTTAATCACTGCTTGAACCATGTACGTCCCTGTCCAATGGCTGCTGTTGTCCTGGTCGCAGCTACCTATGCAATAAGTAGGAACTTAACTATTGTAACTGCAACTTGCTGTGCCCTTGTATCATGCTACTGGTGTAAAGCGCTCTGATGCCTTCCGGCTATGTCTGCGCTATATAAAATTGCAAAAATATAATTGCCTGTTTCTCATAGATTGCTGTTTTAGACCACAGACGATGGTATGACCCTTGTCACCAGGGACAGAGGTGCTCTTCCTTTGTATGACATTGCTATGCTGTGGTGTATCTAAGTGGATCTCTTGCGTTGACAGCTACGGTTGATATTCTCTACCTGACACCTCGTTGTGGTCCAGGTCACTCATGAACTATCTGGAAAGTCAACAGCGATTAAAAGGAAAGCCCTACAATTCTTCAATGCTCAGATGAAAGGAAACATTTTCTCTTGATGTGCACTCCCTTCTTCTTCCATCACAATTACATTTAATAACAAAAGCTGCTTTCAAGAGAGTTCTAGGATGGGATATGCTAGGTTTCCATTGTAGTGGTTATTGTTTAGAATTGCCAGTCTCAAATACCCTCCACCTCCCTTTCAGCTGATCTTTCCCTCTGTACATTCTTTCTCCCATGCCCTCCTTTGGTACTCGCTATATGTCCAATCCATTGTAGCTTTTACCTACTCTCATATACATCATAATCTCTCCTCCTTCTTTTTCACTTTCTCCGTGGCTCTTATGATCCTGGAGAGGCCAAATGACAATTGAAAAGATAAATATGTATTTTGTAGGCACGCCAGTGACGTAATGAAATTTGAGGGGCCCTCCTGCAAGGTACAGGGAGGGGCCCCCGCTCTGAATTTAATCTGGAGCCCTCAGGCCTGAGTACTGTGCTGAGGAGGCCCCCTGCCCGCACCGCGTGGGGCTGCAGGGGCCTGAGGCACGCCCCCTTTGTTGGTTCCTCACCCCACCTACTGTCTGTTCCTAGATATAACCGGCAAACCTTGCCCGACAGAGAGGAGTGATAGGCATGGGCAGTCTCTAGCCTAGGGTTGGCGAAGGTGCAGATTTGGACACCACACTTCCTTACAGCCTGATATCCCATCCAAGGCTGCTGTGAAGGAAGATGTGGAACTTTCAGACCTCTGACAAATCCATAGAAGTTTCTGCCTTTTGCACAATTAAAAAATGCCCAGGTTTTCCCCAAGTACGCAGGAAAAATTACAACTTCTCCATGTTTGGTGTCTACCACGGTGCCTGAATATTCTTGTAGTGCATCCAGCATGGCTGACCACCTCTCCAGCTGGAATAGTTCATTTTCTCATACATCTTGCCAACCATAAACACTTGTGGCACATACAGTTCTATTGCCAGCTGTGGTGAGAAGGAGTCTTATCAGCTAATAAGATGCATATTTGTGGATTACTTAAATATCAGTGTGGATCTGCCTTTTTTTCCCTGGACAAAACTCAACCATACTGCTACCACGAAGGCAGATATATCAGAGTTATCCCGAAAATTTCCTGCTTTTTCTGAGACGCATTATCTCTTGAGAAAAACTGTTTTTTGACTGTGGTCTAATGTCATGTTCTACAAAAACTGGTTCCAAGCGGCTGGTGGTGAAAGACAGGAATTCTGGCTTGCTGTCTATTTCTGCACAGAGGGTGTCAGCGTTTGTAATCACTGCAGCTGTAATCGAGGTTACTTCAATTAAGCCTCATCTGTATTCTTTCCAGCTCAGCTACTCCTCAAGCTTGGATCTTTGTTTCAGTAAGAGGATAACAACTTTAATTCAAATTCTTACATTTCCCACATGTTTTTCGGGGGCAGTCTTTTCTTGTTTAAGTTGGATGCACAGAGTTCACTGCTCTCTGCAATCTTAGTGAGACATCACATAAACCAATCTGATCCTCTCAAAGATGATGGGGCATATTAACAACGAGGCGATAAACAATTATCGCCGCTTTAGCGTCCGTTTTCGGACGAAAAGCGGCGATAATCTTATTGCCTAATCAGCAAGGTCACGCTATCGCGTGAATCCTTGCACTATCGCTTCTTTCCCAACGCCCATCTTTGCATCTCTAATGAGATGCAAAGTGGGCGTTACTAGGCGTACTCCCAGATGGGCTACGTTGCAAATATCGCCGATGTGCACATCGCAATATTTACAAGGTAGCCCACAGGATTATAGCAGACGTTAAATTTTGGTGAAAACGGCCGTTTTCGCCAAAATCTAACGTCTGCTATAATCCTGACTTACCTATGTTAGACATAGGAGATGGATTCTGCTGATACGACCACAGGGTCGTATCAGCAAGGTTATCGCCGTTTTGAAGGGAACATCGCTGGAAAACCAGCGATGTTCCCTGCAAAAGGGCGATAACCTCGCTATCTCTGGAATCTTTATCGCCCTGGAGTAACGCGTTGTTAATAACGCGCTACCAGGGCGATAAATACCAGAGATAGGCGGCGATAATATAATTATCGCTAAGCACGGCCAGTGATAATTATCGCTGGCCATTGTTAATATGCCCCGATGTATTTACATTTATATGCAGGAGAGATGAGTGCGCAAAAATGGGAAAGATTGGTCGGTAATGTCCATTTTCTACTTTGATGCTAATTATTTTAGGTAGCTAGTGCTTATTACAGCTGTAATGTACACTGTCAAAATAATGAATGCACCTACAGCTAACCGTTTCTTTATATTTTCTGGCATTCATCTTTGGCCCTGTGTCACAACATGGGCATGAACTCACTGCACTTACAGAGCTAACAGATAGGACATCAGACACCCTTTGGCCCCAAGAAAGCCAGAGGGTTGATCCTTTATTTCACCCTTCGCCCCATAATTTCATAATTGCTTTTGAGTAAGGAGTTTGGTGTAAGGGGAAAATAGGACTAGAAACTACAGCAAATCAATGCAATATAAAAATAGCTCTAGGATTTCTGTTTACTTCTTGTACTTGTGGGGCATATTAGCAAGCCTCAGCGATGAACGCGCTTAGCGCGTTTTGCACTAACGCCAGCTATCGCAGGAAATTATCGCCAGGCTAGCGCTGTATCAACAACGCTTAGCGCTTTGGCGATAATATTCCCAGCGATAGCCGACAATATGGGGCGACATCGCTGGAAAACCAGCGATAATCCAGCAGAATTGGAGATGAGCTTGCTGATAGGGCCCTGTGGCCTCAACCCTAGAATCCACCTCCAATAGTACACATAGGGTAGTCAACAAAATACCAGACGTTAGGATCCAGCGTTAAGGGGCATTAGCGCAACTATTATCGGCACTTTGCGGCTCTGGGGCATCCTTGTTAATATCGCGATGCTGTGTCAGCGATGTTTTACATGGATTCTATGTGAGGAACGCCTACTTTGCATCTAATTAGCGATGCAAGGCGAGGCGTTCGGAAAACGGCAGCTAACATGCGCTAATGCATGTTAGCGCCGCCTTGATGATTGTGCGATATTTGAATCGCCGCTTTTTCGGCGCTATGTGCCGAAAAAGCGGCGATATGTGTCTTGATGATATGCCCCTATGTCTTTTGAGCCCTGAGAGTCCAGTGGCGACTCCTCCGCTAAGGCGGAGGAGCGTCGCCACACTGCTAAAAGGAAAAATAAAATAATAATAATGAATCGTTATTATCATTTTATTTTTCTTATTGCAGTCAGTGGTGGGGCGGGGCTGGCCAGAGCAGGGGAGGAGTGGTTTGCACTCCCTAAGTGCGCATGAACTGTTTGGCCGGCCCTCTTGGGTCGGTCAAACAGTTCATGCGCACTTTGCATGTTCCCCTCCAGGTTGCAGTACACAGCCTGGTGAGGAACATGCACAGGCTCCCTGTCCGCATCTGGGTGCCGTACCACAGCACTCAGACCAATCGTGATTGACTCAGGGGAGCCTGTGTGCTCGGGTGCGTCTTGCTGCCGTCCGAGACTGCAGAAAGAAGGAAGATGAAGAGGACGGAGGAGAAGCGGTGACCGGCCGTTAAAGGTAAGTCCTTTTTTTCTTTTTTTTTCAGTGCCCAAACCACCCCCGTCCGGTAGCAGCCACTGCTGCCTGAGACTAAGGATTTGAATATAAATGATCAGCCTGTGACAAAGGTGCTACCTCTGGCTCACTCCAATTTCTGTTTGTGCCTCACTGCAGGGACATCTTAAGGGTTTCAGGGGCCCTGGGCCAAAAGTAATTTGGGGAGCCCTGTTCATACCAGCTGTGAATTTATGGTTCAGTTTTTATCTCTTTCATGCCTTCTTCGGCAGGTCAGACAGTGCATAGGCACACTGGTCCAAATTCGAAATGTGTTTCAATCTAATCTTCAGGGACAGTGACGTGTGTTTTCAATATTATAATACGGCAGCAGCTCGATAAATAATATTATTGCAAAAAATCTTAGTAACCCAAGCCCATTTATCATTTGTGAGGTCCTTATTTATTTATAGAGTTTTATAGAGCGCAAACATGACCCTTTTGGATATCAGAGTGTTGTACATCAAGAAAACAAAAGGTAAATACACAAGAGTATACAAATGTGGAAGAACAAGAAAGGAACTCTAAAAACAAGAGATTACAGTCATAGAATCCAGATTCGGAATGGTTACCCAAATAGTATATAGAGTGGCTTTGTAGAAAAATAATGGTGGGTATGTCATAGGAGCAGAAAGCAGCGGCGGCCGGCACAGGTAAGCGCGGTGAGGCAGGGCGCGGCGGGGGTAAGTCGATAGACGACGGAATAGGTATTATTTATTTATTTAATTATACCTATTCCGTCGTCTGTCGACTTCCACCCCTCCTCCCACCGAACCCCACCCCGCCCCACCACGCTTACCTGTGCTGGCCGCCGCTGGCAGAAAGATGTCTCTTATAGACTCTCACATATTACCCACATTAAAAATAAATTCAAGGAAAACGTTATTTAAAACAATCTGTTTAAGAATAATTCAAGGCCATCAGACCAAGACTCTCTTCAGAAGAGAGCTGGTATTATGGGGGGGCCAGGGACCCTGAAAGGCTGAGGCCTTGGGCCTGGGCCCACTTTGCCCATGCATTGAAACGAGCCTGCCTCTCTGGAGCTCTCTCAGCTTCCTGCTCATAGGTCAACTTTCAGGCGGCCATTTTGATATCCAGCTAGTTTTCCTTCTTCCCGTGATTGGCATTTGGCGTTCAATTGACATATGCTAATTAAATATTGAGCTATGTTACATCGAGGAATCAACAAGTGCTTACCTTTAACCTAAGCCGACTGTTTCTGGCAGCGCTGAAGAATTTGTTAGTGGGTAATTACGTGGCTGGGCTGCTTTCATCTCCATTTGCTCTGAAAAGCCGAGGAGTGACATTTGCATGTGCCTGACCTTTTCCGAGCTCTCATCACATTTAATGATCAACAGTAAAACGTGTACAATGCTTGTGAAATATCGCTTCCAGCCGCAGGACGCCTGAAAATGAAACAGGCATATTATCAAGAACGGCGTTAACATTATCGCCGCTTTAGCGGCAGAAAACTGCTGCTAAAGCGGCGATAATGGGCTTGATAATATGCCCTTGAGAATTCCAATAGAAGCCCATGTTCTGGTGTCAACATGGGCTTCTATTGGAATTCTCAAGGGCATATTATCAAGCCCATTATCGCCGCTTTAGCAGCAGTTTTCTGCCGCTAAAGCGGCGATAATGTTAACGCCGTTTCTTGATAATATGCCCCCCGGTTCCTTGTTGGACTGACTGTGTGAACATAGCAACTCGGATTATAATACTCTCTTCTGTCGATTGTGGTTTAGGCCTGCTCATCTGGAACAGGCATGTACATCTCAATGCAAAATTGGTACAATATAGGTAATATTTCCTATCATGTAAAAACGCACATTAAACTAACCGGTATGAGGCAATGGAAACAAGGCACAGTTTGACCCACCGGGTTTAGAAGTTGGCCCGTTTGAAATTTAAATTACACTGATTTAAACCACGGGATTTTGGGAATTTCTCATTACATTTGTTATGCAAAATTTCCAAAATTTCACCATTATGCTATGTTGCGTAATTACGCACCATTCGTGGTAACATGTTGCTGAAAGCAAATGGGAATAATACAAAGTGCCAGAACATGAACGGCTGTAGATTGCACCGCGTGCTTTTTGTGCTATTTTTTACTGCACAGGAAGTCCTCATGTTAAAAATTGATGCAAGGGCACATTTTGCCGAAAAATAAAGTGCTAATTGTGAGAAGGTGGCTTAGTATATGCTGTCCACTAATTAAAGTGGGCACCCTGTACCAATCCACACGACCCTTATGATGTATGAGGTCAAAGATAACCTTTATGAAAGCTATCCTAGTGGTAGCTGTGGAGAGCAGCCTTCAGGCTTAATCTTGAAGGAATGTAAAGCAGCTTGTTTTACCAGAATATCACCTCCCGAATGACTAAATGAAGGAGAACCACACAGTAGTTATATAAAAATATGTATTTATTAATATAACACTCTCTACTATCCTCTACACGAGGATAGAACACAAAGCACACAATAAGGGATCAATAGAACAGTTGTAAGTAGCACAATACACAGCGGGCACCAGGGGGAGACCGAACCATATACTAAAATAGTGGTATAACAATCACGACTTGACTAGACACAGTGCCTAGTGCACGTAGAATCGCTGGGACCCCAAGGAACCACCCAAGGTGATGACACAAGAGACCTACGGAGGACGGGTGCAGTGAGGAAACACGACCGCGTGCTCCGTACAACTCTATAGGAAAGTCGCGGTTGCAAAGTTAAAGTTTAAGGACCCTTCTAGGAGGACTTCAAACCAACCCTTCGGAACTTAAGAGTTTAAAGAGCCACCCCACCTGTGGATACTGTAGTATCAGAGTTACCTATCCCAGGGGAGCCGGGTGCATAGGTCTGAAGTGGCGTCGGAAACCCTCGTCGTTCTCTATGGAAGGACCGGAAGAAGTGCTGCTGCAGTGAAGGTGAAAAGGGTCCGGTGGAATCCAAGCCTGGAGTCTGGATGGAAGGAACCTGAAAGCAGAGGGGACAGAGTCTGGGTCACGTCAGAGTGACCAGGGGCTCGGTAGACGAATGCCCACTGATGTCGGGTGCTTCAGGTGCGAAGAAGGAATGCTTGACTCTGCAGCCACGAGGACCAGGAGACATCGAGGACAACCAGGAGCTGGAAGTGAGCTGTCCCACAAAGGATGTTGAGTGCTGAGGGGTCGGTGTCCGGCGGGAGCACCAACAAGCCTTGGCAACAGCAACCCACGCAGGAAGGCCAAACAGGTTACGATGTGGACCAGCAAGGTCCAGGGGACTCTCCAAGCAATGGAGAGTCAAGGCACGTCTGGAGAAACCAGGAAAGCCCAATAACAATTAAGATGACCCTCAGGGGGACCCACAGGCCGGATGACGAGGAGTCGCAAGGGGACCTCAAGCAAGATTGCAAAGAACCAGCCCACGGAGCACTCGGTGTGAGGAGGCCGGAGATCTTTGGTGCCAATACTGCTCAGGGTCAGGACTACAGGGAGTCCAATTCACCAGCTCGGGAATCGCCAACAAGCATATGCACTTGCAAGTGGATGCGGTACACAGGGGTTCGGGTTACGCAGCCCCCACAAGGGATACTGGCCTCAAACTCAGTGAGAGGGCAGATCGACCTCAGGGACCTTCAGGAACCCACCTCCTGTGTAGCTGAAATCTTCGGAGTTTGCAGGAGATCAGGAGCAGCTACCGGTCAGTTGCGCTTAAGGTGCCTGCGAAGCAGGGGAGTGAATCCTTCCCTCCAAGGGAGATTCTTCTGTTGTCTTAAGTGCTCCACAGGTCCTGCACGGAGCCTGTATGAAGTCACGGCACAAACTAAGCTTTGGACGGAAAGGGGGACGGAGTCGAGCCCAGTCGAGGTCCATCGAAGTCCAGGTGTCCAGATAGTCGAAGGTTAGTGGTATCTTCTTTGTAGAATCTTGTCCACGTAAAATCCAATGTCCTGTAGCCAGGTAACCCATTTTATACCCACGGGAGAGGGTTGGACAGATTCAGTGGACCCTCCTAGGGGAGGAGCAGGACAGAGCAGTGGCTACACCCATGTCCTTTGTCCAGTTTCATGCCAGAGCAGGAGCCACCAGCTCCCAGAACTGGTTTGAGCTGGACTATGCACAGGGACACCAAATGTGCCCCCAGTGCAGACTTTCTGGCACTCTCAGAGTGCACCCACCCAGCCCCAATACACTAAACCCTGTCTGGGAGGTGGTTACACCTCCCTGTGACAGGATGCCTATTGTGCTGCCTTCTTCTGCTCGAACTTGGCTGAGCAGCAGGAGGGCAGAAATGTGTCTCTGGCTGGCAGCATCCATTTTGTGATGTCCGGGTCGAGAAGGCTGGTACCGGGTAGACAGGTGACCCCACGAAGCTTGCTTCTGAAGGGTGGAATCATACCTCCCACACCAGTTACTGGTGTGGAGGTATGATTCCAAGGTGTTTGATACCAAACACGATATGTTTCTATGCAGCCGTTTTCGAGATAGCATTTACCGCGAGGTTATAATTCACCTCTACCTATATGTCCGGCTGAGTCACAGACAACCCGGGAGAATGGTCTCCGAAGGCTGTAGAGGGGCTCTGCTCATGAAGGGCCACCCTCTCACATAAAACCCAGCACCCTGCCTTCAGGATTGATAAGGCCTGCTATAGGGGTGACTTATAAGTTTTAAGTGTAGTGACCCTTAGATATAGTGAACCTATATCTAAAGTAAGTGGTGCAAGCACCATCTTACATAGGCTGCAGTAGCAGACCTAGGGTTCCATTTTGCATGGCCTCTCATGGGTGGCATAATACATGCTTCAGCCCAGGGGAGGCCTCTGGGGTACCTATGCCCTGGGTACATGTGTACCATATACTAGGGACTTATAAGGGTACCCCAGTATCAGTAGCGGCCCGTGGTGAGAGTGCTGCCGGGCGGTGATGTGGGGCAGGGGAGGGGCAGGGTGGGGGTAGTAAAGTGTGGAATACGGCCGTATAGAGGTAAGTAAACATATAAATAAATAAAACGAATTTCGTTGCGCGCGCTGCATCGCATTTGGCGATGCAGCGCGCTCAACGAAATTCGTTTTATTTATTTATATGTCTACTTACCTCTATTCGGCCGTATTCCGCACTTTACTACCCCCCACCCTGCCCCTCCCCCGCCCCACGTCACCGCCCGGCAGCACTCCCACCACGGGCCGCTACTGCCCAGTATCCAATCTGTAGTGTACCAAAGTACATGCATGTCAATTTAAGGGAGAAAGCAGATAGGCTGGGGTCCTGATTAGCAGGATCCCAGCCAGACTAGTCATAAACAGTGAGACATCAAGCAAAAAGTGGGGGTAACCATAAGAAGCAGATCCTTCTTTCCTACACTAATGACAGATTTGAATTTCAGTATAATTACATGTCAATTTGCTTATTTTTACAAACATTTCAAGGAATTACGCGAAAGCAATTTATGCATATTTCACACTCCCCTAATTAGAACTGGTGACCTTCAAATTACATGGCTTAGGCCCAGAATATTGACATTTAACTATCAACCTGCCAAGAATTGTGCCAGAATATCAAGCCCCAGAATATTGTGACATTAAGGGGCAGTTTTACAAGAAAGTGACTCATCTGTAGAGATGCGTCACTTTCCCTGCGCCACCCTGAGAAACCCTTGCGCCACCATGGATGCGCCGTGTTTACAATATTTACAGTATTTACAATACGGCGCACCATGGCGTAAGGATTGACAGATGCGTCAGAAATTCTGACGCATCTGTTGGGGCAAAAGTCACGTATTACTGGAGTCGTGTCGCAAGCACGGCGCAACTCCAGCAATGCATTTTGAGGCCTATTCCCACTACACTGCGCCACTCCTTACGCTTGCTTCAAGCAAGCGTAAGGTTTTGTAGCAGTGGCGTCCTAGAAGTGAC
The DNA here is from genome assembly GCA_963921515.1 of Calotriton arnoldi. Taxonomy (NCBI): domain Eukaryota; kingdom Metazoa; phylum Chordata; class Amphibia; order Caudata; family Salamandridae; genus Calotriton; species Calotriton arnoldi. The sequence goes on along the minus strand of CAWUFW010006263.1, from coordinate 77,945 downwards.
GCAGTGAAATCTTGTAGATTTCACTGCGTCACTTTTACGAGGCTTTCCTGCGTGGGAATGCCCACCCTGCATACATTATACCTGACGCAGGTATAATGTGACGCAGGGCTTTACAACGTGACGCATCTCCCTATATGCGTCACGTTGTAAATTGGCCGCATTTTTTACGCCTCCGCTGCATCACAAAAGTGACGCAACGGCGGCGCAAAAGTGTCGCATGGGGCTTATAAATCTGCCCCCAAGTATATAGGTAATTAAATGCCTTCCTGTTGGAAACTGGGCCATTGGTTGTGTGGCCAGCACAACCACTAGTTCCTCAATTGTCCTCAGTGGGAACCAAACGCCCCATTGTAGCGCTTGACTCTCACAGGGTAGCGGAGCAGTCTAAGGCCTACTCAAGGGAGGTGGTGTGGGCTAGGAATCACCAATCCTCGGTACACAGTAATAACACTCAATAAATAATTGTCCAGTCTGTACTTTTTCTTTAGGGAAAAGGAGAAGTACATTTATTACACACACTACTTAATACTATGTAGTAATCTACAAATATACATTGGCAGATTGAATATGTCAAGAATGACATTGCATAATCATTCTTGTCTCTCTCCAAATGGGAGATTTAGACCTCAGTGCAGATTGAATATGTCAAGAATGATATTGCATAATCATTCTTGTCTCTCTCCAAATGGGAGATTTAGACCTCAGTTCACATCAAAACATTCAATGATTAGCAGGTGCCATAAATGAAATGACTTCAGACCGGAACTCACTACTGGCATTCCTACAAACTTGGATCGGGAGTGTGCACCTTATTAGTCATATTTGATATGACATACAAAAAATGAATCATAGCCCTTTGTGGACATCACCCCTTCTTTCATCACAATCAAAACATGAATATTTAACATACTGTCAGAGAATAATACAGTACTATCTCTATGAAAGGCATATCATTTATACAGTTTAAAATAACATGTTTTACAATTGCATTGGATCACTTGCTTGTCAGTACCTCAAGACACTGCACCCCAGAAATGTTACATTTTCATTATTTACCATCTAAAACTATACTCATCAAGTTTATATAAGAAAATCTTCCTTTATATGCTGAAGAGCATAGAGGCCCAACAATAGGAATCTTGAGAAAAAGCATCAAACAGTGAGGGAGGTGATGATTTTGGTGTCCCCCCTAACGTAGGATGGGGACCAAGAAGTTGTCTGGAACACATGGAGCACATCATGCTGAACGACTCAGTGGTGGCCCTATCCTCCTAGGACCACCCCAAGCAAAGTTATAGGCAAAAATAAAATCCAAAACAACGGCCCGCAAAGCATTATGGGGCGGAATTCCCAAGTGCAGTGAATATTATAGTATGGGCTCTCCCGCTGAGTGGGGGAGAGCCTCTACAAGATTTGGCTATGTTTCTCCTTGACTCTGGGGGTTTGGGGGAGGTGCCCTTCCCACCGGGCGAGCACCTCGACAATGTCTCTTGGTGGAGGACAGATAGGGGAGCCCACCCCCGGCTGTCCTCGCAGGCTCGATGCCCCAGCAGCACCCCCCCTCCCACTGTGCAGGAGCAGCAACATGGAGGTCTGCAACAGCACAGGGGAGCAGGGAAGTGGACCACCCGGGGGTGGCAGCGGCCCTCCCCCGTCCTTGTTCGCACTTTCCCACAACCAGGAAGAACCCGGGGGTGTGGGGATGGGGTCCCAGTCCCCTTTCCATGAGTCCGCTTGGGGATGGGGTCCCTGGGGGAGATGGAGGTATGGGGAGGGGGGACACACGCACACCCCATCCCCCAATGTAACTACCACAGCCGCTCTCCTCCCCCAGGCCCTGGCCCACCCCGGGGGAATCCGATGAAACGGCAGCGGAGCTCGACGAGCTCCAAGTGAAGAAAGGTCAAAGGTCGCCAAAACTTTAAAAGGGCATATCCTGGGCCCTGCTGGGCCGATTTGGACGATCTTGGGCTCGTTTTACTCCTGGTGACCAGCTCTACCCATTTGGGCCATTTGTGTGTCCTTCTGACTCCCTGCGCCAGTTCTCCTTTGTGGATTTGTTTGGGATGCAGAGAGTCCGAGGTTTGCCCCTACTGGTCTTCAGGGGGAGTAAGGGGACTAGCCTCACTGGCCCTTGGGGAGACCCACTGGTCCTGGGATCAACTGGGCAGAGTCCTGGGTACAGAGTAAGGGGTCAGGGGATTCCTTCTTCCAGTTCTGCATGGCAGTCCAGGATCCAGCAGCAGACAGGTAAAAAATTTGGAGGTCGGAGAGAGCCTTCCCCTTGTGCAAGAGTTTATAAAGGGGAGAGGAAGGTTCCAGAAGACAGGCACCCCTAACCAATCCTGGGATGTCACATCACCTCTCCACCCCTGTCCCAACCCTCCTGCACAGTATGCTGGGACACTTCAACATGGCGTAATCAAGGAGCCACTGGACATATCAGCTCCTGGGGCCTCAGCCCCACCCCTTTCTGACATCACAGCCAGAGACTTGCACACTAACTTTTGAAAGGCGGCCCCCCTTCAGGTTGGCTCCAGTTGTCTGGGCACTCTCCTTTGTTCAGGGGGCTGGTGGCAGTCCCTTCCCTGTTGCAGTGTGATAGCTGAGTGATTGATGCAGATGACTCCTCCCCACCCCTTCCCTTCTCAGGAGCTGGGAGAGGTACTGCTAATTACTCCTTTTGTGTTAGGGCAGCCTTGGTTCCTGCTGCTGGAGAAAATACAATTACTGGACACAGCAGGGTGACACAAGGCCTGGGCTCTGATCCTGAGTTGAGCCAGGAAAACAGAGAATTCTGAATGACTCACAAAATGTACAGTTATCATTTTGGAAGTTACAAATTTGGATTTCCAGCACAGTTTACACTCTAATTCAAGACGTTAACAGTCTCTGTAGGCCCTGGGTAAGTGAAACTACATCCTAAAGCAGTCCACTGCCTATTTGTATAATGGAGTGTCACTATAATCGAACAGTAAAGCACACTGACTTCCCCTAGTAGTATACACTACTGTCATAAGGCCAATCCCAGGTAAATACCTAACCCTGCAGTGCCCCCATTGTGCCAGTCTACCTGCGCGGTATTACCGGTGTGTGAAGGACATTAGTCTCACATGTGCAGCCTGCACACTGGTGCACACGCGTATGCGCCCGTGTTCACGTGCCACCAGCCACATGCTGCTTACCCTTGTTGCATCGCTGCAGCCTTAACTTACAAGGCGGACAATGGTGGTAATCCTGCGCAGTCCGTTTACCCTGTGTCTACTGCGGTGAGACACTGGTATGGAAGCTCACCCACAGCAAAACATCGGAAAACCAGGTGATCAGAAAAGCAAATAATTCCGGTCGTACTGCTGGGGCAGAGCCCATTGCAACACTACCGTACTTAATTCAACATATATTCACCTTGATAATTTAAATCTCGATGTGAAGTTAACAGTAGTAAAATCAATATTCACCTATAAATTGTTAGCAATATCCTAGTAATCAAAATTTGATCACAATGTTTTGGCAGGTCAAAATTGTTGTCCTTGAGATTAAGACATACAGCTAATTACTGTTATGTTAGGTCTAGTTGTAAAGTGCACTTTTACCCGTGAGAATATCCTGTCACTGAACATATGTGTGTGCCCACCTCTTCCTATGGTAGGTTGGTTAACTGAAAAGTTGCTACACACAAAAGAGCCAACCAGAGTGAAAAAACTATAAAGATATTCAATAAGCACATTATGCACCATGCTTATGTTACGTCAGCCTAGTATTTGACATACACAAAAATGTGACGGGATATCAGGTGTAATCAGAGCACAAGTCGGGGGTACACGTGGGTGGACGGCATCCACCCACTATTTTCACAGGGTGAAGACCGTCCACCCTGCCAAGAAGTTGGGCCCCACTAAATAATGTGCTGAACCTGTCCCGGTGTAATTTCCAAACACCGGGACACGTTGTCTGCTTTCCATCTGCAACAAGCAACAACGTGCAGGCAGGGATGGGCTTTCTTATTTCAGACACCTGCTGGGCCCATAACAAAGGCCGAATTTGAGGGGTCATCTGGCCTCCTTTTGTTCGAGTCTCCTGGCTGAAAGCAGTCAAGACCCTCACACCTAGAAACAAATGCAGCAGAGGGGAAAAAAAGGTTAGCACTTCACACATACTTAAGAGAGGCAGCTTTTCACTTTGTTCAGGCTCTGTTTACTAGATATGCATACACTGTAAGAATGTCAGATGTGTTGGTCTCTCCCAGTATTTACACAAAATAAATGTAATTTATATAGTGCTAACTACGCCTGAGGAGGCGTTGAAATAATTTAAGTACCACAATGTTTTCTTGCATAGCGCTACTCATCCCAAAGAGTGTCAGAGCGCTTTATGTCCCACGTACATATTAAAGTCGTGGCTTGTGATGCCACTTCCTATGATGTCAATTCCTGTGATGCCACATGTAATGTCATGCGCTGTGATGTCACGTGTCGTGGTGTCACGCGCCGTGATGTCACATGCCTAAGTAGGTTAGTCCTCCCACTTTTTTTTTTTGGACTTGTGCCCTGGGTTTAATGCTTCATCATAGAACTCCCCTCGCTCTTCAAAAACCCCGTTTGATGAAAAGCGGGCCTAAACCCTGGAGTCAGGGAGGCACTTCTATCTAACTATGGATCCATGAAAATAAAGTAAAAACCAATGTGCTACATCAATATGACCTTTATATTTGATGGGGTACCACTTGGCATTAAAAATATGGTGTGGGGAAAAGGAGAACTAGTACCCCCATCACCACTCAAAAAGTCAACATGTTTTGCCTGTTGGCTCAAAAGAGTCCATGACATTCATCAGGACGGAACACGGAATCCTCCCTTGACATACACCCACTGCATATGCCACTGTGTAGCTCTTTTGTGTTTTACAGTCTGCGACTAGAGGCCAGCTCACCCCTGAGGCCCCATAGCAATTTCACCAAAATCGTGGTATCATATTCCCTTTCACCCCCTGTAGGAAAGTAGGATCTGCTTCTTATGGTTACCCCCACTTTTTGCTTGATGTTACACTGTTTTTGACTAGTCTGACTGGGATCCTGCTATCAGGACCCCAGTCTATCTGCTTTCTCCCTAAAATGTTATGCCATGTACTTAGGTACACTCCGGATTGGACACTGGGGTACCTTTATCAGTCCCTAGTATATGGTACACATGTACCCAGGGCATTGGTACCCCAGAGGCCTCCCATGGGCTGCAGCATGTATTATGCCACCCATGAGAGGCCAAGCAAAATGGAACTACAGGCCTGCCATTGCAGCCTGTGTAAGATGGTGCATGCACCACTTACTTTAGATATAGGTTTACTATATCTATAGGTCACTACACTTAAAACCTATAAGTCACCCCTATAGCAGGCCTTGACAAAATCCTGAAGGAAGGATGCTGGGTTTTACGTGAGAGGGTGCCCCTGCATGAGCAGAGCACCCCTGCAGCCTTCGGAGACCATTCTCCTGGGTTGTCGGTGATGCAGCCAGACATATAAGTAGAGGTGCATTATATGCTCGTGTAAAATGCTATCTCGAAAAGTGCTGCAACAAACCATGTTGTGTTTGGTATCAAACACCTTGGAATCATACCTCCACACCGGTAACCGGTGTGGGAGGTATGATTCCACCCCTCAGAAGCTAGCTTTGTGGGTCCCTGGTCTTCCCGGTACCAGCCTTCTCGACCCGGACAGTACAAAATGGTTGCTGCCGACCAGACACACATTTCTGCCCTTCTGCTGCTGAGCCAAGCTCGAGCAGAGGAAGGCATCATGTCACAGGGAGGTGTGACATTCTCCCAGACAGGATTTAGTGTATTGGGGCTGGGTGGGTGCACTTCCAAAGTGCCTGAAAGTCTGCACGAGGGGCACATTTGTTGTCCCTGTGCATAGTCTAGTTCAAACCAGTCCTGGGAGCCGTTGGCTCCTGCTCTGGCGCAAAACTGGACAAAGGACATGGGAGTAACCTCCCCACTGTCCTGACCCTCCCCTGGGAGGGTCTCCTGAATCTGTCCAACCCTCTCCCCTGGGTACTTAAGGGCTTACCTGGCTGTAGGATCCTAGATTCGATATGGACAAGATTCTGAACAAGAAACCACTGACATTCGACCGTCTGGACACTCTGGACTTCGCTGGACTTCGACTGGGCCCGACTTCATCTCCCTCTCCGTCCAAAGCTTTGTCTGTGCCCGTGCACCATACAGGCTCTGTACAGGACCTGTGGAGCATCAAGGACAACTGAAGTATCTCCCTTGGAGTGAAGGAGTCACTCCCCTGCATTCGCAGGCACCGTAATGCAACTGACTGGTATGTTGATCCTGAGCTCCTGCGGACTCCAAAGGCTCCAGCAACACAGGAGGTGGGTTCCTATGTTCCTTGAGGTCGAGCTGCCCTCTCATTGAGATTGAGGCCAGTATCCCTCGTTGGGACCGCATAACCTGAACCCCTCTGCACTGCGTACTTTTGCAAGTGCATATGCTTGCTGGAGTTCTCCAACTTTGTGCATTGGCCTATCGATAGCCCCTACCTCTGCGCACATTTCATACAAAGGACTCTGGCCTCCTCGCACTCTGTGCCCTTCAAGCTGTGTCTTTGTGAAACTGCTGCAGGGTCCCCTCGCGACTCCTGTGCCTTCAGCCTGTGGGTCCAATTGTGGGACAATACTGCTTTACTTGGGCTCCCCTGGTTGCTCCAGGCCTGCTCTGACTCCCCTTGCTGTGGTGAGTCCTCTGGTCCTTGCTGGACCAGACCGTAACCTTCTTTGACCTTCTTCATGGGTTGCTGCTGCCAAGGCTTGTTGGTGCTCCCGCCAGACACCGACCCCTCAACACTCGACATCCATCATGGAACAGCATGTATGTGGCTCCTGGTTGTCCTGAACATCTCTTGGTCCCTGCAGCTGTAGAGTGAAGTTCTCCACCATCACACCTGAAGCACCCGACATCGATGGGTATTCGCCTACCCAGCCCCTGGTCACTCCTGAGTGACCCAGACTCTGTCCCCTCTGCTTTCAGTTTCCTTCCATCAAGAATCCACTCATGGGTTCCACCGGACACTTTTCTTCTTTCCAGCAGTGGCATTTCTTTGAAGACTCCCATTGAGAGCGACGGCGGTTTCCGATGCCACTTCAGCCCTATGCACCCGGCTTCCCTGGGATAGGTAACTCTGGTACTTAAGTATCCACAGGTGGGGTGGCTCTCCAACCTTCTAGGTTCCAAAGGGTTTCTTCGTAATCCACTGGGAAGGGTCCTTAAACATAAACTGCAACCGCGACTCTCCCATTGAATTGTACGTAGCACGCCGTCGTGTTCTCACACTGCACCCGTCCTCCGTGGGGTCCCTACTTACTCACCTTGGGTGGTTCCTTGGGGTCCCAGCGATTCTACAACCTCTAGACACTGTCTTTACTCGAGTCGTGGTTCTTATACCACTATTTTAGTATATGGTTTGGTCTCCCCCGGAGCCCACTGTGTATCTGTGCTACTCACGTTTGTTTCTGTGCTATAGTATTGTGTGCTTTGCGTTTATCTGCGTGTAGCAGATACTGTGAGGTATTTAAGGTGTGTTATAAAAATAAATACATATTTTTATAACTACTGTTTGGTTCTCCTTTCATTTAACCAACACAATAAGGTTGTATTTTGGTAAAACAAGCTGCTTAACATTCCTTCAAGACTAAGCCTGAAGGCTGCTCTCCACAGCTACCACTTGGATAGCTTTCTAAGGTTATCTTTGACCTCTTAAATCACCATAAGGGTTGTTTGGACTGGTGCAAGGTGCCCACTTTAATTAGTGGACATCATATACCAGGCCAACTTCTCACACCCCCATTCCCATTTAGCACCACAGATAGTGACAACACATAACAATTGACCCAATGATAGGTTACTGTACATTGTCAAAAGAAAATAATTTGAACTTGCAAAAGTCACAGTCAGATCAGTATCATCAAAGACTGAACCTAGAGTCACAGTGGATAAATGTGGTTTGCTAATGAGGGGAAGAGCAAGCAGATCTTAGTAAAAATAAGAACATTACCAAGAAATCTACCACCTCAATCACATTAGCAAATAAACCATTGGCACAATATTAGATTTAGGTCTGCCGTGACTGTGCAGCTGTCTGCGAAACCTACTGTTACCAATTCATGAGCTTATACTTAGGGGGCTTTGGTTTCACCCAGAGCAGCATTTCTCTCTCACTGCATGCTATTGGCTGTTTGGTGTATCATTCCACCTCCTATGGAGAGTTTTCATTGCAATGCATGAAAGACTAATTCACATCTCAATAGTACACAAAATCATCAAGGAATTTATTTATTTAGAAAGCTTTATAAAGCGTGAACATGACCCTTGCGGGTATCAGAGCGCTGTACACACGGCGGAAACATGAATAAACTCCATACAATAGAAGTCAGTATAGTGACACCACAAGGAGTACACAAACAAGATCAGAGAACTGGTAGTGAGCCACACTAGATCCATTTCTCCTAGGGTGTAAAATATTTCCTGTAACATTTAGTAAAACAAGCAAAGTGAACTTGACACAACATAATACAATAATTGACAAACCTGAAGGGTGAGGGCCCTCGGGTAAAATAACAATTAACAACCAAACCTAAAATAAATGGAGAACAATAAGTTGGGAGAAATGTCAGGTCTGTCAGCAAGGGGACATGTAAAAGAGAACACGATGATGCAGTTAATGAACACTCAGGAAAATCGATTTGGCCTGTTTCTTGAAATAGGCAGTGGAAGGATTGGCTCTCAACTCCGAAGGAAGAGCGTTCCAAATTCTAGGTGCCAGTCCGGAGAAAGCACGTTTGTACGTACTTTTCTTCTTGAATTTGGGTGGTTTCAAGAGAAGTGTGGACGTACTTCTTAAGTTCCGATTGGAGCCAGAAAGAACGAGCTTGTTCGCAAGATAGGCCGGAGTGTTGTAATGCAAGGCTTTATGCGTGAGGCAAGCTATTTTAAAGGGAATCCTCGCTTCAATAGACAGCCAATTAAGCTGCACAAGGTCAGGTGTAATGTGATTGTGTTTTTTGGAGCCTGTGATGAGCCTGGCCAACGCGTTGAGAGTGGCTCTGAGAGGGCCAAGCTCATTTTAGGAAGCCCCGCAAGGGTCACCAGACCATATTCAAGACGTGAGATCACCAGGGATTGTACTGCAGGTTGTAAGTCTTCGGACGGAAGGAAAGTTTGATTTTCTTGAGGGTGTTAAGATGAAAGTTGGCACCCCTAATAGTGGCACTGATGTGAGCTTGCATGTTAAGTATTTTGTCTAAGGTAATGGCTAACGATTTAGCGGAATCAACCACGAGAGGGGTGCAGTTAAGGGCTGTGAGTTGCTTTAGCCAGTCCAGGGTAGGTGCAGAGTGATTGTGGGGGGCAATAAGCAGGAATTCAGTTTTGAGGGTGTTCAACAACAGATGGTTCTGGGCTAACCATTGTTGAGTTTGCGAAAGAGCTTCATTTAGAATTTTAATGTCATCTAGAGAGGAGATCTTCAAGTAAAGTTGCGTGTCATCCGCATACATGTGGTAAAGAATGTTAGACTGGTTCAGAATGACAGTGAGAGGTTCCATAAAGAGGTTGAAGAGCATGGGCGAGAGTGCGGATCCTTGCGGAATTCCAATACTGACCTGGGTACTGGAAGCAAGGGACTGGTTGAGTTTAATCCTTTGAGTGCGGTTGTGTAAGAAAGAGGTAAACCACTTTAGGACCGGTCACGCTAAACCCATCCTCCGTTGTAGAAGATTAATCAAGGTTTCGTGTTTGATGGTGTCGAAAGCAGAAGACAGGTCCAGAAGGATTAGAAGACAAGGGACATTCTGATCCAGGGATTTCAGTGCGTCATCCACAATGTGTGTTAGAGCAGTTTCCGTTCTATGCCCTGCTCTGAAACCGGATTGATAGAGGTCCAGTAGTTGAAATTTCTCTATATGGTTGCAGAGCTGCTTGTTGACACATTTCTCGATAAGTTTGGCTAACGTCATGATGTTAGTGATAGGTCTGAAGTTGTTGGGATCAGATAAATCTGAGTTGGGCTTCTTGGGGATGGGAGTGACTTGTCCAATTTTGAGGCAAACAGGGATGCGCCCCTGCAGAAGGGATTCAAGAATAATCCGCGACCAAAGAGGTAGAATGGCCAGATCTTTAAACAATTTAGCAGGAAGTGGATCATTGAAGTGATTGGCCGGTTTTAGAGTTGCCATCTCGTGGAGTAATTCTGTGTGATTTGGCAGGCTAAAGGAATTCCAAGAGGTGTCATTTTTGGGAGAACGTCCGAGAGAAAAGGAGACCGCCGAGGGGACCACCAGCTCCTCTGAGATGAGGTGAGGATTAGGGGCGGCACCATGGGAATGCCAGGTTGGAGCTCCAGTTCGATTTTCCTAGTTTTTTCTGAGAAGTGCACTGTGAATTCCTCCCCGCTAGAAAGTGGAGTCGCGGAGGACAGGTTTGGGTAGGAAATGTGGTTTGCTTGCTGTTTGATGATTTCAAAAAGCATCTTGGGTCTGTTTGTGGCCCCGTCCAGTTGCGCTCTGAAATGGTCAGTTTTGGCAATGCGGATTTTTTTATTGTATGCACTTCTCATTTTCCTTAGCTGAGAGAGGCTGGTGGTGGAAGGCTCATTTCTCCAGGACCTCTCTAAAAGCCTAAGTTTGCGGCGTTCGTCATTTAGGGAACCATTAAACCAAGGTTTGGATTGTTTAAGGGGAATCCTTTTAAGTTGTTTCGGCGCAATAGAGTCAAAGATATTAGTCATAGTGCTAATGTAATGGTCAGAAAGATCGTCCAGGTTAGTCACGTTAGGTGGAGGCTGAAGTCTATTCATGGTGATGGAAGTAAGAGCATTGATGTTTACGTCTCTCATGTTGCGAGTCCGTTTGCTTCACGTTAAGAGGTTGTCCCTTTCTGCTAGTCGACTTTTCCAGTATGTGGAAGGCAATTTGATGATGGTCCGACCAGTCGCAAGGTAGGATGTCCTTCAATTGAATGAGATTGTCTCTAGCAATAATGAGGTCCAGGGTGGCGCCTTTGATGTGGGTGGGACCCTTACAGATCTGAGAGAAGTTGAGATCGGAGAGGAAAGTCTTAAAGGAGTTGACTGAAAGATCATTGGTGTCATTCCAGTGGAGGTTAAAGTCTCCAAGGAAGATATGGTATGGTTGATCAGAGCATGAGCTAAGAGCTCCATGATTTGCTCTATGAAGATCAAATTGTCACCAGGAGGATGGTAAATCGTGTGGAGCACACAGACAATCTTGCCCTTATTCCAAATTTCTGTCATAAGTAGTTCACAGGAAGATGGCGGAGCCTTCTGAGATTGCTTTACGGTTAGGCTGGAGCGATGAATGCAGGCAATGCCCCCCCCCCCCCCAATTTCCCTGGGCGATAACCTCGGATAATGACATAGTCAGGCGGTACTAAAATGTCCAGAACCGGGGAGGAGGTATCGTTGAGCCAAGTTTCAGTGAGAATCAATAAGTCCAAATCTTGCGCTAAGATGAGTGCCGAAATGTCAGCAGCATGTTTCACCACAGATCTGCAGTTGAGCAGCATAGCATTAATGTGGGGGGAGGTGTTAAACTCTTCAATATGAGTAGTATTTATTTGGAGTAGATTTTCTTTATTAACCGATCTGGAGTTAACCCTGGGTTCCCTGTCAGGGTCAGGGGAGATAGCGGGGATGTTAATAACGGAGTTAGAGGAGGCGACAGACCTCGAACTACTACACGAGAATACAAGAGCGTGGATATCTTCCTCCGACAGCTGAGGATGAAACCTACGAGGTCTGTAGTGATGGTTGGGCAGAGGCCTAGAGATCCACCTGGAACTAATTGGTGATCGGGAAAAGGATTCTTCGTCCCCAGCCCCGCATAGTCCAGGTGTGTTGCAATGCACATTCGCAAGTGGAGGGTGTAGATTCCATATCTTCTCCATCTTCATGGAGGACTGTAGAACGGACTGCATGATCTCTTTGACAATCAGGAGATCCTGCTTGAGGTCAGCGAACTTCTCCTCCAGGTGAGGCCCTTTTAAGTACTCCTCCGCAGACCCAGTAAAAGATGAAGGGTGGGAACCTGAAGTTTGTAGGGAACTGGACGATAAAGTAGTACCTTTACCGCAGTTACAAGGGGGCTAGAGTTCCGCTCGAGCGTGGATTTGTCAGCAACCAAGGATAGATTATCAGCAAGAGATGATGCCAGAGGGAGCTGCGCCAAACCAGGGTAGGGCTTTGTAGCCGGCATGTTGGTTTCAAGACAGGCAATAGGAGAAGCACAGGAGGCAGACACAGGTGTCAAAGAGTTACGAGGAGACGGACCAGCATCTAGGTCCAACGCCCAGGTGGGAGTCCCTGAAACTGGGGGAAGAGAGATAGGGTTATCATGGTTCGACATGTAGGGGGCATGCTGCACAACCTTTATCTTGTTGGAGCTAACGGGTCGACCAGAGTGTAAGGCCGGTGGCGCACCATAAGATGTCAGGTGGGAGAGAAGAGGAAAATTCCTAGGAGCAACCCCTGGGTGGAAGGCACTCGGATCGGTGCTCCCAGAGCCAAGTGGAGGAATAATCGGAATGTCAGTGCTAGAGGTGTGCGTACTAAGAGTGTCCTCTGAGTTGTTAGTAGAGGTGTACGATGCAGAAAGTGAAGATACAGCGGTGAAGTTATTGTGCTGAATAGAGGTAGCAGTCAAGTTGTTAAGAGTGTTTTTAATCCTCATAAAGATATTGTCAAAGCGTTTGAGGTTTCTGTCTGTGGCTTGAATAAGGATGTTCCCATTATTATATAAGGAGCTGGTTAACTCAGCCTTAAGGGCAGGGGAGGGTAAAGTGGTTAAACGGAAACCGTGCAGAGTTTTGGCCAGTAGCTTGGTATTCAGCATAGAAGTTAGAGCCTTTCTCCACTGGGCTCTTCTATTAGTGTAGAAAATGAGGTCAGTCACCACAGTGCCCTTAGAAGTAATAAAAGTGTCCGAAATGAGAGTTTCCGGCCAGCGTTTGAGGAGATTGTGTTTGTAGGTCTTTTTCGATTTCAATGATAAGTTGGGGGGGTAGATGATCTTACAAGCATTCAGGCCAAGCTGAGCAAGCAGGTCAGAGGTGCTAGCGGTGCGTTGCGACATGCTGAGATTAGGTCATAGATAGTGGAGGAGAGATGGTTCAAGTAGGAGTGTGCACTCTACATCAAGGGGGTAAAGTAGTAGTAGTCAGGGAATAAATAGCAGGCATAGGTACACTGCAAAACCATAAAAGTCAGGAGTAGGACTGACTACCTCCCGTATAGAGATGGGTTGGACGGGGTGCACTCCTTAGCCTTTACAGCGTTGCAAGATGGCCTTCCCTATATCTATGAGAGTGTTAGATGGCCGAGAGACAGTCCTATTTTAGTTTCTAAGACAGGCAAGAAAGAAGATTCCATTAAGTAGAGGTATCATTTTTGTTTTGCTTTTTCACTGCACACCAGATTTTCTTATGTTTTACTAGGTGCTCAAAATGTAATCGAGGCCTATTGGTTTTGTCAATGCTTGTTTATTGTTGTCATCGTTGGTGCTTTTATTTCTGAGGCATCCCTGACCTCACCCACTCCCACACTGCTGTGAAGGTCACATCTCATCCATTTCCCCTCTCTAAAGTTGTGGCTAATGCTTTCATTGTAATTTGTTTGTGGCAATGAATCCCTTGGTTATGGGATTTAGATTTTTATCTAATGTCAAACAAAGTACTGAAAACTAAGACTGCAGATTGTTAATATACACAGACTGATAATTTCTTGTGCTGCATCAAATATTTGCTGATTTTCCACAATTATTTCCCACAAACTATCACTACAGTTGGCACGAAACCAGTACCCCTGCTGGCAGTGCATGCAGAGAGTACAGGGGTTTTTTGATTCTTTTCTATGCTCCACTCTCACAGACTTGAAGATAGCTGAGGGCCATTGTTAGGTAGATATCATCCCAGGAGATGGTATCTTTTTCCACAGTGCCCTTTCAGTAGCTCAAGCATCAATCAGCAACACCGAGTGCTCTCAAGGACATAAAGGTAATCTTACTGCTTACTAGTTACATGTACGCAACCCAGTTCTTTTGCAGTCACCCAGTGGATGATGGGGATGGTATGGATCAATCTTAATGAGGCCCAGGAGACCAAAGTTAGATGACGAAATATTTATTGCTTTGGTTTTATGACAGGATAGGTTAAACAAAGGACTAAACTCTGGTTTGTCAGAGTAGTTGGAGCTTTTGAAACTAAAAAGGTTCTTCTGTTCTATGTCTTTTCCAGATTTGGTTTGAATCTAGTCTTCTCCCAAGACCCTCAGAGAAAGGGATAATGTAAGTGTTAGACATGTCAGCCTTAGGGTGGTCTTCCCCCAAACATTTTGCCTTCACCCCTCCTATTTTTGCTGATCTTGAGTTTTCTGCCTTAGGACTCTGTGCTGTTTACCACTGCTAACCAGTGCTAAAGTACATGTGCTCACTCCTAAAAACATGGTAATATTGGCTTATCCCCAATTGGCATATTTAATTTACTTATAAGTCCCTAGTAAAGTGGTACTCCAAGCACTCAGGGCCTGTAAATTAAATGCTACTAGTGGGTCTGCAGCACTTATTCTGCCACCCGCTAAATTAGCCCTTTCAAATATTTATAAGACCTGCAATTGCAGCCTGTGTGTGCCCTTTTAAACTGCCATTTCGACCTGGCAAAAAAAAAAACTTTCGTCAGGCCCTTTTTCATACATATAAGTATCCCTTAATGTATGCCCTGAACATACCAGAGTGGTGGGTGCAGTGTATTTAAAAAGTTGAACATGTGTTTTTAGGTTTTACATGTCCTGATAGTGTAAAACTCTTAAATTCGTTTTTTCACTATTACAAGGCCTACCTCTCCCATATGATAACATTGGAGTTGTCTTATTACATTTAATAAGGTGTAACTCCCAAATGGGAACAGGCCACCAGTTCATGTTTGGTATTTTTGGAACTGTAATGAAAAATCCTCTTTATGGTAAAGTGGGAATTTACATTTTAATTTGGAAAATGACACTTTTAGAAAGGTGGTATTTTCCTGCCTTAGCCATTGTAGTGCCTGTACCCTGTCTCTGGGTCACATGACTGGGTGTAGCTGACAGTTGCACTTTATTTATTTCTCCTAGACAGCTACATGCAATAGAGAGCATAGGTGTGCCTGAATGGGCCATCACTGGCAGGATGAGAGGCTGGAGCTGGGCACAGCCCTACTTACATTTGAATAGGCAGTGCCCTGACTTCACACAAAGGGCTGCATACCCCTTGCATATAGTCTGAAAGCCAGGGTAGGGAAGGCGGGAAGCCTGTGGACTTCAAATAGAAACCTCTAGAAGGTTCTTCCACTTTAAAGGAAGGCCCAGGTATAAATATTGGACCTCAGACACCAACTCTTCAGTACACTTCTGGACCTATGGATACTCTGCCAGGAAGATGGACTGCTTTGCTGCTAATAGGACTGCCACTCTGCTGGACAGCTGCTTTGAAGAACTGCTGTCCTGCTGGCCTGCTGCCTTCTGCCTTCTTGCCTGTGTAAGAGGACTGCACCTGCATCAGTTGAACCCTGGATCCCAGAGTGACTCCAAGGGCTAGATGGCTGACCTCCTCACTAGAGTCTCAGGGACAGAAGGCTCCAACAATCTTAAACCCAGCACCTGGACTCTACCATCTGTGAGTCGTACCCTGCAAAATTGTGCCTCCCCACTCCTGGACCCTTGGAAGTGGGCCTGAAGGTACTCTGCCAGCCGATCTGTGGATCCAGCAGAACCAACGCATTGCCTCTGCTGAGAGGGTTCTTTCAGAACAAAGACTCAGCATCGACCTTGCCCACATTGAAACCACCACTGTTCACAGTTTGCCTGATGCAGGCCCTCGCTTTGCAAATCTCTGGTCGACGGCAGCCTCAACGACGATGCAAGTTCTTGCATCGCAGCCTCACACCACCTCAAAACTGGGGCATTGCCTCGACTGAGCGATGAATCCCTGACTTTAAACTTAGCATCGCAAGCCCTCGTCAGTAGAATCCTCGATGATGACGCAGGACCTCACACTGTTGCTCCGCAACTACTCTGAACTAACGCATCGCCTCAGCTTCGCAATGCATCGTCAACGCAGGACCTTGCAATGCTCCGCAACCAGCAAATAAGGTATTCTTGTTCAAAGGGCCTAAGTTGGTCTCTATAGTTAGACTGCAATTCATTGTGGTCGGCCTGAACTTTTATTTATTAAATATTAATCTATTTTTTTAACCTGATGTGGGATCCCTTTTGTTGTGTGTTTTCATATTATCACTGTTTGAAGTGTTGCACTGTACACATTACCTCTAAGTTAAGCCTTACTGCTCTGTGCCAAAGCTACCAGAGTGTTGAGCACAGGTTAATTAGTTTTTTTTTCCGACTTCACCCTGACAGGATTTTGATTGATACTTGAGTGGGGTTTTACCCCTTGTTACACTTGGCATCCTTAGCGTGGTTTCCCCTGACTTTTTGCCTTCTGACCTCCTATTTTCTGACTTCATTTCTGCTGAATATAGGATTCTGGGCACTTTACCTCTGCTAACCAGTGCTAAAGTGCATATACTCTGAACTCAAAAACATGGTAACATTGGCTTATCCACAATTGGCATATTTAATTTACCTATAAGTCCCTAGTAAAGAGCACTATATGTGCCTGGGCCTGTAAATGAAATGCTACTAGGGGCCTGCAGCACTGATTGTGCCACCCACTTCAGTAGCCCTTTAAACATGACTCAGATCTACCACTGCAGAGCCTGTGTGTGCAGTCTAAACTGCTGTTTCGACCTGGCATGTTAACCTACTTTCCAGGCCCAAACCTTCCCTTTTATGACATGCAAGTCATCCCTAAGGTAGGTCCTAGGCAGCCCTATGGGCAGGATGCAGTGTATTTTATAGGTAGGACATGTACGTTTGAGTTTTACATGTCCTGTTAGTGACAAACTGCTAAATTAGTTTTTTACTACAGCTAGGCCTATCTCTCCCAAAGGTTAACATTGAATTTGCCTTAAACATCTTTTAAGTGTAATTTCCAATTGGGAAAAGATAGATGTTAGACCTGGCATCCTTGGTGTGGTTTCCCCTGACGTTTTGCCTCTACCACCTGTATTTTTGACGGTGTTCTGGATTTCGTTTTTGCTGGTTTAGGTACTACAGGCACTTTGCCACTGCTGATCAGTGCCAAAGTGCAAGTGCTCCCTATGTAAATTGTACTTCTGATTGGTTACCCATGAATGGCATATTTGATTTACTGGCAAGTCCCTAGTAAAGTGCACTGTGTGTGCCCAGAGCCTGTAAATCAAATGCTACTAGTGGGCCTGCAGCACTGATTGAGCCCCTCACACCAGTATCCTTTCAAGTGTTGTCTCAGACCTGCCACTGCAGTGTCTGCACACACAGTTTCTAACTGCCATGTCAACCTGGCAAGTGCACCCACGTGCCAGGCCCTAACCTTCCCTTTTCTTACATGTAAGTCACCTCTAAGGTAGGCCCAAGGTACCACCATAGGCAGGGTGCAGTGTATGGTAAAGGTAGGACATGTACTGGTGTGTTTTACATGTCCTGATTGTGAAATACTGTGTATTTAGTTTTTCACTATTGCACGGACTAGCTCTCCAAAAGGCTATCATTGGAGCTGCCTTGTAACCTTTTACAAGTGTAACTTTCAATTGGGAACAGCTAGAGATTTTAAGTTTAAGCTCTCTAACCTCAGAATTTAATAACACACGTTTTAGTAAAATTATGTGTTTGAAAAAGCCACCATTAGCAAGTGGGCATCTACTTATTTAACAATCCAGTGTGCCTCTGCCTGCTTGTGGATTCATTGTCTGGTTTTAGGCTGACAGGGGCTGTTTGTGCATTCACTCCAGACACTCACACAAAGGGAGCTGAGGTGTGCCCTGCATATGCTGATGGGCCATCCTGGGCTAGAGTGGTTAGAGAAGTTGTAACTGACACCTGAATAGGCTGTGGCTGCTCTGCACAATGCTGTCTCCATATCCTGTAGTGAAACTGGACCAGGGAGGACAGAACTGGTTTTATTGAGCAAGAGATACTTTCTGAACAAAGCCTTCAAAGGGAAAAAAGGGTATAAGTATTAGACCTAAAACCCCAGAACTTTAGATTACTTCTGGAATCAAGAGGAACCTCTGCCAAGGAGAAGAGCTGAAGAGCTCTGAGGAGGAGACTGCCCCTTTGCTGTGTGTTGCTTTGCTGGGTTGGCCTGCAGTTGCTGCTTCTGCCAAGGAGAGGACAAAGACTGAACTTTGCTGTGTATCCTGCTTGTGAAGTTTCTCCAAGGGCTTGTTTGTGCTTGCCTCCTGTTCTGAAGTCTCAGGGACACAAAGACGTCCCCTACAGCCTTCTTGAACTCCATTGCTGGGAGTTCTGACCTGCCTGGGGGTGCCTATTCCAGTTCTGGGCCCCTAGAGGTTGTTCGTGCTACAGAAAGCTGTGAAGTACTGAAGAAATCTACAAAATCGACCCTTTACCCTTTTTGCGGCTGAAATTTTTGATGCAGCATCACTGTGTGGAAGAAATTCCCAACGCACAGGCTCTGCTGTGCGGCCACAAGAAACGATGCATCATGGGACCACGGCTATAGAAATAAACGCAAAGCCTGTTCGTCAAGCCACATCAACTTCCAGCGCGTCCCGGATTCCCAACCATCGTGCCTGTGCACCACAAATAGCCGGCGCATCACCCGCAGACCAGAATCGTCTTGGAATCGACACCTCACTTCCCCCTACAGTCTGGATTCAATGCATCACTTCTCCTGCATGCAGCAGAACTGTCGCATTGCCTCCCCAAGGACCCAGGAACTGATGCATCGCTGTGTTTTCAGACGCTTCCCTCCTCTGCGGCTGTTTTGCCTTGTGGATTTTGACGCATTTGAGGTACTTTGTACAGACATCATGCATCCATAGGTTTCTATGGACAGAATTGATTGAAACCTTTTAGAAGTCATATTTTGAATTGTGTATGTTGGCATTTTGTTGTTTTGGTCTTGTTTGGTTTAGATAAAGATATTTTATTTTTCTAAACTGTTTCAGTGTTTATTTGTGGTGTTTTCACTGTGTTACTGTGTGTGTTTTGTACAAATACTTTACACATTGCCTCTGAGATAAGCCTGTCTGCTCGTGCCAAGCTACCAAGGGGGTGAGCAGGGGTTATCTTAGCTGTGTAATCCCCTTATCCTGACTAGAAAGAAGGGGCCATACTTGAACAGGGTGCATACCACTGCCAACAAAAGATCCCCATTTCTAACAATAGAGATTTGGACTTTGGTGTCTCTGGACTCACAATTTAAGATCACAACTTATGGTGAAGTTTGATTTTAATTTGTAAGTCTGAAAATGCTACTTTTAAAAAGTTCGCATTTTCTTACTTTAACCATTCTGTGCTTCTGCCTGTCTCTGCATACATGTCTGGGTTGGGTGACAGCTGGGCTTTGTGCATTCCCTCTAGACAGTCACACACAAAGGGAACTGGGGTGTGACATTTGCATCCTGATGGCCCATCACCAGGCTGATGGGCCTTCCTGAGGTAGATTGGGAGGGAGGAGCTGACACTTGTACCTGAATAGAGCTGTTCCCGTCCCCACACAAAGAGCTGCATAACCCCTGCAGTGTATCTGGAGCCAGGGCAGGAAAGGCAGGGCCCTTGTGATCGTCAAAGGCCTCCTTGAAGTCTCCTCTACTTCAAAGACGTGGGTATAAGTACAGGACCCCCGACACCACTAAATCAGAGCTTTGCTGAAACCAAGGACATTCTGTCAGGAAGAAGAGCTGCTGTGCTGTAGGAGGGACTGACACTCTTCTAACTGCTTTGCTGTGTTGGTCTGCTGAGCTTTAGGAGGGACTGCCACTTTGCTACCTGCTTTGTTGTGTTAGCCTGCTGCCTGCTGCCTGCTGCCTCTTGCCTGGGAGTGAGAAGGACTGGACCTGCTCTCTACATCTTTGAACCCAAGTTTCTCCTAGGGATTGCTGATCTTGCCAGTTTCCCCCTGTTCTTGAAGTCTCAGGGCCATCAAAGACTTCCTTCTGCTCTGCTGCAGCAGCTTGGCTCTGCCAACTGTGAGTCCTGCCCTGTCAAGTTGTGCCTATCCAGTCCTGGGCCTTGTGAGTGGGTTCTGCAGCTGTTTTCCTGCAAAAAGCGGCACAGTGATGACTTTGTGCTAATCGGAACCAACGTTGTGCCCTCCACCACTGCCGCAGTGCCAATCCGAGGACATCTCTGCACGGCTTGACCACAACTCGGGTCCTGACTGCAAGGTTCAGCGCCGACGTTGCACCGATCCGAAGACATCCCTGCGAGGCTCGACAACGACACATTGTCTGCATCGCAAGGGTTTTAACAATGACATGGTACCCAATTGCGAGTCTCGACTATGACACATCGACCCGACTGCGTTAATCGGAACTGATGCATCGAGTCTTCGATGCTGACGCTTGCTCCATCCAAGGTACTTTTTCATAGGGCCCTACGTGGGTCCTATAGCCCACATGCCCTCCATTGCGGTCAGCCTGAAACTTTGGATTTACCCCAGTCCAGCGCGACCTCAAATAACCCCTAAGTAGCAACATTAGGATGTGGACGGGTTCCCTATCCGTGTTCTTTATCGACCAGAAACCGTTGGCTGCCTATGAAGGTACTATCAATGAAATTGCCCCTCCACTGGCTAGGAAACTTTATTTGAAATTCAGGTATGGTACCCTACCCACAAGGTCATTTACCAGTCGATGGCAACAGGAAAAGGGGCAAAGTGGTGATATGTGTCCGTGCTGTGAGGTGTGTTTTGAAATGCCCATTCATGTTTTGTTTTTTGTCCCTTATATAAACAAATACGTGCAAAATGGATTGTTCCCTTGTGTAAAATTCTGGGTTGTATGGTGCACAGGGAAATGTTCAGAATACTGCAGAATGACACAAGCCAGATAGTAGTCTGTTGTGTGGCCATGTTTCTTAGTGCTTTTTGGATTAAGCGTGCAAATCTCATACAATCTGCTATGGTTTTTATATAAGAATGTTTAAAATATGGGAGGCACTGAGCTGAGATGGTTTGTATTTTAAAGATGTTGGTACTATTTGTGATTTTGATACCTTTATATTGTTTTTAGCAGTGATTGTGTAATGAATATTATTACCCTTTTAACTAATATGCTTATTTATTGTCATATTTAAAAGGGTATTTTTATGTATTTGTTAACTGTGTAACTGTTTGTCTACACTTTTATGATTGTTTGCGATCGAAATAAAGTTCTTATGATGATGATGTAACCCCTTAAGTGCTATTGACTTTTAAGCACTATATTGCAGTTTATTCTTTAAAAATTCATATCTCAAGTTCTACTAATTGGATTTTTGTCATTTTTGTATGTTTTACTCAGATAAATATTCTCTATTTTTCTAAACTTGTGTGGAGTATTTTTGTGGTGTTTTCACTGTGTTACTCTAATGAAAGTGTGCACAAATACTTTACACATTGCCTCTTATATTAAACGTGACTTCTCTGTGCCAAGCTACCAGGGGGTTAGCACAGATTAACTTATTTTGTGCATATGACTTAACCTGACTAGGATTGTGGTCCCTACTTGGACAGGGTGCAAACCTCTGCCAACTAGATACTCAATTTCTAACACACCCTCAACCAGTAACCCAATTTCTTATAAGTGTAAAAAAAATATATATATATCCTTTTATTGGTTTTCCTTCCTGACAATCTTCTTTGCTTATTTGTTCTCTATATATAGTGCCCTAAGTGAACTTTCCCTGTTTCTTTTGGTTTACACAGAAGTAAGGAATTCCCTTTCTAGACTTTTTGGGGCATATTATCAAGGGCAGTATCGCCACTTTAGCGGCACTTTTTGCTGATAAAGCGACGATATTTTTATCGCCCTATTAGCAAGCTGTCACTAACAGCTGTTAGCAACAGCTTAATGGCGATAGCGGCCGTTTTGTTGCCGCTTTGCATGTCAGCGATAATTATCGCTAATGACATGCAAAGTAGGCGTTCCCAACTAAAAGCAACTGCAAACAGTCGCAAACACAACTTCCCCCTATTAGCAATGCCCGCGAAGCTATAAAAAAAGTCGCGCTAACCGCGATTATCGCTGGAATTTAACACCTTATAAAAACTGACTTAACCATCTTGTCAATGGGAGGTGGATTGTAAGGTTAAGTCCTCACCTGCCTATTAGCAAGCTTTTCATTAGCGCAGTGAATTTATCGCTGGATTTCTCGCGCTATTGCTGGGTTTCGCCGCTATCGCTGAATTTTTTATCGCCTTGGAGATAATCGTTGATAATAACGCGTTATCTCCGCAATGAAATCCAGCGATAGCCGGCGATAAAAAAAACAGCGCTAAGCGCGCTTTGCGATAATTATCGCAAATCCTTGGTAATATGCCCCTTTGTTCTTTCCAGGGTTCTCTTTCCTTTCTTGACTGGTTTCCTAATGTCTCAATTCTTTTCTCGTTTTTCTTCTTTCCTGTCACCCTTTCTTTCCTGTCTCCTTTCATGTTTCTTTTCATGCCCCCACCCCCTTCATACTCCCCTCTCTTCTCAGGCAATAGATTTTTACAATAAAACCATCCGCTACAAGATGGCGCCCAAACACAACACTATACACTCTCCTATTAACTCCTTAATTAGTAGCATACTCCCACTATAAAAAGGGCGGCAAAAACTGCTTGAATACCGTCGGAGACAGAGAGAGGCATGCAGGTGGAGCAGCACAGCTGAATGGGAGAACCGTGAGTACTACAAGGATAACGCTTGTGCTTTGTCACTTCCTAGTCTTTAAATCTTTTCCTTTGAGAAAAGAAACACTGGGCCTGAACTAAACTCTCAACCACTCCCAGGATAAATGTGAGAGAAGTAAGATAAATATCACACTAGCAATATGCCGGTATGTTCTTCCTTTTCCTTCCTTTCCCTTGCAGTGCCCGAGTGTGACATGCACAATTTGTGAATCTCTCGATCTATGACATCAATACAATATGAGAACCCAAAGAATTTTCCTATTTTTTTCCTAGTTTGCAGGATAAAAATCACAAATGAGGACCAGTGTGTGATTTTCCTTTTCTGTTTGTGAACATTGATAACGTGATTTTTACAATGAATGGAATTTGTAAACAATGCTTCTTTCCCTGTTCTTTTACAGTTCCCGCCGGCCCTCACTGATCTCATGAGGCCATAATTATAGAAACAAGGGGTGAGGATTATGTTTTTCATTTATTATGAACAGGAACAGTGTCCTTAGGTTTGCCATCAATGGTGGGGCCCCTCTAGTGATATTCATAGTTTCTACTTTTAACCTTTAACCACATTTTTTCAAACTCCTTACCAAGACAACTTTTCACCGATTATCCACTCGGTATAAGTCATGTATAGACCAATTTCTACTGGACACAGCACTGCATGATACTTGTGACCAAAGAGCGACAAACTCATCCTCGAGGTTCTACATGTTGATTATGTTCTTTCTTTCTTTGTATTCATTTACTTATTATCTTTTCTATATTTTTTTACATCATTGTAAATAATAACACAATATAGATATTCATACACTCATGCTGACCTATAGCGATAAGTCTCACGCTAATGGTAATATGCAACAGGCCCCCCCAATGGCAGACCTGGACTATACACATTTTTGACATTAGAGCTATACCCATATTCTGTCCTACCCCTTTCTCTTTTCAGAGACGCTACTCCTTTCCATCAACCTGGTGGCACTGAAAAATTTAGGCCGCTAGTGATACTTTATTTAAACTCACCTTGGTCCTGAAGAAGCGCTTTGGATCTCCTCCAGAGGCCACAGATAGCGCGAAACATGTCGACCACTAGAGACACCCACTAAGGACTCATATCTAGCTACTGAGGGACATAATATCCCACTAGCAGCACCACACACCTTTTACTAATGACAGAGGGACCACTTTAATAAATAATAGCCACTCTCCCTCCAGTCATTTTTTAACACACTAGTTGAGACCTCACTTCCACTCACACGCACGCACCTAACGGCTTGTTTCATCAAAAGATCTCCGAAAAGAGACCCTTCGGGGGACCCGTAGGGCATTGCAGCGCCGGCCCGACGAGGAGCAAAAAGCCCAATGATGAAGCATGACATCCTTCGGGGTGTGTGAGGGTATCATGATGAGGACACACTGTCCCCACACATAGAGTAGCACAGGACACCTTTTCCTTTTTCTTTTTCCACTTTGAACTCTCCTCTTAAGGAACAGTGACCCCCTTTATATACCAGTTACCAATCGGGAGCAAGGGTCACTGGACCTAACAATCAGCTCCCACCGTCCCCCCCTCTCTTTTTGATAAATAGGAATATTTAGCACGGCGGTTCAGCCGAGGGACGTATCTATATCTGCATCCTTTAGTTTCTTTCATAACTCAATCACACTGTTTTTGCAACATGGCAGAACAAACAGGTTTAAGTTTCGATGATGACATAGTATCAGAGATTTTGAGAACACCTAGTCTGTTAGGAATAGATGGCTTAGCATCAACAAGCACCCCACAAGGTGACTGGAACAACATAGCTGCCCTTAAGAAACAACAAGTAAAAATAGCAATGCATGGGGCCATTATGACGGAATACCTACGGGCCAATATAGCACCAAATGGCCTCAATGTGAACATAGCACCAAGAATCTTCCTAGAAGATCTAATCTTTAGAAAAGACTGGAGCCAAGTGGCGTGGAGATGCACACGCGACCTACTCGTACCTATAATTAATACCGCAAAACGCCTGTCTGAAGCACTGATAATTAAAATAACTATCGCAGAAAATGCCCTAAAAACAACCATCAGTATATCTACTTGGAAAACACGACTAGCTGAGATAAACTCAGAAATGAATGACCACAAAGAATATCTTCTACAGAAGAAGATATCAAAAATTTTGAGAGAGAGAAGATATATCCATACACCAGGGAAGACTATGTGAGCAACATCACCGACACCTCATCTGACGACGGATCAACCACCTCAACCAGATCAAAGAGATCGAGCAGCAACTCCAGCAATGATAGCTGGAAGAATCACCAAGGTGGTCGAGGAATCCTACCGACACCACATATGTTTAACTACCCAATGCCAGGCTATCAAGGTACACCGCCACCATGGTATCCTGGCTACCATGGCCCACCACCACCTCTCCCATTCTACCAACAACAACGCCCTCCTTTTGGAACAGAGGCAGGGGCAGAGGAAGAGGCAGGCGGAAAAACGAACAAAAACAAGTACAATGGCTGGAGGACGAAGAACAACGCAGGACAAGGAGCCAGTCCAAGAAAAATGAGTGGTTAACCTATCAAACAGAACCCTGACAGAAACAGAAGAATCAGCCCTACAAAGGGGATTAGGCTTTGTACCCACCCCGAGAGAGGATGAATTCAGACTCACTGGTGAACTACATGCCTTCTTCAGGAAACTGCGTCTGAGATCCTTTTTCCAGACAAAAGATACGAACAATATGGACATACCCACTAAAGATACTGGCCTACGGAAGCCATCCAAATTCACACGCACAACAGCGATGACAAGTGCAGAGATCCTCACATATGAAAAAGCGGTGCTACAAGACATAAGTCACCTTCAACCAAAGAAAACCTTTGACAACTTACCCGCAAGGGAAAGAAAAGCTCTTCAAGACCTAAACAATGATGAATCTATCACGATAAAACCTGCAGATAAAGGTGGAGCCATCGTGATTCTTAACACTGATGACTACAACAATGAATGCCACAGACAACTGGCTGACAACAGATACTATCGCAAAATAGACACAGATCCGACAGATTCCCTGACTAGAAAAATCACCATCTCAGTAGGTGAAGCACGAACAAATGGATGGATAAGTAAGAACGAAGCAGAATTCCTAGTCAACTCTCAACCAACAACCCCATATTTCTACGTTCTACCCAAAATCCAAAAAAACATCACACCACCACCTGGCAGACCGATAGTATCCGGCATCAACTCTCTCCTTGAACTACTCAGCCAACACTGCGATCATTTCCTACGACCACTGGTACAAGCAACACCATCCTACCTCAAAGATACCAAAGAAACCATCAACTTGATAGAACAAATAGGAGATCCAGAGGAAATCACGATACTAGTAACCCTCGACGTGGAGGCGTTGTATACGAACATCCCACAAGAAGCAACACTAAGAGCAGTTGAAGAAAGCCTGAGAAACCATGATCCGACAAAACCACAACCGACAAACTTCATCCTGGAATGTGCGGAAATAGCACTGAAGAACAACTTTTTCAAATTCCAAGATCAACATTACCAACAAATCCACGGAACTTGTATGGGCAGCACTTTCGCGCCTAGTCTAGCCTGCCTATATAGTCTAGCCTGCCTGGCTTACTTCGAGGCAACTCACATCCTTCCACTGTCCAAGCCTTTTAAACCAGAAATAAAAAAGTGGAAGCGGTACATAGACGATATCCTCATACTATGGACAGGCACAAAGGAACGTTGCATAGAATTCCACAATTGGATCAACGACCAGGACCCTTTCCTTAAATTCACCCTAACCTCCTCAAGTGAAGAGATCCCCTTTCTGGACCTTCTAATCATTCTGAAGGATGGGAAACTACTGACGAAAACATACAAGAAACCTACTGACAGAAATAGTCTGCTTACCTTTGACAGCCATCATACAAAAGCCCTCAGAGAGAATCTCCCCTTTGGGCAATTCTTAAGGCTCAGAAGAAACTGCAGCAACAGCATGGACTACGATGCACAAGCAGCAGAACTTAGCCATAACCTGGAACAGAGGAACTATCCCAAGAGGATTATAAAGAAGGCACAAAAACGCACACGTAACAACCACCGAGAAGCTCTGTTAGAAACTGTGGAAAAACAAAAAAACGATGATACAATAACATGTGTAACCACCTACACACCCCAATCTAATCAAGTAAAAAGATCTTACTGAAACACTGGAATATCCTACACGCAGGGGGAACACAAATGGAATGCCCAAGATTCGCATTTAGACGAACACAGAATATCAAAAATATGATTATCCACACGAGACCCCAAAACAGACAATTGGACACTCAAAGGACACTGTGGGACCTACCAACAGTAAAAGGACATTACCCATGTGGCACGTGCAGCATCTGCCCCTTGACAAAACATACAAAAACTTTACAAATGAACAATCAGGAGTGGACGCAGAAAAAGCACACTAATTGCAATACTAAGAACTGTGTCTACATGGTAAAATGTCCATGCGATCTTTTATACATAGGAATGACAACCAGAGCCATAAGAACACGCATAAACGAACACAGAAGTAATGTACGATGTAAAAAGAATACCACCAAAATGAGCAGACACTATATCGAGACTGGGCACACACCAGATCAAGTAAACTGGACTATCATAGAATCAAATCCTGCATGGTCAACCAGAACACTCTTCCTAAAAGAACAAAGATGGGTCCACCACTTACGGACTAACACCAAGGGCCTAAATGATGAAATACCCTGGATTGAATTAGTACGATAAACATACCGATGGTAAAATTACCATAATCACCCTACCTGTATATATCAATATTTTAACAAACCCCAGCAGTTTATCATGACATATATCTGAAATTTTGGACATACAAAGTAACCAGAAGCGGAATCTGTGAAAAAGACAACTCTATGCCCAACTATGAACAAATATAGTAACCAGAAACACCACTTCAAAATGGCCCCCAAAAAACGACCAATTTTGGATTAGCGTAGTAGAAAAACAATTATGTCAATAACAACCAAAATCTAGATCAATCTCCTAGAAACCACTCCGGTGGTATTTAAATGTCATAAATTATGAGTCACGTGACATACAAGGCCAACGATGATCACAATATACCAGGACTTAAGACGATTTTACAATAAAACCATCTGCTACAAGATGGCGCCCAAACACAACACTATACACTCTCCTATTAACTCCTTAATTAGTAGCATACTCCCACTATAAAAAGGGCGGCAAAAACTGCTTGAATACCGGCGGAGACAGAGAGAGGCATGCAGGTGGAGCAGCACAGCTGAATGGGAGAACCGTGAGTACTACAAGGATAACGCTTGCGCTTTGTCACTTCCTAGTCTTTAAATCTTTTCCTTTGAGAAAAGAAACACTGGGCCTGAACTAAACTCTCAACCACTCCCAGGATAAATGTGAGAGAAGTAAGATAAATATCACACTAGCAATATGCCGGTATGTTCTTCCTTTTCCTTCCTTTCCTTTGCAGTGCCCGAGTGTGACATGCACAATTTGTGAATCTCTCGATCTATGACATCAATACAATATGAGAACCCAAAGAATTTTCCTATTTTTTTCTTAGTTTGCAGGATAAAAATCACAAATGAGGACCAGTGCGTGATTTTCCTTTTCTGTTTGTGAACATTGATAACATGATTTTTACAATGAATGGAATTTGTAAACAATGCTTCTTTCCCTGTTCTTTTACAGTTCCCACCGGTCCTCACTGATCTCATGAGGCCATAATTATAGAAACAAAAGGTGAGGATTATGTTTTTCATTTATTATGAACAAGAACAGTGTCCTTAGGTTTGCCATCAATGGTGGGGCCCCTCTAGTGATATTCATAGTTTCTACTTTTAACCTTTAACCACATTTTTTCAAACTCCTTACCAAGACAACTTTTCACCGATTATCCACTTGGTATAAGTTGTGTATAGACCAATTACTACTGGATACAGCACTGCATGATACTTGTGACCAAAGAGCGACAAACTCATCCTCGAGGTTCTACATGTTGATTATGTTCTTTCTTTCTTTGTATTCATTTACTTATTATCTTTTCTATATTTTTTTACATCATTGTAAATAATAACACAATATAGATATTCATACACTCATGCTGACCTATAGCGATAAGTCTCACGCTAATGGTAATATGCACCAGGCCCCCCAATGGCAGACCTGGACTATACACATTTTTGACATTAGAGCTATACCCATATTCTGTCCTACCCCTTTCTCTTTTCAGAGACGCTACTCCTTTCCATCAACCTGGCGGCACTGAAAAATTTAGGCCGCTAGTGATACTTTATTTAAACTCACCTTGGTCCTGAAGAAGCGCTTTGGATCTCCTCCAGAGGCCACAGATAGCGCGAAACATGTCGACCACTAGAGACACCCACTAAGGACTCATATCTAGCTACTGAGGGACATAATATCCCACTAGCAGCACCACACACCTTTTACTAATGACAGAGGGACCACTTTAATAAATAATAGCCACTCTCCCTCCAGTCATTTTTTAACACACTAGTTGAGACCTCACTTCCACTCACACGCACGCACCTAACGGCTTGTTTCATCAAAAGATCTCCGAAAAAGAGACCCTTCGGGGGACCCGTAGGGCATTGCAGCGCCGGCCCGACAAGGAGCAAAAGCCCAATGATGAAGCATGACATCCTTCGGGGTGTGTGAGGGCATCATGATGAGGACACACTGTCCCCACACATAGAGTAGCACAGGACACCTTTTCCTTTTTCTTTCTCCACTTTGAACTCTCCTCTTAAGGAACAGTGACCCCCTTTATATACCAATAGATTTTTATACCCAGTATTAAAGGCTCCCTGTTATCCTCCCTGTCACAGGATAGTAAGGGAAACATCAGATAGTACAAAAGGAAAAAGTTACTTAAGGGTTGTGAGTGCCCCAGCAGTGCCGGCCTTAAGCTTGTGCGAACTGTCCGGTCGCACAGGGCCCACAACTTAGGGGGGCCCGAAAATGTCTCTGTAAATTTCACAGACATTTACCATCAACGTCAGAATGCCTGCCCTTCATCGCTGGTGCTCTCATCTGCCAGCGCTCTCAGCTGAAGTTGGCGCAGACAGCTATGGAGGCAACAAAAGAACAATGGGGCGAGGAGACGGAAGGGCGTGTGTGCGCCTCAGAGGCCCTGTACACTGACACGTCCAACAGAAAGCGGGAGGCTTTTTCATGGTTTCTCTAAACACTGGCCATGCCACTGCTAGCTCTGAGATCGCAGAACAGTAGCAGGTAAGGGCACAGTGCCTCTGTGGATTACTGACGGAACGTGCACCGCGTATAATGTCATTGTTGTAATCACCTGCACCGCAGAACAATGGTAGCCTCCCCTACATTGACTTTTGTGAGTTTTCAAATGTGCACAGCAGGATACATTGTGTATGGTGCCCTGCCATGGGGCAGAGCGATTTATGAACGCATTTCTCAATTCATTCATATCAAGTAATATTTCCCCATTATCTGCAACGTGAGAAGTTCAAGCAACTTGTTTTAACATGTGTCAGGGATGACGCAGCAGATCTTGTTGTTTTAACTTGTAGCCTGGGGTGGCACTCATTTTAAAGCACAGGCTGCGAGTGATCAGCTGTTTTCCGCCATAGATTAGGAGCTCAAACTGTCGAATGTGGTGTAGGATCTATTATTGTCAGATCACCGATCCATCATTGCTTCAAGCAAACCTTACAACTATCTGTCTGGTGCAGCAAAAAGGAAAGCCAAAAACGCTAGAGAGGCTGCAGCAGTAAGGCAAAGTGGAGCAGTGTAAAGATACGTAAAAACCCTCTAGATATAGAAAATTAGACATTGAACTCTTGCAGTGTAATGGAAACTGGCAGTCAGGAGGAAACTGGCACTAGCTCTATGGAACAAGATGTTCAGGAGCAGATTAGTTCATATCTGAGCCAGAGGATGAAACTGAGAATACAATAACTATTTTGACTTCTGATAAATCCATACAGCTGGATCCACATATATGGCCAAAAACATTGAGTCAGCATAATATGGACAAGCTGATTTTAGCCGGGCCATTTACAGACACAGAAAGAGACAAGAAAACCTATATTAAAACTTATGACTGATGATTCACACATGTGCATTTCTATCAAACTCTTACAAACAATGAAAGGATTGAGCGACAATGGCTAGTATACTCCAACACAGCTGATGCAGTATATAGTTTTTGCTGCAAATTCTTGGGTAAAGACTAGTCACGCAAACTCTCTACTACAGGATTCAGTGATTGGGCACATGTTAGAGAATATCTGCATTCTCATGAAAAGTCTGCTGATCATATGCATCACATGCATTCATGGTATGAAGCACAAAGGAGACTTTCCACTTACACTGGGATTGATAAGGCAGAGCTGACCTTACTTCAGTCTGAAATCCGTTATTGGAGTTCTGTTTTGCACCGTCTTGTGTCAATAGTATAGTTTTTAGCAGAACGAAACTTGGCTTTGAGGGGAACCAAAGAGAAACTTGGAAACATTAAAAAAATTGCAATTTTCTGGGTCAAGTAGAACTGTGTGCTAAATATGATGATTTCATGGCAGAACACATTAGAAGAGATGAGAAAAAGGAAATAGCAGAACATTACCTAGAGAAAACAATTCAGAAAGAAATCATTCAACTTATATCATAAAACATCCAGAAAAGATTGCTAGATATTAACAGGTCTTCCATGTATTATTCATTCATATTGGACTGCACACCAGACGTACGTCATCAAGAGCAAATGACTCTGATGATTTGTGTAGTTAATATATCCTCAACTATCACATAAGTAGAGGAACACTTCATGGGTTCATACCTGTAGATGACACAAGTGGTGAAGCTATTAGTGAAGTACTACTTGGCAAACTGAAAGATTTAGGAATACCTCTTGAACACTGCCATGGTCAAGGTTATGACAACGGGGCTAATATGAAGGGAAGACGTTCCGGTGTGCAGAAAATAATAATATACAGGAGCCCCAAAGCAATTTACATTCCTTGTGATTGTCATTCTCTTAATCTAGTCTTGTATGACGCAGTGAAATCATCAACTACAGCACTGTCTTTCTTTGGGTATTTACAGAGAATATACCACATGTTTGCAGAATCAACACAAAGATGGGCCATACTTCCCTCTTGTGTGAGTACTGCAGTTGTAAAGAGGCCATCAGACACACGATGGGAGAGCAGAATTGAGAGTGTGAAAGTTCTGTAGAACTATGCCTTTGATGTTCACAGAGCATTTATAAAAGTTCTGGATGTGCCTATTCTTGATGGACAGACATTCTTTGAGACCCAGAGTTTACAGAATGAGGTTCACTCATTTCCATTTCCTGTCAGCATTGTTATCTGACATGAAATTTTAGGTCAAATTACTAAAGTTAGCAAATTAATGCAAAGTATTGACATGCAGTTAGCTGTTGCCATAGCTCTGCTGAAAAGTACTGGGGATTACATGAGAGAGTATCGTGACACAGGATTTAATAAAGCTATTGAAGTTGCTCTGAGATAGCCTCAGGTTTAATGATCCAGTGGAGAGCAGCTTTGAGATTGAGAAGAGGACAAGAAAGAAGAAACAACATTGATTGGAGCAGAAGAAAAATTCAAAATTGAATACTTCAATGCCATTGTTGATCAGGCAATCATAAAATTCGAAGAACGCTTTGGGCAAAGGGTAGCATTTAATGACAAATATGGGTTTGTGCACCAAGTCATATAAGGTAAACCCTTGAAAACAGGAAAGCTCGAGAAAAAGTGCAAAGATGCAACTAAATATTTTGAAGAAGACATTGCAGGAGATGAACTCATCACAGAAATTAAAAGCTTCCAGGGTCTGTACAAGAAAAGCCATCCTGATACAGATGCAGCATGTACTGCGTCTGCTCTCTCTGTTCCCAAATACATGTATGACAACCGTTTGCATGAAATGTATCCCAATTTAAACATCATTCTTAGAATGTTTTTTACAGTTCCTGTCACAGTAGCCCCTGGGCAACGATCCTTCTCAAAGTTGAAAATTATTAAGAATTACTTGCACTCTTCAATGGCCCAGGACCGGCTGACTGGCTTGGTACTGATATTATTTGAACATGAAGTTGGACAAACTCTTGACTACAGTGAATTAATCAAAGAAATTGCAGGACGGATAGCAAGGACAGTTCTGCTTTTGTGAAGAAGTAGCATTATATAATATTCTATTACAGGTGCACTTGTATAGTTAAATTGAACTTGTTGTACTTGTTAACAATCTGCTAAAATAAAATGATTAGCAATGAAAAACAATTTGACTTGTGTCATGGGGCCCGTATAGTACACGCTGCACAGGGTCTCAAATATCCTAAGGCCGGCACTGGCCCCAGCCAACCCCTTTTCGCTCATTCCGCTCTTCTTTCTGGCTCAGGGAACCCTGCTACACTCTTGGTGAACCACTGTCTTCCACTGGATCTTGGCGGGACTGGGACACCTTGAGGTGGAGCCACACCTCTTCCTTCATGCTCATCTTAGTGGCAAATATGGGATTTGAAGTGTTCTTCCATCATCAGGTCGCCTTACAATGTGCGGTGCTCAGCATTTGTCTTTGGGCCCTCCCACCGGAAGCTTTCTTGGCTTCCTGCAGTGTTTTCTCCCTCTGCTTCCTGCTCCTAAACTGGTGTCGGCAAAAGTAGGGGCACCGTGAACGCCCCTGCTTTACCAGCTACAGTAGGGGTTGAGTTCTTTATGGGCCTCTTCAGTCTGGAATTCGGCAGACAAAAGCTGACAATTAAAGCTAAAGAAAAATGGATCGACAGAAAAGGGAAAGAAGGATGCAATGATATAAGGAAGAATGTGTTAAAGGGTGGATGAGTAAAAGTATGTGTGAATGGGATAAAAGATGGATGAAAGGGTGAGTGAACAAATACGTGGGTGATGAAAGGATACGTGGGTGGATGAAAGGATGCATGGGTGGGTGAAAGGATGAAAGGGTGGATGGGTGAAAGGATGCTTAGGTGGGTAGTAGGATGAATGGGTGAAAGGATGTGTGGTTGGGTAAAAGGGTGGGTGATTGGATGCATGAGTGGGTGAAAGGATGGGTGAGTGGGTGAAAGTGTGGATGGGTGAAAGGATGCATGGTTGGGTGAAAAGATGTGTGGGTGGGTGAATGGCTGAAAGGATGCATGGGTGGGTGAAAGGGTGGATGGGTGAAAGGATGAGTGGGTGATTGAAAGAAAGGATTGGTGAAAGACAGGTGAAAAGATGGATGGATGGAATGGTGAAAGATTGAATGATGGATGAAAGAACAAATGGAAGCCAGAAAGTAAAAGTGAAATGGTGGATATCAGCGGGTGGATAGAGGGATGAAAGGATGGATGGATAGATGCTAGGATAGAAGAGACAAGGGAGCTCTTCTGGGTAGGGTTGCGCTCACATGCTTCGCTTGCTTGGTGCCTTCAAAGCTTTGGTTCAAAGTGGTGGGTATTTTACTGCCTACTCTGTTGTGCAGAAGTATCGTAGTAGGATTTTTAGTGTCCTTTTTCTGTTTGTTTGGCCTTAGTATTTCTACTTCTTTAGTTCTTCCCTTGGAACCTATTAGTCTTTCTTCCTTTTCTAACTCCGGTCATCTTTCTTTCTCTACAGGTGTAGTCGAGGACAGGAAACTGACGTGGCATTGTGGCAACTCCTTGGTGATTACAAGTAAGTTTGACTGACACTCCCCTAAATTAATGTTTGCCAAGAAGTGGTAAATTGAAGAAAGAAGTGTGAATTAAACTTCCCTATAACCCACTGTGGTCACCTGGTTATATTCGACACCTAGGCGGGAGTGGGATTGTCATGGGTTTAATGGTCGAAAGAAAAGATTACAAGAGAGACCGGGGTAGGGTAGAGGCCGGACTCAACAACAACAAAAAACAGTAGGGTCTTTGATGCCAGTTCAGTCAATGTCCATCTGGATAATCCTCTCTCTCTAGGGTCTTGGACTGGTACTGGAGTCGCCTTTGGTTCTTCCTGTCGTCCAGCCAGGACAGAGGAGGGGGAGAAGTATGGGTGTGACCTTCGAAAATAAAACAAACAATAATCAGGTTTGTTTGCCTCCTTAATTAGAGAAGCCTAGGCCGTCACCTTCACCGAGGACCGGGGCTGTGCAGTTTAAATGTGAAAAAGGGTGCCCCCAGCAGTGTCATGCAGGCTCAAGAGATTAGTGCCCCAACCTCCACCACCCCGTTGTGAGGTAACCAATAAAGGGTACTTGCCGGAAGCCACAGCTCTCCTGGGTCGTGGCAGGGGGAGTCTCACCACCCTCCTCCTCTCTGGGTCGGTTAGACGTTCTGACGTTGCGCCTAGTCGGTACTTCTTGTTACATCGTCGCTTCCTCTTCTTCGGCATCTTCTCCTTGCCCCTTGGGCGACCGTACTGTCTCCTGGAAGGCCGATAGCCCTCCTCATATCACCGAGATACGCAGCGGATCTCCGCACTCCGTACCTCCGTCACACGACTCGGTGTTTCTCTTTCGCTCCTCGTCGTTTTCTTCATCCTCGCCTCCCTCCTTTTGACGTGCCTGCGTCACGTCCCGCGTAGGCTCTAGAGCACCGACCTCTTCTTCCTGGCGTTCGGCCCTGGGCACCATATTGGAAATCCCGCCCGGGAGAGGCGCGGGATTACACCAACCCTCTTATCGCCAGAAAATATGTATAAAAAATTAGCAGTGGTAGGGTGCCCTTTTCAGAAATTCTTGCTCAGATCTTTGTCACAAATAGTTGTACAATAAATAAGAGTAAGAAGGAGATGAAAGTCAGAGAGCTCTTTTTAGCACATTGCCATCACACGAGGGAAGAAGTTGATCACTCTATCCCATCAGAATAACGTTGAAATCAAAGCAGCATAAAATTCACTCCTTATCAGTCGGATATTGCTAAATGTCAGCAGCAGGGTCAGTAATTATATCACCCACATGATTCAGAAAATTACACTAGCTTTAAGCAGCTAAGTAGTTCCAAATATAGCATTGTCTGCATGAAATGTCTACCATTTTCAGCATATGCTCTTGCCATCAATATTATAATACATCAGTGTGAAAAATATAATGGTTCTAATTGGCATGAAATTTATCCAGCATTCCACATGACCCTTTGCAAGCATGAAATTTGCTAAAGAATTATGAATTTGTTGATCGTTAGTAAAAATCACACCTGCACATAAGCTGTGAAAACCCACATGAGCTATCGAAATTTCACATGCAATCATCAAATGTTATGTAATGAATAATGCTCTCTTTTAATTTAAAAAGTTTATTCAAGAAGCATATACATAGATTGATTTGAGGTAGAACGAGTATTAGTAGTATTACTTTAGGTTATAGATTTTAAAATTCTGTATGTACCTGTTACATTAAACAACACATTTAAAAACATAATAGACATTAATTGTTGAATAAAATCAACACAGGAAATTACAGAAAGAACAATACGAGAAGAACCTTAAAATTCATAAAATGTTGACCTCTCATACT
The DNA here is from genome assembly GCA_963921515.1 of Calotriton arnoldi. Taxonomy (NCBI): domain Eukaryota; kingdom Metazoa; phylum Chordata; class Amphibia; order Caudata; family Salamandridae; genus Calotriton; species Calotriton arnoldi. Next base: position 41,568 of record CAWUFW010006263.1, on the reverse strand, counting down.
TCAGTGACTAAAGTGCATTTCATTCTAGTGCCTTTACAAACAGTATTATTGTGATGTCTCTTGACATCTATCGTACGTTATGTCCATAAATCTTATCAATTTTCCTATAAAGGTTTTTGACTGTGTCGAAAGAGATGCTAAAGATGTCTCCTTTGAACTATACAGTCATAATTTATGAGTAAAGTAAGTACTTGCTGTGGATTTCTAGTACAACACTGGCATACTAATGTAAGGTGGATTTGTAGAGGACTGCTTGCTACCCAACCCATGAGAGTATCCAGGCACCGATTAGGTGAGTGTGGGCGTGTGGTAAGTCTGGACCTGAATACAGGCAGTCTTAATGGTCCTGCAAGAAGAATAGTTGAATAGCTAGGTCTTCAGCTTCTTGCAGAATTTAAGAAGTGAGGAGAAGACCCTGATGTGTTGGGGAGGATGTTCCAGGATTTGGGGGCTTGGTAGGAGAATGATCGACTGCCCGTTCTGCTTCTGTGGATGCAGGGTGTGTGTGCGAGTGAGGGTGATGCTGAACGAAGTTGTCGGGTGGGTTGATGAAAATGAAGCAGGTGATTGAGGTATGCGAGACCCATGTTGTGTTTTGTAGTAAATTAAAATCCGGTTCCCCCACTGATCCTGCCCCCCCCAACATCTTAAATCAGGCCTCTGAAATCCTTTCCCCAGTAATCCTTGACCTGATAAATGCCTCTCTTTCCTCAGGGATAGTCCCTCCACTATGGAAACAGGCTATGGTTAAAGCCTTATTGAAAAAACCTACCCTGGACTCTGAAGTCTGGAGTAACTATCGCCCCATCTCCCTGCTGCCGGCTATCAGTAAGATCGCCGAGAAATATGTGAATTCTGTTCTATCTACCTTCCTGGAGAGCAATAACTGTCTCCATTCCTCCCAGATGGGTTTTAGACCTCAACATGGTACAGAGATGGCTCTTCTGGTGGTAGTGGAAGAGGCGAGAAAAATCCTAGACGCAGGAGGCTGCGCGGCTATTATCCTTCTAGATTTAAGCGCAGCCTTTGATACGGTTAACCACCAGCTGCTGATAGAAAGACTGGGCGAGGTAGGAATTGCGGGGACTATGCTCAATTGGCTCCAATCATTTTTAGAAGACCGATCTTTCAAAGTTTTTGAAGACGGTATTTCTTCTAAATCTATACCGCTGATTTGTGGGGTGCCTCAGGGCTCCTCCCTCAGCCCCACACTTTTTAACGTGTATTTGAGGTCCTTGGCAGAGATTGTGTTACCATTCGGGATTCGGATAATTACGTATGCTGATGACACCCAGTTGGTTGTCTCTGTCAACCAGCGGGATCCCTCCAGTCCCTGTCTTGCCCTCTGTCTAGAAAAAGTATCAAGGTGGATGGAAGAGTCATTCTTGAAACTCAATGGATCAAAAACAGAATTAATGCTCCTAGGGAACAAAGAAAATATAAACTTTGAGCTACTCTGGCCCAGCTCCTTTGGTCCTGCCCCTACCCCCAAACATCAAATTAAAAGTCTGGGTGTCTGGCTCGACCAGAACCTTGATTTTAAAGAACAAGGGCAAAAGGTAGCTGCAAGCTGCTACGGGATCCTACGAATGATCCGTAAAGTGCTCCCACTACTCCCTTTCCCTGCAAGAAGAGTCCTAGTTCAGGCTCTTATTTTGTCACGACTTGACTATGCCAATGCTCTTTATCTTGGAGCCCCTGGCTCCTCGATACGGAAGCTACAAATTGTTCAAAACTGCGCTGCGCGCATGCTTATGAACATCCCAAAGCGGTCTTCCGCTAAACCAGCTTTGGCATCTTTACATTGGCTCCCTATCCGTGAGCGCATAGAGTTTAAGGCTCTATGTATAGCCCACAGGTCACTCTCAGGTAAGGGACCTTTGGTCATTCAGTCCCTTGTCCATCGATACCGTCCTAACAGAGCCCTCAGGTCAGAAACTAAACATCTACCGTCAATTCCAAGAATAACGAGAGCACGAAGTGGCGGCCGCCTTTACTCGTATAATGTGGCCAAGATCTGGAATGGCTTGCCTCCGCAGATCCGTGACCAACCTAATTACCTCATCTTCCGGAAGCAGATTAAAACATTACTCTTCCCTAAATGAATAGCTTTCAGCTTAGTGTGTTAGCAGGTACCAGCGCGGGGATGCCCATGGGTAACCAGGCGCTTTATAAATCTTGTTTTCATTTCATTTCATTTCATTTCATTTCATTCTTGAATGCGTGTGTGAGAAGTTTGAACTGGCAGAGTTTCTGGATTGATAGCCAGTGGAGTTCTTTGAGGAGTGGTGTGGTGCGGGTATGGCGCGGGAGGTCAAGGACAAGTCTAGCAGACGTGTTTTGGATGGTTTGAAGTCTGTGAAGGAGATGGGTTGGGACACCGATGTAGAGTGCGTTGGCGTAGTCTAATCTGCTTGTGATTTCGGCCTGCTTGATGGTACATCTTGTTTCCAGTGGGAGTCACTTGAAGATTTTACATAACATATAAGAGAAAGAAAGAAAAAGACAGATTTACAGGGAATGAAGTCAAAAAAGTTGACAGCAGAAGGGAGGAGCATAGGAGAGAAGAAAAGTGAGAAGATTATAAAGCGTAATGCAACTAACATTCGTAGGTGCGAATATAAGCATCACAATGGCAGAAGATACGCGTCTAAAATAAACAAACATGTAAACAGCAATTTACAGGAAATTGCAGTCCTATAAATGGGAAGCCCTATATAGAGATGGAAACAAATCACGGAGGTCTGTAACCATCTTTCTCAATAGTAGCAAGACTAAGGTCCTCATTTGGATGTCAGTCTGCGGCTCGACCGACATCCAAGGTGTAAACTCCGACTGCCCCATTACAAAGACGGCGGTCGGGGTTTGAACCGGCCGGTCAAACCGACTGGCTTCCGACGGGGTCAAGGAGCCCGTCAGGCAGTCGTAAACTGCACATAATCCCGAATGGACGGTGTTCTCGCCGTCGGGATTATGATGTCAGTTTCAAATAGACTTTCCATGTTTCGCTTTCCGACATGGAAAGCTTGTCAGAAAACAACTTTGGTGGCCCCTAGCAGGAACTCCTTCCCTCTGCAGCCTCCGGTTGTTGGCCTGGGGGGCTGTGGTGCCCCCTGAAAATCCCTGGACCGTGTGCCTGCCACACGGTGCAGGGATTTACACAAACTCCCATTTCTCTATGAGAGCTTGTGCTGCAGGCAATTTCTGTCTGCACCACAAGCTCCCATAGGGAAATGGGAGTTTGCGACCACACCATGTGCGGTCGCATCGTAATTGCGGTTTCGGACCACCGACCTTAGGTCGGTCAGTTCCAATACCGCAGAGATGTCGGTCGGAGGCAACTCCGACTAACATCATAATCAGGCCCTAAATGTATTTTTAGTGCACGATTTCAGATGTAGGCGGCTATGAACGGGACCAGAGCTATCAGTAATAAGGATTAGTCTTATGTGATTATTTTGGAGTCATAAACAGTCTGTATAGGTGTAGGAACGTGTTCAGTTGTACTTGCTGCTCTTGATGTCGAATGAATTTTCAACCACACCTTATCCTGCATCTAAACTGGCCATGTGGCATTAGGATCCTGTTCCCAGGTATTTCTATCATGGAATAATGCTCTTCTCGTATGAGATTTCGAACTTCTGCAGCTCGTGCATCACATTTCTGTGCAGTCGGCTCTGGTCCAATGATATCTTTCTATTTCTAAGCAATCAGAGATAGCTCTTAAAAAAATAAATGAAAATGGATCTGAGTTGTATAAATGTAAACTGATGATCTTTATATACACAATGCACTTTTTGAGGATAGTTTTTCATGGATAGCACAAATATATTATTCATGGATTTGATTAAGGTAAACAGTACACGTTTTTGAAATCTCTGTAAAACAGCATTTCGAAGAGTGGATTCTTCTTTTTCATCCAGCGAGTACTGTTAGTGTGAAAGTCATTCTCTCCGTCACCATTATTTAATGAATGCATTTATTTTTTCATAGCCTAAAATATGAACTTGCTTTTTTTTTACCTCAACGCAAAACCCCACATGGAGTATAAAAATGTACACCCCTCAATTATATATTAGTGGATCAGTCATGAATTTACGAATTTGTTACATTAAAGATCCTCCTTGTGAGCTGTAACACAGCCCCAGTTAAAAATACATAATAAGCATCCGGTGGCCTTCCCTGCAAATATACTTGCCCTGTCAAGAGGCATAAAATACATTAATATTCACACTATGATCCCACACACTCTAAAATGACTCAGGGTGTCTGTGTGCAGCACTGTCAAGACCCTACAGAAACACATAGCATAAAATGAGCCTTCCTAACAATCTCACATTTTGCAATGAATATTCTATTGCATGAATTTTCTTATATATACTCAGGGCCACTGCCACTGCATCGTTTTCCGTATATTTATAGATTTGCCGCATTTGCCACGTAATCCACCATTTGCTGCATAATCTGCAGATGTTAACAAAAAAAAATGTAATTGGCTTAATCAGATCAAAAGTTATTAAAAACTTGGCAACATGTGTTGCCACGCAGTAGAAGGCACTTCAGAAAGGTTGGTTGGTCACGTTTCGGTTGTTTATTGATACTAATGAGATGAAACATTTGCCCCAACAGTGTCAACATGGGCAAAAAAATGACAAAATAGTGAAGTATTCACAAAATGTACTGCACTATGTTGCGTAATTAGCCTTTTCATGTTGCATAATTTAATCAACTCTGCTGCATAATTTGGTCCAATGACATATACGCCTGGTTGCCTTTGTGTCATCGAACCGCATTAGCCACATTAGCTACAAACTTGAGACCACAGGCAACATTATGTTCCAAGTATGAACCATGACCGCATCATATTCTTCTGATAAAGGCCGCTTTCTATCGAACTTCTCCCTTCCGTTGGGGTAGAATATGACTCCATTCAGTGCTTAATTTGAGCCGGTGCTTTCTGATGCTCGGCACCGGCACTTGATTATCAACACCAGCACCTATGATAGTCAGCCACATGGTGGAGCTGTTTGTCTCTTTAGAGATGAACACCACAGTTGTTTATTAATTCAATATACACTAAAAATGAGAAATACCTGCTGCCCAAACCTTTGTTATACCTTTGGGAGCCTGGAATAGTCTGAATTGTCACACTTGTAGGAGTGTGATGGTTAATAGTTATGTTTATATTGCCATTGACACTCCTGGCAGGAGCAATGGGAGATGCGAAGTAGCCCCCCTGACGAGGCCCCTGGCACTTATTTATTTACAAATTAAGCACTAGCTCCATTGTGGTCCTTTGCTGTTCCATCCTTTTTCACAAGTGTTAAGAGTTGAAATGTTCCAGTTCATGAAGGTCAAGGGAGCAAGGGAGCATTTTGTTTAATAAAAATGAACTACATGCTTAAAAATAACCTACCTCTACAATCAGTACCTGTATTTTAGTACATAGAAATGAAAACAATGCCCTCCAGCAGAGTCGACGTATATGCAAAAACTGATCTTTCCGCACAGCATTGGGAAATCTCCTGCCTCCATCAATATGGAGCTGATCATAGATTACCTGCATAACAGAATTGTCAGTGGTTGTTGCCGTCCCCAGGCATCATCGTGTAAACCATAATAAAACCTTTAATATATCATACCTGTGCCAAAAATAACACAAGGCGTAGGCTTAAAGCTCCTAGGAGTTTATTATTCTCAGATAACGGCTCCTGAAGTTAGTCAACAGGATGTTTTTGGTTGGACCAGAATGAAGCAGTTGGAATCACTAAGAGGTTGATAGCCCCCATTGAATTTGTGTCAGAGCAATTGACTGGTAAAAAAAACCTGTTGGATAAAATAACATCTAGAAGTGTGGGGGCTCTCTTCTCCATGCTATGTATTCTCCTCTCACTTGGTGGAATTCTGCACGTGTAGAGCTGTGGGGGGACACATTAAATATACCTTATAAAACCCAATAAACTATATATACTCGATACTGCCTCTATAGGGGGACAGGTATTCACTTTCCCTACAGTACTAGCCTCCAGTCAACAAACTTATACTCAAATCTTCTCTTCCAATTCTTTACCTGCTGTGTGTTTTCTGGTTAATAGTACATTATATTGAAGGTGGCATGATAGTCTGTACAGCTCTGAGCTGTGCATATATATCCATAAACAGTGTGCACATTTTTGTATGAGGAATGCTTGATTTTTATAAACACTGTTTATTGGCTGATGACGTTACAGCATTACAATCTTCCATATTCACAGTCGTAATCACATTTTTTCTCACAAAGCTGTTTCTACCCAATTCAAATCATACAAACTAAACAATTAACCCGAACACAGTGCATGGCAGAGTGACGAGTTATAGATAAAGTAGTGTGACTACCGAGTTAAATATCCTGTGTAAGGAGGTGCGCGAGTTACAATAATTTGAAGGTGGTGCGTAAATAATAAATTAAAGGTATAAGTATACGTTTAGAATTTAAAAAATGGTGTTCTTTAAGTTTGCATTGTAGACAAAGAACAACTAAAGTTATATTAATTTAAAGGTGGTGTGTAAATTATAAATGTAAGTTAAAACTATAACTTAAGATTTTGCTATGTTTATGGATTTTAAGTTTGATTTCTAAAAAAAAAAAATAAAGAAAGCCTAACTATAAAAAAGGTTTAACCTTTATTTTTTTCATTGAATTTCAATGTTTTTTTATTTATAATAAAACACTTTTAGAAACCGTAGAGTTTACTGTCATCAAGTGGAGTGTTATTAAGTGAAGTGTGGTACACTACAGTGAAGGAAAGTGTTGTAAAGTGTACTGTCGTAGAGTATAATGTCGCAGAGTGGAGTAGAGTGGAATGCAGTAGAGTGGAATGTGGTATAGTGGAGGGAGATAGAATGGAATAGCATAGAGTTGAGTGGTGTAGAGTGGAGTGGTATAGAGTGGAGTGTTGTACAGTGCACGGCAGTACAGATGAGTGGCGTGGAGTAGAATAGCATAGAGTGGAGTGTTGTAGAGTGGAGTGGCGTAGTGTGAAGTGGCATTCAGTAGTATAGAATAAAATGGAGTGGTGAAGAGTGGAGTGGCGTAGACTGTAGTGTGGTAGAGTGAAATAGAGTTCAGTAGAGTAGCGTAGAGTGTAGTGGAGTAGAGTGGAGCGGCGTGCAATGGAGTGGGTACAGTGTAGTGGCATACAGTATAACAGCGTAGACTGGAGTGTCATAGAGTGGAATCGCGTATTGTCGAGTCTCAGCAGCAGAGTGCCATAGAGTGTAGTGGCATAGAGTGAAATAGTGTATAGTAGAGTGGTGTACAGCGGAGTGGCATAGAGTGGAGTGAAGTAGAGTTGAATAGTGTAGAGTCTAGTGGTGAGAGTGGAGCTGCATTCAGTGGAATAGCATACAGCAGACTAGCATGGAGTGAAGTGTCATTGACTGGAGTGGCATAGAGTGAAGTGGTGTAGAGTGGAGTGGCATAGAGTGGAGTGGCATAGAACAAAGTTGAGTGGCGTAGAGTGGTGTACAGTGAAGTGGCTTACAATGGAATACTGTATATATCACAGTGGTGTACAGTGGAGTGGCGTACAGTGGAGTGGCATGGAACGAAGTGGAGTGGCATAGAGTGGAGTGGCGTACGGTGTATAGGCTTACTATGTAATACCTTATATTTCACGGTGGTGTACAGTAGAGTGGCATACAGTGAAGTGGCATAGAGTGGAAAAGCATAGAGTGAAGTTCTGTACAATAAAGTTCCATATAGTGGAATAGTGTAGAGTGAATTGGTGTGCAATGTATTGGTGTACCGTGCAGTGGCATACAGTGTAGTGTGTTAGATTGGTTTGGCGTGTAGTGGAATAGTGTAGAGAGGAATGGCATAGAGTGGAGTGGCATAGAGTGGAGTGGTGTACTCTGGCATAGAGTGGAGGGAGGTACAGTGTAGTGGAGTATAGCAGAACAGCATAGAGTGGAGTGGTGTACACTGGAGTGGCATACAGTGGAAAAGTGTACACTGGAGGGAGTAGAGTGGAGTGCAATAGAGTGGAGTAGCATAGAGTGGATTAGCAGACAGTCAAGTGTGTACAGCAGAGTAACGTACAGTACAGTGGCATAGAGTAGAGTGAGATACAGTGTAGTGGTATACAGTGTAATAGCATAGATTGGAGTGGTGAAGAGTTGAGTGGTGTAGAGTGGAATACCATACAGTGTGGTGTTGTAGAGCGGAGCAGGGTAGCATGATTTGGGGTAAAGTGTAGTGGCATACAGTGTAATAGCAACTGTGGTGGGGCACATAATGGAGTGATGTAGAGTGGAGTGGCATACAGTGAAGTAGCTTACAGTGGAGTTGTGTGGAGTGGTATAACGTTGAGTGTTACCGGCGTACAGTGTAGTGACATAGAGTGGCGTGGCATATAGTGGAATAGCGTACAGTACAGTGGCATAGAATGGAGTGTCGTACAGTGGAATAGGGTTGAGTGTAGCGGGAGAGAGTGAACTGGTGTAGAGTGGAGTTGCATAGAGGGGAGTGGCATAGAGGCAAGTGATGTACAGTGTAATAGCCTACAGTGGATTATCTCACTGTGGTGTGACGTATAGTGGAGTAGCGTACAGTGCAGTGGAGCAGACTGAAGTGGAATAGAGTGGAGTGGCGTAGAGTAGAGTGGCAAAGAGTGCAGTGGGATATAGTAGAGTGTTGTAGAATCGAGTGGCGTACAGTTGAGTGAGGAACAGTGGAGTGGCGTACAATGGAATAGCATAGAGTGGGTGACTGGAGGGGCATAGAGTGGAATAGCGTAGGGTGGAGTGGCATACAGTGGAGTAGAGTAGAGTAGATTGGCATACAGTGGAGTGAGATACAGTGTAGTGGCTCACACTGAAATAGCATAGACTAGAGTGGCATAAAGTGGAGTAGCATACAGTGTAGTGGTGTAGACCACAAGTGTTGTAGAGTGGAGTACCATAGTGTGGAGTGTTGTAGAGTGAAGCAGGGTACAGTGTAGTGGGGTAGACTGCAGTGGCATACAGTTGAGCCACATACAGTGGAGTGGTGTAGAGTGCAATAAAATTGACTGTTACTGGCATACCGTGCAGGGACGTGGAGTGGCGTGGCATACAGTGGAATAGCATACAGTAGAGTGGCGTAGAATGGAGTGTTGCACAGTGGTATAGCAAAGAGTGTAGTAAGGTAGAGTGGACTGGGGTAGAGTGAAGTGAGGTAAAGTGTAGAGGCATAGAGTGTAACAGCATAGAGTGGAATGGCATACAGTGCAGTAGCATAGAGCAGAGTGGCATAGATTGGAGTGAGGTAGAATGTAATGGCATACAGTGGAATAGTGTAGACTGGAGTGGCATAGAGTGGAGTGGCGTACACTGTAGTGGTGTGGAGTGGAATGTTGTAGAGTGGAATACCATAGAGTGGAGTGTTGTAGAGTGGAGCGACATATAGTGTAGTCATACAGTGTAATAACATACTGTGGAGGGACGTATAGGGGAGTGTTGTAGAGTGGAGTGGCGTACAGTTGAATCGCGTAGAGTGTAGTGGCATAGAGTACAGTGGCGTAGAGTTGAGTGGCATACAGTGAAGTAGCGTACAGTGCACTGGTGTAGAATGGAATAACTTTGAGTGTTACTGGCTTACAGTGTAGTGATGTAAAGTGGAGTGGCATATAGTGGATTAGCGTAGAGTAGAGTAGCATAGAGTGGAGTGTCATACAGTGGAATAGCATAGAGTGTAGTACGGTAGAGTGGAGTGCCAAAGAATGGAGCGATGTACAATGTAATGGCTACAGTGGATTGTCATACAGTGGAGTGGCGTACACTGGAGTGTCATAAAGAGTAGTGGCATACAGAGGTATAGCGTACAGGGCAGTGGTGTACACTGAAGTGGCATACAGTGGAGTTGCACAGAGTGGAATAATGTATAGTGCAGTGTCGTAGAGTGGAGTTGCATAGAGTGTAATAGCGTGAAGTGTAGTAGCGTAGAGTGAAAGGGTGTAGAGTGTATTGTGTAGAGTGGAGTGGCATAAAGTGGAGTGGTGTATAGTGGATTAGCAGAGAGTGGTGTGGCATATAGTGGAGTGACAGAGTGGAGTGGCGTAGAGTAGTAGCACAGAGTGGAGTGGTGTAGAGTGGAGTGGCATAGAGTGTAGTGGTGTACTGTGGAGTTTAGTAATTGAAACAAATGTAGCGTGAAAGAGTGTTAACAGATGTAGGTTTAATGTGCCGAGGAAATATATTATTTGGTGTAAATGGTAATTTTTGGTATTATATGTTAATAGTGTAAGTAGTCTTAAAGTTATAATTTTGAAATAACTCAGTTATATATTGTACTGAAGTAAGATTGTGGTACATGCATGTGAATAGCATACGGCTGTGTTTACCAAAGGTAAAAGCAGCCATGTCGCTTTGAGCACATTACGCCTCAGTTCTACATTCTGCATTTTGCGTGTTCTGGGTTCAGGTTTTAGATCTAGGTAAGTTAGGAAGCTTTATTGTTGTTCCCTTCCTATAACCACTTTATTAAGGTGCTAATAGGTAGAGAAAAATATTTTTAATATTCTACATATTTTTACAGTAGTTTAGGGAGAACTGAGCATTTAAAAAAAAAAATTTGCTGGCTGGCACACAGCTCCTTCAATCACTAACACAAGAAACTTAAAGCCTGGGTCTGCCCCTTGCATACACCACTTTCATACACGACCAAGAGAGTAGCTACACAATTAATATGCTTCAACTTTGACCAAAACTTCTGAAGGCACCGAATGAGCAAAGGCTGCCTTTTCCCAGACTAGCCCCCGTCATCCTTTCATCCGCCCATCTATCCTTAAATTCTCCCTCCCTTCATTCATCCTTTCAACTTCCTATCCATCCATCCAATTATCGTTGTGCTCACACCATCATCCCTCATTTCAGTGTTTCGTCCATTCATCCTTTCACTTTACTGTTTATTCTTCAATTCTATCTTTACATCCTTTCACCCTTAATTGTATTCTTTCACCTGCTCCCTACACCCTTCAATCCGTCCATTGTTTCATCCTTCCTTCCAACCAACCATCCATCCAATGATCATTTTGTTCTCACATCGATCATCCCTCCTTCCACTGGTCCATCCATTCATCCTTTCATCTTTCCATTCTTTCACCCATCCATCCTTTCACCGTTCCATCCATCCACCTACCCATCCATCCAATAATCATTTTATTCACATGTCGATCATCCATCCTTTCACTGCCCCATCCATTCATTCCTTCACCTTTCTGTTCACGCTTCCATCCACCTATCCATACATCCTTTCACTGTTTCTTTCATCTTTTCAATTGAGCCTTTCACCCTTCAATCAGTCCATCCTTACATTCTCCCAATAATCCAGCCTAGGACCCTTCCTTCCGTTTGACCCTGCTTTACTTCAACATTTTACCTTTCCCTTCACATATATTTTCTACCTTTCACCTCTCCTTCATTTCACCCCTTCTTATTTTTCTGATTGTCTCTCCCAGTTTCTTTCTAACATCTTTCTTTTTTCCTCATGGTATTTTTTTTGTTCCTTACCTTTCTCTTTCCCATAACTCTATTTGCTGCTCTCTGTCCTTTTTAGATACTTTCATCATTTCTTTCTGCCTCCTGCACTGAACTTGGCTCACTTCTTACCAGCCCATCCTGGCAGAGTGCAGACAGATGAGCGGGACCCAAATTACAAACTAGGGCATCAGACAGTGTCTACCCCCTCTTGAGCTGCTGAAGCTGGTGGTTCACAATGCCACTGTGCGCTATGCAGGCTCGAGCATTCAGGCCCTTGTTGTTTCACCCCACCCTCTTCCAACTAGGATGGGGTGAGGTCAGTGAGGCTTCTGACCCAGTCTACCATGTGATAAGAAGGGAGAGGTTGAGGTGACAGCCTCATGAACATGTAGCCCCAGGTGCTGCAGAGCGACACTGCGGCACATAACTAATAGGGTGGCACCTAGCCATTGATATCAGTCCTGGGATGTCAAGTCACCAGTGGAGCATACTCCCCAGGCTGTTACCCGTGAAGGACTACACCACTCACGGAGCTTAGCACTACATATCTTTATTCAGCTGTGTGTAACTACGAACTCCACATTCTAAGCCAGGCTTCAGTGAATTCCGCTCTACACTTATGTCACAGTTTTACGGAGTTCATCTGGAGCCAAAAGTGTTCCATCATTTCAAATTCGCAAGACACTACAACTCCCCCGCTGTTAAATAAAAAAATTAACGTTTTTTACAAAATACTTATAAAAATAGACATATACAGTCAAATCTCTTCAGTCAATCTTCTTTTTCACTTTAATTGTTCGACCTGATATTGCTCTGGGAAACTGGAAGGTATCATGACCAATGTCCTGGATCTGCATCTATGGTGTAGAAGCAACAGCAGTCATTGATGTTCCAGACCCAGTCTCTCTTTCAACTATTACATCTGATGAACGTTTGGTCAAGTGCCTGAAATTAGAAGAGTCTCTGGTATTAGACTTCCCAGGGCACTGGGCAGTCACAATGTGTCTCTTAGTAGACACCACTTGGAAAGGTTCTGCATCAAATGAGTACCAGATTTTTTTCTGTATTTGTTGTATGAGCACTGGATCTCCTCTCTTAAAGACAATGTTTTTCGCAAGTCGTCTTTTGTCAGCATACTCTTTCATCTTTTGTTTGTTAACCAAGTCCTTCTCATGAGTTGTCATCTCATCTTTCTTTCTCTGATTGGTCCATTGAGGTAACTTGGTGGTCATTTCTCTCCCGAACATCAAAGTCACAGAACTTTCACCTGTGGTCAAGTGGGGGTGTTGAACGATAAGCTCTCAAGGTAGAATTCAATACAGTTTCCAAATTGAGCTTCTCAAGAGTAGCACGCTGCACTGCTTTCTTTAGCGTACTCATAAAACTCTCAAGAACTCTAATGACTTGTGGCCACAGAGGTGTGCTCTTTTGATGCGTTATCTTCATTCAAATGCTCTTAGAAATCTCTGAACTCTCAACTATTGAAAGGTAGGTCATTGTCAGACTTCACTATGGCTGGAACACCCCATGTCGCAAAGATGACATCTAGTCTTTCATTGACTCATTCTTGGGTTGTAGATGAAAGATCTTCAATTAGTGGAAATGATGAGTATTAATCCAAAATGACCAATAGATTATGTCCATTGTCAAGTGGACTGAAAAAGTCAATGGCTATTCTCTCCCATGGATGCTTCGAGTGTTCTGACATGTTCAAGGAGTGGTGAGTAGTTTTTGTAGAAAGTCAGTAGCATAAATGACAGGCCTTTAATTCCTTTTCAACCCTGTCATCAAGGTAAGGAAACCAAACTTGGTCTCGGAGGGCTCGTTTTGTGGCAACAATTCTAAAATGTCCTTCATGGGATACCTCAATTATTTTCTGTCTCAGACTCTCCGGAATCAGGATTCCCGACCCTCATAATAAAACTCCTTCATGAGTTATGGACAGGTCATCCATGACATTTTTGTATTTTTGATATTCACCATCACTGGTGAGCAGTCGAGTGTGTTGGTTCCATGACTGATGTGTAATTATATCCTTTAACTTTAACATGTCACTATCATGGCTCGTGGCAGTGATAGTGACATGAAGTTGATATAGGCTTCAGTCGTCTTTGATGGAGTATTGTGACGTTGTATAGACACTCTGGAAAAGTAGTCTGCAGGATTATGATTTTTCCCTGGACGATGTGCAGTGGTATAATTATACTCTTGTAACTGTAGTCCCCATCATTCAATGCGAGGATGCACTTTGGCCTTTGGATTTCCAAATATAGTCAGTAAAGATTGATGATCAGTTACTATCATAAAAGGTTTTCCATACAGGAATACATGAAAATGTTCACAAGCCCATACCACAGCTAAGCTTTCTTTTTCAGGATGTGAGTGAGCACTTTCTGTTTGGGACGAACTTCTACTTGCATATGCCACAATATGCCTTCCAGCATTCGGGTGTCCACTGTGCTGTGCAAGGAAAGCGCCTATCCCGACTGTGCTAGCATCAACAACAACCTCTGTTTGAAGCTTCGGATTGAAATATGCCGTTTCAGTAGCGTTCTCACTGGCTTCTTTAATTTTTTTAAAACTTTTCTCACATTCATGTGACCTATGAAATGAAACTTTTTGTTTTGTCAAGTATCTCAACAGAGCACTTACAGTGGCAAAGTCTTGTATGTATTTGGAACAGTAGCTTGCCATAGCAAGAAATGAAAGCACCATGGAAACATCTTGCGGGGAACAGCATTTGACAGTGCTTGTACTTTAGCAGGATCTGGTGTCATGCCCCTATCAGAAAAGATATGGCTCAAGAATTTTAGCTTTATCTTATGGAACTCACATTTGTCTGCATTCAAAGTCAAACCTGCTTTGGCAAGTAAACTACATACTTGTGTAAGAGCTTTATTGTGTACTTTTTGTGTAGCTGCGAAAACCAATATGTCATTGCTGTAATTGAATGCATTCATGGCAGGCTGTATGATATGTCAAATGACGTCTTGAAACAGTTCTGCAGCAGATGACACACCAAAACTTAGAGCTTGATTTAGATCTTGGCAGACGGGTTACTCTGCCACAACGGTGACGGATATTCCATCCGCCAAAATATAAATCCCATGGGATATAATGGGATTTATATTTTGGCGGACAGGATATCCGTCACCGTTTTGACGGAGTAACCCATCCGCCAAGATCTAAATCAGGCCCTTAGTAACAGGCCAGCATGTGTAGAAAAGGCTGTAATGTACCTGCAATCTTCTTCAAGTTCTAACTGATGATAACCTTTATTTAAATCAAGGTGAGAGAAGACCTTTGAACCATTTAGTTGCGCTATCATGTCAGCAATGTTTGGACTTGGATGTCTTTGTCGTTCAATTGCCTTGTTAGCCTGTCTCATGTCAATGCATATGTGTACAGCTCCTTCACTGTCATTTTTGGGCACTACTACAATGGGAGAAACCCATAGCAATGGGCCAGTAGAAGGCTCAATAACATTGCTTAAGTAACGATTGAAGTCATTCTCAACAGCTTCTTGCAAATGAAAAGCAATTCTCCTATGTCTTTGAGCAACCGGATGGGCGGCCTCATTAATATGCAACTTCACTTTCATCGTCTTAAGGTTTTTCAAACCATGAAATAATGAAGGGAACGGACTTACTATTCCATGGCGAGTATTCATGTTGTAATTCAAAGAAATCAGTCCCATATCACCAGCTGTGCTGAACTGAGTAGACAGGCACTGGACGCCGTACCTTGAAGCACATGGATGGGTGCTTGTAACTTTGTTTTCATGTGTTTCATTGTCGCTACACACGAACCTTGACTTTTTAAGGGCGTCGATGCAGCCCATGTATAAACTTCGGTTTTTGATGGCGTAAGTTGGGGTAATGGAGATAATTCATTGTATTTCACCTCAGGCGTAATATTTATTGATGCACCACTGTCGATAATGAAAGGTATCAAACAACCATTTACTTTCAGTGTAATTTTTGGGCAATGTTTGAATGACTTTGGTGCTTTGGCACGTCGATCTTTCTTGGACTGATATTTTTCTTCACAAGCAGCCAGCCCAACATGGGCACACTTTTCTGAGATAAACATCGACATGGCACAATCATTTTTTTCACTCTCACTTAAAGAACTGTTTGACGATGATTTGAATGACGATCAACGTCGTTCGGTGTCGATTTGTCTTAACTGATGTCGCCGCTTGGCCTTGTGGGTGTGCGTCAATCGTTGCTTCTGGAACGTATTCGTGGCTATTTTGTTTTCACATCGTGACATACTTGCATTTCTCTTGGCTTTGCAAATGGACTCAAAATGGCTCTTATAGATCTGTTCAAAAGCGGGTCATTTACCTTCATGTGGAAACAAAAATCCATATCTAAAACACAACTTCTTTTGACGGGCAGATATCATGTTGTGTCCTTCATTCTTTTGCTCCGGGTTGCTTTTCACACTCATGACTGATTCATTCTGGCCACCTCTGGCCTCCATGTCGGCAGCGTGTCTATCGGCACGCTCTTCAGCTCTGGCAGCCATTAACACTCCCTGCTGTGCTGCCCTACGGTAAAAGAAAAGGGCAGGAATTCGCCGTATCTATGAATTACGGCACATTCCTGTCCTTTTCCCCTGTGCTGGCGCACAATGAGCTGCCGTGCACCAACGCAGGCAGCTTTGCACCATGGTGCAAGGGTGCTTGCGTTGAGGGATGATTGTTTTTGTGCAGGAAGGGAAAACTTCTTGCACAAAAACAATCACAAGAGGCTTTTTCCTTTTTCTATGTGTGCTGCAGAATGCAGCACACATAGAAAAAGGAAAAACGAGTTGAAATAAAGATATTTCTTCTCGTTGTACCTTCTTTACGCCTCTCCTGGGGAGGCGTACGTTTTTGGCGCTGCCTCAGATTTACGATTTTTCGTAAATCTGGGGCAGTGTCAAAATGCCATGGAAGTTACTGGGAACGCCCCCAGTAACACCCATTGCATGCCCCTTCAACACAGAAAACTGCGTTAAAGGGGACAATATTTACGGGGCAGCACTAAGCCAAAAAAAGTGGCTTAGTGCTGCATCGTAAACATGGAGCAGGCTCCTGCGCCACGGAACGTTACAAAAAGTGACGTTCCGACGGCGCAAGGGGACTCATAAATGAGGCCCTAAGAGTTTCTCTCAGCATAAGTCGTCTGAATGAATCTGACAAACATTGTGGTGTTCATGTCACATTTACATTGTGGCTTATATTTCATAATAGTATATAGAATGTTGATATATTTTTATTTGCTAGGAGCTTATATTAGGTTATGTAGTGTTTAGAATGTGTTGATGAGAAATGCTGCAGCAGTTGGTGCTGATCTGCTGAGCCTTCTGTACCTTTATACAATAAATCTTTTTGAAAACACGGCTTATTTTTGAGCTCTCTAATATAGCTCTCTAAACACCCCGGCTAGCTTTGAATAGGAATTTCAGCTTTTATTGCCATTGCTCTGGTCAGTTACGCTTATGAAAAACAGTGCAAACCAGCTGTATTAATCCCCAATTCACTATATATAAATAGTTACTAATAAATATATTGTTTTTTGGGTAACATAAGTGTTTTTACTGAACCATAGTTCTTTGTACCGGAAAATAGATTAAAATTATTATATAACTCTAAGGGGCATATTCTCAAGGACTTATCGCCGAGTTATCGGCACTTTAGCGCAGCAAAAGTGGCGAAAGAATTATCGCCCCATTCCCAAGCTGGTGCAAACTGCCCACATCGCCAGTTTACCAGTGATAGCTGCCGCAAAAAACATCGCCACGGATGAGAGAGACAACTAACGCTAATGATATGCAGAGTAGGCGTTCCCGTGCAAAAACACACAAAAACACCACTTCGCGATATTCTCAACGACCAGCCAGATCTGCGATACGAACCAAAAACAGGCGATAAGGCGTGTTAGCGGCAGGTATTTAACACCTGCCTTTTACTGGTGTTAAGCAGGACGACCAACTGCAGTAGAAAGGGAGCCCAGCCCAGAGCCACATCTGAAGACCAACAGATGCCATGGAGACACTGATCATGCAGCTCGGAGACCCAAGAGGGCCACAACACCCACTGCCACCACACCCAGCCCCCCCGACCCCCCCCCCTACTACCACGGAGGCAGCGCAGAACAGGACAGCGGACATTCCGAAAACGGCATGGCCCCTCAGCCACACAATAGCAGAATGTGGGGAGAGATGGGCACCAAGTATGTGTGAAGGAGGCAAGTCACCCATGAATAAGAATGCACACTTGTGGACATGCGCAGACAGGCATGACAATACTGTGCCGTAGGAGTGCAAGTGATGCAATCGCGCAGCCCACATATGTAAATGGGTACGGGGGAGGGAGGAGCAGCTGTGAGGCAACGTAACACACAGTGATGCCGCTCATATGCCACATGCAAGTCATGTCAATAATGAATCACAAAGTCCCACTCATCCCACCCCCAACAAGCCACTTCACATCCCATGAATGCAAGCAGATTACAAACTTACACTAGGGATGAAAGCTCCTTTGTCTGAACTATCAGGCGGAAGCACATCTGCACCTCCGACCTCAGAATTGCATGTGCCCGGCACCCCCTGACAGATACTATAGCAGCTGATGACGACTCCCACACTACGCACAGCCAGACGAAAGACCAACGTATACACACCCCACACACATAAGTTCATGCTCGAAGTTATCTTGCATGGAATGGCCTTCACACTTACTCCCACAACATCCCAGGCGTACAACCGGTGCACACTATAACAACTCATTGATACGAGATGTGGCATTTCATCCACAGAACTGGCTCAGGTCAGAACAGTGCCGCTTCCACAAGAGCCACTTACGCAATGGCCGAACATCCCGGACACATGCACAACCCCTGTCACGTGGAACTGTACCGTGCACGAATGCTGCATTCACTGGGGGCACTGCCATTGGCACTGCTGCAGATCAGTTACCGGCTAAGCTTCCGCCTTGCCAACGTCACCTGCGTTCAGCCTGTGTTGCATTGTCGATCGTGCATGTTCGAGTGGTCCATGGATGTCTGCCTATCCAACAGGACGGTAGCTGAACTGGATTTTGACATGTGTGTGTGCCCCCTGTTGGCCCACGACCAGGAGTGTCACTGTGATACCCGTTTATGGGATGCCTTGATACTTGGCATAAATGCTGGCAGCTGGACCTGGGAGATTGCACAAATCCTTGTGTGCAGTGACCACATTGAACCGCTCCCATATTGGGCTGTAGTGCTAATTGGTGAAAGGGGGTCGACACAGCACATCTGTCCGGACCTGCTAATGGATCGCCTCGCCGTCCTGTTTGATGAAGTTGACACCGACCTCATGTTGGAAATGTTAGCCTACGAAGCTGCAATGGCTTTCATGGACGAGTAACTACGTACCTGCAGCCACAACTGTTTGGAACACATTGCACATGTCCCAACACCTTGTTGCATCTTGGAGATCTGGTCACATATCCCACGGCAACAGTGGACATGGCTGCACTCGCCTGGACTCCGGAAACATGAGCGGACAACAACGCGTGTTAACACACACCTGTGAAAGTTGAGGCACTACCCCGGAGTGGACAGCGGCGCTTGGCAAGGTTCCTCATTCTGACATAATACTGCATCGGTCTGCATGTTGTGGCACTTATCTTGCCCGTACTGACACGCATATGCTAATAAAGTCTACGCAGCTTCACTTGTATTCAACTGTGATGAGTGTTGATTTGAATGACAATGTGTGTCTCAATGCCTATCTGGGTCACGGCCATACATGCACATTGATAGCATTACCCAGGGAGTGCCTCTTTTGTGGAACCACTGTCCCTACATTCATCCATACTTTCATTCTTAAATGGTCATGGCCATGACACATCAGTGTGAATTGGGATGTTTTATTCACATTCAGTGGAGTGTTGAAGCTGGGCCAGTACAGGGCCATGCAAACCCCACTCTACATTGTTGCCCCGTGGAGGGCCAGCCAGAGTCCTTTAGGGATTGAGAAGTTCATAGGGAGTGGAAGACTACAGTCCACAGTGTGATTGCTGTGTCATTGGTAACCACACCAAATATGGCAGTCCATGTCGAGGTCCAAGGTGAGTGTCGCTCGGTGTATGGGGGGGACAGTGGGAGGTGTTATTCCAGGGCATGATACAGAGGGCAGAACCAAGCTGAACACGGCCATATGGCGGAGATGAATGCTAACACGTGATTCTAGCCACAAAGCCAGATTCATCATCATCTTAGTCCTCTGATGTGTTCGGTGCCTCACATGCGGGTGGTGGTGTTCTGTCTGCTTCACTGTGTGGCACTGACACTTCAGGGGACGGAGGTGGGAAATCTGCCACACTGTGTGGCACTGACACTTCAGGGGGAGAAGATGTGGATGTAGTAGTGGCACCAGCATCCATCCGCGCCAGGCCTTGTGGTGGCAATGCCATGACGAGGATCTGCAGGGCATGGAAGATCACAGCTACATCTCGCTGGTGTGCAGCCGTGGCACACATTCTTACCGCCTGCATCCGCTCCAGGCTCTCCATCATTCTCCTTATGCATCCCAACTCATGGATGACATCACTGGAGCCACTCTGACTGGACAGTTGTTCTTGTCTCAGAGTCATGACTCCAGCGATGTCAGCCATGGCTTGTTGTGGAGCAAGGAGCGGACAGTGGGTGTCCGTTAGGGACTGTGAGTGGTCCCTGATGGGACTTAGACACCCACGTATGGCATCCAGTTTGGCTGCCATGAGGTCGAACCCCACCTGCAGCTGGTCAGACATCTCCTCCTGGCACCCTAACACACGGCGTTGGGAGGCCATATATTGGTCGTGGGGGTCCTGGGAGACAGCCGTGGTGGTGGGTGCTTCCTGCTGTGTGGCCTGTGCAGGGAGTGGGGTCTCATGGATGCAGCTGGGCTGCCCTGCTCCTGGAGGTGGTGTGCCGGAGCTGTCCCTGAGCTGTTGGAGTGCGTCGGTGTAGATGTTGGGGAGGTCCTCTTCATCATCAGTGCTGTGTTGTTGGGTCTGCTCTGCAGGAGGTGTTGATTCTCCCTCTGCAATGTGAAGGGAAATGCAGATTGACATTGTGTTCACATGTATGTTCACGCATTGTGCAAGTTTACTGTCAGACTGCATGGCAATGTACATTGTGACTGTGTATGAGGAGACGCATATTTGAAGCGGGACACTTGGCATTTCTGCACCATCAGGGATGTGAGGTTGTACTTGTACATTGTCATCTCACAGTTTCCTGCTATGCCAAATGCGAATGGCCATTTTCTAAACACAGACGGCAGCAGTTGTGTCCTCTGTTCTGTTGTGAAAGTGTTGCAGTTTGTACCACATTGTTGTCAATGTTGGGGTGCTCTGCATCTTGTGTGTGTGCTGCATTGTGGGTGATTTGCCCCTTCGGGTCTGATTTTGCTGGCCCTTATCCCTTTCAGGCAGTGTGCCTTTCACTTCTGTGCTTGTGTACTTGTTGAACATTGTTTCTAGGCTGGTTTCCAGCTCTAGTGAACTTATACCCTAGTGGGCAGGTATTGCGACACCATGAGAGCACCCCCATGATATATGTTCTGAAGGATATTGGTAACATAAACACAACATTGCTAAACATAGATGTGCAGATCAAACAGCATACCCACAATCTTTGGAAACAGGTGCTCTCGGATGCCTGTAATCGGGTCGCAATCTCAGGAAGCAAATTGGAAACAAATCTATTAACAAACAGTCGCACACCACCTTCGATCGACAAATCCTGTCCACTTTAATCTAGAAACACACCTTCAAACTGAGTGAAAAAATCAGACACACTCTCATCTTTCTTATGATAAGCCGATAACTTGTCCCAATCAACTTTTCTCGGAGGGATAAGAGAATGCATATATGTAATGATACGGCCGGGCAAAGCAAGTATCTCTGGTCTAGGCTTATCACCTGGCTTCCGGTCCTGATCCCATACTTTAATTTGGTCCCAGGTACCACCCAATTCCGCAACGTGATCCTGTGTGTGTACTTGTCTCTAAATATCAACCGGAGCTAGTAAACCAAAGAACATTTCAATATCAGCAAGTGTCATCACTGTAGAAGAGGCAGCTTCAGTCAATTCTTTATTATAAGCGGTCGGATTCTTCCTAGGATCAGGTAACTGAGTCTTAAGAGACAAGACTTCACTCCTTTTCCATGGAGTATAAACCCATTGTTCTTGGAAACGGGCCGCTACACCTTGTCAATTAACATTATCGTGCTGATCCCTTTGCTCTGGTATTTCAGGGTGATATATAGGAGGAACCTCCCGCATCGGAAACTGAGATACTGGGGTGGGACTCTTCTCAAGTAGTCTACCCCGATAAGCAACCAATGTCGCAACATTGCCAAACACTTGGCTAGGCTCCATATTAGTGACATATACATGATCTTTAATATCATATAAAATCTGTGGTGCTGCATCTTTGAAACACTGCTCCCAAAGACCAATCAGAGTAGCAGATATATGCTTGAGGGCATGCTGTTGTACGAAAGGCTCATAATCTTTCATCACACTCCACACATCTTCCACACTGTAAATGGGGTTTCGGGCACACTGGGCAGCCTGATTAGCTACCACCCTTTTCTCCTCATCTCCCACATCAGATCGGACTAACGTCCGCTCCATACGTTCCTTAAATCTCATCCAGTCTCCATCCTCAAATCCACATACTGGTGTCCCACTACTCAGTAATGTCAGAGGATGGAAGAACACAGTGGGGGTAGCAACTGAAGGAGCAGGCACCAACGTCGCTGCCGGCTGTGTCGCAGGTGTAAGAGCTGGCAAAAGAGACGCCGAAGCAATGGGTGTGACAGGGGTACTAACGGTCATAGTTGCCACAGACAGCAAAGACAAAGAAAGGACAGGAGATGCTGTGGCCAAGGCAGTCTGATCAACAGTAACAGAAGCAGAAACAGCAGAGACAGAAGAACCGAGTAGCAGGGCCTGTGAGGGAAGAGCGGGATATATCCTCTGCGGGGCATATGGGGGTGGGGGTCAAGTAGCTAACAGTTCTTCCACAAAAGTATCATTTTCTTCTCGGGCTGCATAAGATTTATCAATATTCAATCAGAACCTCCTATCTTCGCGTTCAATTCCTATCTCTTGCTTCTCTTTATCATGTGCTACAGCTTTCTGAGTCAATGTTTGCATTCTCATCTTTCGCGCCTCCTTCTCTGCTTTCATTCGCCTCTGTTTAGCTTCCTTTTGCCACGTTCGAAGAGAATCAAACATAGACTGCCTACTTCTTTTCGCAAACAACTTCTCCTGTAAAAACCCAATTTTTTGTTCATCAAAAGTGCCCATCAACGGCCACTGCAACTCGGCATTGTCCCTCGTATATTTGTGCCATAGCGTACTAAACATAATAGGGCCAAGGCCATGCTTCACATATATATCAAAGTTCGGAGTGCCTTCTGGAGGTGCCAGCTGACTTTCTTCCAATCGAGCATCTGCATCTGCAGAACAACAACGACAACAAGAACCTACTAAATCCATGCATTTTCAAAAGTGAGCCAAATACGTTATGTTGCCTTGCGAAGTGTTCGCAAATGCTTCGTACCAAAATCGGTCCTCAGACCGTGCCAAATACAAACCAAAATGGTACCATATCCACAACAACCAAAACAAAGTCACCTGGTGCACACAGGTCAAACGAATTTATTCTCCACTGCCGACTCTTCGGACCAAACAGTCAGATCCAAGGGTTTCGCCGTTCAGGACCCCAGTCGGGATGACCGCTGGCTGAGGCACCATCTGGTGGGACAGAAGGGGCAGCTGTGAGTTCAGGAACTCTCTGGTACAGGGATCCCTGGTCCGTCCGTCCAACCCGACGATGGCCTCGACCTCCCCACCTGGAAAGGGCCACTCGCCCGATGGGGTCCCTGTTCGGGCGCCAACTGAAGGAAGTGACCCAATTAGGGCCACCCGGGTCACTCGTGACCACCTCTCAGCCTTCCATACAAATGAAGAGTTGGTCAGACAGTAGAGAATACAAACCAAGTATATGTTTATTCAGATACACTCGAGCGGACCCCGTCTGCCCAGTTGCTTAGGGGTGCTACGGAGAGGACTGACATCAGCAAACATGGTGATACATTCTGTCCGTGTCTACCGCTAGAATAGTGGGAGTGTTGTATTCCGCTTTAGGTGTCCGTATATAGGTTTTCCTGATACATGTCCTTATATAGGCACAATTCGCATTGCCCTTATATAGGCATAAGATCCCAGTCCTTATTTAGGCATTAGCCATGCTATCCAAATACAGGCATGGTCACCTACATCTGTCCACCCCAACGTCACAACGAGTTCTTAGAAACCAGACCCTTAAGCTCTTGGGAGTTCCCCTAGCACAGGATTATTGATTTCTCCAAGAACTCATTTATTATGCATGAACCGCTATTCCTTAAGGGTTCATTCCTGACGTCTTCTTCTGCTCGACTTTACGTCAATGCTAACATTCCAAGGCACCTACCGGGTATAAATATACCTTCCCTTACCCAAGCAAGTAGGAGGAGACCTCGACTTTAGAGGAGCCCGTGTCCCGGCCTGACGCACTGACAAGAGACGCTGTCATCCCTGCTCGCAGAGAATCCAGCTTCCAGTGTTCTGACTCCCTTCGCGGGGTGTTAGAGTTCGAGACTCGGAAGGAGATTCCCACCTCTCTCATTCTCAAGGTATGGAGCTGACTAGAACCTAGAGGGACTCTTGGCATATCAGATTTGGCATATCAGACTTGGCATACCAGATTTGGCATACCAGACTTGATATATCAGACTTGGCATACTATAGCATACCATACTATAGAATACATCACCTACTTCTTACCTTGCACCACACTTAGGTTAGGTACACTGGGGTACAACTAGTTAGAGAAGTATCTTATGAGTACTCGCATTTTTAGCTTATGTTATTTGTGTATATGAATATATGTGTCATAGCTAAAAGATAATGCTAGCGCAGTATTATTTCTTTTTACTGCTTACGCTGTACATAATATATCTCGCATACTGTCTTGTGATCATAACAGCTCATATCTCTTACACGAGAAACAAGACTGTTCAATAAATCCATTTATTGAAACGCCCGTCTATTCTTTCTGTGTAACTCTGAAGAAACTAAGCATGCACGATTAGCTGAGTGAAACTGTTATCTATTGTTTCCACGATTCTGAGAGTGTTCCGATTCTAAAGGAAACAAAGTTGTCATGTTTATGCGGTTGCCAGAAACTACTCCCTTCTTGTTTACAAGGAGTTTCTAGTGGCCTCTGAGCTAGCTGGCACAAAGTAATTAAGTTTAATATACTCGATAGGGGCATACTGATCTCAGTCCTATGCCAAACCTATAGGGTATATTATTCCAATGCGCAGAGCCTATTAGGGAAATAGGAACAACACTACAGGAGAAGGCCTCTATCTAGTGGGAAAGGTATGCACTATTAAGAACAGTGTATTCATTAGTACAGCAAGGCCTAACCTTGGAGAAATGAAACTTTCCACAGCCTGCTTCTCGAGGAGGGAATACGTAGTTAATAGCATAATTCAAAGTGGCGGCTAAACATAAAATGGTGCAGCAAATGCTAGCTTACATAGAACAATGCGCGAGCAAAATAGCAAAAACATTCATTTTATCACAGCCATACGAGATATGGCCCATGGTAAAAGCCTGGGACCATATGGCCTGCCGGTGGAATATTATCAGACATATTCCGCTTTACTGGTCCCTAAGCTGTTGGAGACACTCCTGGAGGCTAGTCTTCAGGGTACGCTGCCAGCGCCTATGCGTGAGGCACTCTTTGGGAAGATCATAAAGCCAGATAAAGACCCAGATGGGCAATCTCTGTGTTGAACATGGATACAAACATTCGTTCCAAGGTGCTGACCACAAGGCTTGGTAAAGGATGATCAATGTGGGTTCCTGACGTGGAGGGCTATCCATAAAAAGTTTTGGCGACTGTCCCACATGATGCACTCGGTTCAGGGGATGGACTTGGAAGCGGCGCTAGTGACACTGGACATCGAGAAAACCTTCAACACCCTAGGTTGGGAGTACCTGTGGGAGGAGTTGATGTGTATTGGAATGGGGCCAGATTTCTTGTCCTGGGTGCGCCTTCCTTACGCCGAACCCACGGCATGAGTGTGGACGGAAAGAGTGGTGTGCGAAGCTTTTTGTGTGGAGTAGGTCCTTATGCCAGCTTCCCCATGACAGTTCTCATGTCCAGCTTGCCCACAGTCTGCTACCCTCTGCTGCCTTTCTACCTGCTGCCCTCTGTCTGTGCCTCCTCTGCTCATTTATTGCTGTGTTTTGCCTTTTCTGCTCATTTTTCTGCCCTCTGCTTTGGCTTTCCTGCTCGTTTATCTGACCCTGATTTGCCTTTCCTGCTTGCTTTTCTGCCCTCCATTTTGACCTCTTCTCTGTTTTGCTTTTTCCTGCCTTTTTCTGCCCTCTGTTTTGCTTTTTCTGCTCGTTTTTCTGCACTGTTTTTCACTTTTCTACTCTGTTTTATCTTTACTGCTCATTTTTCTGCCCTCTGTTTTGCTTTTATGCTCGTTTTTTCTGCCCTCTGCTTTGCCTTTTTCTGCTAGTTTCTTCCCTTTTCCAACAGTTTCCCTCCTCCCACCAACCCACCCTCCCTCCTGGACCTACTTAATGGAGGCCGCAGTGCGACTCCATCTAGCAGGTTCTCGTGCCAGCTCCCCCTGCAACAGTTCTCCTGTCCAGCTTGCCGGCAGTCCATTAACCTCTGCTGCCTGTCTACCTGCAGCCCTGTGCTTGTGCCTGCTCTCCGCGTTTCTTGCTCTGTTTTGCTTTTTCTGCTTGTTTGTCTACCCTCTGTTTTTCCATTTTCTGCCCTCTGTTTTGCCTTTTCTGTTCATTTTTCTGCCCTCCGTTATACCTTTTCTGCTCATTTTTCTGCCCTCTGTTTTGCCCTCTTCTGCTCTGTTTTGCCTTTTCTGCTTGTTTTCCTGCCCTTTGTTTTGCCTTTTCTGCCATATGTTTTGCCTTTTTATGCTTGTTTCTTTCCTCTTTCCACCGTTTCCTCACAACCTGGCTTTTCGACGGAGACTTCGCACCCCAGCACCCAGAAACCCACAGGTGTGACATTGCCACACTATACAAATGCTGATTGATTGATTGAATGATTGAGAGGGGTACGAGAGAGGAATGCTCCCTGTCCCTGCTCCTCTTTGCCCTAGCAAGGCCGCTCCTCCCGGTATGCCTGCGGCAGGACTATGGTGTAATACTGTTTCAATGTATGCTAACAATACTCTCCTCTATCTGTGCAGGCCGGGGACTCGATACCAGTACTGCTGGAAGTGTTGGAAGACTTTGGTAGGGCGTCCAGCTTACACATCAATAGACACAAGACAGTGCTCTTCCCGTTGGCGGGCCTTGTGGCTCATGCGGGGGCTGACGTTCCTGAGGTAGGACTGCCCTGGGAGACGAGGAAGTTCTGGTACCTGGGTATGCAGATCACACATGGCTCTGGATCCCAATATGACCCTAATATGGGGAGGGTACTTGATGGTTTAAACCTCCGTTCGGTTCTGGAATACACTCCCTGTCTCGGTGATGGGAGAGAGTGGCCCTTAACAAAATGGTGCTTTTACCCCGCTGTTTGTACACTATGCAGAATTCTTTCTGTGACCTGTAGAGGGCCACATTTATGGAACTCAATAGTCTTCTGGTATCCTTTTTGTGGGCAGGAAAAAGGAGCTGGGTCAAACTAGACGTCCTGAATCTGGACCCTGAAGAGGATGGACTAGGGCTCCTGGACCTTCAGCTCTATTATATGGCTGGGCTCCTGCAATACACGGCGTTGTGGTGTGCTGAAGGCACCAATAGAGAAAAACACCTGTTGGCTGGCTTGGAGGATGATACCAATCTCCCCAGGCTACTGATGGGCTGCACTGGAGGGCCGGCGGACTGTCCCCACATTGTGAGACAGGTGGTGATGGTCTGGGAACAGGCGGTGAAACGAGTTTTGTGTAGGGCACCGTATGCTCGGCTTCTACCTCTTTGGTGGCTGAAGCCCTTCCAGCAAGTACAGACGCTGATGGATATGAGTCAGTGGCTGGCAGGTGGCTACCAAACGGTGCGGGACCTTATCTTGAATGGCACCTTAATTACAATGGGGTAGGCGACCACCCTGTTTCAGGTAGCACCGGGACAATTCCAGCAATATGCCAAACAGTCCCGCACAGTCTGAGGTATATGGTTGACATTTCCGGAGGAATCCCATATGCTTAGTGTCATTCTGGATCCTGGAGCGAGCAGGGCTCTCATTTCCTAACTAAATGTAGCACTGAATGTTGACAGATATGAGACCGGCCCCCGCTGGCTTGGCAGCGGACCTCGAAGACCCCTCACAGATGATGAATAGAAGCATGCCCGTGCACAGGAGAAGGACATCACTAGTAATGCATGCTTAATACTCACTCACTTCTATTACAAGCACCGGGCATACCTCATGCCACAGTGGTTACAGAGGATTTTCCCAGGTCGTGCAGATACATGTCCTAGATATAATGTGTCCCCGGCCCAAATTCTCCATATGACATGGAGCTGCTGGTGGTTGGAGGCTTACTGAGTTTGGGGTGGTGCAGACACTTAGGGAGGACAGAGGCATCAAGATAGAAAGGAAGGTGCATCATTGCCTGCTCGAGCTTTTCCATTCCCAAAAATGGGGAGGAAAATGAGATACAGATTTGCACTGCTGAGACTGGTGCTGGCCCAGAGATGCATACTGATATGCTGGATAAATCCCACGCCCTCTCAGTAGCATAAATGGTTGCCGGACCCGAGTGAGGGGTCTGTGGCAGGGGAATGTAGGCTTAGGCGAGTGCAGATGGATGAGAATGCGGAACAGGACCTGGAAATATGGGAGGAGATTGTGGAGCGATTAAGTGAGGTGGATAGACTGAATGATGGGCCCCCACGGTCTCCCCCTGCGTTGGAGCTGGAGACCCATTAGATATGAGTGAATGCGGGAACCGAATGCAGCATCTACACCTGTGGGGTGTGGATTTGCAGACTGGGCGTGAGTTGGGCCTGGGAGTCCAAGCTTGACCTTCTGAGAACTGTAAAGTGTAGTAGTTGACGTTAAACAAGGGGTCAAATTCCCCACCCATTGAGGGCTGATCGGGACATCTTGTGAACAATGTGGTTTTAAACATGTATATGTATCTGATGATGCTGCAATTTTCAATTGTGTTTGATATTTTTATATCTTTTGTGGAAAATGCTAATAAAAACAAGTTTTAAAAAATAAGTTTTGTGTATGGAGTAAAGCGATGACAATTGGTGCAAAACATTGTAACAAGTTACTTACTGTTGTAAAATCCTACAGGCTCACCACACAAGTGTGCAGTGCCACTGCACCCACTCAGCCTTTATTAATTAACCTCCATTGTTGCTCGTCAATCAATCAATCAAGCGTTTGTTAAGCGCGACTACTCACCCGTAAGGGTCTCAAGGTGCTGGGGGTGGGGGGGTGCAGGTTCCAGTCCATTAAGGAGGGGGTCCGTCGAAGAGCCAGGTCTTGAGGTCTCTTACGAAGATGGGAAGCGATGTTGTCTGTCTCAGGTGGAGTGGAAGGGCGTTCCAGGCCTTGGCCGCGAGGAAGGAGAAGGTGCGGCCTCCCGATCTGGTTTTTCTGGTGCGTGGGACCACGGCGTAGGAGAGCTGGGCTGATCGTAGGGTCCTTTGGGGTGCGTGGAATTTGAGTCTGCAGTTCAGGTATGCTGGTCCGGTGTCGTGGAGGGCCTTGTGTGCGTGGGTGAGCATCTTGAAGGTGACTCTTGCCTCGATGGGGAGCCAGTGGAGTGTGCGCAGGTGCTGGGAGATGTGGCAGTGTTTTGGCAGGTTGAGGACCAGTCTTGCGGCGGCGTTCTGGATGTTCTGTAGCTTGCGGGTGAGGTTTTTGTTTATTCCGGCGTAGAGTGCGTTGCCGTAGTCGAGTCTGCTGGTGATCAGGGTGTGAGTGACTGCCTTTCTGTGTTCAAGGGGGATCCATTTGAAGGTCTTACGTAGGAGGCGGAGGGTGTGGAAGCAGATTCCCTTGTATCTAGAAATGGTCTATGCACGTTTCGGTGAATATCACAACAAACCACCTTCATCAGGACCAAATATGTGCTAGATCAATGTCAACAGACACGTGGACAGGGGGTTATCTGTAAAAATCAACATGAGACAGATTTACCTGGGGGATGTCAAATACATAAACTTTAGAAAAATTCCTTTTTACAAAATAACGTCCGCGATGCTAAAAGTGTTTATGGCTATGTCGCTTCATGTTATACATTATGACAGATTCACCCATGGTGTACACAAATTCACAACATGAGGATTCTCAAATGTGACACAGAGATTTTTTAAGTAAGACTAGAATGTGGTCACGGTTAAGAAAGTCCAAGAAACCAAAAGATCAAAAGAAGAAACCTTCACCAAAGAACCAAATCTACAATATATAAAGTGGTTCATGTAGGAACAAATAAAGTCCAAAGTTGCAAGACCAGAGGTCAGAAAGAAGTGAGAAGATGTATCACTATTCAACGTCAAAAATTTGCACCTGAGCGATTCTGTATGGCTCTCATCCGATAGATACAACTACGCAGCATGTAGCCCACAGTGCATACAGGACCATATATTTATATTATCCTTCGAGATGTTGGCTGGTTATCTATTTGAGAAGAGATTAAGCAATAGTCATGGGTAGCTATCCCTAAAGAATCTCTAAATTTTATAAAGCTCACATGAGGGTTATAGCTCTCACCGGGTTTCCTGATAAGAAGTTTTTGTTCTACGTCTGTATTTGGTATATGGGTTCTCACCCCAGTTTTGCTGGATGATTGTGGCTTGGTTATCATCAGGGTCTAACCTTTACCAATGGAAACCATCTTGACTATGTTCCAAAATGCTTAATTTATCATCCTGCAACATAAATGCCAGAACACTGGTTCAGTATATGTAAAAGTCAGAAAAAGTCTACTGCCTCCTATTGAGATACTATAAAAGGCCGGCTTGCATTGTTGTTACTGCCTAATGCCTAGTAGGTTATACATACAAAGAGAGGTTAATTCTCAAAAAATGGGCTGACCGTTATTCTTTAGATATCTGAGAGACCACCTTTCATGCCAAGCAGCATTTGTTTTTTAGGTCAGTAATATGATGCTTAAACAGAAAATACTCCATTGTTTACTATGAGGATAAAACAGAAGGCTGTAATCAGCTGTTCATAGCTATAGAGTGCATATCGTGCCCGCCAAATCACGTATACAAGCATTACCGACTTAATGACAGGAACCCAGACTACCACTTCATCAGCAGAACTTCATCATCCGTAGCTTTAAATAATATGTGGTGACCACTGAATCATACACATAGGGAATGCCACTAAATGCAAAAAACCCAGTCCAAATTTTATTGGGTGACCTCATTGAAAGTACCTTAGCCCTAATAGGTAGAGAACAAGGGTCTAGCTAATTTGCGGGGGTAACGAAGCGCTCACAAGCCTGCTACGCAAAGTGCTTACCGTGTGGCATGAAGTAATACTATCCTTTCCGACTGCGGCCTCCGTCTGCGTTTTCCCATAAATCCTATGCCTATCTACTTCACTTCCTCATTTATAGCGCATGTGCCAAATTCGCGATCACATCTCGCGATACTACGATGTGAGAGGTGCCATATACGTTAGACTTTAGAAAATCTTGATAGTCGCCATGTCGGAGTGGTGGTAATAGTTCAGAAATCATCAAACATTTTTCATTTTATGCGCATGAAGTGGAATGTTAAAAACCATAATCATGCATCTCGGCAAAGATTCATATTAGTTGTCAAATATGAATGATATTAATGAGAAATGTAAAATTAAAAAGATTTTTTTTTGACATATCATTATTATACTTGGTATGTCACTCACTAAAATGTCAAATTAAGTGCGTACATGATCTAATATTATCGCACTATAGAAAATCGCCATATTGGGATGATAGTTGTGATTAAGGAATCCTATATCCTTTTAGACACATGAGATAAAGTGCCAAACACCTAATCATGCGTCTCGGCCACTGTGTGTATTGGTAGTCAGATAAGAATGATAATAGTAAAAAACCAAAAATAACATATAATTCAGTTGGTTAATATAACAAATACTCGCAAGTCGTGCGCTGCGGTGCAGCTCATGTGATATGATTGCTGTAACACCAAGCAGCTTGTTGGTATCTAGTTTATGATAGTAATAAGCCCTCATACTGATTAGTCAGGAAAAACAGACCATATAGATGTAGTAGGCTATTACAGGTATATCCAATATCTATATGGGACCCTATTACTGGGGATAATGTGCAGTTCAGCAAGATATTTGAAGATTGCTAAATAGTGCTGTGGCTGTAAAGCGCTCAGAGAAGCAGATATTAAATTAGATGTCAGGTCAACCAGCTTGAAGTATGGAATCAGGAAAGTGCACGGTCTAATATACTCGCTCTAAAGATTCTAACCAAAGACAGATACGCATCTGCATCATTATATGTGTTTCTCTTGAAGGTAGATCATCCATGGTGCAAAGAGTCGAGAGAAATGTAAGTCTACCTAGATAGAACGTCATGGGTTACAAAACTGAAAAATACACAAAATTATGGATGTTCAGGTAACTACCCATATAATTTCTTCGTTTAGTCCATTACGGACCGTGTCAAGAGAGAAAATCCAATAATTTTCTCGCTCTTTTCTCAGTTTTTCTGTATCTTTGCCTGGTATATATTTCACACGTTCCAAAATCAGCCATTTCAGTTCTTTTTCAGTGTGTTTTAAATCAAGACAGTGTCTCACCATCGGTGCCTGCAACTTCTGTGTCCGTATGGCTGATTTATGTTCCGAAAACCTGACACGGAATTCCCTGGAGGTTTCACCTATATACCCTAACCCGCAAGGGCAAAGGATCAGGTAAATAATGTTCGTGCTCTTACAGTTTGTCATATGTCGCAGCCTGCCTGATTTACCGCCATATGTCCATAGTTGGGTAGAAATGGCAGCATCACAGGCGTGACAATGACCACACCTATGATTGCCTAGTACTGGTGGTAATCTATCTATTGTGGTTTGCTTGGTTTCTTTTTTGGACCCTAATCTGGTATGTACCAGTTTGTCCTTCAAGTTGGGGTTTCTCCTGTATGCCACAATGGGTTTCTGTAAGTGCGTCTCTTCTTCATTGGCCGTGAGTATCCTCCAGTTCTTATCTAGTATCTGTTTGATCTTATAATTTATACTAGAATGGTCAACTACACAAACCAATTTATCTAGGGGCTGTTTGGAATTGCCCATGATCAGGGCATCTCTGTTGTAATATTTTGCCTGTTTCATCGATTGTCGCACCAGTCTACGGGGGTCTTAAAGCATTGACCAAGAAACATAAGCTCCAGGTCAGACTTTGACATTTTAGTAATTAAGGGGCACATTACGATGGCGGGCGGAAGCACCACCGCCGTACTGGCGGATGCAAAAACCACCAGTTACCGCCGGCACGCAGCAGTCCACACGCCCGCCCAATTACGATGCGAAAAGTAGGCCAAACACCGCCGGCAAGCCAGCAACACCGTCCGCCATCAAAGTGCGCCCGTACATGTAGCGGCGCAGCTCAACTGACACACACCGTCCGACGAAACACGTCCCGCCCGGCGCATAAATTACGATGCCGCAAACAAACGGCTCCCACGGCCAAGAGATACCGTACGACAAACCGAAGCGGTAACACGGATGCCGAGCACGGACAACGAAGAAGCGGCTCCCCGAGCATGAATCCAGCACTGCAGGCACTCCCCATGCTTCTGCTGATGCACCACCAGGGACGCAACGCACCGCGGAGACGCAGGTAGGCACACACACAACAAGTGCACGCAAACAGCGCAAACAGTGCAAGGGCGGAAAAGCGGACAACCCCCACCAGCGCGTGTACACTACACATCCACCATCGCATCCACATATGACACACAGGCCAAATCGTAACATCGCAGAACACATGTGTACACACCACCTGGGACTAGTAACCAACCACCCCGTCACGGCCCCAAAGCAAGCACCGATGACGCCGCCACACATGCGCACAACGCAGAGGCCAACCGCAGCGCCATGCATGCGTCGCACACAGACACAGGGACACAACCAAGCAGCACACACATCAGCCCCACCCCGAACGCACATGACACGTGACAGGCCGGCCACAGACATGTCCCCAACGCCCAATTCACGGACAACACCCAACGCCACACAACCGACGCACACATGTCAGTGAAGACACGCAACAGCAGGACACACCCCAGTGTAACAAACATGGCGTAGCACACAGCGGCGGCAACACCAACTAGGAGAAGCAGGGCCCCTTCGGGAAGAGGAACGCCAGTACCACACAGAAACACCCATACCACCCTGCACATATGAACAAGACATATAAAACGGAACACCAAAGAGCCCGGGGACCGACAACAGGTGGCCCAAGAATAACATTCACACACAAGGCCCAACGCAGAGCGGAAAGGCAGCCTGCCGCCCACACAAGGGAGAGCAGACAGCACTGAATGACCTTCCATTCCAACTCCGAAACCACAGCCCTACGACAGAAGCCGGTGAATACAGCCATTGTCCAAGAATAGACCAACACAGGCATGCCGAGGAGACCGACCACAGGGCAGATAGCGCATATCACAGAAGCACACAACGGACGGGGAAGAAAGAAGAAAACACTCCCCATGTCGGCCACATGCAAGTTAATTGGAAGGAGTCACACAGCACTGACCTTGAACTGTCTGAGAAGCATGTGGGAAGAGGGCCCGTGTCCTCCAAACAAGCCAACAGAACACAAGTCCTGTCTCCCTACGACTACACAGAGCTCACAGCAACCCCGGAGCGTGCACATTGCAGACTGCACACACAGCCGGAGCACGCCACCTCAACGAACCGCTGCGAAATGGCAACCGCAACACACCTACCCAACTACGCCGAACAGCTCAAGCTGTACAAAACCAACCTGTGCCATACATTGGGATGCGATCTCCTGTCCCTGCTGAACGTAAGTTACCGACTGACTTACCGCATCACATTGTTCAGCGGCATCATGCCCGTCTTCTACTGTCGGAGGTGTCCCTACCAGCATCCCGTCGAGATATGCCTCTCCAACCCGGCATGTCTGAAGGCGGACCTGCTACCACTACTCCCTCCCTCTGGACGCACACGACAGGGCCTGCTCTGCCTATGGGGGCATGGCGTATGTGGCCAACATCGCACCCGCACTGAAATGGGACCACTGTGCCTCCACACGACGGATCATCGATAACAGCTACATCGAATGTCACCCAGCATGCCCCATCATGGTCCTCCAAGGGACAACTTACGAACAACACCTTGACAGCCACCATCCGCTTCATTGGCTGGCAAACATGTACACCACCAATGACATGGAAGCCCTGCTGGACGGCATCGCATACCTGACAACCTGTAAATACGTCGGACCACAACGCAGGTTCCCGAGTGACCTATGATGTCCAACCCCGCACCCATGCTTAGCTTCCGCACGGACTGGCCAGTCACCACCACAACAGCCATACCAAACGACCGGCAGCTGTAACCACACCATCATCGACATCGCCATGACATCGGATATGACCGGGACATGCACACTGTTCCCCATCACATCCAGGAACACCGCATGCATCGTGGGAGGCAGTGGCATGGGCTCTGTGTATCGCACCCACATGGACGGAACTGCACGAACAACCAGGACACGACATGGATCCAGCGCCCATGGACACACACACCGCTCAGTGGACATGAATAGGTCGCCTGGAGTCTGTGGGTGCTGCACCCTCCCACCCCCGCCCGGGAATCCCATACCAGGACCTTTGCATGGACGACAAGTGCATACAACAACAACACGACCCCAGTGACTGTGACATGTCCAGTAACCACCACAGTGCAACAACAAGTGGCACGCCGCTGCATGCACGCAAGCACATGCCCTGATGTCATCTCACATGCACGCATGCATGAGGAACAACCGCAGCAAACCTGTCACATGGAACTGAGATGGACTGTGCCCATGATGCCAAGCGGTCTGGTAGGCTACATGTATACCGTCTGTGTCAAAGTCCGCAGCTCCGCAGCTATACGTAAATGTACATTAGCACAGCCTTGGCCAAGCAGATGTCACTCTGAAGCCCACATCCCACATGCAACAGCCAATCACATGTAACCCCACACCCTATCCCATTTGCAATCATGCTCAGTATATCCTCAACATGTATTCCGCTGCCAGTAGTGTCCACTATACTGCATCACAGAGGACAGAAGACTCAATATAATGTTTGAAACCAAAACTGTCTCCGCTGACTCATTTCACAAGTACGAATGAGAGAGGATGAGAGTATGTGAAGTACACGGCAGTCGTGACATGACCATGTAGTCCACTGGTATTGGATGTCAACGCAAATGAGTAGCACTACTGTGGAAGACACACATGTGTCGTGTGAAGTCGTATGGACGCAGTGCTCAGGTGGGTGGGTGCGACGGGTAGATGCGCACATGCCAAGTTGGAGCACGCCGTGTTGGGAGGGGTCATGAACAGTACACCACCGCTTCCTGGGCATTGTGAGAGGACACCTGTCGGGGGGAGTGAACACGTGTGTGCACAGCAGCCGGGCACATGTACAAAGCGGTACCAGGCGCACCTCAGCCCACCCTCTGTGGACAAGCTGGATCCTGTTGTGCGCCCGCCATGCCCCTTGACAAGGCACACACAGCCCCAGTCGACCAGGTGTAACCCCAACATAGTCAATCCGCACAGGCGATACAGGGCACGGGATGGCAGTGGAGCATGGTGTGTGAGAGGTCTCCTCGCGCTCCTCCTGGTCATATCACGCAGGCAATAGAACCTCAACATCTAGCATGGCACAAGTCAAATGGAAGTGTAGTGGGGACGCACCACAGCACGAGCAGCACTGACGTCACGGGAGGTGGCTCGCACCATCCCATCCATTGCCCATCATACCAACCACGCCACATGCCATTGCGACTAAGTGCAAGCGCGTGCGCCACCACCCCCGAGCCCTCCCCAGAGAGGCCAAAGAGTGAATGTGTGGGCCATCAGCCACAGACGGACGCGGCCTGGCCGCAAGGGCAGCCACAGCCACTGGGTGTCGCAGGTGGCGGATCCGGAAGGCGAAGACTGTGATGCATAGTCCATGCAGGCCGGGTCTCCATTTGGGGCACCACGCAGGTGGATCGGCGTCCCGCCACACATCATACCCTGAGACAGCCCACTCGTGCAACTGGACCCACACATACACTCCTTGCCCTCTCTGGTGCGAGCTTGGGGCTGCCTGTGCAGGCGCTAGCCTCGCAGGTGAGCATGCATATTGGGGGAGCGAGGGGAGGACATGAGGGCTGGGGCGAAGATGACTGTATCACTGTCAGTAAGTACAAGGGATGACCCAGATGTGGAAAGGAAGAGACGTGTCCCGTGTGTACTGCAACTAGTCGCCAATCCAACTACCCCCCATGTCCGGAATGTAAGCCCGCACCTAGGCCCGCCCATCCGCCACATCGAACATACCACCAGCACGACAACCTTCCCATTCGAAACACTGACTGGGGGTGGCGACCAGTGTACAATCATGTGTAGCCTACCCACGCGTACATGTGGGCCCTCCATGATCCATGTCACCTGCGGCAAAGTCATGACATGCGCAATGAGGGAAGTGAGGAGAGCTGTCCGCCCCACGCGCAGAAGGTGGATCAGCTCCACAGACCCAGCAGCGAGTCCAGCAGGGGTCACATGTGCAGGGGCAGCTGTGCCTGGTGTGAAGGCACATGCATATAGACAGCACATCGACCAATGTGTAGTCTGCCCACATCTACAGTCCATCATCATGCGGACATAGGAATTGAACACAGGGCAACACATCTTCAGTTGGTGCACCCACCGTGACCAACAATGCGCAATCATCGACGTACCCGCCCTGTGCATGGCCCCCACCCAACGGAGGCACATCCAGTGCCACCATCCCACACACACAAGCCTTCCACGGAACATGCTGTGTCCAATGGTCAGTACAGAGTCAGCGCCCATCTGGTGGATCCTGAACAGGAGACACATGCACACACATGCCAGCTCCCACTATGTACGTCTGCCACCTGGCACGTGCAATGTAACCCTCTCACCTGTGACGTGTGACTGCAAGCACACAGCCGTCTTGGCATGGGGCTGTCAATGTGGACACCTGTCAATGTTTCGGGAGGTGTGATCCGTACAGTGCTGTACATAGGGTGCAGTGCTGACACCTACTACTGTCTCATATCCCCTCGTGCCACAGGTCCCACTTGTTTTGGCCGCTCAGCCTGTGCCCACATCGTCGTCGTGCGTGTGCCATACTCATCCAGCCGCGGATGCAGTTCCATGCTCAGCAGACATTCATGTTGCCGTGGCGTTGCCGCTTGACGGATATGCAGTCAGTCCCCATCAGCACGCCCGCAAGTCATTGGGGCCTAGATCCCCATGTGCATGCACATGGCAGTGGTTTGTATCACTAGCCATTGCCATTGTTGGGAGACCTGTGTAAGTGTATTGTGGCCGTGCCGTCCCAGCTTGACAGCTGGGCTGTGGCTCATGTGCTTGCTCAGTCATGTCAGTGATGTGTATGCGAAATTGCTATGTGTCGTGTTGCTTTGACATGTGTCCTCTGCCATTGTCCCTAGGCGGAGACCGAACATTGACCGCCCATACCAATTGCTGGCGGACATGGACGATACAGAGGTTATTAGGAAGTTTCGGCTGGACAGGCCAACCCTGCATCGACTGTGTGCCATGTTAGAACCCCATCTCCGTCCCCGCAGGGTGTATCCGACTGCTGTCACCCCACGGCTAAGGTGATGGCCGCCATGCATTTCTTCGCCACTGGGTCATTCCAGCACACAGTGGGCATTGGAGGAGGGATGTCCCAGCCCATGTTCAGCAAGGTGCTGAGGGATGTACTGGCAGCCATGATGCTGTACCGGAACAGGTACATCCGCTTCCCCAGGGCTCGTGAATTGGCGGCAGTGAAGGGTGCATTCTATGCCCTTGGCAGAATCCCACACGTCGTTGGAGCCATTGACTGCACACATGTCGGCCTTGTTCCACCACAGGCCACTGAGCACCTGTACCGCAACAGGAAGCACACGCACTCCCTGAATGTGCAAGTGGTGTGCCTTGCGGACATGGTGATCACCCACGTGTGTGCAAAGTTCCCAGGCTCGGCCCATGACGCACACATAATGCGCAACAGCATCTTGCCACGACTGATGTCCAATATGCAACAGGATCGTGCCTGTATTGTCGGTGAGTATGTGGAGTGGTGTAGCGTGCTGGCTGTGCGATGCTGTCCCCTGTCCAGTTGGATTAGCAACGGTTCTCTGTGTCCCTCACACCCAGGTGACTCTGCGTATCCGAATGGGGCATGGCTGCTCAGTCCATTGAGGAATCCTCGCACCCCAGCAGACGATCGCTACAATGAGGCACATGGGAGGACCAGACGTGTGGTCGAGCGTACCTTTGGCCTCCTCAAGTCCAGGTTCAGGTGCCTGGACCGCACCGGGGTGCGCTGGCGTACTCCCCACAGAAGGTGTGCCGGATAGTGGTGGCGTGCTGCATGCTGCACAATCTGGCCATTCGGAAGCAGATCCCCCTCATCGTGGATGACGGAGATCAACCAGGGGCCCCAGCCCGCAGACCAGGACAGCTCAAGTGAGGAGGACAGCGGAGAGGAGGAAGCTGGTAATGTGCGCAGGCAGCTCATCGCCCGCTACTTCACTTGATGGTGAGTGTCCATTTACGACGGCTGATGTGGCTGTATCTGTGCAGGTGTGTGTGTGCTGTGTCAGGGTGGCCGTTTGTTCACTGCGTGCTGTGTGTCAACGCTCCATGGCCAGGGTAGTATGCCACTGTTGGTGGCTGTGGCATTGTGCCCTATTGCTCTGTGCGATGTGTGTACATTGCTTGTAGTTGTTGACATGTACTGTGTGATGGGTGTGTGACACACTCATTGAATGTGCTCCTGTTCTGTCTCACACCCCTAGGTCCCTACAGGCCCTCCGGATTCAATTGCCATGCCACGCATCAGGTGCCTTTCCGCCCAAGGTGGCCGTTGTATTCCGTACAAATAAGACACAGGGCACAAACAGCAGTTAGTGAAAAAGGTGCATTTATTTCAAACTGTGACATGTGATTGTGTGTAGGTGATGACAAAAGTGGTGCGTGCAGTGACAATGAGCTGTCGGTCATGGCTGCGTGATGATCAGGGTGTACCCACTGGTTCTATGTCCATAGTCCAACACACACATGCCATCCAGATGGCTGTGTGGAGTGGGATCGTAGTCCAAGTCAATGCAGTGGCTGGTCAAGGAAGGCTGGCGGAAGGCTGGCTGGCTGCCTCACTTGCGTCTGGAGCGTGCGAAGTCCTCCCGGGAGATCTGTTTCCTCTTCGGACGGCCCCTTCCACGTTTGCGAGGGGGTGCCTGCTTGCGACATGCTGGTGGTTGAGGTGTGATCACTGGCTGTGGACGCAGGGGAACTGGACACTGCTGCTCCACCCTGCGCCCCGGCAGGTGGTGGCGGAGGGGAGCTGCTGTCCCTGGCTGTGACCTCACCGCCACCACCAGCTGTCCCATGAGGTCCACGATTTGGCCCATACGGGCGTCCATGGACCTCAGCACCCCCAGCACCTCACGCGTGTCTGAAGCAGACCGGACCCATTGTCCTTGGGCCTCTTCATAGGCCCCAAGGACTCTGGCCATGTGAGGCAGGGCATGGCTCCCAGGGGAGGCTGGCGCTTCCTGACCTCTGCTCCTCCTACCAGTCCTGCTGCCACCGGCCTGCCCACTAGCCACATTGCTCACCACGGTCCTTGCTGTGGCTCCCAGGGTGGATCCAGTCGTCCGGGCCACCACCTGCGCTGGGGCTGGTGCCAGCGAAGACGTGGCGGTGGTGGCGGCGGTGGTGGTCGGTGCGGCGATGGTGGCGGTTGCGGCAGTGGTAGTGGCCACAATGACCGTAGGTGTGGCCGCAACGACAGTGGCAGCAGGGGCTGGGAATGTTCAGCAGCCCTGGATGATGGGTTGGTGGGTAGGAGGGGTCCTGGGAGCGGCTGGGCCCTGCCACACCAGATGGGCCTGCTTGGTTGTCCGTGTCCGAAGAGGAGGACAGATCCTCCAGATCCGTGTGTCCTCGTTGAGGGCTTGTAGGCTGGCTGTGCTGGCTGCTGGCTCCATCCCCAGCATCCAGCAGTTCGTCACCTGTGGAGAGAATGAGATTTGTTATTGTGTTGCACCTGGCGAAGTATGTAATGGCGTCTGACATTGACAGTTCGTGCAATCTCGTACATGGGTTTCCCGGAGGCGTGTGTGTGGCTGTAGCATCTGTAGTTGTGTGTGCTTGGCAATGGGACTGTGTGCTGTGCACATGTGGCATGGGACGGATTGGCCATGCCGATGGGTGTGTTGCTGTGCCCCTACTTATTGTGGCTCTGGTGTCTGCGGGCTCCTGGCCCATCCTGGGTCTGGTTTGTACTTTGCTTTTGGGGTTCAAATGGAACGCTTAGGAACGCATATGGCAACATGGGGGCTATGCCCCAGATTCGCATTTGGGAGGGATATGCTTTTGGGGTTCAAATGGAACGCTTAGGAACGCATATGGCAACATGGGGGCTATGCCCCAGATTCGCATTTGGGAGGGGATATGCTTTTGGGGTTCAAATGGAACGCTTTAGGAACGCATATGGCAACATGGGGGCTATGCCCCAGATTCGCATTTGGGAGGGGATATGCTTTTGGGGTTCAAATGGAACGCTTTAGGAACGCATATGGCAACATGGGGGCCATGCCCCAGATTCGCATTGGGAGGGAATATGCTTTTGGGGTACATGCTGTGAGCCATGGGTGCCGAACGTGACATGTGTTGTGGCAGCATGACAGTGCATGGTTTGAGGTGTGTGCATGCTTGACATGGCCT